>LR738712.1:447721347-447781725 GCA_902687465.1 Secale cereale
GTGGGTGGTGGGGGAGGTTCCTGGTTCGCGTGGTTGTGGGAGGAGGCGTCCGGCGGAGAGAAGAAGGTGGTTCAGCGGGGCGGGGTGTTAACAGAATAAGCCCATGTGTTAGCAGAATAAGGTCTTAAGGGGTGTTATGAGAATAGACCCACCCTATACATATATATATATATATATATATATATATATATATATATATATATATATATATATATCGGAGAGTAGGATTTCTTTTTACTCCTCATCCCCTTCATCGCTCTGGTGAGGTCACATGACGTTGTTTTAACTCCACTATTCTCAGAATTTCACTAAATATTTTTTAGGATCACGCGGGTATTGTTTGGATTGTTCCGATATATTTGTGATGAGAGCATTGTTCTCGATGCCTCCTGTCGTTTAGGGGTTGTGGCAGTGTCCCGGGGAGTTGAGCTCCGAGGTGTTGTCTCACAAATGTATCGTACCGGTTATAGAATACCAGAGGCGGCCGACATCGAAAACTCTTCTATGCGATTAGTGGTGAGATAACCCCGACGTCACCCAGTACTGGTGGGATAGTTCGGGAGTATTGCCACAGCTTGTATAGTGGATGCGTTTCGAAGGTCCGAGGTAAACGGTTTCCGAAGATGACTGGTTATGTGTTGACGGATGGATACAGCTGGGTGTAGGTTTAGAGTTGAGTGCGCGGTGCTTTCCCTGTATCCCAAACACCAGATTGCATCACCGAAAAGCTTCGGGAATTAATAGGTGGGTTTCAAGTAGCTCGTAGGTAATCTTCCAACGAGTGCATGGTATGAGGTTTGGGGTTCAACATCTTGTGAAGAGGTTTCATGGGCGCTGTTCCAATTGGGAGTTTCATGGGCGCTGATCCGGGGATTGCAAGACCCTTTGTAACACGTGACATGGGGCATTCAGCACGAACATGTGGGATGAAACCTCTATTATGTATCTGTTCCATCTGTACCTTGTTGTTTTATGCTATAATATTATTTTCCCAAGTGGCTTCTCGACAAGTTGATGTACCATTAAGATTATGAAATTCAATTCTATGTTCAAACGATATTGTGAAGATTATGTTACAACATATCTATCCTTTGTTTTTGTTTTGATTGTGGTATCCAAGTTGCTTCGATGTCAAATGTTGATTCCATAACTTTCCTAATCGATGTTCTCATATTTCTATGGGAGTGCTAATCCTTCTTGATCATCAAGATTGTTATGTTAATTTCTTCTCAACGGGTGCGCTTCTCTTCAAGTTAACCCGATCCTTTCAATTTGTGCAAGACCAATTCTTGTTTTTTCTCAATGGTGTCTATTTTGTTCGTCTCAAGTTGTCTTTGTCTTTCCGCGCACTCCCACCCTTTTCTTCATGGAGCCAGAGTCCTTAATGAAATATCCATTTTATTCATGTGATGTTTCTTCATTCTTTTGTTTCAAAGTTCATAGCCGGTGAATTATCGTGAAGATGCTCAGGAAGATTCAAGTTCATCATTCTTCGTTCTCTTTTTCTTCTCCGGAGGACATAATTCAAGTTCCGATGTTAATCATATCTTTTGACACGCTCACGCCGCCCTTCTTTTGCACCGGCATCTCGACGAGTTGTCGGATCATTGGAACGTTGCCGTGGCACGGTTTCCATTAACGCACCCGTGGCACCCCTTTCTTTCAAACCACTGTGACAAATGCTTCGGATCTTCTTATGTCAACTTTTAACAAAAATTGCATCAAATTTGCATTTGTCATCCGCATCATGATAACAACTTTTAAATGGTTAATATTGTTGCTTGCTTGAGAATTGCTAAATATGACATGGGGATTTTCCGGAATTGTTGTTTGTTATTTCCGGCCTCATTTAAAATGACTAGATAGTGTAGTTTTGCTCATGCTTCACCTCTTGCCATGTTTAATAAAAACATTTAAACTTGTAGGGTTCATAACGAGAACAAACTAAATAATCTAATGTGGTGTTTCGTCAATATGCAACTCATTGCATATTGAGCTCCACTTAATTTGTAGTGTTGTTTATGCACTTTGCCATGCCATGCATATTTAAACTGGACATGCATTATACTTGTTTGTGCATCATATGCCATGTTTATGCTTGTGTGTTTACCGTGTTCTCTGCTTCTTTCCGGTATGCTCCTCTCGTTAACTTCGGTTTCGTTGCGGAGTTGTGGAGTTTTGTTCGTCTACTTCATGGACTCGTTCTTCTTCCTTGCGAGATCCCACGCAAGATGTCCATTCCCCGATATCACCTCTATATTTTCCTAGGCTAGTTGTCTCGCTATTTAGATATGCCTTGATGCCTATTCCTATTTGTCAGCCTCTTATTGTTGCCATGAAACACTCTAACCGCCTTCCTAGCAAACTGTTGTTTGGCTAAGTACGCTTTTGCGCAGCCCCTCTTATAGCGTTGTTAGTTGCAGGTGAAGATTGAAGATTGCCCCATGCTCGGACTTGTTTTATTGGGATAACACAATATGTACCTATTAACTAATGAACCTATATATTGGCAATGGGCGAAAGGCTTGGCCTTCTGCTTGGTGTTTTGTTCCACTCATGCCACCTTAGAACCCGATAAACCGGTGTTATGTTCCTTGGTTTTGCGTTCCTAACACGGTTGGGGTTTATGGGCCCCCTTGATAATTCGCACTACTTAAAGCTTTTCCAGCAAGGACCAACATTGGTTTTAATTTTCCTTATAATAAAACCAAGTATGATGGTGGTGGTCCCAAATGGGGGTCCTGTAGGGCCACCAAGGGGAAACTCGAGGTTTGGCTCCTGTAGCATCGCCCATCCGGTCGTGGCCTGAGACGAGATACATGCGGCTACTTTCAGGGTGTCGGCACGCCGGGAAGTCTTGCTGGATTAGTTTTACCTTTGTCGAAATATCTTGAGCACTGGATTCCGAGAATACTCGGGTCTTCCCAACATGGAGTTGCGACTTCGTAGATTGTGAGCTTGTGATGGGCTAAGTTGGGACACCCCTGCAGGGTTTGGTCTTTCGAAAGCCGTGCCTGCGGTTATGTGGGAGATGGGAATTTGTTAATATCCGGTCGTAGATAACTTGACACCATATCCTTAAGAATACACTACCTGTTTGAGTAACCGTGACGGTCTCTTTCTGAAGGGCTTCGGGAAGTGAACACGGTGGGGTTATGTTTGATCATGAGTAGCTAGGATCACTTCTTGATCAACTTGGCGGCCATTGGCACTTGTTCTCTTCTCGCTCTGAATTCATAAGCTAGTTGCTTAGTGCTGCTGCAAACACTTTATTACCCTTCCACACCTAAGGCTTTCTTAGTTTTGATACCGGGAATGGGATTGCTGAGTCCTTGTGGCTCACAGATTACAACACACAACAGATGCAGGTACCGTTGAGAACAGTGCAGGAGCTGGTTCAGAACTTCACTGGGAGCTCGATGAAGAGAGTGGCCGTATGTATGTGACGTTTTTCGACGATTAGTAGTGGTTCCTACTAGGGGCGATCAGGCCTTGTGTTTATGGTATCTTTCTTGTTTGGTTTTCGTCCGTAGCTGGACCCTGTGTTATTTGGATGATGTATGTTATTGTGTTCATTGTGTGACGTGGCGAGTGTAAGCCAACTATCTTTTACTCTTTCATCCCTGAACTTTTACATGAGTTTTGCAAAGATACCACGCTTGCGATCTTCCCAGAATGCGCTTATGTCTCTAAGTCATGCCTCGACACGTAGGAGATATAGTCGCATCCTGGGCATTATATTCGACCGGGGCAAGGAGTTTCAAGTGGCGATGAGATCTAAGTTTGGTCACCCCGTGGTTTTCTCACGAAGCTTTCATCATCAAGAATTCATTCTGGTGGTCTCTTTGGTCCGAGCATCTTTCAAGTTGGATGTTCACACGGTTAGTACCGCACTTCATGCCTCTTTTGGTGGTTATGCACATGGACTTCGTGTCCGTCACCTCTTGAACTGCACTTTCAATTTCTCCGTAGCTTCTAGCTCACTGGGTTTTGAGATTTACAATGCTGATAGAGTGACGAAAAAGGAGTTCGATATGGTTTTTAATCTTTGGGGTCATGGTGCGCCTAATTGGATCCTTGAGGAAGGTAGGTTTTATGCTGAGGAGGAGAAGGAGTGGACCTTAGTTGGCAAAAATGGCAAAGCCTTAGTCCATGCCAGCGGTGATCACCGGAGTTCCTATGCGGCGGTTGTCGCAAGAAGGTCAGCCTTCGAGAGGCTGTCAGATGACAATCATGGCGCGGGTTCGCAGGCATGATCGATGTAGCTACGCATGTTTTTGTCATAAGCCAAACTTACCTGGGATGTGGCCTTTTCTAAAGTTCGGGACTTTCCTGAGCCCACCAGAATCCGCTTGGGCCCCGGGGGTGATACAAGGCTGGTGTGCCGTTGGACCGCAAGTGGAAACTATGCAGGTCTCGTCTTTTCGGGAATTAACTGCGGGTCTCTTCCCAAATTTTCAGCCTTCACCGATACTTGCCTCTTCACATTCCACTGACTCTGCCATTACCCCCTCTGTCTCGGCTTGCTCGCCACCAAACTCTCTGCCCCTGCAGCTTGCCTCTTCATATTCCTATTAATCGACTGTCGTTTGTTCCCCAAGGCCTCCAGATTCAGCAGATTGCGAGGAGGAATGGAGCTGTGCATGTGGTTCTGCCGCACAGGCAGCGGTGCCATGAACAATGGGTGGTGGCGACCATACTTCTGCTCCCTAACGAGGTACATTTTCCGAACATGAGAGAAGTTCTTTAAGAGTTCTTGCAAGAGGTTCAGTAAGTTGGTCATGGGGACATCCAGCCCTGCCCGTTCAGCGAAGCTTTTGTCCAGTTCATGCATGTCAGAGATATGGACAGGTTGATTAGACAGAGTCCCCATGCTTTTGGCGATGTTTTTATCACTTTCTCAGCGCGTGAACAAGGTAGGAATTGGAGGCGTGTTAATTTCAGTAGGATTCGTTGGCCGCTGATTGTGGGAGTTCCTTTTGATCACTGCAATACAGATGATATTGCCATGGCTATTAGCACTTTTGGCCGTATCATTAACTAGGAGAAAGAGGATGCCAGAAAAGGGAAGATTCTGGTAAATGCTAGATGCATTGATTTGATTTACATTCCTAAGAGTATCAGATGGTCTATGGGAGAGGGTTTTGAAGAAGAATCTTGGACAAGTTCTGTTGAAGTCATTTTAGAAGATATTTAGGGTGGTGGGCCAGCCGATGAAGATCCCTTCCCACCACCTGGGGTGGCCCCTCATCCTGTCCCCCAAAGTGCAAATGATTCTCCTGGATTTCATATTGCACCACCTGGTAGTCTAGGCCACAACCTTGATGCTGATTGGGATGATTGGGTGGAGCCAGGCCATTGGGCTTTTCCCATGCAGGGGGCACAACAGGTTTTGGGGCAACAAATCGAGATGCCATTGGAAGAGGTAGATGGAGCACCTGGCAATAGTATTACCACCAACATTTCACTTTCAGAAGGTACAAGCTCCCACAACAACATATTCCTAGCTAACCAGCCTCTGCAAGACGTGGACCAGGTCCAAGCAGAGCTTCCCTTGGGACTAGGGCTGAATAATATCCTCTTGGCCTATGAGTTTGTTGATGCTGAGATGCATGAGGAGTCCCAAGGAGGAGCAACTAAAGAACATCTATCTGCTAGTGTGAAGAATACTTCATCAACTAAAAACAATACAGTTAATTCAGACACAGTTAGGATGGATGCCTTGAGTCCAGCAAACTTAGTTATTCATGATCTAACAGGGAAGCTAGAAGATTATCATACTCACGATAATGATAATCAGATTATCTTGATTGCACAGAGTGATTTGGATGCTGTGGGGGAACAATCTTTGAGCAATAATACTGCCACTGAACAACAAGTGAACCCAGTGTCAAGCACTATAGAAAACGAACATACTTCAATTGATGCAGAACAATACATCAATCCCTCAGCTGGCACCTCTACTATGGCTTGCAAAGGTAACTTGGAACCGCTTGAATCTTCTAGCCCCTCTCCAAACAATGATTTTGAGTCTCTAGTTCATCAACATGCTTTATCTATACTTGACGGAGCACATCTCATTGCAGAGGAGGATCTAGACTTATGGGTAAAGCTCTTTCCTCCAGGATCCAACAACAGTGGCCACACATTCAAGATTGACATACCTGCAAGCTGGTTCAACTTCATTTTTTATCTACTGTTAACACCTGAAAAATTTGGATGGACATTACACCTATTAAAATCATCCCTATGGCAAATCCTAAATCAAAACTGTGGTTCGGAAGAGGTACTTGAATTTAATATTCCAGACTCTTGTGTGGTAGCTCAAGCTCCTAGTTGTGTCCAAGAGACTGGCACTGAGCAGGAGAGAGAGGCTCACGAGGATCAGCAAAACAATAAGCCCCTAAATGCTGTCTTGGGTGACACTGGCACCAGGAAAAGGAGGGGCAAAGGCCCCCTACTTGAGATAGTGGTAAGAAGGAGTGATAGAATCAAGCTGGATAATAGTGGTTTCAAGAGAAATTCCTATAATGAAAACACATGTTTACCCTGCAATGCATTACCACCCATTACAAATTTTAAAGTGGTCAAAAACCTCAACAAATCATTTTGTAAGATGGCTGAGGAGGAGCTTCAGGAGAAACTAAACAAGAAGCCCAGGAAGAAAGCTCAAGAAGAAGTGTCTAGGGTACCCAAGGCCACTAGAGAACCCCTCATGATGAAAGTACAATGCCCCTATTATAATAGTGTTAAGGGGATTGATATACTTTACTCCTGGAGTTTGCCTCAAGGGATGGACCTTGAGGGGTTGATTCTGTCTAAAACTAGTTCAAATGAATAACAACAGATCTTGGAGTATTCTTAACTGGAACATTAGAGGTATAAATTCCAATAACAAATGGCTTGCTCTTAAGCAAAAGATTCAAGAAAGTGCAGCTGGCATAATTTTATTACAAGAAACTAAAAGGGAGGACTTTGATCTACCTTACATTCACAACTTCTGCCCACAGAGATTCACAAAGTTCTACTTTCTGCCATCGGTGGGTGCTTCAGGTGGCCTCCTTATTGCATGGAATGTGTCGGGACCCCGATCCTAAGTCACACAGGTCTACTCTATAACACATCATATCACTTTGCGGCCTCACGCATGGTATCCCCACGGGTGCGACCTTACCTGGCCTGGCACCGTTTGCGCATTTTGGTACACGTATATGATAGTGTCACTAGCATCCATATGACAGAGAACCCGGGCCGACATGACTAGTTATAAACCAAAAGTGGCACTAAATTACAGAGACAAGCATACATGACCCAGCAACGAACGTGTCGGTCATCAACGTATGAACCCAAGTCGTAGCAAGCTACAAGGACTTAAAGGAACAACGCGTGCCATTTCCCCTATGAGACAGACACAGGAACGAAGAAGGACACATGCCGGCCAGCCTAAGTGTTCCGGAGCAGTAGCAAGCTACCAAGGCTCAGTGGAAGCATTAGGAGACATTTCCCTGTAAGATAGGCTACCAAAGGTAAACAACTAGGTGTCGGATCACACACATAGCAATACACATTACACGTACGTATAACATGCAAGTATGTGTTGTACAACATGGCATCACAACATAACTCAACAACTCATATGGATAAATGCCCAGAAGAGCCATCATAGCATTTATTACAAATAGGGGTCACATGACCCAACATACAGAGCATACAGGCAACGGAAGCATAACATGTCTGAGTACAGACAACTACAAATGAAAAAGACTAAGAAGCCTGACTATCTACAAGACCCTCCCAAGGGTACAAGACCGTAGCTGAGGTAACAAGCTAAACGTCGAAGTCCACGCGGAACCACTAGCATGACTGAAGTCTCTCTGCAAAAACATAAATTAAGCAAACGTGAGTACAAAGGTACTCAGCAAAACTTACATCAGAACTAGCTACATACGCAACAGTATCAACAAGGGGGTGGTGGAGTTTGATTGCACCAAGCCAGCTTTGACTTGGTGGCTATCCTGAACTACAACTGCAAGTAACTCTTTAAGGTGGCGCACACGAGTCCACATATTCACCAAACAATACACCACTATGTATCTGCTCCCCTCTCCCTATGAGAAGGCCATCCATAGCACTCACACTTGTCTTGAGCATTTTAGAGTATCCACTTTCACTTGTTTATGTACCAAGTAAGCATCCAAGAAGTCCATAACCACGGACCCGTCTATTCGAATAGATCATGTTAGCCCTGCAGGGGTGTACTTCTTCACACACGCTCTCGCCACTTACCGCCATGTACACGTCGTGTATCTCGGCAACCTTCAAGCGGAAGTCTGGCGACGGTGTCGGCCACGACTTGACTAACCACACAAGACTCTAGTCCAGGTTTATCGCCTATTCGGGTTCCATCCGTGGGGAGATCCGGCCGGGGTGTCGCTCACGTCCCCAAACGATGTGCGCAGGGTTCCCAAGCCCACCTCGACGGATGGATCTACGCTTGGTACACCGTGCCACGGTGCCTAGTCTGACCCAATACCACATGTACCATGTGCCACTTGGTAGACTACTAGCACTACCTACAAACACCAGAAACTAGTTGCAACTCCTGGACATAGATCTAGTTGATTAATAAGTCGAGAGGGGTCGAGTTACCGGAACCCAATGTGTGGTAGTAACTGGTCATTGGACAACTTACACAAAACTCAGTTCTTAAGGACGGTTCCAGTGAGACAACCCACCATGTACTCCTACGTGGCCTCTCACCGCTACCTTTACCAAATCGTGTTCACACACTTAGCTCAGACACAGTAGGACATGTTTACCACATTCCAAGACATCCCCAATGAATCAGACCTGACACAACTCTAAGCAATAGCAGGCGTAACCAAAAAGCATGAATGAGTAGGCACAACATGGCTCAAACAACTCCTACTCATGCTAGTGGGTTTGAACTATTTACTGTGGCAATGACAGGTCATGCAAAGGAAAGGGTTCAGCTACCGCAGCAAATAGCAGTTCAATCGTTGTTGTCCTAATGCAGTAAAGGAGAGCAGGAGCGAGAGAGTAGGATTGTATCGGGATGCTCAATGGTGTTTTGCTTGCCTGGCACTTCTGAAGATATCAATGAGTCTTCATCGGTGTCATCGATCACATCGTGGGAACAGAGTCTACTGAGAGGGGACAAACATTGGCAAACAAGAGAGAACACAATCAATGCAATGCAACAATATGATGCATGATCATGACATGGCAATATGTTGTTGTTTGAGCTAATGCAACTAGCAACCATATTAAATGAAGTTGATTTGAACCAAAGGTTCAAATTCAACCTCCATATGTGATTATTCAAATGCCATTTATTCAAATTGTCCTAAACAGTGACTCTAAGTTATTCAAACAAGCATGGAAATGCCATAAACAGATTCCTTGGATTTTTCTGATCAATTTTCATATATAAATTATTTTCATTGGAGTTATAGTTTATTTTCTGTGATTTTTAGAAGTTTTAGCTATTTTCTGAAATAAATAAATCATTTCTGATTTATTTTAAATCACAGAAAATAGTTACTGCGTCAGCACTACGTCAGGCTGAGGTCAGCAGGTCAACTAACCGGTCCAGGTCAAACCTAACTGGTGGGACCCACCTGTCGGTGACACGGGTACTAATCCCGGTCAAAACCAGCACTGACTGGGGTTTGACCAGGGCTAGGGCCCACTGTCAGTGGCTGTGAGGTGCCTAACTAGGGGTGGTTTAGTCCTAATGATCAAGCTACGTCGACGGTCGCCGGTGTTTGGCCGGCGGCGACCAAAACCATGGCGGAAGCTCGCCGGACTTGCGTTAGGGACGGCCGTTCGTCGCGTTGATGGCATCAGGGAGGAGCCCTTGCTCGTGCGCATCCAAAGGGCCAGGCAGGGGCTCGCGGGGCGGCCGAAATCTCGCCGACGACGAGATTTGGCGGCGACAAAGCCACGGGCTCGAGGCAAAAGACGGCTGCAGTGCATTAAATGGGGTGTGGATCATGGTTTTGGGTTGCTGGGAATGTGCTGAGCACAGTGGCATGCTCGGCTGTGAGGCGCAGGGCCTGTGGCCACGGCGGCGACATGGCCGGCGGCGGAATGCTCGTGGGTGCGACAGCTAGCAGGGCTACGGCACGGCAGAGACCACGAGGGGGGAGGGGAACATCGAAGGAGCTCACGGCGCTGTCGTGGGGGTGCTCTGCGACTTGGAGGAGGCGTCGAAGAAGGCGGGCAATCGCCGGCGATCTCGGGCGGCCGAGGTTGAAGATGGTGATGGCGACGGCGTTGTGTCGGTGTACTAAGATAGGGGTACCTTAGTACCCCAACTTGTGCACGGGCAGTAGCAGCTTCCCGCGGCTGGGTTTACCACGTGCTCGCCGGAGACCTTTCTAGTCCTTATAAAGCCATTCAAAAACAAAGTATTCAAGTTAGAAGATCAAAGCCCCGGCAAGTGGAGCTTGCCGGGAAGGCTACACCAAGCTCAAGATTATCATATTAACACAAGACCCTGGCAAGAGGAGCTTGTCAGGAGGACCAGGAGACTGCATTTCAGGAGACATACCTCGGCGCACCCTGCGCCCCGGCAGGGCCCGGGGAGCGACAAGCTACCGGGCCCGGCAAGATCAAGACCCCGGCAAGGTGCTTGCCGGGGGGAGCCTCCGCTGTGTGCCCGCGCTCCAGCTCATCGGCCCACGCGTCGCCCTGGGGCCCTTCCAGGGAAGCGTGGCGGTTGGCTGTGCAGCCTGGGGGACACGGTGGCATTCCACGGTGACGAGGCTACCGCCGTGTCGAACGGAGACGCATGGACGGGTGCTTTTGGGGTCGACGGTGACGGGCATTTAATGCCCTTGTCCCCCACTGTCAAGGTTAGGTGAAGACCACTGTTCATCCACTGTTCCCGCACTATTACAACTACCACCAAAGTTACATTTTTGCCCTCCTCTACGTTGACACCTGTCGGTGACCCCTTGAGCTATAAAAGGAGGCCCATGCACAACGTAGAGAGGGTTCGGAACCTAGATAGCTCTCTCGCTCGGTGTAGTTAGCTCTTCAAGCTCCCGAGCTCACAAACTCAATACAAACCAAGCAGGAGTAGGGTTTTACGCGTCCGCGCGGCCCGAACCTGGGTAAACTGCCCGCGTGTGCTCTTCGATCCGCTCTTCGTGCTCCCTCCGCTCCCTTACCGCAACGTACAAGGGGCTCCGGTCCCATAGGTGTTCGTGGTGGACAGTTTCCCCAGACATCTTTGGCGCGCCAGGTAGGGGGCGTCGAGGTTGTGCGAACCTGATCCGGTGCTCACGCGGGCGCATTCTTCATCAACCTCTCCAACTTCATCAACTTCATCAGCAACAGCAACATGGCCCCGAAGAAGAAGGTTTCGGAGGTCGCAGGCCCATCTGCGTCGATTCCCCCACCACCAGAACCAACGGTGGGTGGAGGAGACGCCGGCGGAAGGGTGGTCGCCGACGAGGAAACTCACGGCACCGCCAAGTCCAAGGACAAGACGGACGACCGGGCAAACTCCAAGGCGTCGGTCTCTGTAGACGCGCCACGTCCATCTCAGCAGACGACAGGCCAGCAGCGCCGTGATACAGGAGCTACCATCCGCTTGCTGGGCCAAGGACAAACCGGAGGTTCGCGGGATGCTCAAGGCCATCGTCCTGGCACGAGCAAGGCGCGGTCGCCGGGGCGAGAGACTGCTCCTTCTAACCCTGTTAGAAGTCCGAGCATATCTCTCTCCTCGCACCGCTCGCCACCGCTCCCCTCCTCTCCAGCAGAAGCACTCGCAAGGGCGCAACTGCTCCTCGACTTCCCTCCAGCGCCAGACAAGGCCGAAGACTGGAAGGCAACAATCCAAAGCCTCATCGCCTTCGCCAACAACGACACGCCGCAGCAGCCGGCGACATCGCGGCCTCGGCAAGTCGACCAGGCGAAGGTCGACGGTGACAAGACCGCCGGGGGTGCAACCACCGTGCACTCCCCGCCGCGGAAGCAGAAGACGCCACCCCGCCGGATTAACGTCGACGACGACTCCACGGCGTCGTCGGATCCGCGGGCTCGTCGGGACCAGCGCCAAGTCCTCGACGATCGGCGGCAAGAAGATGCTCGGACGACAATCGAGCGCCGGCGAGAAGCCCGGCGGCAATCAGATCAGCGTGCTGGGACCGCTGTCGATATGCACGCGCCCGGTGAGCCAGGCGACTTGCCGTACGCGGCAGGTTGCCCTGCGTTCACCCGTGAGCTGCGGCGCGTCCAGTGGCCTAGCATGAAAAATTTCAAGCCCGACGTACCCGAGAAGTACGACGGCAAGACGCACCCCTCGGAGTTCCTCAGCATCTACACCATCGCGGTGCAGGCTGCCGGGGGACGCGACGAGAAGATATTGGCCAACTACTTCCCGCTGGTGCTTAAGCCAAACGTCCGTTCTTGGCTTATGCACTTGCCGGAAGGCTCCATTTCTTCGTGGGCAGATTTGTGCCACCAGTTTGTTGGCGCCTTCACAGGCGGCCACAAACCCCACGGCCAGGAGAGTGATCTCCACATCTTGGCTCAGAAGGAAGGAGAACCCCTGCGCAAGTACATTCAACGATTCAGCCGCGTGCAGCACAACATTCCCGACGTCCACCCCGCCGCGGTTATCAGCGCGTTCCACCAGAACGTGCGTAACCGCCGCATGCGGGAAGAGATGGCCATGACCAAGATACGGGATGCCAGCGAGCTCTACGCTCTGGCTGACAAGTGCGCGCGCGCCGAAGAGGGGAGGAGACTCCCCGGGGAGGATGCTGGCGCAGGGGGAAGCGACAGCGAGGATGCCGCCCCGGCAAAGAAGAGCCGGCGGCGGAACAACAGAAAGAAGAAGAGCAAGGAGGTGTTGGTCGTCGAGAAGTCCGGCAAGGAGGCTCCCGCCAAGACATCACAGGCTGGCAGTTCCGACAAGGAACCTGCCCCTGTAGCGGCGGCCGACAAGCAGGACGGCTCCGACAAGCAATATTGCAAGATCCACCGCACCAAGGGCCACGACCTTTCCAACTGCAAGCGAGTCGAGTACCTCGTAGAGCAGCAGAAAGCTGAATACGAGCGTCGTGACAAGGAGAAGGCTCAAGGTGGCGGAGGAGAGCCAAGCAAGAAGCGGCCATTCAATGGCCGGGGAGGACGCCGCGGCAAGGCCAAGCAGCGGCAAGGTGATCGACCTCCCCGGGGCCGCGACAAGGATGAGGAGGAGGAGGAGGACGACGACATGGAGGAAGGCGATAAGAGCGAGCAGGAGTTCCAGAAGGCCACAGAAGTGCTGTGTGTTGACGGAGGCGCCTCTCTGCCCACTTCCCACCACCAACTCAAGCAGTGGGTGCGGGAAGTAAACGCAGTAGAGCCGCCCGTTGAGTCACGGAGGCTGCTGAAGTGGTCCAGCACGCCCATCATTTTTGATCTTGAGGATCACCCTGACCGCACAACTGCGGTTGGGTGCTTGCCGATGTTGGTCTCACCCACCATCCGCAACCTCAAGGTCACCAAAATGCTGGTTGATGGCGGGGCCGGCCTGAACTTGATCTCCTCGGCTGTGATCAAGAAACTCCAGATCCCAGACGGCGAGCTCGAAGAAACCGGTCCGTTCCAAGGAATAAACCCGGGGAGGAGCAAGCCGAAGGGCAAGATTACTCTGCCAGTGACCTTTGGCGGGGAACTCAATTTCAGGACGGAGAGGATAACCTTTGACGTTGCCGATATCCCATTGCCATACAATGGGATACTTGGACGTCCTGCCCTCGTCAAGTTCATGGCAGCTTCCCACTACGCTTACAATGTACTCAAGATGCCGGGGCCGATAAGCGTCATCTCTGTCCATGGCGACAAGAAGGACGCGCTTATCTGCGCCGACAAGATATACCGGGATGCAGCAGCCGCGGCGGAGAGCAACACACTTGCCGCTGAAGCTCCCGGGGGGAAGAAGACCAAGACCAAGTCCGGCGAGTGCTCTGGGACCCACTCCGGCAAACGCACCTCTTCGGAGTGCTGCGCTGCCGTCGAGGACGTTCCATCGAGCTCCACCGGCAAGTACAAGAAGGGGATGGCCGCTCCACCGGCAACCAAGAAGGTGTCCGCCAAGGAGGACGGCACTGGTGGTACCTTCACCATCAGTGCTACACTTGATAGCAAATAGGAAAGCGCGCTCGTTGCCTTCCTGCGGGCGAATGTCGATGTGTTTGCATGGCAACCATCTGACATCTCAGGCGTTCCCAGGAAGGTAATTGAGCACAAGCTTGCTGTTTGTCCTCATGCGCGGCCCTTCAAGCAGAAGGTCAGAAAGCAAGCCGTGGAGCGCCAAGAATTCATTGCCGAAGAGATCAAGAAGCTAGAAGCAGCGGGCCTGGTTAGAGGCGTGATCCATCCGACGTGGTTAGCAAATCCAGTTGTCGTGCGTAAGGCCAACGGGAAGTGGAGACTGTGTATAGACTTCACCGATGTGAATAAAGCATATCCCAAGGATCCATTTCTCTTGCCGCGCATTGACCAGATTGTTGACTCCACTGCTGGACGTGAGCTGCTCTCCTTTCTTGATGCATACTCAGGCTACCACCAGATTTTTATGGCCAAGGAAGATGAAGAGAAGACTGCATTCATTACTCCATGTGGCACATATTGCTTCATACGCATGCCCTTTGGATTGAAGAATGCAGGCTCAACATTTGCAAGGGTGGTGCACACTGCTTTTGAGCCACAGATCCACAGAAATGTAGAAGCTTACATGGATGACATAGTGGTCAAGAGAAAGAGCAAAGATACCCTGATCCAAGACTTAGAAGAAACGTTTGCAAATCTGCGCAAGATCCAGCTCAAGTTGAACCCCGAGAAGTGCGTCTTCGGAGTCCCCTCCGGCAAACTTCTCGGGTTCTTCGTGTCCCAGAGGGGGATTGAAGCCAATCCCGACAAGATAAAAGCCATCGAGCAGATCGAAGCCCCGAAGCGCGTCAAGGACGTAAGGAGACTTGCAGGTTGTGTGGCTGCCCTCAGTAGGTTCATTTCAAAGTCTGCAGAACGCGCCCTGCCTTTATTCAAAATCTTGAAAAAGGCAGGTCCTATGAAATGGACTCCGGAAGCGGAGGCAGCGCTGCAAGACTTGAAAGGATACCTATCCTCCACTCCAATACTTGTCGCACCTAGGCCACAAGAGAAGTTGCTGCTATATTTAGCAGCAACCAATCAAGTGGTTAGTGCTGCGTTAGTAGCGGAGAGGGAGGCCGATGAGGAGTCTACACCACCGGCAAGCGAGTCCAGCGACAAGCAGGGGGCTACACCGGCAAGCTCTGGCCCCGACAAGGACAACTCTGCGCAGGAGCAAGGAGAAGAGCGAACGAAGATGGTACAGCGCCCAGTGTATTTTGTAAGTTCCCTCTTGCAGGGGGCTTGATCGAGATACTCTGGGGTGCAGAAATTGCTCTTCGGCCTCCTCATGGCCTCGAGAAAGCTGCGCCATTACTTCCAAGCACATGAGATAACAGTGGTCACTCGCTTTCCGTTGAAGAGGATACTGCAAAATCCAGAAGCAACTGGCAGGATCGTCGAGTGGGCGCTGGAACTGTCGAGCTTTGGTCTCAAGTTTGAAAGTACTTCAACCATACAGAGCAGAGCTTTGGCAGAGTTCATAGCTGAATGGACCCCAACACCTGATGAAGAAATTCCAGAGACAAGCGTCCCCGTACAAGAAACGACAAGCGAATGGATGATGTACTTTGATGGTGCCTTCTCGCTGCAAGGCGCCGGTGCCGGCGTGGTACTCATAGCGCCCACCGGAGAGCACCTCAAGTATGTTATCCAGATGCACTTTCCCAAGGAACAAGCGACAAACAATACTGTTGAGTATGAGGGTCTGCTTGCCGGCCTCAGGATTGCAGCTGAACTTGGGATCAAGAAATTGATTGTGCGGGGAGATACTCAGTTGGTGGTCCGACAAGTAAACAAAAGTTATCAGAGCCCTTTGATGGAAGCTTATGTAGATGAAGTGAGGAAGCTTGAAGAGCACTTTGAAGGTCTGCAAATGGAGCACGTCCCGAGAGCTCAAAATGATATTGCAGATGGCCTTTCAAAGTGTGCTGCAATGAAGTTACCTGTGGAACCAGGGACCTTCCTGCTCAAGCTGACTCAGCCATCCGTTACACCATCAATTGGGCAGCACAAGAAGAGAAAGTTGGTCTCCGGCGACTACTTGCCGGCGGATCTCCCCAAGGCCGCCGCCAAGGTCCCCAAGATCAACAACCAGAACGCTGAGGAACAGTTTGCTCCTGCAGATCCAAAGGTCTGTACAGTTGAAGCAAGCGTTCCCGACAAGCCTTGCCCCGGCAGGCTTGTCGGGGGACCATCAGCTCCGGCAGAACCGGAGGTTCTTGCCGTAGAAGCTGGGGTTCCCGCAGCGGCCCTCATGCCTTTAGTCCTTGCCGTTGAGCCATGGGCTCCGGCATGGGCACAACAGATCGTCCGTTTTCTACAAACTGGAGAACTTCCCGACGACCCAGCAGAGATAGAGAAAATAACCAGGCAGTCAAGTATGTACCAGTTCGTGGACAATGAACTATACAGAAGAAGGCTCAATGGTGTCAGGTTGAAGTGCATTTCCAGAGAAGATGGACAGAAGCTGTTGGCAGAAATACATGGAGGCATATGCGGCCACCACACTGGTGCAAGGGCACTTGCCGGGAAGGCATTCCGACAAGGGTTCTTTTGGCAAGAAGCCCTCCAAGATGCGACTGCACAAGTAACCAAGTGTGAAGCGTGCCAGTTCCATGCCAAGCAAATTCACCAGCCAGCTCAAGCTCTCCAGACGATCCCTTTGTCCTGGCCCTTCTCGGTCTGGGGGCTCGATATCCTCGGCCCCTTCTCCCGTGCTGTCGGGGGCTTTGAGTACTTGTACGTAGCAATCGACAAGTTCACAAAGTGGCCAGAAGTGGAACCGGTGAGAAAGGTA
Organism: Secale cereale; assembly: GCA_902687465.1. Classification (NCBI taxonomy): domain Eukaryota; kingdom Viridiplantae; phylum Streptophyta; class Magnoliopsida; order Poales; family Poaceae; genus Secale; species Secale cereale. The sequence continues at coordinate 447,738,320 of LR738712.1, forward strand.
ACAGCACAGTCAGCAGTCAGGTTCTTCAGAGCGATTGTTTGCCGTTTTGGAATCCCTAACAGGATCATCACCGACAACGGCACAAAGTTCACAAGTCGCACCTTCATGCAGTACGTCCAAGACCTTGGCGCCAAGGTCTGCTTCGCTTCTGTTGCTCACCCGAGGAGCAATGGTCAAGCGGAGAGGGCCAATGCTGAAGTGCTGCGCGGGCTCAAGACAAGAACCTTCGAGAGGCTGCGCAAGTGCGGAAGAAACTGGATAGAGGAGTTGCCGGCGGCTCTTTGGTCAATCAGAACGACACCAAGTCGAGCAACCGGACAGACACCCTTTGCCCTTGTCTATGGGGCAGAGGCAGTTCTCCCCACGGAACTCGTATACTGATCTCCTCGAGTACTCGCTTATGATGAGCTCGAGCAAGAGCAACTGCGACAAGATGATGCATTGCTCCTCGAGGAGGAACGTCTCCAGGCTGCTGTACGAGCTGCTCGATACTAGCAAGCCTTGCGCCGCTATCATAGCCGCAAGGTTAAGGCCAGGAGTCTCGAGGAAGGCGATCTTGTTCTTCGGCGTGTTCAGTCCGCCAAGAATTCCAACAAGTTGACGCCGAAGTGGGAAGGCCCTTATCGGGTGAGACAAGTCACAAGGCCCGGCGCTGTCCGCCTTGAGACCGAAGAAGGCTTACCGGTGAGCAACTCCTGGAACATAGAGCATCTTCGCAAGTTTCACCCGTAAGGCGCGGTTGCCGTGATCCGCTCCGGCAACCACCTTTTGTACGAGTCTTGCCGCTGTCGCATGTAAACCTTTGTACAAAGCCGGGCGCAGATCCCGTGCATCAGTAAAGCTTTTGTGTTTCGCACTATTTGCCATTTTCCATGCTTTTTTTTGTTATTTGCATGCATTGTTTGGCATCTTGTGCAACACACATAACCGGTAAGCATTAGCACGCCGAGAGGCCCTATACTTGTTTCCCCTTCTCTTCTTCTTTCCATCTTAAGCAGAAGGAACCTTCCTCGCGCACTAGTTTGCCGGGGGGGAAGGAGGTGGAGGAGACGAACCAAGTGCTGTTCAAGAAAGAGAAGCTTGCCGGAGAACGAACAGATTATGAAAGCTAAGTTACCAGAATTTGAGCAGATCAAATTTTTTAAATTTTAGTTATCTTCCTTGAACAACCACACTTTGTATGGAAAACCTGTGCGCGGAGGAACCTACCCATAGCTAGCCGCACCCTTACCTTGTTTTCGAGTACGCTCAACGGCTTAAGTGAGCTGCGACAAGTGTCGCGCCCTTACTTCGTTTTCGAGTTCGCTCAGCAAGCTAAGTGCGTTGCGACTAGCTGTGGCAAGGTTGCTTGCCGGTAAGGCCTTTGCCAGCAGGCTGCCCAGAGTCCAGCACTCAGCGCTCACGGCAAGGGTCCCTTGCCGGCAAGTTCCCTAAAAGCGTAGGGTAAAAAGCATACAAAGTAAAGGACCGAAGCAAGGGAGATAACACTGCATTGATTGATCAAAATAAGATAATATACTAAAGAGATAACTTGTCGCAATGACTGATAGATTCATGTTCATGGCACACTTTGCAGCAGCAAAGGGAATAAAAAGAAAGAGGCCTAGTCTACGCGGTCGCCTTCACGCCTGGAGATCTTGTTCACCTTGGCGATGATGTGGGCGACCTGCGCCTTCAGTGCCTCCAGATCTGCATCGGCCGGCAAGCTGTGGAGGACGTTGACGAGATTGATGCCAGGGTTGCGGTAGACTATCTTCGTCAAGACGCGCTCCAAGGTACCCGCGCAGAGCTGACGCGACTCCTCGGCCAGCTGCGCGGAGAGCTTCTCCTGCAGCCGTGCAAGTGCCGGCGCGATTCCCTTGAAGAAAAGACTTAGCTTGGCGTTGTGGGGGAGATTCTGGTCCGGAGAGTACACGAGGTGCTCCACCCTCAGCGCCATCAGCTCCTTGTCGATGTTGGCAGCAGAAGCGACCAGATCGTCCGTCCATTGCTCCACCGCCCGAGTAAAGTTGTTCGCTGAGGTGGCAGCACTCTCCACCAGGCCTCGTTCCTTGCGGAGCTCGGCCTTCAGCTTTGTCTCGCGATCCCGGGCGGCGTCAAGCGAGCCAGTCAAAGTGGAGACCTTCAACACCAAGTCAGCAATTGCATCCTTGGCGGCTTTGAGCTCGTCGCCCTGCTTGGAGAGGCTTACCTGAAGATCAGAATTGGTGTGTGCGTCCTTTTCCCGCACCACATTGAGTGCGGTGATCCTGTCTGTGCTCGCCTTCAGGTACTGCTCCAGCTGCGCCACCTTGGCCTCAAGATCCTTCTTGACGGTTTCCGCGGTGGCGGCGGTAGCTTTTGCCTCCTTTAGGGCCCCGCCAAGGGCCTGCACCCGGGCGGTGAGGTCGTCCTCGTGAGCGTCGAGGTCGACCTTCCGCTGGTTGAGCGCTCCTTCTCGCCGGGACAGCTCTTCACCGACCAGTCGCTGCTGCTCCTCGGCCTCAGCCTTCTCCAGGAGGAACTCTTGCTGCTCTCCAGCAAGCCTCTCGCGCTCCTCCGCCAAGTCGCGGAGGGCCGCCTGGTTGGCGGCGCGGAGCTCCGCGGCGCGCTTCTCCAAGTCTGCTCCAGCCTTGGCGGTGAGGGCTTCCCGGGACTCCGGTTTCGCCTGCCTAGCCCGGTAAAGGGCCAGTAGCTGGCGAAGAAGCTTCTCCTCTTCGGGCTCGTCGCTCCCGCCAGGCGCTTCGACAATCTTCAACCCCGCGGAGGCGAGGACCTCTCCATCAAAGGTCTCTCCCTCCTCGGGGGCTCGCGACGAAGATGCCCACGGAACTTGTATGAAGATTCCGTTGGGCGCTTCAAGATAGACGCCCGACCGCTCCGTGGAGGCGGAGGGGTCGGCGGCCAGCGTAGCGCTTGACGCTCCTGCTGCCTCTGGGTCAGCAGTGCGGTCGCCGGTCCCCTCCCCGCCCGCGGCGTCTGCGGTCGGCGCGGTCTCCTCAGCGGCAGGGTCGCCGGCTCCGGCCATGCCCTCAGTGGCAGTGGCGTTGCCGCCGTCGCCTTGCGCGCCCTATTCGCCGGCGGTCTCTGTCTCCATCAGCTCCGGCGCAGGAGGATCTAGCAGAAGAAAAAGAAAAGAAAAGTTCAAGCAAATATCCAAAAAGACAAGTCCAAGAAGATAAAGCTACAAGACTCACCTTCGCGGACTTCCTCGACGACAGGCTCCCTCGCCGGGGTGTCCTCCCTTGGCGGTGGAGCGGTGGCTCCTGCTGGCGGAGGGCCGCCAGCGCCCTCCCTTGGCGGGATGGCCACCCTCGTCGGGCTGCTCGCCCTTGGCGGGGTACCCGCCCTTGGCGGTGTACCCGTTCTTGGCGGAACGCTATCCCTCGCCGGGGAGCTTGCCCTTGGCGGGGAGGGCGGGACCTGTAGCTCCTCAGGGGTGACCATCGGTTGCTCCTGCGGCTGCGGCTCCACTTCTGCACAAGACAAACAAGACAAACAAGGAAACAAGATGTTAGTACAAGCAAAAACCTCAAGCGCCCGACAAACGGAAAGCTCAAGACCAGACTTACGCTGGGGGCTGCGCTGGGGGCTGCTCCTCGGAGCAGCGGGTTGATCCGGCAAGTTCGTCGCCGGCGCGTCCCCTGTCGCCGCGACGGGCGAGTCGTCTTCGACCTCAACCACGGGGATCTTGGATTTCTTCGCCATCCGCTGGGTCAGGGTCCTGCAAGCAAAGCAAGAAACAAGATCAGAATCATCAAGAAAGAATCAAGGAAAAATCGAAGAAGTTACAAGCAGCAAGTACTTACTCCTCTTCCTCGTCGTCGTCGGAGCTGAGGGCGGAGAAGTCGAACTCCACCTGAGTTGCTCCCGCGCGAGGAGCAGGAGGAGAAGGCTCCCTCGGGCGCTTGGCGGTCTCCGGAGCTGGGGGCTGCTAAGACCCAGCCTTCATTGGCGCCGAGGCCCGAGGAGCAGGCGGAGCGGCCGTTTCGCTCCGGGAGGATCCCCCTCCGCTTGGCGCTGGTGCGCGGGGCGCCTCCGGCGTGGTTTGACTCGTCCTGGTGGCGCACGTCGCCCGGCGAGTAGGCTGCTGTCGGGGCGCTTGCGTCCTCGCCGCTGTAGCCGCCTTGCGGAGGCGCTTCAACGGTGTTCGCTTGGGACTTTGCCGAGGCGGGGAGTTCTCCGAGGACGAGGAGGCGTCGTCGTCAAGCCCCAGAGATCCACCGGTGTCTTCATCGGCCTCGGCGTCCTCCTCTCCCTCCCCGGCAGGCCCGCTGGGTCCAGCATCCTGTCCTGCGGCCCCGCTCCCTCCGGTGGCTCCGCTCCCTCCGGCACCTCTGTTCCCTCCGGCAACCTCGCCTCCTGCGGCGGCCTCGCTCACAATCCCGGGGATCCCGGCATGCCTCAGAGAGGGGACCCCGGCAAGCTCGTCGGGCGGAAGCTTGAGCAGCCTGCGGATCTCTACCTCTTCTGCTTGGCGCACCTCGTCCTCGGCCTGCGCCTCGTCGACGGTGAACCCGAAATCTCCTGCCGCTGCAGCCGCGGCGGCTTCTTCCATCCGGGAAGCAATATAAGCAATGTCCCGCTCCGTGGTGGCCCGGGTGAGACCCTTGATCTCCTCGGTGTTCTTCGGCACCTCGACCAAGTTGTCGAAGAAGCTCAGCACTGTATCTCCCGGAGGCTGGATCCAGGTGGGGACGATGCCGTGGGAGTCGCACTCCGGCATCACTGCGCGCAGGGAGTCACAGGCAGTGCTGTTGCACAGCGGCACTACTCCCTTGGCGGGTCTGAACCACTCTGGGTGCGCCAGGTCATGCTTGAACAGCTCTCGCAGCATTCCTTTCAGCTCCAAAGCGGTGAAGTTGAAGTTCAATCCTGGGCGCATCCTCATAATATCCGCCGCGTTGCCGAATTCCCAGGCGGGCCTTTTCCTCTCTTGTAAAGGGGCAATGCGGCGGCGGAGGAAATCTGCGCCAACCTCTCCGATGGTCAGATTGGCGGCCCGGAGACGGATAATCCTAACAAGGGCAATACTGAGCTTGTTGTCTTCCGGGGCCAGTTCGCTCCAGTCTCTGCCGCGCACTATGGCAGTTGTGCGCGGCGCGGTGAAGGGCTCCGGCTGGTCCTCTACTACCCAGCACCAATCTGCGCGCCATTCTTCCCACTTGCCGCGGAGTTCTCCTTTCAGATATGAGTCCTTTTTGTTCAACCGGAAGATCCAGGAGATCCCGCCGGAGAGGGGAGCGCCAGCCTCTACTCTAGGCATGAAGAAATGGCGGAAGAGTGCTACGTTTGGATGGATCCCTATGAAGTTTTCGCACAGATGTGAGAAAACGGCCATCGTAAGGATGGCGTTGGGGGTGAAGTCTAGGAGGTGGAGGTTGTACGTGTTCATAATATCACAGAAAAACGCCGAAAACGGAGGGCACAACCCGCAGTGAAAGAAGGCAGCGAAGAAGAAATACCCGCCGGGATACAGATCTCTGGCGACGGCGGGGAAGACTCTGGTGCGGGGATGAGCTTTGGTCTCCCCGGACCAGAAGAGGTAGTACTTGTTCCACAGTTCCCGCGCGCTGAGCCTCGGCGCGAAGACCACGTTCCTCTTCCGCAGGGCAACAAGCTTCGCCGCCTGCTCAGACTTCTCCTTCTTGGTCTTCTCCGCTTTCGCCTTCTCGCTCTTCGGAGCCATGGCGGAGGTGGCGAGGGGAGAGGCGAGGAGCTCGACGGCGCCGCGGATGCGGAGAGCGGCGGAGGAGGGGTGGAAGCAGAGAGCGCGGAAGGTTTTCTGGAGGTTGAAGACGCAATGAAGACGAAGGAGGGAAACTGCCCCTGCTTCCTCTGCTTTTAAGGGGGGAGTGGGGGACGCTCCGCATTTCCCATTAAAGAACGAGGCCACGATCTCTCCCACGACGCCGCAATCAACGCGTGCCGTTAGGGAGGGGCGAGGCGGATGCGGAAGGGGATTCGGCGTGCTGTGGGCCGCGCGTGCCCGTGCACTATTTTGGGCCTGGCCCAACAGCGCTCGGCACCGTGTGTGGCCCAGGCCCGAGGGCTCCTGTCGGTGTACTAAGATAGGGGTACCTTAGTACCCCAACTTGTGCACGGGCAGTAGCAGCTTCCCGCGGCTGGGTTTACCACGTGCTCGCCGGAGACCTTTCTGGTCCTTATAAAGCCATTCAAAAACAAAGTATACAAGTTAGAAGATCAAAGCCCCGGCAAGTGGAGCTTGCCGGGAAGGCTACACCAAGCTCAAGATTATCATATTAACACAAGACCCTGGCAAGAGGAGCTTGTCAGGAGGACCAGGAGACTGCATTTCAGGAGACATGCCTCGGCGCACCCTGCGCCCCGGCAGGGCCCGGGGAGCGACAAGCTACCGGGCCTGGCAAGATCAAGACCCCGGCAAGGTGCTTGCCGGGGGGAGCCTGCGCTGTGTGCCCGCGCTCCAGCTCATTGGCCCACGCGTCGCCCTGGGGCCCTTCCAAGGACGCGTGGCGGATGGCTGTGCAGCCTGGGGGACACGGTGGCATTCCACGGTGACGAGGCTACCGCCGTGGCGAACGGAGACGCATGGACGGGTGCTTTTGGGGTCGACGGTGACGGGCATTTAATGCCCTTGTCCCCCACTGTCAAGGTTAGGTGAAGACCACTGTTCATCCACTTTTCCCGCACTATTACAACTACCACCAAAGTTACATTTTTGCCCTCCTCTACGTTGACACCTGTCGGTGACCCCTTGAGCTATAAAAGGAGGCCCATGCACAACGTAGAGAGGGTTCGGAACCTAGATAGCTCTCTCGCTCGGTGTAGTTAGCTCTTCAAGCTCCCGAGCTCACAAACTCAATACAAACCAAGCAGGAGTAGGGTTTTACGCGTCCGCGCGGCCCGAACCTGGGTAAACTGCCCGCGTGTGCTCTTCGATCCGCTCTTCGTGCTCCCTCCGCTCCCTTACCGCAACGTACAAGGGGCTCCGGTCCCATAGGTGTTCGTGGTGGACAGTTTCCCCCGACACATTGCAAGGCCTCCGGCGTCGCGTAGCTCAGTGGAGAGGACAATGGAGACGTGGCGGAGCTTCTGGGCGCGTTGGCGAGGCGTGTGGTGGCCGGTGGCCACGATGGTTTAGGGCGGTGGCGATAAGCTCCGCTCGGTGGCTGCATGCAAGAGAACAGAGGGGAGGGAGAGAGAGAGCAACGAGTGAGGGGGAGGGGAGAGAAGTCTCTGGGCGTCTGCGTGGCGTCGTCAGGGATGGCCAGGGCTAGCAGGCAGTTTGGAGGTGGCGCTGCGCGCGTCGGGCACAGACCCTCCTGCCTACTGGCAGGAGGTTGAAGATGGTGCGGTGGCTGGTGGGCTGGTCCGTATACTTGGACTGCCAGGTAAGCCCTAGGTGAGTGCAGGTAAACTCTCTCTCTCTCTCTCTCTTTAATTCTTTTTGGTTTCCAATTTCTGTAATTGTTTTGGCGTTATTAAAAATGCCAGAGCATTTTCAAAAATCATGAGACTCACTGTGGCCACTGTTTGGATTATTTCCAACAGCCAACATTTCAGCTCCTGAATATTTGGACATTTAAAACAATATATAAAATTTAAATGCCCAAATGCAAATAAGGTAGGATTTAATTCAGTGCCCAAAATATTCCACAAAAATGTTCACTATTTTTGGTTTTGTCTCAAAGCCTTGCCAAAATTATCAAACATTATTGAAGGCATTTTTGTCATTGGAAAAGATTTTAGGTTAAACCTAATTGCTTTGATATGGTGCTAGGGTTTAATCATCCCCATTTCAAGTTTCAAGAGAATTTAGACATGATGCAACGACCAAGACTAGTCCACAAGCAAAGCTAAAGCTAGGGCTGTGACAGAATGGTTCTCTTTTCACTTGTGATTTGATGTTTCAGAACAAGTTCTCTTTGGCTGTGAAATTCACTTGTAACTTATCAAAACAATCTTGGATTATCACAAATATTTATGGGCCATGTAGACAAGAAGACAAACAAGAGTTCTTACATTGGTTCAGCAACATACAAATGCCAAATGATGTAGATTGGATTGTTATGGGGGATTTCAACTTCATTAGATCTCCTTCGTACAGAAATAAACCTAGTGGTGATGTCAATCAAATGCTCGTATTTAATGAGGACATTAGCAACTTAGGGCTCATTGAATTGCCTCTCAAAGGGAGACAGTTCCGTCGGAGCAACATGCAGGAAAACCCACTTTTGGAAAATCTTGACTAGTTCTTCACATCACCTTCTTGGGTCATTTCTCATCCTGATACAGCAGCATTACCTATGGCAAAACCTGTGTCACACCATATTCCCTGTATGATCAAGGTGGGAACTTCTATTCCAAAATCTCAAGTGTTTAGGTTTGAAAACTATTGCTTGCAGCACTCTTAATTCAAGGATATTGTACAAAATGCTTGGAATATTCCAGTGGGACACAATGACTCTGCCAAAAGGATCAATGCCAAGTTGAGAACTCTAAGGAGGGCTCTCAAATTTTGGGCAAAAAATCAATTTTGCTCAAAGAAAATCATTCAAGAACTCAATGACTGCATTTTTTTCTAGGACCTAATTGAGGAATACAAATGTCTGAGTCAATATGAGGAGAACTATAGAACTATTCTTAAAGAATACCTCTTGGTGGTTTTGAATAATCAAAAGATATATTAGAAACAGAGAGGGAAAATCAAGGGAGTTAAATTTAGTGACGAGAACACAAATTTTTTCCATGCCAAGTCCTTAATTAATTATAGAAACAAGAAAATTGTTAAGCTCTGCAATGAGGATAACATTGAAGTGACTGATCATGCAGGAAAAGTTGCAATTCTGTGGGAAGCTTTCAGCAAATGACTGGGTCATTCAGAAGGACACAACATGCATTTTGACCTCAAAAATCTATTTGAGCAAACCACACCTACCTCTGTTTTCCAAGAACTAGAAGAATCATTCACGGTTGAAGAGATTAATGAGGTAGTCAAAAATCTTCCTTCAGAGAAATCACCTGGTCCTGATGGTTTTAGCAATGAATTTCTAAAATATTGCTGGGATATTATAGGTCCATATGTGAGATAACTAGTCATGGATTTTCATGAAGGTACAGTCAACTTGGAAAGTATTAACACTTCTTTCATAACCTTGATCCCAAAAAAATATGTGCCACTATCACCAAATGACTTCAGGCCAATATCTCTTCTTAATGGTGTTTTAAAGATCATTACCAAACTTCTAGAAAACATGCTCCCAAAGGTAATCCTGCAAATAATACATGTCAACCAATATGGCTTTCTCAAGCAAAGAGTGATCCAAGATTGTTTAGGGTGGCATATGAATACTTTTGCCAAGGTCACAAATCAAGACAAGAAGTGGTAGTGCTAAAACTAGATTTTGAAAAGGCTTTTGTCACTATTGAGCACAATGCAATCATTGATATTTTAAGAGTTAAAGGCTTTGGAGAAAAATGAATTGTCTGGATTCAATCTCTCTTTAATTCTCGATCATCAGTTGTCATGCTCAATGGTGTCCCTAGAAAAATATTCTGCTGCAAGAGAGGGGTTAGACAAGGGGACCCTCTCTCTCCATTACAATTTGTCTTGGCAGCCGACCTTCTTCAATCTGTGTTGAACAAAGCAATGAGATTGGGAATCAACTGCCCCTTTACAGGTCAATTCATGCCCTGATTTCCCAGTGGTGCAATATGCTGATGATACACTAGTTTTGATGCCAGCAAATGCCAGGCATCTAATTTGCTTTAAAGCTCTTCTATGTACTTTTGCATCTGCCACGGGTCTTAAAGTCAACTATGAAAAATATTTCCTTGTTTCTATTAATATTGAGGAAGAGAGATCACAAAAACTCATCAATACAATGCAATGTGCAAAGTGACAGTTCCCATTTACATACCTGGGGTTGCCACTTGGTCTACATAAACCCTCAGTGGAGCAGTGTCTGCCTATGGTCAATAAAGTGGCTAAAGGGTTACCAGGGATTGCCACTTTTATGACACAAGCTGGTAAACTATTATTGGTCAAATCAATATTGGCATCATTACCTATATTCTTCATGACATGTGTGGATTTCCCAATTACAATAAAAAATTAGATCATAATATTCTTAAGGCACTGCTTATGGAGAAGTTGTGATTTAGAAGATAGAAGGCCAGCATTAGTTGCCTGGAACACTATGTGTAGACCTAAAGACCAAGGTGGTCTGGGGGTTATGTACATTTTCACAAAAAACAAAGCCATGCTAATGAAAAACCTACACAAATTCTACAACAGACATGATATTCCATGGGTAAACCTCATCTGGGAATCTTACTATTCTAATGGCCAAATGCCAGGAGATCAACAGGTAGGGTCCTTATGGTGGAAAGCTAACTTGGCACTTATTGACCAATTCAAAGCCATGGCTAGATGCAATATTGGGGATGGAAAAAGTGCTCTATTTTGGGAGGATCTTTGGCACACTAACATAATGAAGAGGACCTTCCCACACCTATTCTCTTTTGTAATTAATCCTATGGCCACTGTCAACCAGGTGGTAAATGAGGTATACATTGAAGATCTATTCCAGTTACCACTCACTTCACAAGCTCATGAGGAGTTCATCACTACGGAAAACATCTGTCTAAATATCAGACAATCTGAATACTTCAATATGACAGACACATGGAGCTATATCTGGTGAAATGCTATCTTTTCATCATCAAAGGCTTACTTAGTACTGATAGGACACAAACAAGTTCCACAACATTTTAAATGGATCTGGAAATGCTCCTGTCAACCAAAGCATCAGGTGTTCTTTTGGATGCTGCTACATGACAGGGTCAACACAAGGTATCTGCTCAGAAGGAAAACTTTTATACTTGAAGACTACAATTGTGATGTGCTTAACTGTCAGCAAGAAAAAACCCTGCACCATTTATTCCGGAGTAGCCCCTTCTCTCAACAATGTTGGGATTTCATATGTCCAACCAGATCAAGAAATCTGTCAGTACCGGAAGCTTATCAGGACTTGAAAGAGAAACTTAATGTTCACTTCTTCATGGAAATCACAATCTTGGGGTCTTGGGCTATTTGGATATCCAAAAACAACAAAATATTTGAGCATATTCAAACTTCATTTCAAGGATGGAAAGCAATTTTCTTCGAGGAACTCAAATTTGCTCATCAGTTCAAGACTTGGATAGATTCTAGAATTTAGGTTTTCTTTGTCTTTTTATTTATTCTTTTATGTAATGTTTTTGCCTTTTTAGGTTTTCCTCTTTTACTTATTTTGGACTTATCTCAAGCCCAGTAACACTCCTAGTTTGCTATTTTCTTTATAATAAAAGTTGTAGTGGGGTTTTACCCTACTGTTTATAGTCAAAAAAAGCAAGACTAGGGTTTTACGCTTCGCGACAGCCCGAACCTGGGTAAAAGACCACGTGTCACCAATGCCGTGCTACCCCTGCGGCCTCCATTCTTTGTGCAACATTTCCTTCCCCCTCAGCGAACCAAAAGGGGCCAACGATCCCATAGGTAATCGTGTTTTCCCACAACATCTTTGGCACGCCAAGTAGGGGGAAGCGTTTGCGTAAAGCCAAGGCTGTAAGCGGTGGATCAATCTTCATCATCGTGGTCTTCGTCGACGGCTTCATCACCCGTGACGCCTAGAAAGAAATGTGGCTCAACAGCTCGAGAAGGGGGCGATACCGCTCCTTCGGCCACTCCATCTGGTCCCTGTCACTCGTATCTGCCTCCGCAGCAGCAACAACGAGGGAAACGATTGGTAAGGGTGTCGTGGTGACCCGGAGTAACTCGAACGGTGTGGTCGCCATGAAAACCCCGTTCGGGAAAGAAGGGTGAGGTGGTAAGGTATATAGTTTTTCCTTCCGCGACTTTCACTTGACAACAATCGAACCACACCAGGTTTTTAGCGTCGCCAGCGTCAATGCGCTCGTGCGAAACTCGGGCTAAGCATTCGCCCAGCTAAGGGAGAAACCTGAGTAAAGTGTCGATGGGAATCCGCTGGTCGATGCCCCGGAAAGCATGTTCCCGCAACACCGTCCGCGTTAGTGTGACTTTTGTGCCAATTGCCGGAAGATCGTTGAAAGTGTAAGGGGAAGGAAGGAGAAACCAGTCTTACCATGCGCCGCATCATGCCGCCCACAAGGAGTCTATGATTCCTTCTGTCCCTTGCCACGGATCCTAAGGCAACACGCGAGGCACCACCCTCCCGGGGTACGTGGCCATAACGAACAACCCCGATTGGAGGGGAAGAGAAACATGAACAAAAGCTAAGTTGACATGCTCGTTTGTTTTTCTTTAGGACTTATGTTGTTTATCCCTCGAACCACCTAGATTTTCTGTGACAAACCTTTTGTATGATGGTACCTTGCTGTATTTTTTCTGCACCCCACCTTTGTTTCGAGCCTGGTCAATAAAATGGGCGGCTCCATTAAAAACTGTAAAGGAAAACCTGGTGGGACATATCTATGCCAAGGTGAATGATAAGGCCACATTCCTTATGACAATCGCAGTAGTATGAAACCGGTAGGCAACCAGAATACACGAAGAAACTAATCATATGAATATTGACGGGACAATGAAAGAGGGATAAACGAGCATTTATGACTAAGCAAAGATGTCAGTTCCACGCGAACATAAGCATTATTGGGCCTAAACACAAGACATGGGTAATGTTTTAGGTACAGGACATCCAAAATGACGATGAATAATCAGGGTCGTGTCCAGTAGCCTTATGGAGCCCTGGGGATGGCGAGGACCTTATCGGCGAAGGGGGCAGCCTTCTCTTGAGCCGCAAAAACATTCACGTCTTCCGGCAGCCTCCTGAAGCCATCAGCAAGGTTGAGGTTCGGGAGGCGATATGCAATGTTGCTGACAACTATTAAGAGGGTGTTGCGGTGAAGCCTCCGGGATTAACTTGCGAAGTGATCATCACTTCCCTCTTCACATGCCTTCATCTTATACATCAGCTCATTAAAGAAGATCCCTAGTTTGGCACTAGGGACCTGACGGATTCAGGGCTCCGCAAACGCTCGTTAGATTCAAACATTGGGTGCGTGCGAAGAACTCAACTTCCCCCGTCTGCCTACTCGTCGTTCCCACGGTCTAACTCGATGAACATGAAGGAAATGGGACAAGGAAGTTTACCCAGGTTCGGGCCACCTTGCGTTGTAATACCCTACTACTGCTTTGTGGTGGACTGCCTCGAGGTGGGCTAAGGATGAACTAGTACAGTGGTCGAACAACCTCACGAGGTGTGTTCTTACTTGTGGTGGTGAGGGTGATGTGAATGATCTGTCCCTTGCGACGTTGGTGGCTAGGCTATACTTTAGTGGCCTTTGTCCTCTTCCCAAAATGAAGGCGGGAAGGGACCCCACAACGACCAAATTTGAAAGGAGACAACTAGTACATCATATCCAGACAAAAGGTGGTCTTCGCCTGCAAAGCTTTTCACCATGACGCCACGGTGGGCTCGGTGATGACCTCCGCCCTGCCATCCTGGCGATCTTGGTCTTGTTGCATGGAAATGGAAATGTTTGGCTGATTCCTCGGTACTCCATTCCTGCACTTGCTTCTTTAGCACCAATGAGGAAACCTACTGCATTATGCCCGCTAGAGCCCGCCTAGCCTTGGTCGTCATGGCTTGCGTAATCTGAACCTCACGAGGTGGGGCTTGCATAGAGATCTCCGCTCCTAATGAGCCAGCCTAGGGAGGCTTCTCCTTCCGGAGGCCTTGGTGCCGTCCGCCTTGTGAGGCTTGGCCCCTCGCGAGGGTCTTGTGTGTTGATGCTGAAGATGAGCCATACCAGGTTGGTGAAGGAGCCACGCCATGGGCCGCAGGCAGCCAAGTCTGGGTACCCCGGTTCCTAGGACGCCGATAGTAGCCCCAGGGACCAAGGCACGCTCGGACATGGCTTCGAGGCGAAGCCAAAGGGCAAGGGCGAAGCGTCGTGGGACCCAACTGCCAGCGGACTTGGTTGACGTGTGGCGCCTGATGGGACGTGGGCATCTCCGCTTCCCCATGCTGCCTCAGCAACTGTCCTGGGCTAACAAAAAGGCCGACGCTTACCTTTAAACCTTCATTGGCTTCCCTTTATCTTTCTCCAGATCCCCTTTTCCTTCTCGTCGCGAGTGCCTTAGAGCTGCTTAATCATTTGCTCGAGCTCGATGCTGATGGCCCTCGAAAAGGCAAGGTCGCTGCTTCTGCTGCGCATCCAGCCCCCGCGCTCGAGCCAGCCCTTAGCGTTTCCAGCATCACCGACGGGAAGTATCTCGATGTCGTGCTCCTGCTGACAGCGAGCAGCCACACTGAGGGGCAGGAGACGACGCTCCAGGTTGGCTCTGCCAAGCCAGAATCCTTGGGTGAGACATTTTACCCCTTCTTTCTGCACAGTGTCTACGTCGGGCTCGTTCCCCCTTTCTCCAATTTCTTATTCTGCATCCTTAACCACTACCAGATCCACACCCATCATCTCCATCCCAGCTCTGTCCTCCTCTTGTCGATCTTCGCCTTCTACTGTGAGGCTTTCATCGGGGTGATGCCCTCGGTCGTGCTGTTCCTCCACTTCTTCTATCTCCGGATGAAAGGCTCTGACTAGTGCTCCAGGTGCATCTGCTTTGTCGCTACCCATCCTGGCGACGTGATCTCTAAGGCCAAGAAGAAGCTAGATGATTTTTGGCGAAAGTGGATCTTCATGGATGCCAAGAGCTCTCACACCTGGCTGGAGCTGCCGACTGCGCTACCGGAGAAGCTGGCCTGATGGGGTCACGAGAAGCTCACCGAGCCCCGGGCAGGGCAGTTGATGGAGGAGATGACGAAGTACAGGGGTCATGCTTTTCAAGGAGTTCATGACGCAGCGGCTGGCCCTGCTCCAGGTGTGCTCGCGCCCCCTATGGAGTCCTTAGGGCGCGGACGACGACCTTCAGCTGTACTCGAAGGCCCTGACCGACGATGAGTTGGGCAAGGCCTTGCGTGTCCTGCTCGAGAGGGACCTGAGCGGCCTAACAGAAGGCTATCTCCCGCTGTACAGTCGTGGCGACGTGGTGGACATGGTCACTGCCAGACCCATCTTCAGCAATCGAGGGCTCATGCCGCCGGTGCTCCCCCAAGCCCCGCATTTGTCGGTGCTAGTGTCCTCCGGTGAGAGCTCTGGGGTTGAGGGGAAGGAGGACTCCGAAGCGACATTGGAATGGGTGCCGGAGACCTCTTCTCCTCGGCAAAGTGATCTCCTTTGCGACCTCTCCGATGTCGATGACGTCGGCGAGTACCTGGTCGAGGGATCGCCACGATCCACCGGGGTGTCCACCAGGTCCGAGGGCACCCCCCTGAAGAGGCTGAAGCGCGGGACCCCGAAGATGGACATATCGGTTCCGCACCTCCGAGGCAAAACCTCCTACTTGCCACTGATAGTTGCCGCCACAAGGACCGCCATCGCGCGCTCATCCGCTTCCGAGGGCGCGGTGAGGCCTGTGGCCAAGAAGCTTGGGACCGCCGCACTCCTATGCAAGAAGAGGACATACATTGCTATTGACAAGTAAGTATTTTACCTTGCACTCAGGGTGTCTCCCATCCAATGGCCAGGCTGCAGCCGGTGGTGAAAAAAAAGGAGGAAGCCAAGCCCACTGAAGCCGCGCCTCTAGGTGCGGCTACGGTGGTCCCGGTGCGGGAGGAAGGGGTCACCTCGCATCCGCCCACGTCCGGGCATGCCTCTCGAAGCTCAGCTGCCCGACCTTAGGAGAAGGCCCCCCCGTGGCCAGGCAGATTCTGGAGGACGCCTTCGCCGCGCTGAAGTGGCTCCAGGCTGATCGTCATGACGCCGACCGTTGCATGACGGTCGGGCATCTGGGGCTGGTCTTGGGACGGCTCCGGGCTAATTCGTCCATGGGTACAACCTGGAGCGAGGCTGAGGCCACTGTCGAGGAGGGCTGGAAGGTGGCCAGCATGGCCGCAGCTACCCGTGACACCGCAATAGCAGATGCATGGGCCACCAAAAGTGAAGGAAATATGCCCTAGAGGCAATAATAAAGATGTTATTTGTATTTCCTTATATCATGATAAATGTCTTTTATTCATGCTAGAATTGTATTAACCGGAAACTTAGTACATGTGTGGATACATAGACAAAACAGTATGTCCCTAGTATGCCTCTACTAGACTAGCTCATTGATCAAAGATGGTTATGTTTCCTAGCCATAGACATGAGTTGTCATTTGATCAACGGGATCACATCATTAGGAGAATGATGTGATGGACAAGACACATCCGTTAGCATAGCACTATGATCGTTTAGTTTAACTGCTATTGCTTTCTTCATAACTTATACATGTTCCTATGACTATGAGATTATGCAACTCCCGAATACCGTAGGAACACCTTGTGTGCTATCAAACGTCACAACGTAACTGGGTGATCATAAAGATGCTCTACAGGTGTCTCCGAAAGTATTCGTGGTGTTGGCATAGATCAAGATTGGGATTTGTCACTCCGAGTGTCGGAGAGGTATCTCTGGGCCCTCTCGGTAACACACATCATAATAAGCCTTGCAAGCAAAAGACTAATGAGTTAGTCACGAGATGATGTGTTACGGAACGAGTAAAGAGACTTGCCGGTAACGAGATTGAACTAGGTATAAAGATACCGACGATCGAATCTCGGGCAAGTAACATACCGTTTGACAAAAGGAACAACGTATGTTGTTATGCGGTTCTGACTGATAAAAGATCTTCGTAGAATATGTAGGAACCAATATGAACATCCAGGTTCCGCTATTGGTTATTGACCAGAGATAAGTCTCGGTCATGTCTACATAGTTCTCGAACCCGTAGGGTCCGCACGCTTAACGTTTGATGACGATCGGTATTATGAGTTTTTCAGTATTGATGTACCGAAGGTAGTTCGGAGTCCCGGATGAGATCACGGACATGACGAGGAGTCTCGGAATGTCCGAGACATAAAGATTGATATATTAGACGGCTATATTCGGACACCGGAAGTATACCGGAAAAGTTTCGGATTTATCGGGAATGCCGGAGGGGGTTACCGGAACCCCCTACGAGAGGGGATGGTCCATAGTGGGCCTAAAGGGTGAGAGAGAGGCAGCCCATAGGGCTGGCCGGCGCCCCCACCTAGCAATCCTAGTTGGACTAGGATTGGGGGGGCGCCACCTCTCCTAATCCCTTCCCCCTTCTTCCTTCCGGTGAATCCTACTAGGAATAGGATTGCAATCCTATTCCTAGTAGGAGTCCCCTCCCTAGCCGCACCATAGGAGGTGGCCGGCCCCTCCTCCCTTGCTCCTTTATATACGGGGGCAGGGGGGCACCCAAAGACACACAACTTGATTTGTTTTAGCCGTGTGCGGTGTCCCCCTCCACAGAAACACACCTCGGTCGTACCGTCGCGGAGCTTAGGCGAAGCCCTGCGCCGGTGAACACATCATATCCGTGACCACGCCGTCGTGCTGACGAAACTCTCCCGTGAAGCTCAACTGGATCAAGAGCTCGTGGGACGTCATCAAGCTGAACGTGTGCTGAACGCGGAGGTGCCGTACGTTCGGTGCTTGATCGGTTGGATCGCGAAGAAGTTCGACAACATCAACCGCGTCACTTGACGCTTCCGCTCCCGGTCTACGAGGGTACGTAGACACACTCCCCCCTCTCGTTGCTATGCATCTGGTAGATAGATCTTGCGTGATCGTAGGAAAATTTTAAAATACTACGTTCCCCAACAGTGGCATCATGAGCCAGGTCTATGCGTAGATGATATGCACGAGTAGAACACAATGAGATTGTGGACGATACTAGTCATACTGCTTACCAGCATGTCATACTTTGCTTCGGCGGTATTGTGAGATGAAGCGGCCCGGACCGACATTACGCGTACGCTTACGCGAGACTGGTTTCACCGTTACGAGCACTCGTTGCTTAAAGGTGACTGGCGGGTGTCTGTCTCTCTTACTTTAGCTGAATCAAGTGTGGCTACGCCCGGTCCTTGTGAAGGTTAAAACAGCACATACTTGATGAAACATCATTGTGGTTTTGTATGCGTAGGTAAGAACGGTTCTTGCTAAAGCCCGTAGCAGCCACGTAAAACTTGTAACAAACAAAGTAGAGGACGTCTAACTTGTTTTTGCAGGGCATGTTGTGATATGATATGGTCCAGACATGAGTTATACGATTTTGTATGAGATGATCATGTTTTGTAAAGTTATCGGCAACTGGCAGGAGCCATATGGTTGTCGCTTTATTGTATGAAATGCAATCGCCATGTAATTTCTTTACTTTATCACTAAGCGGTAGCGAGGTCATAGAAGCAATAGTTGGCGAGACGACAACGATGCTACGATAGAGATCAAGGTGTCAAGCCGGTGACGAAGGTGATCATGACGGTGCTTTGGAGATGGAGATCAAAAGCACAAGATGATGATGGCCATATCATGTCACATATTTTGATTGCATGTGATGTTTATCTTATTATGCTTCTTATTTTGCTTAGAACGACGGTAGCATTATAAGATGATCCCTTACTAAATTTCAAGGTATAAGTGTTCTCCCTGAGTATGCACAGTTGCGAAAGTTCGTCGTGCCGAGACACCACGTGATGATCGGGTGTGATAAGCTCTACGTTCAAATACAACGGGTGTAAGCCAGTTTTGCACACGCAGAATACTCGGGTTAAACTTGACGAGCCTAGCATATACAGATATGGCCTCGGAACACTCAAGACCGAAAGGTCGAGCGTGAATCATATAGTAGATATGATCAACATAAGATGTTCACCATTGAAAAAACTACTCCATTTCACGTGATGATCGGACATGGTTTAGTTGATTTGGATCACGTGATCATTTAGATGACCAGAGGGATGTCTATCTAAGTGGGAGTTCTTTAAATTAATATGATTAAATTGAACTTTAATTTATCATGAACTTAGTCCTGATAGTTTTGCATATCTATGTCGTTGTAGATCAATGGCCCGTGCTACCGTTCCTTTGAATTTTTAATGCATTCCTAGAGAAAGCTAAGTTGAAAGATGATGGTAGCAATTACACGGACTGGGTCCGTAACCTGAGGATCATCCTCATTGCTGCACAGAAGAATTATGTCCTTGAAGCACCGCTAGGTGACAAGCCCCCTTCCGCTGATGCAGACGCTGTGAACGTCTGGTAGTCGCGGTCTGATGACTACACGATAGTTCAGTGTGCCATGCTTTACGGCTTAGAACCGGGACTTCAACGACGTTTTGAACGTCATGGAGCATATGAAATGTTCCAGGAGTTGAAGTTAATATTTCAAGCAAATGCCTGAATTGGGAAATATGAGATTTCCAATAAGTTCTACAGCTGCAAAATGGAGGAGAATAGTTCTATCAGTGAACACTTGCTCAGAATGTCTGGGTACTACAATCATATGACTCAACTTGGTTGCAATGTTGACGAAGATAGTGTTATTGATAGAGTTCTTCAATCACTGCCACCAAGCTATAAAGGCTTCGTGATGAACTATAACATGCAAGGGATGCAAAAGACAATTACCGAGCTCTTCGCTATGCTCAAAGCTGCGGAGGTAGAAATCAAAAAGAAGCATCAAGTGTTGATGGTTAACAAGACCACTAGTTTCAAGAAAAAGGGCAAGGGAAAGAAAGGGAACTTCAAAAAGAATAGCAAATCAGTTGCTACTTCAACGAAGAAACCCAAATCTGGAGCCAAGCCTGAAACTGAGTGCTTCTACTGCAAGGGGACTGGACACTGGAAGCGGAACTGCCCCAAGTATTTGGCGGATAAGAAGGATGGCAAGATGAACAAAGGTATATGTGATATACATGTTATTGATGTGTACCTTGCTAATGCTCGTAGTAGTACCTGGTTATTTGATACCGGTTCGGTTGCTAATATTTGTAACTCGAAACAGGGACTACGGATTAAACGAAGATTAGCTAAGGACGAGGTGACGATGCGCGTGGGAAACGGTTCCAAAGTCGATGTGATCGCCGTCGGCACGCTACCTCTACATCTACCTTCGGGATTAGTTTTAGACCTAAATAATTGTTATTTGGTGCCAGCGTTGAGCATGAACATTATATCTGGATCTTGTTTATTGCGAGACGGTTATTCATTTAAATCAGAGAATAATGGTTGTTCCATTTTGATGAATAATATCTTTTATGGTCATGCACCCTTAAAGAGTGGTCTATTCTTACTAGATCTTGATTGTAGTGATACACATATTCATAATATTGAAACCAAAAGATGTAAGGTTAATAATGATAGTGCAACTTATTTGTGGCACTGCCGTTTGGGTCATATTGGTGTAAAACGCATGAAGAAACTCCATAAAGATGGACTTTTGGAATCACTTGATTATGAATCACTTGGTGCTTGCGAGCCATGCCTCATGGGCAAGATGACTAAAACTCCGTTCTCCGGAACTATGGAGCGAGCAACAGATTTGTTGGAAATCATACATACTGATGTATGTGGACCAATGAGCGTTGATGCTCGCGGCGGGTATCGTTATTTTCTGACCTTCACTGATGATTTGAGCAGATATGGGTATATCTACTTAATGAAACACAAGTCTGAAACATTTGAAAAGTTCAAAGAATTTCAGAGTGAAGTAGAGAATCATCGTAACAAGAAAATAAAGTTCCTACGATCTGATCGTGGAGGAGAATATTTGAGTTACGAGTTTGGTCTTCATTTGAAACAATGTGGAATAGTTTCACAACTCACGCCACCTGGAACACCACAACGTAATGGTGTGTCCAAACGTCGTAACCGTACTTTATTAGATATGGTGCGATCTATGATGTCTCTTACCGATTTACCACTATCGTTTTGGGGTTATGCTTTAGAGACAGCTGCATTCACGTTAAATAGGGCACCATCTAAATCCGTTGATACGACGCCTTATGAACTGTGGTTTGGCAAGAAACCAAAGTTGTCGTTTCTTAAAATTTGGGGCTGCGATGCTTATGTGAAAACACTTCAACCTGATAAGCTCGATCCCAAGTCGGAAAAATGTGTCTTCATAGGATACCCAAAAGAAACTGTTGGGTACACCTTCTATCACAGTCCGAAGGCAAAATATTCGTTGCTAAGAACGGATCCTTTCTAGAAAAAGAGTTTCTCTCGAAAGAAGTGAGTTGGAGGAAAGTAGAACTTGATGAGGTAATTGTACCTTCTCCCATATTGGAAAGTAGTACATCACAGGAAATTGTTCCAGTGATTCCTACACCAATTAGTGAGGAAGTTGATGATAATGATCATGAAACTTCGGATCAAGTTTCTACTGAACGTCGTAGATCAACCAGAGTACGTTCCGCACCAGAGTGGTACGGCAACCCAGTTCTGGAAATCATGTTACTAGACCATGATGAACCTACGAACTATGAGGAAGCGATGATGAGCCCAGATTCCGCAAAATGGCTTGAAGCCATGAAATCTGAGATGGGATCCATGTATGAGAACAAAGTATGGACTTTGGTTGACTTGCCCGATGATCGGCAGGCCATCGAAAATAAATGGATCTTCAAGAGGAAGACCGACGCAGACGGTAATATTACTGTTTACAAAGCTCGACTTGTTGCGAAAGGTTTTCTACAAGTTCAAGGAGTTGACTACGATGAGACTTTCTCACCTGTAGCGATGCTTAAGTCTGTCCGAATCATGTTAGCAATTGCCGCATTTTATGATTATGAAATCTGGCAAATGGATGTCAAAACTGCATTCCTAAATGGATATCTCAAAGAAGAGTTGTATATGATGCAACCAGAAGGTTTTGTCGATCCAAAAGGTGCTAACAAAGTATGCAAACTCCAGCGATCCATCTATGGATTAGTGCAAGCATCTCAGAGTTGGAATATACGCTTTGATGAGGTGATCAAAGCATATGGTTTTATACAGACTTTTGGAGAAGCCTGTATTTACAAGAAAGTGAGTGGGAGCTCTGTAGCATTTCTAATATTATATGTAGATGACATATTATTAATTGGAAATGATATAGAATTTCTGGATAGCATAAAAGGATACTTGAATAAAAGTTTTTCTATGAAAGACCTCGGTGAAGCTGCTTACATATTAGGCATCAAGATCTATAGAGATAGATCAAGACGCTTAATTGGACTTTCACAAAGCACATACCTTGATAAGATTTTGAAAAGGTTCAAAATGGATCAGTCAAAGAAAGGGTTCTTGCCTGTTTTACAAGGTATGAAGTTGAGTAAGACTCAATGCCCGACCACTACAGAAGATAGAGAGAAAATGAAAGTCATTCCCTATGCCTCAGCCATAGGATCTATCATGTATGCAATGCTGTGTACCAGACCTGATGTGTGCCTTGCTATAAGTCTAGCAGGGAGGTACCAAAGTAATCCAGGAGTGGATCACTGGACAGCGGTCAAAAACATCCTAAAGTATCTGAAAAGAACAAAGGATATGTTTCTCGTATATGGAGGTGACAAAGAGCTCGTCATAAACGGTTACGTCGATTCTAGCTTTGACACCGATCCGGATGACTCAAAGTCACAAACCGGATATGTATTTTTATTGAACGATGGAGCTGTCAGCTGGTGCAGTTCCAAGCAGAGCGTCGTGGCGGGATCTACGTGTGAAGCGGAATACATAGCTGCTTCAGAAGCAGCAAATGAAGGAGTCTGGATGAAGGAGTTCATATCCGATCTAGGTGTAGTACCTAGTGCATCGGGTCCAATGAAAATCTTTTGTGACAACACTGGAGCCATAGCCTTGGCGAAGGAATCCAGGTTTCACAAGAGAACAAAGCACATCAAAAGACGCTTCAATTCCATCCGCGATCTAGTCAAGGAGGGAGACATAGAAATTTGCAAAATACATACGGATCTGAATGTTGCAGACCCGTTGACTAAGCCTCTTCCACGGGCAAAACATGATCAGCACCAAGACTCCATGGGTGTGAGGATCATCACTTTGTAATCTAGATTATTGACTCTAGTTCAAGTGGGAGACTGAAGGAAATATGCCCTAGAGGCAATTATAAAGATGTTATTTGTATTTCCTTATATCATGATAAATGTCTTTTATTCATGCTAGAATTGTATTAACCGGAAACTTAGTACATGTGTGGATACATAGACAAAACAGTATGTCCCTAGTATGCCTCTACTAGACTAGCTCATTGATCAAAGATGGTTATGTTTCCTAGCCATAGACATGAGTTGTCATTTGATCAACGGGATCACATCATTAGGAGAATGATGTGATGGACAAGACCCATCCGTTAGCATAGCACTATGATCGTTTAGTTTAACTGCTATTGCTTTCTTCATAACTTATACATGTTCCTATGACTATGAGATTATGCAACTCCCGAATACCGTAGGAACACCTTGTGTGCTATCAAACGTCACAACGTAACTGGGTGATCATAAAGATGCTCTACAGGTGTCTCCGAAAGTATTCGTGGTGTTGGCATAGATCAAGATTGGGATTTGTCACTCCGAGTGTCGGAGAGGTATCTCTGGGCCCTCTCGGTAACACACATCATAATAAGCCTTGCAAGCAAAAGACTAATGAGTTAGTCACGAGATGATGTGTTACGGAACGAGTAAAGAGACTTGCCGGTAACGAGATTGAACTAGGTATAAAGATACCGACGATCGAATCTCGGGAAAGTAACATACCGTTTGACAAAAGGAACAACGTATGTTGTTATGCGGTTCTGACCGATAAAAGATCTTCGTAGAATATGTAGGAACCAATATGAACATCCAGGTTCCGCTATTGGTTATTGACCAGAGATAAGTCTCGGTCATGTCTACATAGTTCTCGAACCCGTAGGGTCCGCACGCTTAACGTTTGATGACGATCGGTATTATGAGTTTTTGAGTATTGATGTACCAAAGGTAGTTCGGAGTCCCGGATGAGATCACGAACATGACGAGGAGTCTTGGAATGTACGAGACATAAAGATTGATATATTGGACGGCTATATTCGGACACCGGAAGTATACCGGAAAAGTTTCGGATTTATCGGGAATGCCGGAGGGGGTTACCGGAACCACCTACGAGAGGGGATGGTCCATAGTGGGCCTAAAGGGTGAGAGAGAGGCAGCCCATAGGGCTGGCCGGCGCCCCCACCTAGCAATCCTAGTTGGACTAGGATTGGGGGGGCGCCACCTCTCCTAATCCCTTCCCCCTTCTTCCTTCCGGTGAATCCTACTAGGAATAGGATTGCAATCCTATTCCTAGTAGGAGTCCCCTCCCTAGCCGCACCATAGGAGGTGGCCGGCCCCTCCTCCCTTGCTCCTTTATATACGGGGGCAGGGGGGCACCCAAAGACACACAAGTTGATTTGTTTTAGCCATGTGCGGTGCCCCCCTCCACAGAAACACACCTCGGTCGTACCGTCGCGGAGCTTAGGCGAAGCCCTGCGCCGGTGAACACATCATATCCGTCACCACGCCGTCGTGCTGACGAAACTCTCCCGTGAAGCTCAACTGGATCAAGAGCTCGTGGGACGTCATCAAGCTGAACGTGTGCTGAACGCGGAGGTGCCGTACGTTCGGTGCTTGATCGGTTGGATCGCGAAGAAGTTCGACAACATCAACCGCGTCACTTGACGCTTCCGCTCCCGGTCTACGAGGGTACGTAGACACACTCCCCCCTCTCGTTGCTATGCATCTGGTAGATAGATCTTGCGTGATCGTAGGAAAATTTTAAAATACTACGTTCCCCAACAAAAAGACCACTGCTGCCGCAGCGGAAGCCGAGCTGAAGACCCTCCGCGACGAGCACACCGACCGCGTTCATTGTCTTGAGAAGTAGGAGGAGGAGCTGAAGGCCCAGGAGGTTGCGGTCGCCAACCGCGATGCTGAGATGAAGCAAGCGGCCCAAGAGCAGGCCTCGGAGCGCAGCCGCCTAGAGAAGCTGAAGAAGGAGGTGGAGGCGGCCCAAGCGTCCTACACCACGGCTGAGAAGGCAGCCACTATGGGACGTGACGCCTTCATCTCCCTCGAGCAGAGGTCTCGTACCTCCCTGCTATCCCTTTACGGGGCAGTGTACAATAAACCGCTGGCTACACCGGAGGACGGCCCCATCAGACTGCTCCCCAAGCACACCACGACACTCGAGGGCATCGTCGTCGGGTTGGGCCCCCGGGTGGAGGCGGAACCTCGCGAGCTTTCCAACTCAGCCGCGAGGCGCATCTACAGCCATCTGCACCTTCGGGACCCCAACTTCGACTTTGGCGCCCTGCTTGAGCCCGTGGCCCCTAAGCTCCAAGGTAATGCCACCGTCGCCATGAAGGAGCGGGTGGAGGCCCTGCTGCAGCAGTTCCTATGCGTCGACCCCGCCGCTTCGACAGCACAAGCCAGTGGTGGAGGCGACGGCGGCGTTGTTGGCAACGGGTCGCCCCAGGCAGACGATGGCTGCGTCCAAGGCTAAAGAGGGGGACAGAGGCGCTGCTTCTTCTAGTTTTATCCTATAAAATTTGACGTGCCTCGTGGAGGCATGAGAACTCATGCTTTCAATTTTTAAGGAACAATATGCTTTGTAATAATTTGCCGGTATTTTGTGATTTCCCTTCCGTTTTCTTTAATGTTCTGCCTCGGCAGGGCCGGCCCCGCGCATACCTCAACTGTCGTTGGGCATCCGGATCACCAGGACGAGACCAAGGGGTGAGGGGCTACGTGACCAATTAGGCCCCTAGGTCGCGATGCCTAGGGGTCCCCCTTGATGTACGAACAGCCCTCTCAAAGGAGATGCGGATGTAGGTTCTGGCGTTTTAAATCGGCAGGGCCTAGCCTCGCGCATACCATAGCTGCCGTTGGGGCGTCCGGATCACCACGACGATACCAAGGAGAGAGGGGCTATGTGACCAGTTAGGCCCCTGGGTCACGATGCCCAGGGGTCCCCCTTGACGTATGAACGAAGCTCCATAACATTCCTCGTCGGACATTCACAAGGGAGGGGCGCATGAAGACCTGGTCCCAGGTGACGTACCACAGGTGAGACTTGAGCATAGCCTACATGCCCAGCCACCTCACGCTACCCTCCCGAGGGAAAGCAGCGTGGTCAGGCTTAGCCGCGAGCCAGGTAGCTCTCACGAAGTTGCTGCGGCCGTGAGGCCGACCTCACTTGTTTCTTCACCAGCACTTAGCATGGTGCTTCCGCTCTTGCATGAGTATAGCCGCTCCTCGACACTGTCGTCCGCCAGGGCGGAGCATGGGGCTTCCACTGGTGCGTGGGTGGGGGCTCCCTCTGGGGGGAGGAACCCGGGGCGTGTATAGCCCCGTCCTAAGATTTGGCTTGTATGGCAGGACTAGAGGAGGTGTGTTTGGGCACTCGTGAGCCAGCACGGAAATCACGAGGCCCTACCTCAAGGCGGGTTGCGCCCGAATTTGGTTCGGGGTAGTTATGATGGAACTGCGAGATGGTTAGGCAACCTGCACCGAGTGAATTTTCCTTAGGAAATCGCATGACAAGGCGAAACACCAACGACCCCAGGAGGTGACGTGAACGGAACCGGCCCGCCAGACGGAGCTTGGCCATTGGGTTTGTTGACGCTGCAGGGACGGACCCGAGCACATACGTCGTGCCCAGTCTTCTCATGCAAAGGTCCTGAAGGAAGACAACCGGCGTGCGGCTCCCATGGTGGCGAGGCACCGGGTCATGCACCCTAACTCATCCGCTCTCGATTAGCTCATGCTATAACAAGGTACCAAGGACCATGGGAGGTGAAGTGCATGGGAGCTAGCCCACGAGCCAGAGCTCAGCCACTTGGGTTTAGCGACACTGCAGGGACGGACCCAAGCATAGACGCCGTGGCAGTCCTTAATCATGAGGTAGTCGAGGGCGGGTTTGCAAGGGCGTACAACATTCATGGCGACAAAGAACCAGACAAACAGCTGATAATCATAAAGAAGCTCAAGGTAAGGTGAGTTCTGATAAATGCAAAAAGGATACATGCCATAGGGATGGACCCACACGGCTTGGGGATGATGCAGCCCGAGGGGCTGTCACACCCTGCATTTCGTAACATGTTATTTGTAACCTTGAAGCATGAAAATTTGGACCAGCAAATTTTTTTAGCATCATTTGGCCTTTATTTGGAATTGAGTTTTCTTCAAGTGCTTTTTCATGTGCTCATTAAAGTCAACTATGATCTCTTGTAGATTTCATCTCCATACCCAAAACTTCTGCCCAATGATCATGCCAAGTGTTATATAACAGTATAGTATTTTCTTACAAAATTAATTTGGCCAAAAAGTATTTTATAAATTTAGTTTTCCAAAAACCCCTGAATAGAGATTTGCACTGCAAGTACTTGATTTAGGGTGAGAAAATTATTTCAAAAGGTTTATTTGAGACCTAGTAGTCATAGGACTTCCAGAAACCACAAAGGTATAATTTTAAAAGTTATTTTCCTATTTTATTTAAAAGCTTTTTCTTAAGGCCAGAAATGGTCTTTAATAGGGGAAAATTATTTAACTGTTTCAAAAATATTTGCCAAAATTCAGAGAGACTCAGAGGACATATATTGTCCATATATAAGAGTTTCAACACTTGGTCATGTTCAAAATAATGGGCTAAACCCTCTAAAACCCTTTCTGGATATTTCAAGCTTTTGAAATATTTACAAAGGAAACTTTCTCCAAAAATTCCAGGGAAATTCTATCATGTCATATATGACATATTTGATGATCTTGCCAAGTCCCATGCCTTGGGAAGCAAGAAAACATCCTCAAACCCCTGCATAACCATTCTGTCCATATTTGAAGTTTGAGCAACTTTACATTGCCAAACTTGTCCAAATCCTCTCAAACTTGGTGCACATGCTAGAATGACCTAATAAGGCATCTAGACCAAATGGCACAAGAATTTGAATAGAGCAACTTGATCAGATCACCTCAAAACCCTTTTTGTTCAAATGCAAATTTGAACAACTTTACATTACCAACTTTTTATCTGGAGCTTCAAACTTTGTGGGCATGATCAATACCCCAAATGATGATGCTACACCAAGTGGTGCATCAAGGGGAGATGATTAGCTTGACTCAATCAAGATGAGACTTTTTCTGTTGATTTCTAGGGTTCACCAAAGTTACATTGGCCAGTTTCTCCAAATGGGCCCAAACTTGTTGAAGCACCCTATTTTCTCATGTCTTTCAACCCTGTTAAGTGCCATGTCAAGTGGAGTTCATTTACTTGACCAAACACTGATCAAACACCTTCTGCAGAATTGCTAAAACCTCCAACTTGATCACTTTTACTTTTCTCCATGGCCTATACTTTTTACCACATGATCATTGAGTTACCAGCTACCTCCAGTAACTTCCCCAGCCCCCCAGCTCCATGATTGAGGGGTGAAAGCCCTGTTTTACCTTGCTGTACAGCAAGCTTTCACCATTTCACCAGCACTCTCCCTCTCTCTCAGCATCTCCAGGGCATCCAAGGCCTCAGGCCCTTTCTTTACTCCTCCCTCAACGTGCTGGACACTGTTGGACACGCTGGTTTGGACCAAACCGGCGAGAGCGCGATGATGCCAGCAATACGCACGCTCTGGAGCGCGCAACAGTACACCTCCGCAAGCTGGCTCCGGCCAATCAACCTCCCCCAATAGCCTCGGGCCTCCCCCTCGCGCCAGTCGAGGCCCCTCGACGTCCGCGACCTCCCCGGCGCTGTCCCCCCTCCTCCTGCGCCCTCCAGTGGCCGTCGTCGCACGCGCGCTGGCCGCCCGCGGCGGCCACTCCTCTGCCACGCACGCGCGCACGCTTCTGACGCTCCCCCGCTCCTCTTTTTCCCTCAGCTGGACGTGGAGCAACTCCACGGTCCTCCCCGGCGTGATCCCAGGCTCCAGAACCCCTCCTAGCCTCGCCTGCAACCTCGCCGGCGCACGGGTCCACGGTGGACCATGGGCGCGGCTATATAAGCCCCTCCCGAGCCTCTCCAGCACCACCAGCGACCTCACTCCACTCCACTGAGCCCCCCAGCGCCTCCAGTTCGACCCCAAGAGGTCCCAGTGCTCGGGATCGACCGGAGCGCCGCCGCGTCGGGCTGCCGGTGATCTCGTGGTACGGGCCTCCCCGGCCCTTCCTTCCACCCGTTTCGGAACCGCCGTGCTCCACTGACCCTTTCCCCCCTATTTCCCCCTCCGTTTGCAGTCGGAAACGACCGGAGCATCAACCCTCCGACGAGCTTCCGCCGTCCCACCTCACCGCCGGTGAACCAGACCTCCCCGTCGTGCCGCACCACCACCACTGCAACCGCCACTCGACGCTGAGTCCATCCCTGGCCTCCGTTGCCGTCGACGTGGACGGAAACCTCGCCGGTGTGCTCGCCGTCGCCGTGGCCGTGGGGTTAGAGATGACAGGCGGGCCCCGCCTGTCATCCCCTCACCTCTCTCCCCCTCCTATGTGCCACTGACCCACGGGCCCCGCCCGTCAGGTTTAAAAACCTGACGTGCGCGCTCAGGCTCCCGTGCGGCTGCGCCGATCCGTCTGGGCCGTGCACTGTGGCCTTCTTTGGCCCAGTGCACAGGACCATTTTTCCTTTTCTTTTCATTAAATGCTTTAAACATTTCTACAGAAAAGAATAATGATCCAAATTAAATATTTCCAACTCCTAAAATCTTGTAATATTCCAACCTATTTAATGGTACTACTTTCATTCAAATCCATGAAACTTTTCTGTACTGTTCAAATTTAAATTCAAATTTGGGCAGTAATACTCCTGTTCAGAAATCAATATATTCTATTCAGTAACTCCAAAACTCCAACTAATATTTTTTCCCATCTTAGAAATCCCTATAGTATTTTACAAAAATGAGTTGACATTTTTTTGAGCACTTTGATTTTTCTGTTTTATTTGTATTCTTATTTTCCCGTGGTTATTATGCGACGTATAGATCCCGTATTTGACGAAGTTGCTGTGGAAGAAGAAGGAGAAGGATTTGAAGACTTTGAAGACCAAGCCAATCCAGGCAAGCAGCCCTTTGACCATGATACACTTGTTCTTCGGAAGCCGTATGTTTCCGATGCATGATGATTAGGGTTACGATAGTGACCTAGTGATTCCACCATATGATGCATGCCATGATCTTGATCTTGCTATGTGCTAGATGACTTGCATATGGTTAGTGGTTATGATTAGTGATGCATGTGTGACATGAACCTTCATGGTTGAAGTCTTTGCATAAACCCCGTCGGGTGCCATTTATGCCCGAGGGTGATGGTGATGATGAGTTGGGTGACCACTTGATGACGAAGTGGTGTGCCAAGGCAAGTGTGTGTGTTTTTCAAACGTATTGGTTTAAGTTGCGACCGTTATTCCAACCAAACATGTGCAACCACACTACCCCTTATGGGACGGGGCTTTATTAATTACTTAGGTCGATACTAGCATGGTGCCCGCATTACTAGTGACGGGAAGACTTGAGGTCTTTCCCGGGACGGGGTCGTGCTTGGATAGACGGCCATGACTGTTTTTACAGGGCACCGGACACACCGTTGGTCCCTTCGGGTACGCGTGACATTGAAATTAGGGCAAGTCCCGTGATCTATTATTTGTACCCGAGGGCCGTGTGCCAACGAGTGGACTCTATGTTAGTGTCGTCTAAGGAAAGATAATGACCGGGTGCTTACCCCGGGTACTTGAGGTACCGCGGGTCGTGGATGACACGGAAGTTCCCCGGATCTTGTGGGTAAAGTGTACAACCTCTGCAGAGTGTCAAACTATTCAAATAGCCGTGTCCACGGTCATGGACAGTTGGGTAACCGCTCCTGGGCTACGTCCAATGTTTGTGAAACCATGCGTGTGTATGTGAGTCAAGGTGATGACTTGACTCGATGAGATGAATCATATTCATGTTGATATCGGTAACCTGTCTTCGAGGTTACGCGAGTTTATTGATGCATCAACTTGATGGAAGAATATTTGTTCTAGCCTTGCTAAATTGATCATTATTATTCAAATGCACTGTTACTTTGAACCACATCATGGGTTGCTTGCGAGTACATTCAAAGTACTCATTGGCTTGCCACTGGTTATTTAATTGGCCAGGCATGGAAGAACAAGATTATGAGGAAGAGTTCTTTGGAGACGAACATGCGAACTAGGACGCTATCCCAGTCAGAATGCCTGTAGGGTTAAGGCAGATGGCATGGGTTCTACCCGTTTACCGAAGACTTCCGCTACTTGAGTTATTTGCTATTCAGCCCGTGAGGCTCTATCTATGTAAGACTTGGCCATAATGGACATAATTCGTGTAAGACTATTTGTATGGATGTAAGACTCTTGTTATTTCAGCTTCTGTGTGTTCAGTGAGCATTGATCTCTGGGATCACTGTACACGTGCATTCGGTGATCTCGACTTCTAAGTCGGGGTCCCCACAGGGGCGCCCCCAACTGAACAAACTAAAAAGTGTCACATGTCACCGTTGCGGAAGAAGTGTTGGGGTAGTTGAAGATGCGTGTTGCTGAAGTTGCTCCTCATGTGCCGCCTGGCTCCGGGGTCTCGCAAGGCTCATGAGGTCCTAGAGGCTCACGAAGGATTGACGCCTCGTCCGCCATGATCTCCTGGTGCCTGGCCTCGTGAGCTGCCAGGATGCTCCGCATGTGGCGCTTGTGTGGGGCAGCACTATTCGGCAAGCCAAAAGGCACGCGAACGTAGCTATGAGGGCGACCCTCGCACCGCCCACATGGGACGGACGGAAGAGCTCATGAGACATGGCTCTCTTGAGCCATGGCATGTTGACGCAAACGCGCAGCCCCTACCCTCATCGGTAGAGGGAGCAGTGCTTGGTGGCGCGGGGCGATGCTCACCTCGTATCGTGTCACTCCCAAGATGCGCTTCTATCCTGATCACGAGATAACTTCGTGATTGGGGCACAACCGCATTTTGGGCACTTAGCAAGATGGATATCATTACATCGTACCATTACATAAATAGTTGGGGATACATACAAGTCATACAACTCCACATGAATACAACACATCATATACAAAACATACGACTACGGATGAAAACACGAAAAACACAACGATATCCATCCTTCTATCCTAGGCTGTCGACCAGGAACCTAAGCCAAGATTGATGAAGAAGAAGAAGAAAGAACTCCAACACAAGTAAACATCACTCTCACGTCAAGTTATCGAAAACATGTACCTACAACTAGTGTTGTAGTATCTGTGAACCACGAGGACTCAGCAATCCCATAACCATGGGTATCAAGACTAGCAAAGCTTAATGGGTATGGATAGGTTAAGTGGTGAGGTTGCAGCTGTGGCTAAGCATTATATGGTGGCTAACTTACGAGTACAAGCATAAGATGAGCATCTACGCAAACGATCGCAAACTAGTAATGATCGCTAGTGATCCTGAACTACCTACGAGTCAAACATAACCCCACCATGTTCTCTTCTCAAAATAAGAAGAGACGGTCACAGTTACTCAAGCGGTTAGTGTATTTTATTTCGAATCCTCTGTCAAGTTTTCTACAACCGGACATTAACAAATTCCAATCTGCCACATAACAGCGAGCACGGCTTTCGAAAGATCATAACTCTACAGGGGTGTCCCAACTAAGCCCATCACAAGCTCTCACGATCAGCAGAGGTAAAACCTCTTATCTTAGGGACAACCCGATCAGACTCGTAATCCCGGTGCACAAGACATTTCGATAATGGTAAAACAAGTCCAGCAAAACATCCTGATTAAGAGAATTACATTCATGCCACAATTAAGAGAATTACATTGAAAATTATGTTGGTTAGCATTCCACATCAAAAATTCTATTTTTATCATTTACCTACTTGAGGACGAGCAGGAATTAAGCTTGTGGATGCTTGATACGTCTCCAACGTATCTATAATTTTTTATTGTTCCATGCTATTATTTGTGATGTTTTGGATGTTTAATTGGCTTTGTTATACACTTTTATATTATTTTTGGGACTAACCTATGAACCTAGAGCCCAGTGCCATTTTCTGTTTTTTCCTTGTTTTTGAGTTTTACAGAAAAGGAATATCAAACAGAGTCCAATTGACGTGCCAATTTTTGGTGATTTTTTCTGGACCAAAGAAGCCCCCGAAGTAAAAGAGTTGGGCCAGGACAGCCCGGAGGCCCCCCTGACTTGTGCCCTACGACAAAAAATAATATAAATACCGAAACCTCCGGAAATTAACCTAGATCGGGAGTTCCCCCGCCGAAAGCCTCTGTAGCCACCGAAAACCAATCTAGACCCTGTTCCGGCACCCTGCCGAAGTGGGGAGCCCTCATTGGTGGCCATCTTCATCATCCCGGCGCTCTCCATGACGAGGAGGGAGTAGTCCACCCTTGGGGCAGAGGGTATGTACCAGTAGCTATGTCTTTGATCTCTCTCTCTCTCTCTCTCTCTCGTGTTCTTGAGATGGCACGATCTTGATGTATCTTGAGCTTTTCTATTCTAGTTGGATCTTATGATGCTTCTCCCCCTCTACTCTCTTGTAATGGATTGAGTTTTCCCTTTGAAGTTATCTTATCGGATTGAGTATTTATGGATTTGAGAACACTTGATGTATGTCTTGCATGTGTTTATCTGTGGTGACAATGGGATATCACGTGATTCACTTGTTGTATGTTTTGGTGATCAACTTGCGGGTTCCGTGACCTTGGAATCTATGCTTAGGGGTTGGCACACGTTTTCGTCTTGACTCTCCGGTAGAAACTTTGGGGCACTCTTTGAAGTTATTTTGTGTTGGTTAAATAGATGAATCTGAGATTGTGTGATGCATATCGTATAATCATGCCCACGGATACTTGAGGTGACAATGGATTATCTAGGTGACATTAGGGTTTTGTTTGATTTGTGTCTTAAGGTGTTATTCTAGTACGAACTCTAAGATAGATCGAACGGAAAGAATAGCTTCGTGCTATTTTACTACGGACTCTTGAGTAGATCGATCAGAAAGAATAACTTTGAGGTGGTTTCGTACCCTACCATAATCTCTTCGTTTGTTCTCCGCTATTTGTGACTTTGGAGTGACTCTTTGTTGCATGTTTAGGGCTGGTAATATGATCCAATTATGTTATCCTTGTTGAGAGAACTTGCACTAGTGAAAGTATGAACCCTAGGCCTTGTTTCCTATCATTGCAACACCGTCATTGCTCACTTTTATCTTTAGCTACCTTGTTGTTTTTATATTTTCTTATTACAAAAACCTATATCTACCATCCATATTGCACTTGTATCAGCATCTCTTCTTCGAACTAGTGCACCTATACAATTTACCATTGTATTGGGTGTGTTGGGGACACAAGAGACTCTTTGTTATTTGATTGCAAGGTTGTTTGAGAGAGACCATCTTCATCCTACGCCTCCCACGGATTGATAAACCTTTGGTCATCCACTTGAGGGAAATTTGCTACTATCCTACAAACCTCTGCACTTGGAGGCCCAACAACGTCTACGAGAAGAAGGTTGTGTAGTAGATATCAGGCCTCAGGTTCACTTAGCGCAGGCTGACGAACGTCTCTTCCAAGTCTTCAATCAGGGTCTTCGCCTCTCGTCAGTTAACCACTATGTGATCGACATATTCCTCTGCGTTCCTCCCCAGCGAGTGCCCCAGCACAATGTGCATCAGCCATTGGAAAGTCGCACCGGTGTTCCACAACCTGAAGGGCATGCAGGTGTAGCAATACATGCCACGTGGGGAAATGAATGCCATCTTTTCAACATCCTCCACTGCCCTCTTGATTTGATGATAGCCTGAGAAGGCATCCAAAAAACACAGCAGGTCGCACTCGATGGTGGAATCTACGATTTGGTCAATGCGAGGTAGTGGGAAGGGATCTTGAGAGCAAGCCTTGTTGAGGCTCGTGAAATTGACGCACATGCGTTACTTCCCCCTCTTTCTTGGGGACGGTAACTGAGTTTGCCAGCTAGTGCGGGTGCCGTACATCCCGAATGACTATGCCCTCTTGCAACTTGTGAAGCCCTTGGATGATGAACTATTTCCTCTTTTGTGCCTAACGTCGAGCCATTTGCTTCACCGGGCACACCATCAGGTGGTGTTCGATCACTTCCCTTGGGACACGAACAAAGTCAGATGCTTCCCATGTGAACACGTCTTTGTTGGCCATTAGGAAGCTAACCAATGTCTCCTCCTGGTCTTGGGGAGGCCTGCGCCTATGGTGAAGGTGGGGCCCGAGCCCTCGACGTCGACAAGCACCTGATTTGTCTCGGCTCGATCCTGAGAGTTAAGCAGCTTCTTCCTTGTGGGCGCGGCCTCCAGAGCCTCCAGGGGGTCCCCGGTATCAGGGCGTGAAGCCGTGGCAGCTTTGTAAGTAATCTTGAGGGCCTGGACCGCGTCGTTCATGTCTCCGGCCACCATGACCACGCCGCTTCTCGGCATCTTGATGACGTTGTAGGCCCGATGGGTCACAGCCATGAACTTGGCGAGGGCCAGATACACCAGGATGGCGTTGTACAGAAGCCTGATGTGGGCCACATCAAAGTCGGTCCACTCAGTGCGGTAGTTATCGCGCATGCCAAACGTGGCGGGGAGCCGTGCCTGACCCAGGGGGGTGACTGATCCCTTGACCACCCCCGAGAAGGGCTTTGTGGGCGCGAGCTGGTCGTACGACACCTGGAGCCGGTCAAAGGTTTCCATGGAGAGGACATTCGGGCCAGCCCCTCCATCGATGAGGGTCTTGGTGATCGCGACATTGGTGATGGTGGGCATGCACAACATGGGGAGTGCAACCATAACCGTTGTGACCCTTGGGTTATCTCCGGGGCCAAAGGAGATGCCGACCTCGAGCGTCACGCGGCCTCGAGAGGCCTCCCGCTGTGGACATGTAGCGCCCATCCGATGGAAGAGCTGCTTGACGTGATGAGTAGAAGCAGGCGACTATGACCCGTTGACGATGCCGCAAAATGCGTCACGGGTTGGTTGCAGAGCTCCTCCAAAGATGAGCTCAAGGCGTCTAGGAGGCCGCGGAGCCATGATCGATGGGGCTCTGTGAGGGCCAAGGGAAACTAGTTCGCCACGGCCTTGTGATCGCCACATGCCGCTTGGATGACCTGCTCGTAGAGCCAATGGAATTCCTTGGGGCCTACGACGCCATTGTACCACGGGGGCAGCGCCTGTTTGAACCTCATGAGCCACCATAATTGATGCAGGCCCGAAGCAAAGGCCGAGCAGGCCCCGGCACCCACATGGGCCTCGGTTGGCCATGTCTGCGGGGCGGCGCTTTCCATGAGTATGATGAAGCATAGGTGAAGCGGGGTCGATGAAGAAGGTGGAGCTTCGACACGCCCTTACTTGGCTCGCCAAATATCGGATACAGGGCTTCGCAGACCCAAAGAGGTTCAAACTCTGGGCATGAACGAAAGACTCCGCTTCACCCTGATAATCTGCTCGCCATGCTCAACGCTTAAGCTTGCCATGTGGGTTTG
The DNA here is from genome assembly GCA_902687465.1 of Secale cereale. Lineage (NCBI taxonomy): Eukaryota > Viridiplantae > Streptophyta > Magnoliopsida > Poales > Poaceae > Secale > Secale cereale. The sequence goes on from LR738712.1 coordinate 447,774,718, forward strand.
TCGAAGGGGAAGGAAGGACACGGCGATTTAGCCAGGTTCGAGCAAGCTTGCGGTGTAAAACTCTACTCATGCTTTGTTGTGGATTGGCCTCACGAGGAGGATGAGGATGAACTAGTACAAAGGATGAGCTGCCTCCTTAGCACCAAATAGGAAACTGCCACATCTGCGCCAGCTGGCACCCGCCTAGCCTTGGTCATCATGGATTACATCATCGCAACCTCGTCAGGCTTGGTTCCCACATTAAAATCCCCGGTCCTCGGGAGGCAACCTAGGGAGGTCTTGGTGTCGTCAGACTCGCGAGGCCAGGTCCCCCGCGAGGGTCTTGTCATGGAGGTCTTGTCGTTGGGCCATATTGTCCCATCGATGGAGACACGCTATGGGCCGCAGGTAGGCAGGTCTGGGCACCCCTGATTCTAGAATGCCGACCGTTAGTTTGGCCCTGGCCGACCCTATTGACTATCTCACATCAGCGTGACGACATGCTGACGCAATACTGGGTTTCTGGAATTAATTTAAATCTAAATTGATTTATAATTCCAAAGAATGTATAAAACTTCCAAAAAAAATCATAAAAATTCAACTCTAACTCCAAATGAAATACTTTATATATGAAAAAAGATCAAAAAACTACAAAGAATCTGTTTACGGTATTCTCAGGCATGTTTGAACAACTTACAACTACTGTATATGAAATTTTTGAATAAATGGCTTTTGAAATGTCATGTATGGAGATTGAATTTGAACCTTGGGTTTAAACAAACTTCATTTAAATAGCTGCTAGTTGCACTAGCTCAATCAACAGCATATTGACATGTCATGATCATCCATCATATTGTTGCATTACATTGATTGTGTTCCTTCTCTGTTGTGAGTGGTTGTTCCCTCCCGGCAGACATTGTTCTGATGTTGAGATCGATGCCACTGATGAAGACACAAATTTATCTTCAGAAGTGTCAGGCAAGGAAACCCCCCTGTGATCACACCGATACAATCCCACTCTCGCTAGCTCTAGATCTCTTTTACTACATTAGGGAAACAACGATTCAACTGTTACTTGTTGCAGTAGTTGAACCCATTCCTCGACATGACCTGTCTTTGCCACGGTGAATAGTTGAAATCCACTAGCATGATTAGGAGTTGTTCGAGCCATGATGTGCCTGCTCATTCATGCTTGCTTGTTATGATTGCTGTGCTTAGAGTTGTCTTAAGTATGATTCATCTGGGATAGTTTGGAATGGTGAACATGTCCTACTGTTGCGAGCTTAGTGTGTGAATATGATTTGGTAAAAGTTGTGATGAGAGGCCATGCAGGAGTACATGGTGAGTTATCTCATTGAAACCATCCAAGAACAGCTGCTACCATGCATTGCACTATAATCAATGGACCCTCTCAACTTATTAATCACCTTGTTCTTTGTCCAGGAGCTGGATGTAGTATTTGGTGTTTGTAGTATGCTGGAGGCTGTGCATAGTACTGACTTTAGGGGTGGGCTATGATGTGGTAGGCCAGTGGCCCGGTGTAACGAGGCACCTATCTGATGGGCTCGGGAACCCTGCATAAATCGTTTCGGGCCGTAGTGGAAACCTTGGCTAGACTTCCTCGTGGATGGAACTCAAATAGGCGAGAAACCTGCACTAGAGACTTGTGTGGTTAGTCCGGTCGTGGCTGACACCCTCGCCGGGCTTCCGCTTGAAGGTTGCCGATTACATGTCATGTAAACGACGATAAGTGGTGAGAGCGTGTGTGAAGAAGTACACCCCTGCATGGTTATAAATGATCTATTTGAATAGTAGCGTCCTCGGATATGGACTACTTGGAAAGCTTATTTGCTTCATACATAACCGGAAGTAGATACTCCAAAATGTGCAAGATAAGCGTGAGTTCTATGGATGGCCTTCTCGTAGGGATATGGTAGCGAATCCATGGTGGTGTATTGATATGGTGAATATGTAGACTCGTGTGCGCTTTCTCACCTCAAAATAGTTACCAGCCGTCGTAGTACGGGATAGCCACTGAGTCAAAGTCGGCTCGGTGCAGTTAAACTCCACAACCCCCTTTTTCATACTGATGCATAACTAATTAGTTCAGATGTGAGTCTTGCTGAGTACATTTGTACTCATGTTTGCTTAATTTATGTTCCTGCAGAGGAGACTTCAGTCTCACTAGCAGTTCCACATGGGATTCGATGAGTAGCTTGGGAATCCCGGACAGAGGTCTGGCTCCTATGGATGGTCTTGTAGATAGACATGCTTTCTAGCCTTCTTTCTTTTTAGCTGTATGTGCTCAGATAAGATAATATTCTGAATGTGCTTGTTGCTTGTGTGACTCTGTTTTTTGGATCATGAGACCCATGATTGTAATATCATGTAATGTATGGCTCTTCAAAGCCTTTAAAAAAATATTTTGAGTTGTAGAGTTTTGTTTTGATGCCATGTTGTATTTACACATTCGAGCATATTGTGTGTGTGTTATTTAAATGCTTGGTATGTGTGGGATCCAACATCTAGTTGTTTATTCTTGGTAGCCTTCTAGCAGGGAAATGTTTCCTAGTGCTTCCACTGTGACATGGTAGCTTGCTGCTGCTCTGAAACACATGGATTAATCGGCTTGTGACCTTCTTTGCTCATGTGTCTGTCCCTAGAGGTAAATATCACGCGGTGTTTACCGGAGTCCTAAGAGCTTGCAATAGCCCAGTTACACTCACTGTTGACCAACACTTGCATTGCTCGGTAATGTATGCCTGTCCCAGTAAGTTTGTGCCACCTTGGGTTTACAACTAGTCATGTCAGCCCGGGTTCTCTATCGTATGTATGCTAGCGACACAGTCATATATATACGTGATCCAAAAGGCACAAACGATCCCGACAAAGGTATGGTTGTAGGCGTGGGAATACCGTGCATGAGGCCGCAATGTGATATGATGTGCTACATGCTAGAATGGTGTGACTTAGGATCGGGGTCCTGACAAACTGCCTTGAACCATGAATCAAGTTTTCTTAACTTGTCGGTGGCTGTGACCGGTTGTGACTGTTCGCCAAAATTTGTCACACAAAGCACTATTTACATTGGGCGACTGGCCTCTGAGGTTAAGTTACGTATGCACTTTGAATCCAATGACATCGCTTAGCGGGCGTATGGCCCAAGATTATTAAAGATAACCTTTATCGGAAGGAACTGGTCTACAAAGCCAATAATTCTTCGCTTACACTTCGTCTTCAAAGACTAGTTCGGGCGATACTGAGGGTATCCCGGATAGGGGGTTCTCAGGCTGTGTGCCTATCTCTCCTTGGCCGGCTAGATGGATGCTACTTCCTGAGAATGCGTTGACTTTTCCCATGAACAGGAAAGGGTGATGCATCAAAGTAGAGATAATTATTTCCCTCAGTTGATAACCAAGGTATCAATCCACTAGGAGGTACAAGCAAGCTTCCAATCTAGGGCGCGCCCCCCTAGCTTGTCGTCTCCTCAGGGACTCTCTAAACTGGACTCCAAGTCCTACGCGTGTCTTCTGGTCCAAGAAAAATCATCGCAGAAGTTATATTCTGTTTGGACTCTGTTTGATATTCCTTTTCTGCGAAACTCAAAAATAAGGAAAAAAACAAAAACTGGCACTAGGCTCTAGGTTAATAAGTTAGTCCCAAAAATAATATAAAATAGCATATTAATGCATATATAACATCCAATGTTGATAATATAATAGCATGGAACAATAAGAAATTATAGATACGTTGGAGACGTATCAAGCATCCCCAAGCTTAATTCATGCTCATCCTCGAGTAGGTAAATGATATAAAACATAAATTTTGATGTGGAATGCTACCGAGCATATTTAGCAATGTATTTCTTCATTATTTGGCATGAATGTTCAGATCCATATGATTCAAAAAAATTCCATCAATATCAAACCAATAATACTTCAAGCATACTAGAATGAAAATTATGAAGTTTCAAAAATAACATGCCTAAAGAAAGTTATCGCTACAAACTCATATTGCCTTGTTATGCTCCCTCTTCTTAACACAAAGTATAAATAATGCCCACCTCGGTGTTAGCCAAGCAATTGTATTCATACTTTTACATTCTCAAACTTTTTCAACTCTTCACACAATACATGTGCGTGAGCCATAGACATAGCACTATGGGTGAAATAGATTGTGGTGTAGTAGACAAAAGTTGGGAGAAATTCTCACATGAATTAGGAAAATCAATGGACTATGGAGATGTCCATCAATCGATATCAATGTGAGTGAGTTGCCATATAACAGATGCACTAGAGCTATAAGTGTATGAAAGATCAAAAGAAAACTCAATGGGTGTGCATCCAACTTGCTTCCTCATGAAGACCTAGGATATTTGAGGAAACCCATCGTTGGAATGTACAAGCCATGTTCTATAATGAAAATTTCCCACAAGTAATATATGAAACTGTCAAAATAGGAGACTCTCTACAATGAAGAACATGGTGCTACTTTGTAGCACAAGTGTGGAAAAGGATAGTAACATTGTCCCTTCTCTCTTTTTCTCTCATTTTTTGAGACTCTTTTCTCTTTTTTTCTCTTTTTTTGGGGACTCTTTTGGCCTCTATCATTTCCTTCTTTTTGTAACTTCACATGGGACAATGTTCTAATAATGATGATCATCACACTTTTATTTAGTTTGTGGCACCCCGATCCGGATGGAGCAGGGGGCCATCACACGTCAGCCCAGGATAACACCTGACGCACGACAGGTCCATGATACAACATTCCAGGTACAACAATATTCATGAAATACATGCGTATAAGATTACATAATTGATGAATACAATTATCTGGCATAGCCCGAAGGCTATTTACATGGCAGCGGAAGTATATTTAAATGGCGGCAGAAGTCTTGGTTTGGCAGCGTCTCTCTCTGGCTGGGCTCCATAACTCACAGGACTGGCAAGACTACGGCCTAGCCCATCGGAAGAAGCGAATAACCTTAGCATTACCTACAAAACTGGCATGACACGCCAGGTCAGTACATTGAATGTTCTTGCAATACAACCAAATACATATCTACCAAACAAACAGATGACCAAGCAAGAACCAAGCGTCTGCAATAACCTACCTCATAGTCGAAACTAAGCATGTCAAGATATTAACAAGAGGCATGGATCAAAACAAGCATGTATAACATAATGGCATATACTAGCAAGGCAATGGCAGATTAAACTTACTTCGAGCATGGCATCCCAAAACATGGCATAAGTTCAAGTCACGACATGGCATAGCATCATGAAAACTATACGAAAGTAATCTACCGGTCATATCCATTGCAAACACACATGATAACTTTATGCAATCATCTACTATTCTACCATGGTTCTTTAGCTGCGAATAACAACATTTTACTCATGCAATGCAGATAAACTTGTGCACTGAGTCTCTCAGACTCTCTTTCCAACAGGTTTCCTCGCAACCAAGAGATGATCATTTGTAGATCACAAACAACACCATACTTGGTTCAGCACTCACCGAGACCTCGTCTCGTGATCATACCAACTCATCATCGTGATTACTCACGACTGTCTCATAGTTCAGTTTCATCACCATATTCATTACACATTATTTATCAACTTAGTTATTTTAGGTTTATCCTCCACTTCGACAAAGACCTGATAGTGCGATCTACTACGAACTGGTGCCCATGACCGAGGAAGCGGCTATCGATAGACTGAATACACTCTGAAGAGGTAGCGCATTGTACCCACACCACAGAACCCATGGCATCGTGCTTCCATTCGGGTGGACCACGGCGTTCTGACAGAACCGACTTATTTCCATGACACTCTCCAGGTCCCTCCGACCAACACCCCATTGGGGTTAAGTCCTGGGTGGCCCTTGCCTACCAAAGGCTAAACGGCCACCGTCATGGGAAAATGGTCCCAAATGGAGACAAAGCGCGCAAAAACAAAAACGGCTCACAAGGTTCATGTCCGCCTACCTGATGAGGGTACCGGCGAGAGGTATGACAATAACTCTATTAGGGCCTTGCCATACTAAAGCAAATGTGGCTGCACTAGAAAAATCTCGATTTGGTGGTACTATGACATCCCAGTGATGACGGAGAAAGTTTGTCATAAAGTCATATTATTAACTTCTCCATCCTCATTCATCATGTGAGCATTATTAACATGAATACAACAACTATCATGCAACATACTAATGCAGTAACAAAACATCAAGCATTTCAATTGAGCAATGATAGACTGCGAAACATGGCAATACCAAATACTAGCAAATCTAAGCAGTGCAACAGAATTATCATAACATATATACTACTAACATGAAACTATACAGATGCATGATATCATTAGTAACAACATTAAACTAGCATGACAACTTATTTTATGAAACACAAGCATGTAGGGCACATATCCATAACATCGAGCACTACTGAAATATCGGTAGACGTAACAGACAAGAAACTAATGCAGCTAAGCACACACACGAGGTCCAAGCCAAGTCAACATGCAAGTTAGGGGCTTATGTTAAGAGGTTGTCTGGCCTGGGTCGACAAACACTCCAGGGAAAAGTGTGGAACGATTGCAGAAAGAGTTGCCGGAAACGGTTCTCTCTCGGAGGGGTTATTACGTGCAAGGGCAAAGTGGTCATTTTCAATATGTGAAAACATAATGAAAATGATATGAACTGAACGGCCTCGACGATACGAAGAGGTGGGCCTTGGAATCACCTCATTTGGAGTTAGGATAAAAAAGATATAGTTGTTTTCCTGCTAGGGACCTATCTATAATAAAATCATCACAAACAAGCCCTTGGCTGGAAAAACATAACGCTCCTTTAGCCGAATACGCTTTCCAATTGAGAAAACGGGAACTGGGTGGAAGGGGAGCCAAAGCACACTTTTGGAAAGGGAAGACGTATTCCAGAGGAATACGCTTCCACTTATCCTAGTCAGCAGAGGTGGGACCGGGCGCTGAGTCGCTGCTAGCCGGGTCCCAGCAGGAGGTGCGAGGTCAACGC
>LR738712.1:447781798-448031798 GCA_902687465.1 Secale cereale
GGAGTGGCCCACCCGACCTGCCTTCTTCTTCCTCCCGCTCGGGGGAGCACGTGGCCGAGGGAGCGGCTCGCCTCGACGGCGATTTCCGGCATTCCTGACCACGGCTGGGGGGCGGCCAACCTATCCAGATGACCAGGGGAGGAAGGCGGATCCGACGGAGGCAAGAGCTACCGCCAACGAGCTTCGTGGAGGACACATCAGCGTCTGCGGTGGAGCGGGGCTGCGGCTGTCGGCGAGGTAGCGGCTCAGGTGGGGGAAACGGACGGTCGAGGCTACAATAGGACTCGCCGGACCTTGGGGGATGCTCTGGTGGTGGAGGAATGGCGAGGGGAGGCGCGGCATCGCCGGACTCGAGTGGACGGAGATGGCGGCCATGGAGATGGCGCGGGTCGGAGAGGCTCGGGAGCTCGGGGGCGAGGCTTGGGAGGGGTTGTGAGCTGTGAGAGAGTTCGAGGACGGCTTATATAGATGCGGGGATGAGCTCTAGAGGAAGGGGTGAGGTGACACGCGGCAGGCGACGTGTCTATGCGCCGGCGACGCGCACGCGCGGCCAAAGCTCACAGGGAGCAGCGGGAAAGCGATGAGGTGGATGCGGACGACGCGCAGGAGCTCACGGAGTTGAGGGGCGCTCATGGACGAGAGGAGGAAACGGACAGGGGCGAAGAAGAAGACGATGCACACAATCGCACACAGTTCGGACGAGGGCGACAGCTCAACGCGGAAGCAAACGAAGGGGGAACGGCTCCAGGCGCACGGTGACGACAAAGCTGAGTTGTTTTACAAGGTTAGACGAGCCAGAACCGGCCAAAACAGAGGTGCCGACGAGAACAGGGTTTAGACCACCGATTTGGCTGCATTGACGCGTGGTCACCACCGGCAACACGCGCTCCGGTCGTCAACTTGTTGCCAAACCATGTCAGTAGTGGAGTCCTTCCAAGCCTCATTGATGGGGGAGTGATGGATCGGGCAGAAGTGTAGGGAGCAGAGGGAAACATGCTCGACAATTTTGTTGTTGCAAACTTGGCCACCTTCCGGAGACTAAACCAGAGAAGTTAATTAGCAAACTTGATGCCTGGGAGGTTTTTGGTAGAAAAGACTACAGTTGTAGGAGTTCTGAGGAGAATTGGATCAAGGCTTAATGTAGTTGCTTTACAACTAACCAAAATGGTCCAGAAACTTGATCAGGAAGGTGCACTCACATGGAGTGTGGGATTGGACTAAAACTTGGCAAATCTTCCTGTTTTGGTCATATGTAGATGCTGCAAAAATATCAGACCAAATGGACTTGCCAAATTGGTACTTGTTTCACAAGCAACACTTCTGACCAAAAACTTAGGAACATTCTAGGAAAATATTGGCTACATGAAATGAATCAAAATCTTGGGTAGGTGGGTTATATGGATAAGAGAAGGCCTAGGAATATTTTCAGCCATAATGGAGCGAGATAAAATATACTTGCTGCACAAACTGAAAATTTGAGCAGAAAACAAGAATGGCTATTGTGCTCTCATAGCTCAATGAAATGAGCTGAATTTAGGTGGAGGCTAATGATTTGTAATACTTGATAGGATGGAAAATTTTCATCTCATTTTGAAACTCTATGAGGGTACTTCCTTCACAAAGTTACAATCTGGTCAGAGACTTTGAAAAATTGCACAGGGAGCTAGGATGAATGGATTGAGCTCATATTTGGTATTCATGGGTGATTTATCAATATTAATCACCCTCCCAAATTGCATCTCAATAGGAATTAGGAATAAGGCACTTCCTTTGAATTTTTTTAGAGAAGGTAGAATCTTGCATTGGATCATGTGCGAAAATTTTGAATTGTGGAACATGAGCTAATGATGAAACTGGTGATTATATATCAAGGACAAGCACCACAATTTATTTGGGAATTTTCTGCTATAAAAATAGTAGTTCCTTTGGAAAATGGCAGAAAAGCAATATTGGCTTATAATAGGAAAAGGCAATTTTCCTTATTTAATGTGGCCAATGTGTTTGCCAGAGCTTGGCTTAGACATAAACATCAACTCCACCAATTCTCAAGAATTTAGGAGATGGCTAGCTATGCCTTTGGATTTTATTCCTGTCGGGGGAAACTGTCCACCACGAACACCTATGGGACCGGAGCCCCTTGTCGTTGCGGTGAGGGAGCGGAGGGAGCACGAAGAGCGGATCGAGGAGAGCACGCGGGCAGTTTACCCAGGTTCGGGCCGCGAGGACGCGTAAAACCCTACTCCTGCTTTGGTTTGTATTGAGTTTGTGAGCTCGGGAGCTTGAAGAACTAGCTACACCGAGCGAGTAAGCTATCTAGGTTTCCAACCCTTTCTACGTTGTGCATGGGCCTCCTTTTATAGCTCAAGGGGTCACCGACAGGTGTCAACGTAGAAGAAGGGAAAAAATGTAACTTTGGTGGTAGTTGTAACAGTGCGGGAACAGTACATGGGTAGTGGATGAACAGTGGTCATCACCTAACTTGACAGTGGGGGACAAGAGCATTAAATGCCCGTCGCCGTCGACCCCAAAAGCGCCCTCCCTTGCGTCTCCGTTCGCCACGGCGATAGCCTCGTCACCGTGGAGTGCCACCGTGTCCCCCAGGCTGCACAGCCATCCGCCACGCGTCCCTGGAAGGGCCCCAGGGCGACGCATGGGCCGATGAGCTGGAGCGCGGGCACACAGTGCAAGCTTCCCCCGGCAAGCACCTTGCCGGGGTCTTGATCTTGTCGGGCCGGGAAGCTTGTCGCTCCCCGGGTCTTGCCGGGGCGCAGAGTGCGCCGAGGCTTGTCTTCTAGATACAGTCTTCTGGTCTTCCTGGCAAGCTCCTCTTGCCTGGGTCTTTTGTTAATGACATAGTCTTGAGCCTGGGACGGCCTTCCCGGCAAGCTCCGCTTGCCGGGGCCTTGATCTTCTGTCTTGTATACTTTGTTTTTGAATGGCTTAATAAGGATCAGAAAGGGTTTCCGGCAAGCGCGTGGTGAGCCCTGCCGCGGGAAGCTGCTACTGCCCGTGCACAAGTTGGGGTACTAAGGTACCCCTATCTTAGTACGCCGACAGGAGCCCCCGGGCCTGGGCCACACACGATGCCGAGCGCTGTTGGGCCAGGCCCAAAACAGTGCACCGGCACACGCGGCCCACGGCAAGCCGTAATTCCCCTTCCGCATCCGCCGCGTCCCTCCCTAACGGCACGCGTTGATTGCGGCGTCGTGGGAGAGATCGTGGCCACGTTCTTTAATGGGAAATGCGGAGCGTCCCCCACTTCCCCCTTAAAAGCAGAGGAAGTAGGGGTCGTTACCTTACTTCGTCTTCATTGCTTCTTCCTCCTCCAGAAATCCCCCTCTGCGCTCCGCCTATTCACCTCCTCCGCCCTCTTCCGCGTCCGCGGCGCCGTCGAGCTTCTCCCCCTTTCCCTCCGCCGCTTCCTCCATGGCCCCGAAGGCCGAGAAGGCGAAAGCGGAGAAGACCAAGAGGGAGAAATTCGAGCAGGCTGCAAAGCTTGTTGCCCTGCGGAAGAGGAACGTCGTCTTCGCGCCGAGGCTCAGCGCGAGGGAGCTCTGGAGCAAGTACTATCTGTTCTGGGCCAAGGAGACCAAGGCGCATCCCCGCACCAGAGTCTACCCGGCCGCCGCCCGAGATCTGTACCCCAGCGGGTATTTCTTCTTTGCTGTCTTCTTCCACTGCGGCCGGTGTCCTCCATTTTCTGAGTTTTTCTGCGATATCATGAACACCTACGGCCTTCATCTCTTATACTTCACCCCCAACGCCATCCTTACGATGGCGGTTTTCGCACATCTGTGCGAAAACTACATAGGGATCTATCCAAACGTAGCGCTCTTTCGGCATTTCTTCATGCCTAGAGCAGAGGCCGGCGCTCCCCTCTCCGGGGGTTTCTCTTGGGTCTTCCGCTTGAACAAGAAGGAGTCGTATCTGCAAGGAGAGCTCCGCGGCAAGTGGGAAGAGTGGCGCGCGGATTGGTGCTGGGTAGTGGAGGACGAACCGCAACCTTTCACTGCGCCGCGCACAGCAGCTATAGTGCGCGGCAGGGACTGGAGCGATGTGGCTCCGGATGACATCAAGCTCAACGCTGCCCTCGTTAGGATTCTTCGTCTCCGGGTAGCCAAGTTGACCATCGGAGAGGTAGGAGCAGATTTCCTCCGCCGCCGCATTGCTCCTTTACAAGAGAGGAAAAGGCCAGCATGGGAGTTTGGCAATGCGGCGGACATAATGAGGTTGCGCCCGGGGCTGAACTACAACTTCACGGCGCTGGAGCTGAAGGGGATGCTCCGGGAGCTTTTCAAGCACGACCCGGCCCACCCGGAGTGGTTTAGACCTCCCCGGGGAGTAGTACCACTATGCAACAGCACCGCCCGGGACGCATTGCGCGCAATGATGCCTGCGTGTGACTCTCACGGCGTCGACCCCACCTGGATAGTGCCGACGCCGGACGCCATCATGAGCTTCTTTGATAACTTGGTGGAGGTACCGAAGAACTCCGAGGAGATCAAGGGTCTCACTCGGGACACCACAGAGCGGGATTTGGCCTATATTGCCGACCGGGTGGAAGAGGCAGCCGCAGCCGCAGCAGCAGGAGACTTCAGATTCACTGTTGAGGAGGCAGAGGCGGAGGACGCATCGTGACAAGCAGCGGAGGCAGAGATTCGGAGACTTCTCAAACTCTCGCCCGACGAGCTCGCCGGGGTCCCCTCTCTGAGGCATGCTGGGATCCCCGGGATTGTGAGCGAGGCCGCGGCAAGGGGCGAGGTTGTCGGAGGAAGCAGAGGTGCCGGAGGGAGCGGAGCCGCCGGAGGGAACCAGGCCGCAGGGCAAGGTGCCGGGCCTAGCGAGCCCGCCGAGGAGGAGGAGGAGGACGCCGGAGCCGGCGAGGATACTGGTGGATCCCTGGGGCTTGACGACGACGTCTCCTCGTCCTCGGAGAGCTCCCCGCCCAGGGCAAGTCCCAAGCGTACACCGCCGAAGCGCCTCCGCAAGGCGGCTACGGCGACGAGGACGCAGGCGCCCCGACAGCAGCCCGCTCGCCAGGCGGCGCGCGCCACCAGAGCGAGCCAAACCGCGACGGAGGCGCCCTGCGCACCTGCGCCATACGGAGGAGGATCCTCCCAGAGCGGAGCAGATGCTCCGCCTGCTCCCCGGGCCTCGGCGTCAACAGAGGCCGGGTCTTCGCAGCCACCAGCTCCGGGGACCGCCAAGCACCCGAGGGAGCCTTCTCCCCCTGCTCCTCGCGCGGAAGCGCCTCAGGTGGAGTTCGACTTCTCCGCCCTCAGCGACGACGACGAGGAAGAGGAGTAAGTGTTTGCAATTTGTGACTTCTTTGATCCAGTCTTGATTCTTTCTTTGATGATTCTGATTTTGCTTCTTGCTTTGATTTCAGGACCCTGGCCCAGCGAGTGGCGAAGAAGGCCAAGGTTCCCGTGGTAGTGGTCGAGGACGACTCGCCCGTCGCGGCGACAGGGGACACGCCGGTGACGGACTTGCCGGACCCAACCGCTGCTCCGAGGAGCAGCCCCCAGCGCAGCCCCCAGCGTAAGTCTGGTTTTGAACTTCCTACTTGTCGGGCGCGCCTGAGGTTCCAGCTTGGTACTGATGTTTTGTTGTCTTGCTTGTCTTGTGCAGAAACGGAGCCGCAGCCGCAGGAGCGCCCGGAGACTACTCCCGAGGAGCCGCAGGTCCCGCCGTCCCCGCCAAGGACGAACTCTCCGGAGAGAGAGAGCGCTCCGCCAAGGGCGGGTACTCCGCCAAGGGCGAGTACCCCGCCAAGGGCGAGCAGCCGGCGAGGGTGGCCACCCCGCCAAGGGTGAACTCCCCGGCGAGGGAGCCAGTTGTCGACGAAATCCGCGAAGGTAAGTCTTGCAACCTCGTCTTCTTGGACTCGTCTTTTTTGGATATTTGCTTGAACTTTTTCTTTTCTTTTTCTTCTTCTTCTGGATCCTCCCGCGCTGGACCGGATGGAGACCGAGGTCGTCGGCGAGGAAGGCGCGCAGGGCGACGACGGCAACGCCCCTGTCGTCGAAGACATGGCAGGAGCTGACGAGCCTGCGGCTGAGGAGACTGCCCCGACTGCGGACGCAGCGGCCGGGGAGGGGGACGGCGGCCACACTGCCGGCCCGGAGGCGGCAGGAGCGTCTAGCGCTGCGCCGGCCGCCGATCCCTCCGCCGGCAAGGAGCAGTCGGGCTTCTACCTTGAGGCCCCCAATGGCGTCTTTATACAAGTGCCATGGGGGTCTTCGTCGCGAGCCCCCGAGGAGGGAGAGACCTTCGATGGAGATGTCCTTGCCTCCGCGGGGCTGAAGATTGTCGAAGCGCCTGGCGGGAGTGATGAGCCCGAGGAGGAGAAGCTGCTTCACCGGCTCCTGTCCCTTTACCGGGCCAGGCAGGCGAAACTAGATTCCCGAGAAGCCCTCGCCGCCAAGGCTGGAGCAGAACTGGAGAAGCGTGCTGCTGAACTCCGCGCCGCCAACCAAGCGGTCCTCCGCGACTTGGCGGAGGAGCGCGAGAGGCTCGCCGGAGAGCAGCAGGAGTTCCTCTTGGAGAAAGCTGAGGCCGAGGAGCAGCAACGACTAGTTGGCGAAGAGCTGTCCCGGCGAGAAGGAGAGCTCACCCAGCGGAAGGTCGACCTCGACGCCCACGAGGAAGACCTTACCGCCCGGGAGCCGGCCCTTGGCGGGGAGTTGAAGGAGGCGAAAGCTGCCGCAGCCGCCGCGGAAACCGCCAAGAAGGACCTTGAGGCTAAGGTGGCGCAGCTGGAGGAGTTCCTGAAGGCGAGCACGGAGAGGGTCACCGCGCTCAACATAGAGCGCGAGAAGGACGCCCATACCAACTCTGAACTCCAGGTACGCCTCTCCAAGCAAGGCGACGAGCTCAAGGCCGCCAAGGACTCAATTGCTGATCTGGAGCTGAAGGTCTCCACGTTGAAAGACTCACTCGACGCCGTCTGGGACCGCAAAACCAAGCTGAAGGACGAGCTCCACAAGGAGCGAGGCCTGGTGGAGAGTGCCGCCACTTCTGCTAACAACTTCCGTCGGACCGTCGAAATATGGACTGAAGATCTGGTGGCTTCTGCTGCTAACATCGACAAGGAGCTGATGGCGCTGAGGGTGGAACACCTCATATATTCTCCGGATCCAAATCTCCCGCACAGCGCCAAGCTCAGTCTCTTCTTCAGAGGGATCGCGCCGGCACTCGCAAGTCTACAGGAGAAGCTCCCCGCGCTGCTGGCCGAGGAGTCGCGCCAGCTCTGCGCGGGTACCTTGGAGCGCGTCCTGACGAAGATCGTCTACCGCAATCCTGGTATAAATCTCGTTAACGTCCTCCGCAGCTTGCCGGCCGACGCAGATATGGAGGCGCTGAAGGCGCAGGTCGCCCACATCATCGCCAAGGTGAACAAGATCTCCAGGCGTGAAGGCGATCGCGTAGACTAGGCCTCTTTCTTCTTATTTCTTTTGTTGCTGCAAAGTGTGCCATGAACATGAAACTATTAGTCATTGCGACAAGTTATCTTTGTAATATATTTATCTTATTTTCGAGCAATTGATGCAGTGTTATCTCCCTTGCTTTGGTTCTTTACTTTGTATGCTTTTTACCCTACGCTTTTAGGGAACTTGCCGACAAGGGACCCTTGCCGCGAGCGCTGAGTGCTGGACTCTGAGCAGCCTGCCGGCAAAGGCCTTATCGGCAAGCAACCTTGCCGCAGCTAGTCGCAACGCACTTAGCTTGCTGAGCGAACTCGAAAACGAAATAAGGGCGCGACACTTGTCGCAGCTCTCTTAAGCCGTTGAGCGTACTCGAAAACAAGACAAGGGTGCGGCTAGCTACGGGTAGGTTCCTCTGCGCACAGGTTTTCCATACAAAGTGTGGTTGTTCAAGGAAGATAACTAAAATTTAAAAATTTGAACTGCTCAAATTCCGGTAACTTAGCTTTCATAATCTGTTCGTTCTCCGGTAAGCTTTTCTTTCTTGGACAGCACTTGGTTCGTCCTCCACCTCCTTCCCCCCCGGCAAACTTGTGCGCGAGGAACATTCTTCCTGCTTAAGAGGGAAAGAAAAAGGAGAAGAGGAAACAAGTATAGGATTTCTCGGCATGGTAATGCTTACAGGATATGTGTGTTGCACAAAATGCCAAATGATGCATGCAAATAACAAAGAAAAGCACGAGAATGGCAACTAGTGCGAAAACACAAAGCTTTACTAATGCACGGGATCTACGCCCGGCTTTGTACAAAGGTTTACATGCAACAGCGGCAAGACTCGTACAAAAGGTGGTTGCCGGAGCGGATCACGGCAACCGCGCCTTATGGGTGAAACTTTCGAAGATGCTCTATGTTCCAGGAGTTGCTCACCGGTAAGCCTTCTTCGGTCTCAAGGCGGACAGCGCCGGGCCTTGTAACTTGTCTCACCAGATAAGGGCCTTCCCACTTCGGCGTCAACTTGTTGGAATTCTTGGCGGACTGAACACGCCGAAGAACAAGGTCGCCTTCCTCGAGACTCCTGGCCCTGACCTTGCGGCTATGGTAGCGACGCAAGGCCTGCTGGTATCGAGCAGCTCGTACAGCAGCCTGGAGACGTTCCTCCTCGAGGTGAAATGCATCATCTTGTCGTAGTTGCTCTTGCTCGAGCTCATCATAAGCGAGCACTCGAGGAGATCCGTATACGAGTTCCGTGTGGAGAACTGCCTCTGCCCCATAGACAAGGGCAAAGGGTGTCTGTCCGGTGGCTCGACTTGGTGTCGTTCTGATTGACCAAAGAGCCGCCGGCAACTCCTCTATCCAGTTTCTTCCGCACTTGCGCAGCCTGTCGAAGGTCCTCGTCTTGAGCCCGCGCAGCACTTCAGCATTAGCCCTCTCCGCTTGACCATTGCTCCTCGGGTGAGCAACAGAAGCGAAGCAGACCTTGGCGCCAAGGTCTTGGACGTACTGCATGAAGGTGCGACTAGTGAACTGCGTACCGTTGTCGGTGATGATTCGGTTAGGGATCCCGAAACGACAAACAATCGCTCTGAAGAACCTGACCACTGACTGTGCTGTCACCTTTCTCACTGGTTCCACTTCTGGCCACTTTGTGAACTTGTCGATTGCTACGTACAAGTACTCAAAGCCCCCGACAGCACGGGGGAAAGGGCCGAGGATATCGAGCCCCCAGACCGAGAAGGGCCAGGACAAAGGGATCGTTTGGAGAGCTTGAGCTGGCTGATGAATTTGCTTGGCATGGAACTGGCACGCTTCACACTTGGTTACTTGTGCAGTTGCATCTTGGAGGGCTTCTTGCCAAAAGAACCCTTGCCGAAATGCCTTTCCGGCAAGTGCCCTTGCGCCAATGTGGTGGCCACATATGCCTCCATGTATTTCTGCCAACAGCTTCTGTCCATCTTCTCTGGAAATGCACTTCAACCTGACACCATTGAGCCTTCTTCTGTACAGTTCATTGTCCACGAACTGGTACATACTTGACTGCCTGGTTATTTTCTCTATCTCTGCTGGGTCGTCGGGAAGTTCTCGAGTTTGCAGAAAACGGACGATCTGTTGTGCCCATGCAGGAGCCCGTGGCTCAACGTCAAGGACTAAAGGCATGAGGGCCGCTGCGGGAACCCCAGCTTCTACGGCAAGAACCTTTGGTTCTGTCGGAGCTGAAGGCTCCCCGGCAAGCCTGCCGGGGCAAGGCTTGTCGGGAACGCTTGCTTCAACTGTACAGACCCTTGGGTCTGCAGGAGCAAACTGTTCCTCAGCGTTCTGGTTGTTGATCTTGGGGACCTTGACGGCGGCTTCAGGAAGATCCGCCGGCAAGTAGTCGCCGGAGACCAACTTTCTCTTCTTGGGCTGCCCAATTGATGGTGTAACGGATGGCTGAGTCAGCTTGAGCGGGAAGGTCCCTGGTTCCACAGGTAACTTCATCGCAGCACACTTTGAAAGGCCATCTGCTATATCATTCTGAGCTCTCGGGACGTGCTCCATTTGCAGACCTTCAAAGTGTTCTTCAAGCTTCCTCACTTCATCTACATAAGCTTCCATCAAAGGGCTCTGGTAACTCTTGTTGACTTGTCGGACCACCAACTGAGAATCTCCCCGCACAATCAACTTCTTAATCCCAAGTTCAGCTGCAATTCTGAGGCCGGCAAGCAGACCTTCATACTCAGCAGTATTGTTTGTCGCTTGTTCCCTGGGAAAGTGCATCTGGATAACATACTTGAGGTGTTCTCCGGTGGGTGCTATGAGTACCACACCGGCTCCAGCGCCTTGCAGCGAGAAGGCACCATCAAAGTACATCACCCATTCGCTTGTCGCTTCTTGTACGCGTACGCTCGTCTCTGTAACTTCTTCATCGGGTGTTGGGGTCCACTCAGCTATAAATTCTGCCAAAGCTCTGCTCTGTATAGTTGAAGTACTTTCAAACTTGAGACCAAAGCTCGACAGTTCCAGTGCCCACTCGACGATCCTGCCTGTTGCTTCTAGATTCTGCAATATCCTCTTCAACGGAAAGCGAGTGACCACTGTTATCTCGTGTGCTTGGAAGTAATGGCGCAGCTTTCTTGAGGCCATGAGGAGGCCGAAAAGCAACTTCTGCACGCCGGAGTATCTTGATCTAGCCCCCTGCAAGAGGGAACTCACAAAATACACCGGGCGCTACACCATCTTCTTCCGCACTTCTCCTTGCTCCTGCGCAGAGTTGTCCTTGTCGGGGCCAGAGCTTGTCGGAGCAGCCGCCTGCTTGTCGCTGGATTCGCTTGCCGGTGACGTAGACTCCTCGTCGGCCTCCCTCTCCGCTACTAACGCAGCACTAACCACTTGATTGGTTGCTGCTAGGTATAGCAGCAACTTCTCTTGTGGCCTAGGTGCGACAAGTATTGGAGTGGAGGATAGGTATCCTTTCAAGTCTTGCAGCGCCGCCTCCGCTTCCGGAGTCCATTTCATAGGACCTGCCTTCTTCAAAATCTTGAAGAAAGGCAGGGCGCGTTCTGCAGACTTTGAAATGAACCTACTGAGGGCAGCCACACAACCTGCAAGTCTCCTTACGTCCTTGACGCACTTCGGGGCTTCGATCTGCTCGATGGCTTTAATCTTGTCGGGATTAGCTTCAATCCCCCTCTGAGACACAAAGAACCCAAGAAGCTTGCCGGAGGGGACTCCAAAGACGCACTTCTCGGGGTTCAACTTGAGCTGGATCTTGCGCAGATTTGCAAAAGTTTCTTCCAAATCTTGGATTAGGGTATCCTTGCTCTTGCTCTTCACCACTATGTCATCCATGTAAGCTTCTACATTTCTGTGGATCTGTGGCTCAAAGGCAGTGTGCACCACCCTTGCAAATGTTGAGCCTGCATTCTTCAATCCGAAAGGCATGCGAATGAAGCAATATGTGCCACATGGAGTAATGAATGCAGTCTTCTCTTCATCTTCCTTGGCCATAAAAATCTGGTGGTAGCCTGAGTATGCATCAAGAAAGGAGAGCAGCTCACATCCAGCAGTGGAGTCAACTATCTGGTCAATGCGCGGCAAGGGAAATGGATCCTTGGGACATGCTTTATTCACATCGGTGAAGTCTATACACAGTCTCCACTTCCCGTTAGCCTTATGCACGACAACTGGGTTTGCTAACCACGTCGGATGGATCACGCCTCTAACCGGGCCCGCTGCTTCTAACTTCTCGATTTCTTCGGCAATGAATTCTTGGCGCTCCACGGCTTGCTTCCTGACCTTCTGCTTGATGGGCCGCGCATGAGGGCAAACAGCAAGCTTGTGCTCAATTACCTTCCTGGGAACGCCGGGGATGTCAGATGGTTGCCATGCGAACACATCGACATTCGCCCGCAGGAAGGCAACGAGCGCGCTTTCCTATTTGCTATCAAGTGTAGCACTGATGGTGAAGGTACCACCAGTGCCGTCCTCCTTGGCGGACACTTTCTTGGTTGCCGGTGGAGCGGCCATCCCTTTCTTGCACTTGCCGGTGGAGCTCGATGGAACGTCCTCGACGGCAGCGCAGCACTCCGAAGAGGTTCGTTTGCCGGAGTGGGCCCCAGAGCACTTGCCGGACTTGGTCTTGGTCTTCTTCCCCCCGGGAGCTTCAGCGGCAAGTGTGTTGCTCTCTGCTGCGGCTGCTGCATCCCGGTAGATCTTGTCGGCGCAGATAAGCGCGTCCTTCTTGTCGCCATGTACAGAGATGACGCTTATCGGCCCCGGCATCTTGAGTATATTGTAGGCGTAGTGGGAAGCTGCCATGAACTTGGCGAGGGCAGGACATCCAAGTATCCCATTGTATGGCAATGGGATATCGGCAACATCAAAGGTTATCCTCTCCGTCCTGAAGTTGAGCTCCCCGCCAAAGGTCACTGGCAGAGTGATCTTCCCCTTGGGCTTGCTCCTTCCCGGGTTTATTCCTTGGAATGAACCGGTCTCTTCGAGCTCACCATCTGGGATCTGGAGTTTCTTAATCACAGCTGAGGAGATCAAGTTCAGCCCGGCCCCGCCGTCAACCAACATTTTGGTGACCTTGAGGTTGCGGATGGTGGGTGAGACCAGCATCGGCAAGCACCCGACCGCAGTGGTGCGGTCAGGGTGGTCCTCAAGATCAAAAATGATGGGCGTGCTGGACCACTTCAGCAACCTGCGCGACTCAACGGGCGGCTCTGCTGCGTTTACTTCCCGCACCCACTGTTTGAGTTGGCGGTGGGAAGTGTGCAGAGAGGCGCCCCCGTCGACGCACAGTACTTCTGTGGCCTTCTGGAACTCCTGCTTGTTGTTATCGCCTTCCTCCATGTCGTCGTCGTCGTCTTCCTCTTCATCCTTGTCGCGGCCCCGGGGAGGTCGATCACCTTGCCGCTGCTTGGCCTTGCCGCGGCGTCCTCCCCGGCCATTGAAAGGCCGCTTCTTGCTTGGCTCTCCTCCGCCACCTTGAGCCTTCTCCTTGTCGCGCCGCTCGTATTCAGCCTTCTGCTGCTCTACGAGGTACTCGACGCGTTTGCAGTTGGAAAGGTCGTGGCCCTTGGTGCGGTGGATCTTGCAATATTGCTTGTCGGAGCCGTCCGGCTTGTCGGCTGCCGCTACAGGGGTAGGCTCCTAGCCGGAGCCGCCAGCCTGTGCTGTCTTGGCGGGAGCCTCCTTGCCGGACTTCTCGACGACAAGTACCTCCTTGTTCTTCTTCTTTCTATTGTTCCGCCGCCGGCTCTTCTTTGCCGGGGCGGCATCCTCGCTGTCGCTTCCCCCTGCGCCAGCATCCTCCCCGGGGAGTCTCCTCCCCTCTTCGGCGCGCGCGCACTTGTCAGCCAGAGCGTAGAGCTCGCTGACGTCCCGGATCTTCGTCATGGCCATCTCCTCCCGCATACGACGGTTACGCACGTTCTGGTGGAACGCGCTAATAACCGCGGCGGGGTGGACGTCGGGAATGTTGTGCTGCACGCGGCTGAAGCGTTGGATGTACTTGCGCAGAGGTTATCCTTCCTTCTGGGCTAGAATGTGGAGATCACCCTCCTGGCCGTGGGGTTTGTGGCCGCCCGTGAAGGCGCCAACAAATTGGTGGCACAGGTCCGCCCATGAAGAAATAGAGCCTTCCGGCAAGTGCATAAGCCAAGAACGAACGTTTGGCTTAAGCACCAGCGGGAAGTAGTTCGCCAGTATCTTCTCGTCGCGCCCCCCGGCAGCCTGCACCGCGATGGTGTAGATACTGAGGAACTCCGAGGGGTGCGTCTTGCCGTCGTACTTCTCGGGTACGTCGGGCTTGAAGTTTTTCATACTGGGCCACTGGACACGCCGCAGCTCGCGGGTGAACGCAGGGCAACCTGCCGCGTACGGAAAGTCGCCTGGCTCACCGGGCGCGTGCGCGTCGACAGCGGTCCCAGCATGCTGATCAGATTGTCGCCGGGCTTCTCGCCGGCGCTCGATCGTAGTTCGAGCATCTTCTTGCCGCCGATCGTCAAGGACTTGGCGCTGGTCCCGACGAGCCCGCGGATCCGACGACGCCGTGGAGTCGTCGTCGACGTTAATCCGGCGGGGAGGCGTCTTCTGCTTCCGCGGCGGGGAGTGCACCGTAGTTGCACCCCCGGCGGTCTTGTCGCCATCGGCCTTCGTCTTCTCGACTTGCCGTGGCCGCGAGGTCGCCGGCTGCTGCGGCGTGTCGTTATTGGCGAAGGCGATCAGGCTCTGGATGGTTGCCCTCCAGTCTTCGGCCTTGTCTGCCGCTGGAGGGAAGTCGAGGAGCACCTGCGCTCTTGCAAGTGCTTCTGCTGGAGAGGAGGGGAGCGATGGCGAGCGGTGTGAGGAGCGAGATATGCTCGGACTTCTAACAGGGTTAGAAGGAGCAGGGTCTCGCCCCGGCGACCGCGCCTTGCTTGTGCCAGGACGATGGCCTGGAGCATCCCGCGATCCTCCGGTTTGCCCTTGCCCCAGCAAGCGGATGGTACCTCCTGTACCACGGCGCTGCTGGGTGGTCGTCTGCTGAGATGGACGTGGCGCGTCTACGGACACCGAGGCTCGGTCATCCGTTTTGTCCTTGGATTTGGCGGTGCACCGAGTCTCCTCGCCGGCGACCACCCTTCCGCCGGCGTCTCCTCCACCCACCGTTGGTTCTGGTGGCGGTGGAACAGACGCAGACGGTCCTGCGACCTCCGAAGCCTTCTTCTTCGGGGCCATGTTGCTGTTGCTGATGAAGCTAACGAAGTTGGAGAGGTTGATGAAGAATGCGCCCGCGTGAGCGCCGGATCAGGTTCGCACAACCTCGACGCCCCCTACCTGGCGCGCCAAGGATGTCGGGGGAAACTGTCCACCACGAACACCTATGGGACCGGAGCCCCTTGTCGTTGCGGTGAGGGAGCGGAGGGAGCACGAAGAGCGGATCGAGGAGAGCACGCGGGCAGTTTACCCAGGTTCGGGCCGCGAGGACGCGTAAAACCCTACTCCTGCTTTGGTTCGTATTGAGTTTGTGAGCTCGGGAGCTTGAACACCTAGCTACACCGAGCGAGTAAGCTATCTAGGTTTCCAACCCTTTCTATGTTGTGCATGGGCCTCCTTTTATAGCTCAAGGGGTCACCGACAGGTGTCAACGTAGAAGAAGGGCAAAAATGTAACTTTGGTGGTAGTTGTAACAGTGCGGGAACAGTACATGGGTAGTGGATGAATAGTGGTCATCACCTAACTTGACAGTGGGGGACAAGAGCATTAAATGCCCGTCGCCGTCGACCCCAAAAGCGCCCGCCCTTGCGTCTCCGTTCGCCACGGCGATAGCCTCGTCACCGTGGAGTGCCACCGTGTCCCCCAGGCTGCACAGCCATCCGCCACGCGTCCTTGGAAGGGCCCCAGGGCGACGCGTGGGCCGATGAGCTGGAGCGCGGGCACACAGTGCAAGCTTCCCCCGGCAAGCACCTTGCCGGGGTCTTGATCTTGTCGGGCCGGGAAGCTTGTCGCTCCCCGGGTCTTGCCGGGGCGCAGAGTGCGCCGAGGCTTGTCTTCTAGATACAGTCTTCTGGTCTTCCTGGCAAGCTCCTCTTGCCGGGGTCTTGTGTTAATGACATAGTCTTGAGCCTGGGACGGCCTTCCCGGCAAGCTCCGCTTGCCGGGGCCTTGATCTTCTGTCTTGTATACTTTGTTTTTGAATGGCTTAATAAGGATCAGAAAGGGTTTCCGGCAAGCGCGTGGTGAGCCCTGCTGCGGGAAGCTGCTACTACCCGTGCACAAGTTGGGGTACTAAGGTACCCCTATCTTAGTACACCGACAATTCCTCAGAAAGGCAAGAAATGGAATAATTCATAATTCAAAAATATTGCATGGTACTTAGCAATATTTTTGCATATCCAAGGATTAGGAGGATAGGAGGTTCTCTTGGAACAGATGGAATGATCAACAAATCAAGGAAAAGGATGGATCCTTTGTAATCACAAAGGCCACATTCAAATTCTAAAAAATTGGAATTAGGGTTTGAGAGGATTTGAGATGATGCAAATGAGGTCTTGCCCACTGACATAGACATGGGCAAGGATTTGAAGGGTTGGAAATGGCAAGAATTCTCAGAGTCATCCAGCAAACTCATGAGAAATTTTGAAAAATGATTGCAAGGAAGAAATGACATCACAAAAATTGATAACCCAATTTTGGGGCTGTTACAAACCTTCCCCCGCCCCCCTTAAAAAGAATCTGGTCTCGAGATTCCTTGGGTTACAGCAACAAGGAAAAGACAGCCATTCCAGGGAAAAACCTCTGGGTTAATTTTAGCCCTTTTGTCACATACAAGCGAGTTGTTTTACCGGTAATTGGTACACCTAGGGAGAGATATGGGCCAAACAGGGTTACTTCCACAGCTAGGGGCACTCGAGATCAGACTCCCGAAAAATGCTAGATGCACCCCAATGAATAGTGGTTTTACCTGCTGACACGTGGGTCTAGGGCCCACTGGTAGCCTCCTTCTTCCTCTGGCTTGCTGCTTCATCTTCGTCGCTGCTTCGCATGCGGCTTGGCGCAGCGCGCATCTAGCCCCTAGGGTGATGAGGACCCTAGTGGCGTAGTGCACGGCGTGCACGGAGGCAGTGCAGCGAGCACTCACGTCGCGGGATAGCACCTTGTCGGCACTACACGCGGATTCGCCTCCTGGACGCCGGTGATTGGGCGACGAGCGATTTTCCTAGACCTCGCTCACCGTACACCGAGGTTGGGCTATAAAAGACGGCAGCGCGGCTCTCCTCCATAGTTCTGTTTCATTACCATATTCATTACACATTATTTATCAACTTAGTTATTTGATGTTTATCCTCTACTTCGACCGTGACCCGATAGTGTGACCTACTAGGAAATGGTGCCCATGACCGAGGATGTGGCTATCGATAGACTGAATACACTCTGCAGGGGTAGCACACTGTACCCACACCACAGAACCCATGGCATCGTGCTCCCATTTCGGTGGACCACGCCGTTCTGACAAAACCGACTTATTGCCATGACACTCTCCTGGTACCTCCGACCAACCAACCATTGGGGTTTGGTCTTTGGTGGCCCTTGCCTACCAAACGCGAAATGGTCACTGTCATGGCAAAACGGTCCCAAACGGGGACAAAGCGCGCAAAAACAAAAAATGCTCACAAGGTTCA
The DNA here is from genome assembly GCA_902687465.1 of Secale cereale. Classification (NCBI taxonomy): domain Eukaryota; kingdom Viridiplantae; phylum Streptophyta; class Magnoliopsida; order Poales; family Poaceae; genus Secale; species Secale cereale. The sequence continues at coordinate 447,798,870 of LR738712.1, forward strand.
TGTCCGCCTACCTGATCAGGGTAGCGCGTGCCCATAACCTTCCCTATGTTGAAGGTACCGGCGAGAGGTATGATAATAACTCAATTAGGGCCTTGCCATACCAAGGAAAATGTGGCTGCACTTGAAAAAGCTCGATTTTGTGGCACTATATCATCCCAGTGATGACGGAGGAAGTTTGTCAGAGTCATATTATTAACTTCTCCATCCTCATTCATCATGTGAGTATTATTAACATGAATACAACAACTATCATGCAACATACTAATGCAGTAGCAAAACATCAAGCATTTCGATTGAGCAATGATAGACTGCGAAACATGGCAATACCAAATACTAGCAAATCTAAGCAGTGCAACAAAATTATCATAACATCTATACTACTAACATGAAACTAAACAAAGGCATGATATCATTAGTAACAACTTTAAACTAGCATGAAAACTTATTCTAAGAAACACAAGCATGTAGGGCACATATCAATAACATCGAGCACTACTGAAATAACGGCAGACGTAACAAACAGGAAACTAATGCAACTAAGCACACACACGAGGTGCAAGCCAAGTCAACATGCAAGTTCGGGGCTTATGATAAGAGGATGGCTTGCCTGGGTCGACAAACACTTCGGGACAAAGCATGGAACGATCGTGGAAAGAGTTGTCGGAAATGGTTCTCTCCCGGAGGGGCTGTTTACGTGCAAGGACAAAGTGGTAATTTTCACAGTGTGAAAACATAATGAAAATGATACCAACAGAACGGGCTCGACGATATGAAGAAGTGGGCTTTGAAATCACCTCATTTGGAGTTACGATCAAAAAGGTATAGTTGTTTTCCTGCCAAGGACCTATCTATAATAAAATCATCACAAACAAGCCCTTGGCTAGAAAAACAGAATGCTCCTTTAGCCGAATACGCTTTCCAACGGAGAAAACGGGAATTGGGTCGAAGGGGAGCCAAAGAACGCTTTAGGAAAGGGAAGACATATTCCAAAGGAATACGCTTCCACTTATCCTAGTCAGCAGAGGTGTGATTGGGTGCTGAGTCGCTGCCATATGGGTCCCAGTGGCAGGGACGGGGTCAACGCGCGGGGGGGATACTGCCTGGTGGGGTCGCGCGGGGAGGGGCCCACCCGGCCTGGCTTCTTCTTCCTCCTGCTTGGGGGAGCCCGTGGCAGAGGGAGCGGCTCGCCTCGACCCGCGATTGCCGGCGTTCCCGACCACGACTGGGGGCGGCCGACCTATCCAGATGACCAGGGGAGAAAGGTGGATCTGATGGAGGCAAGAGCTACCATCGACGAGCTTCGTGGAGGACACAACAGTGTCCACGGCGGAGCGGGGCTTCGGCCGTTCGCGAGGTAGGGGCTCTGGTGGGGGAAACGGATGGGCGAGGCTACAGGAGGACTCGCCGAACCTTGGGGGATGCTATGGTGGTGGAGGAACGGCAAGGGGAGGCACGGCATCGCCGGACTCGAGTGGAGAGAGATGGCGGCCATGGCGGTGGCGCAGGTCAGAGAGGCTCGGGAGCTCGGGGCCGAGGCTTGCGAGGGGTTGTGTGCTGCGAGAGTGCTTGAGGAGGGCTTATATAGATGCGGGGATGAGCTCTAGAGGGAGGGGCGAGGTGACACGCGGCAGGCGACGTGTCCGTGCGCCGGCGACGCGCACACGCGGCCAAGGCTCACGAGGAGTGGCGGGAAAGCGATGAGGTGGATGCGGATGACACGCAGGAGCTCACGGAATCGAGCGGCGCTCGCGGACGAGAAGAGGAAACGAACATGGGCGAAGAAGAGGACGATGCACACGGTCGCGCTGAGTTCGGACGAGGGCGACGGCTCAACACGGAAGCAAACGAAGGGGGAACGACTCCAGGCGCACGGCGACGACAAAGCTGAGCTGTTTGACAAGGTTAGACGAGCCAGAACCGGCCGAAACAGAGGTGCCGACGAGAACGCGTGGTCACCACCGACAACACGTGCTCCGGTCGTCAACTTAGTTCCAAACCATGTCAGCAATGGAGTCCTTCCAAGCCTCATTGATGGGGGAGTGATGGCTCGGGCAGAAGTGTAGGGAGCAGAGGGAAACATGCTCGACAAGTTTGCTTTTGCAAACTTGGCCACGTTCTGGAGACTAAACCAGAGAAGTTAATTAGCAATCTTGATGCGTGGGAGGTTTAGGGTAGAAACACTACAGTCCTGGGAGTTTTGAGGAGAATTGGATCAAGGCTTAATGTAGTTGCTTTGCAACTGACCAAAATGGTCCAGAATCTTGCTCAGGAAGGTGCACTCACATGGAGTGTGGGATTGGACTAAAACTTGGCAAATCTTCCTGTTTTGGTCATATGTAGAAGCTGCAAAAATATCAGACCAAATGGACGTGCCAAATTGGTACTTGTTTCACAAGCATTACTTCGGACCAAAAACTTTGGAAAATTCTAGGAAAATATTGGCTACATGAAATGAGCCAAAAATCTTGTGTAGGTGGGTTATATGGATAAGAGAAGGCCTAGGAATATTTTCAGCCATAATGAAGCAAGATAAAATATACTTGCTTCACAAACTAAAAATTTGACCGAAACAACAATGGCTATTATGCTGTCATAGCTCAATGAAATGAGCTGAATTTAGGTGGAGGCTAATGATTTAGAATACTTTAGAGAATGCAAAATTTTCATCTCATTTTGAAACTATACGAGGGTACTTCCTTCACAAACTTACAATCTGGTCACAGACTTTGAAAAATTGCACAGGGAGCTAGGATGAATGGATTGAGCTCATATTTGGTATTCATGGCTGATTTATCAATATTAATCACCCTCCCAAATTGCATCTCAATAGGAATTAGGAATAAGGCACTTCCTTTGCAAAATTTCAGAGAAGGCGGAATCTTGCATTGGATCATGTGCCAAAATTTTGAACTATGGAACATGAGCTAATGATGGAACTAGTGATTATATAGCAAGGACAAGCTCCAAAATTTATGTGGGAATTTTCTCTGCTATAAAATTAGTAGTTCCTTTGGAAGATGACCAGCTATGCCTTTGGATTTTATTCCTCAGAAAGGCAAGAAATGGTATAAATCATAATTCAAAAATATTGCATGGGACTTAGCAATATTTTTGCATGTCCAAGGATTAGGAGGATAGGAGGTTCTCTTGGAACAGATGGAATGATCAACAGATCAAGGAAAAGGAAGGCTCCTTTGTAATCACAAAGGACACATTCAAATTCTAAAAAAATTGAATTAGGGTTTGAGAGGATTTGAGATGATGCAAATGAGGTCTTGCCTACTGACAAAGACATGAGTAAGGATTTGAAGGATTGGAAATGGCAAGAATTCTCAGAGTCATCCAGCAAACTCATGAGAAAAATTGAAAAATGATTGCCACGAAGAAATAACAGCACAAAAATTGATAACACAATTTTGGGGCTATTACATACTTACAACTCAAAACTGCAACTCGATGGTAAACTCAAAACTAATGACCGAATGGTGGAGTTACGTGGCAATATATCTCGGAATGGCTATGAAAATGCTATAATAGGTAGGTATGATGGCTGTTTTGAGTAAAGGTATATGGTGGGTTTGATGCACCGGTTTAAGTTGCTCGGTACTAGAGTGGCTAGCAATGGTGGAAGGTTGAGGGTGCGTATAATCCACAGACTCAACATTAGTCATAAAGAACTCACATACTTATTGCAAAAAAATTATTAGGAATTAACCATCGCCACTCCCCCCCCCCCGAATTTCACACAAAAAAGACAATCAAGAATAAGCCGCTCTCCAACTTCATCACATAACTACAAAACCATACGTGCATGCTACGGCAATCACAAACCTTTACACAATTATTTCTTTAACCACACAACATACTACTAGGATGACTCTACTATGACCAACTTATACCCTCTTTGGATGCCTATAATATTAGGACTAAATTCATAACCAGAGCAAATTATCATACTGGTTAGAGACTCTGAAAATATTATAAGTGAAGCATGAGAGTTCATCAATTTCTTGAAAATAAACATCACCGCCGTGCTCAAAAAAATATAAGTGAAACACTTGAGAAACTACCCTATCTCAAAAGATATAGTGAAGCACAAAGAGTATTCTAATAAATTCACGATTAATGCGTGTCCCTGTCAAAAGGTGTGTACAACAAGGATGATTGTGGGAAACTAAAAAGCAAAGACTCAAATCATACAAGATGTTGTAAGCAAAACACATATCATGTGGTGAATAAAAATATAGCCTCAAGTAAATTTCCCAATGGATTGAAGACGGAAGAGGTGATGCCATCCGGGGCATGCCCAAGCTTAGATGCTTGGTTGTCCTTGAATATTACCTTGGGGTTCATTGGGAATCCCCAAGCTTATGCTCTTGCCACCCCTTATTCCATAGTCCATCAAATCTTTACCCAAAACTTGAAAACTTCACAACACAAAACTCAACAGAAAACTTGTGAGATCCGTTAGTAATTCAAATTCAATCCTTACTTGTAGGTACTATTGTGAACTCATTCTTATTTTATATTGGTGTAATATCTACTGCATTCCAACTTTTCCATGTGTCATAGCCCGCGATACTAGCCATAGATGCATCAAAATAAGCAAACAACACAAAAAAACAGAATCTATCAAAAAGAGAACAGTCTATGAAGATGCGAATTGAGGTAAAACCTCTGTATCTCTAAAAATTCGGAAACATTAGGAAAACGTGGGAAATTTGTAGATCAGAAACGTGTAAAAAATTCAGATTTTTTTCACGTTACAGCAACCACAAACAATTCTAACACTGGATGGAAAAGTTTCTGTTTTCCAGAAAAACCATTCTAATATCTTCCAATTCATCCCAAAGATCTTGCTTGGCATAAACACTAAATTAAAACATGAAAACACATCTAACCAGAGGCTAGATGATAGATTTATATAAGAACAGAAAATAAAAATATTGGGTTGTCTCCCAACAGGCGCTTTTCTCTAAAGCCTTTTAGCTAGGCATTGAGATTTCAATAATGCTCACATGAAAGATAAGAATTGAAGCACAAAGAGAGCATCATAAAACATGTGACAAACAAATCTAAGTCTAACATACTTCCTATGCATAAGATTTTTTTAAGCAAACAGTTATCAATGCAAGCAATTTCTAACATATGCAAGGAAGAAGAAAGAAACAATAGCAATCTCAAAATAATGAGAGATAATTTAGTAACATGAAGATTTCTACAACCATATTTCCCCCTCTCATAATAATTGCATGTAGGATCATATTCAAATTCAAAAATATAGCTATCACATAAAATATTCTCTACATGATCCACATGTATGCAAACTTGACACTCATTCAAAATAGTAGGATTAACATAGAACAAAGTCATTGCTTCTCTCAGCCCACTTTTATCAAAAATTTCATAAGATTGATCAATATCCAAAGTACTGGGATCAAAAGTTGACATTCTTTCAAACCCAGTTTCAATACTATCGCAAACAATTTTATCAATCTCATATTCATCATGGGGTTTAAATAAATTTCAAGGTCGTTAGAGGCATCACCCCAATCATGATCAATGCAACAAGTAGTGGGCATAGAAAAATAAGCATCCCCAAGCTTAGGGTTTTGCATATCATTAGCACAATTGTCACTCGTGGAATTTGTAATAACATTATTGCAATCATGATTTTCATTTGGGGAACTACCATGAATCACTTTATGAATTTCTTTTACCACTTCATCACAATTTTCAAATTCACCAATTTCAAGCAAAACCTCATAAAGATAATCTAGTGCACTCGACTGACTAGCAATTGGTTTAGCAGTTTTGTGGGTGATGAGGAGAGGAACTGTGAAGTAATTTTTGAGTGGGTAGGTTTTATAGCCCCGTGCTAAGTGTGAACACATATTAGTTTGATCGGTGTGAACAGATTTGCAATTACTTATTGTGTTGTAATCAGCAATGTGACGAGAAACAAGGTCAACATTTATTGAGTGCAAAAGGTTGACCACGTGGTTGCTCGCCGTTGAGGCGGCCACGGTGCGCTCCGCTCTGGTGTCCCTACGCACGCTCTGCTTGTCCTTGAGGCAAAGTTACAATGGCAACGATTAATAATTTTAATAATTGTCTTACATATTCAGCAAAATTTAAAATGCAGAATGCGGCAAGGCCCAAAACACTCAGGACCTACATATGCATACAATTATAATAAATTATAAGCTAAAAGGCTGGGTTGGCGGCCTTCCGACGATGGTCTTCTTGGACTCCATGGTCAGCACAGCACCCTTGCGGTCGTTCACTCCGAGTGTCCCGACACGCCTCCGCCTATGGAGTTGCTGGCGCTGGTAGGCTCTGGGGGCTGCTGGGCCTATTCCAGAAGAGCTTGACAGCATGCAATCACGCGCATGACAACTCTGCGGAACCGCTCCATTTCTATGTCTCTGGCCTGGTAGCAAATTCCGTTGATCACCTGCATCCTCAAGATATCACGTTTGCGATGTTCTACTTTGTCGGAGATGTCAACTCCGCCAAGGATGTGCTCGAGCCTGGCCACCACATCATCAGGATCGAGGTTGACACGGCCGCCGCGGGCAATGATGAAGCCGGAGGCTGCCTTTGTCTTGACTGAATCACAGAGGTCCGCTGCCCATTCCTTGCGTGCCATCAGGCTCTCGATGAGCAATGGTGACGGCGGTTCTTCGGGTGGGTCATCAATCATGCTGCCGAGCAGCTCTGGATCTTTTGCACGCTGGATGGCAAACTGCTCATCACACCTCCTCTGCAATATGTTGATTGTGCTCCCAAGAACAGTGACGCCGATATCGCTGCCAATGGGCCATGGTGCCTGCACCGACAAATGAAGCTCTTGCTCCCCGACCTGCTCTGGCTCGTTCTCCTCGACGAAGATGTAACGTAGGTAGGCATCAACGTCGAAGCTTTGGTCGTTGCCTGGCATGCTTGGAATAGCTAATGGTAGATGCGTGAGATCTAGATTTTCGTAGAGTGTCACGGTGGTGCATTGCCACCTGGATTATATGCAGCAAGCCGTTAGCTGGTGGCGGGAAACCGATGAGGGAATAGGCAGGGATTTTACAATTCACCCATGTGGAGCGCGGGAAGACTAAGTAGAGCACACACACAACCTGAATACCGTATCCGGTGCCACATGTTATTTATCACACAAGTGTTGACATAAGGAAATGCATGTGTAACTTACTAATCATCGCACACGAGTACTCGCAGACGCATCGTGTGCGATACTCCTAGCCACCTTAAGCAACTAGTTTGCATTTTTCAAAGTTTTCTGTACTCACAGAATCGCACATGAACTAACCGTATTACCCGTCTATGTTGGAAATTCTCATCGCAAACAGTTCATCCGAATCATCTGTTTTCCAAGTATCACACACATCTTGTTAAGTTGAACCGTTTCTGTTGCATTCCCTAATCGAAAGCACTTCGTCCAGGTGAACCGTATTCCCTATACCACACACACCCTGATCTGGCTAACCGTTTATGTTGCACTCCCTAATAGCAAACGGTTCATCGCAGTGAATTGTATGCCATATATCACACACACACATTGATATGGCTGCCCGTTTCTGTTGTTCTGCCTCATCGCAAATAGTTCGAACGGGTTAACCGTGTGCCCTGCATCGCACATGCAACTAAAATCTTAACCGTGTTTGATGCATCCACCATCGCAAAACGTTTTGCACCTTTTTTGACATTTTTTACATCCCCGTTTGTGATTAATGCATCACACGCACTTTCGAGAAAGGGTCTATGATCATAGTGTCGCGTTAGCAGCATCCTGCAGTAGTGTTTGTTGACTTCTTTTTGTGTCCCAATTTTTTTTAATTTTGTTCTTAGGAAAATGAACTCCCTTCGGAGAGGTTCTTTAAGACGAAGCTCAAGAGATTCACCGGAGGTGCCCCGGGCTTCACCTTCCCCATAGAGTGGATGTACGGTCGTGCGAATGGAGACACAGCCCCTTCCTAAGGAAAGCTGGCTTTCACCAAGAGTTTACACAATTTGTTGCAAATGTTGTCTTGTCCGACTTCCTTATAGACCAGTGTGATCGATTCCATCTCCTTAAAAATTCATTTGTGCAACATTTCTATTTCATGCCTAGGCTCAATATTCCCATGGTACGCTTTGATTTATATGATCAACACTCTGAGATAACACTTGTGGAATTCTGTCAAATATGCTTAATTCCCTCTAATTGGGAACCTAGGGATCCTCGGCCAGAGGAGTTCGAGGATTTCCTGCTCACTTTAACTGTGGGAGAATTTAGGGGCGTGTTTAGAGCCTGAGTTACTAGCTTGATTTTTCCTGCTCTGCATTACTTTGGCTTATTTATAGGAAAATGTTTGACTTCCAGGGAGGAAGGTGGTTTTCTCAGTGCCCCTAATCTTGCCATTTTACGTCGTGCACTTCACAGAGATAACACTCGTAGTATGGGAGCTATCACCGGAAGCTACATGCACACTAATAGAACTAGAGGTAAAATTCAAGGCGATACTTATGCTACTCACCTTGCAAGACGTTTCATAGTTAACATATGCCATGATGATTATGCTGATTATGCTTTTCAGAGGATTTAATTAGACCATTGATACGTCCATTTTGCATCATGATTTTATATTGATATTTATTGCATTATCGGTTGTTATTACACGATATGTCACAATACTTATGTCTTTTCTCTCCTATATTACAAGGTTTACATAAATAGGGAGAATGCCGGCAGCTGGAATTCTGGACTGGAAAAGGAGCAAATCTTAGATACCTATTATGCACAACTCGAAGAGTCCTAAAACTTCACCGAGAATATTTATGGAATATATAAAAAATATTGGGCGAAAGAAGCACCAGAGGGGGGCCACCAGCTAGCCACAAGGGTGGGGGCGAGCCATATCACTTGGGCACGCCCCCTATCTTGTGGGCCCCTGGCAGGCCCCCAGAGTCCATCTTCTGCTATATCAATGTATTTTGAACTGGAAAAATCATAAGGAGGTTTTCGGGATGAAGCGCCGCCGTCTCGAGGCGGAACCTGGGCAAAACCAATCTAGAGCTCCGGCAGGGCTGTTCTGTTGGGGATACTTCTCTCCGGGAGGGGGAAATCGAAGCCATCGTCTTCACCAACGATCCTCTCATCGAGACAGGGTCAATCTTCATCAACATCTTCACCAGCACCATCTCCTCTCAAACCCTAGATCATCTCTTGTATCCGATCTTTGCCTCAAAATCTCAGATTGGTACCTTTGGGTTGTTAGTAGTGTTGATTACTCCTTGTATTTTATGCTATTTCATTTATTCGGTGGAAGATCATATGTTTAGATACTTAATGCTATTCAATACACCTCTGATCATGAACATGAACATGCTTTGTGAGTAATTACGTTTGTTCCCGAGGACATGGGAGAAGTCTTGTTATAAGTAATCATGTGAATTTGGTATTCGTTCGATATTTTGATGAGATGTATGTTGTCTTTCCTCTAGTGGTGTTATGTGAACGTCGACTACATGACACTTCACCATTATTTGGGCCTAGGGGAAGGCCATGGGAATTAATAAGTAGATGATGGGTTGCTAGAGTGTCATAAGCTTAAACCCTAGTTTATGCGTTGCTTCGTAAGGGGCTGATTTGGATCCCTATGTTTCATGATATGGTTAGATTTATCTTATTACTTCTTTCGTAGTTGCGGATGCTTGTGAGAGTGGTTAATCATAAGTGGGAGGCTTTTCCAAGGAAGGACAGCACCCAAGCACCGGTCCACCCACATATCAAATTATCAAAGTACCAAACGTGAATCATATGAGCATGATGAAAACTAGCTTGACAATAATTCCCATGTGTCCTCGGGGGCCTTTTGCTTTATATAAGAATACGTCCAGGCTTGTTCTTTGCTACAAAAAGGATTGGGCCACCTTGCTGCACCTAGTTTACTTTTGTTACTTGCTACCCGTTACGAATTATACTATCACACAACTATCTGTTACCGACAATTTTAGTGCTTGCAGAGAAAACCTTGTTGAAAACCACTTGTCATTTCCTTCTGCTCCTCGTTGGGTTCAACACTCTTACTTATTGAAATGACTATGATAGATCCCCTACGCTTGTGGGTCATCAATCGTCAGTCCATTATTAACTGCCACTTTATAATGACCCTGAGCCTCCTCACCACATTCGTTATAACTTGGTAATTAGTGAGGATACTCGTGAGATTATTTCATTGCCTCCACCTTCTTTGTTTGATTCGCATGCCAGGCACGGATATGGTATTCTTCTACCAGATATCAGTGCTTTCAAGAATGAGTTGGCTATGGCAAGGAATGAGGCCCAACGTTGGGACACTCGATTGCCTCAGCCTCGCCACATTCCTATCATACCTGATGGATACTATGGATGGTGATTGCTACTTCTTGAGCTTGCATTCATTTTTTCCTTGAAGAGGAAAGAGTGTGTCGGTGTCAAAACTGGCGATCTCGGGTAGGTAGTCCTGAACTGTGCGTTGGAGGATCGATGGTAACAAGAGACTGGGGACACGATGTGTACCCAGGTTCGGGCCGTCTCGATCGAGGTAATACCCTACTTCCTGCTTGATTGATCTTGATGAATATAAGGTTACAAGAGTTGACCTACCTCGAGATCATAATGGCTAAACCCTGGAAGTCTAGCCTAGGATGATCTGATTCTCCTACTACGGTCTAAACCCTCTGGTTTCTATATGCATCGGAGGGACCAAGGGTTTGTGCATGATCATCGTGTAGAGGAAGGAAAAATTATACCCAGAGTCTAAACTTGCTATTTTACAAATATGGGAGTCCTATCCGGATACGGTGGATAGTCCTCAGTGATATTCTTCACAGCCCACCAGTCCGGGCCATAACGAGTAATCCGGCCACCAGTGGATACCTTAATCAAGGACTCCCTCAGTAGCCCCTGAACCAGTCTTCGATGGCGACGATTCCAACACACGTACTGTCTTCGGCATTGCAAGGTGGGTTCCTCCTTCCAAACATATTGAAGCATTATTCCCTGCACAAAGGAACTATGCCTGGCGCTGCACGATTAGTACAACCCTTAGCCTTGAAGGCAATGTATCGAAAAACAGACACTATGTCTTTACTCACAACTTTTTAGGCATGTATGCGCCGTTTTCTCCTATATAATGTGTCCTTGAAGAGGGGAGTTATGATGGCTGCCTGTAAAAAATGAAAGAGACTTCTGGAAAAAGAATGTCCTACACAGCCGTGGATAAGGTGGGTTCTTTTATTGAACCTTTGAAATAAAATATATTTGAGAGTCCAAATAGGGTCAAGCGAAACTATGGACTATTTTCAGGAAGTGTGCCCCCGGCGCCGCCCAAGGTATTTTAAGGGCGTAATTGTGTACGCGAGGTACGTATGCTGCCGCCTCGTAAGGCAGTCGGCAGGGGCGTAACTGCTAATCGAGCTCGGTTTCTTGTGAGCTGACGCATTGTAGTGCTGGCCGGACATGTTTAGCAGTGTCTGTGGTCTGGACAACCGATGAACTGTTCAGCCTAAATAAGCCGCTTTGAACCTGAGCTGCTAGGGCCGCAGTGTCTTCCTCTGTACGAAGGGAGCGCTCCATGTTTCCATTGACTGTGATGATGCCGCGTGGTCTACGCATTTTGAGCTTTAAGTAAGCATAATGCGGGACCACATTAAAGCGGGCAAAGGCCGTTCTACTGAGTAGTGCGTGATAGCCACTTTGGAAAGGAGTGATGTCAATTATTAATTCTTCGCTGCTAAGTTCTCAGGAGAGCCGAATACGACCTCCAGTGATAATGAGCCCGTGCAGCGGGCCTCTATGCCAAGTATCACTCCTTTAAAGGTAGTGCTGCTGGCCTTAATTCTTGATGGGCCTATCCCCATATTGCGGAAAGTGTCTTGGTATATCAGATTTTGACTACTGCCGCCGTCCATAAGGGCTCGAGTAAGATGATATCCATCGATTATAGGATCGAGCACTAGGGCCACCGAACCTCCATGACGGATACTTGTTGAGTGATCCCTGCAATCAATGGTGATCAGGCAAGCCGACCATGGATTGAACTTGGGGTCGACGGGCTCTACGACATAAACGTCCCTGAGTGCGCGCTTGCACTCCCTGTTGGAGATATGAGTGGCGTACATCATATTCACAACTCCGGCAGAAATTTCTTCTATCACCCAGTGTTCGGATGGCGAAGTTCATCCTCGTCCTCACTTTGAGGATCTTTCCCCTTATGTTTGGCATTTAACTTGCCGGGCTGCTTGAAGACCCAATAATTTATGTTAGTGTGGTTTAAGGATTGTCAGCGGTGCCATGAATCTGGCAAGGCCTTTCTAGTATTTTGTCCAGGCTAGATGGACTATCTCTGTTGCCTTTGAATGGCTTTTCCCGTTGACTGGGCCTGGAGCCACTGAATTCGGCGTTTACTGCTGTGTCATCTATGTCTCTGGTATTTTTTCGACGTTTGTTCTTATTGCGTCGAGGCTTGCCTTTGTCGTCCCTGACTTCGGAAGTACCGGGGTCGCTGGTGCTATTGCTTCTACGAGCTCGCTAGTTGTCTTTGCCCGCGCAAAAGCGGCTCATGAGTGTAGTAAGGGATGCCATTGTCCTCGGTTTCTCTTGGCCGAGGTGTCTTGCCAGCCACTCATCATGAACACTTTGCTTGAATGGCGCTAAGGCCTCGGTGTCCGGACAATCAACAATTTGGTTCTTTTTAGTTAAGAACCTGCTCCAAATCTTGCGGGCTGACGCCCCGGGTTGCTGGATTATGTGACTTAGATCATCTGCATCCGGGGGCAGGACATAAGTTCCCTGAAAGTTAGCCCGAAAAGCATCCTCTGGATCTTCTCAGCTTCCAATGGAGTTCTCAGGGAGGCTGTTCAACCAGTGCCGAGCTGGCCCTTTCAACTTGAGAGGTAAGTATTTGATGGAGTGGAGGTCATCTCCATGAGCCACGTGGATGTGAGGAATAATGATGGGGTCCGTCATTCCATCATAATCCTCGATGTTCATGGGTTTAAACCCTTCTGGAAATTGATGATCCATCACCTCATCGATGAAGCACAAAGGGTGTGCAGCGCCCCTCAATCGCGCAACATCGTGAGGTAATTCGAACGGTATCTGTGTTCGGTGCTGGTTCCGAAGTTGATTGTTCCTGGCATGTTTGGCTTGATAGCCGCCGTCCCGCGTGGGAGCATGTTCTCTTGATCCGTAGATTGATATGGCCTGACCGGCTTTTTTATTCAGGTCCTGACGTAAATCATACTTATGGCCCTGAGTCGTTGTGTCCTTTCCTTTACGGTGGGGAGGTGCTTGCTGCGGTATCGCATTGCTTGTCACTTTGTCCGATCCACGAGGTGGTCGGTCCGGTTGATCGGCCTGATCGTACTTCGATGGAATTGGCGCAAGGTCCTTGTCGTTGAATTGGGGCAGCAGTTTGTGTTTGGTATAGCTTTTTGTTTGGCGCTCACGGCCGTATCTTTCTTTAGCGTCCAACACTTCGTTCTATCTGTCATTGAGCATATCCTGGTCGGCCTTAAGTCGCTGCTATTGTTTTCTCAAGCTCCTTGTTGTAGCAATGAGTTGTTGCTGAAAGAGTTTTTGTTCGCGGGTTTCCTCTAGGACTATGAATTCTTCGTCTCCCAGGCTCACGTCCTCTTCGGAGATAGGTAGATAGTTGTTGTCTTCGGAATCATTGTGATCGGTGAGTTGTTCGGGACTGTGTTTGCCATCCTCCCGCTCGTCCTTCTCCAACGTTGGCTCTACGGGGTCATCAGCTTCCTTCAGATCTTCATTGTCGCCGCTGCCAATGTTACTTTCCTTTCCTCGACACGATCGTGAGCGGCATTTCTGATGCCGACGTTTAGGAGGTACATCGACGGGCCTATCCTACTCTGGATCTTTATCGCCGTCATCTTCCTTCTCATTGGGTGTATCCACCATGTACACATCGTAGGTAGAAGTGGCCATCCATTGCTCGGTCACGGGTGGGTTCGTACCTAGATTGGCTTCGACATGGTGGTCCATCCCATCGATGTCTTCGGAAGCATAGTCTAGTAGGTCGGTTAAGTCTTCGACTGTGGCTACCGACCGGGTGGTAGGTGGGAAGAAAAATTCCCTGTCCTCAGCCCCCAGTTCAAACTAGGCATAGTTTGGCTGGGAATCCTCTGTTAGGGTAAGATATTGTAGTAAGTCTAGCGCCTTGTTTAAGAGTGAGAGCTGGATAGTCTTTTTGGAGTTTGCGGGGATGGGCTCGGTGACAACTGCTCCATTGAGCCCGGAGAGTACGGATCCCGTAAGTCCGGAGCTCCTCATCAGGGACGAGTCTGGTGTTCCAACGGCGGGGAGGATCCCGCTCAATTCTAGATCTATGAGGGCTCAACCACCGCTAAGTCTGCGGTTTCCATGGCAGGGTTAATCTTCCCGTCTTTGGACAAGGTGATCTACTCTGTATCTAGGGCCAGAGCTTTCGCGGGTGTTGACCCCTGGATGGGATCCGATGATTGATCTAAGATGTCTTCATCGTGTGGGCAGGGAGCAGTAGCCTTGGGTGTGAATCCATTGAAGAACAAGTCTCCTTGGATGTCAGCAACATAGTCCAAGCTTCCAAACCTGATCTGATGACTAGGGGCATAGCTGTCAACCTGCTCAAGGTGACCATCCGTGTTGGCACGAAGCACGATGTCGTCGAACACGACAAGCTTGTCAGGGAAAAAGATTCCCCCGAGGGTGCCGTCATTTTTGATGACGAAGCGGGTGATTAATCCTTTTGTCGCCAACATAGTGGAACTCTCAATGAAAGAACCAATTGTGGTGCCAAAACGGTGGATCTCAGGTAGGGGGTCCCGAACTATGCATATGAGGATCGATGGTAACAGGAGACTCGACACACGATGTTTACTCAGGTTTGGGCCCTCTCGATCGAGGTAATACCCTACTTCGTGCTTGATTGATCTTTATGTTTATAGGATTACAAGAGTTGATCTACCTCGAGATCATAATGGCTAAACACTTGAAGTCTAGCCTAGGATGATATGATTCTCCCGCTACGGACTGAACCCTCCGGTTTATATATGCACCGGAGTGACCTAGGGTTTGTACATGATCATCTTGCATAGGAAGGAAAAATTACACCCGGACTCTAAATTTGTTATTTTACACATATGGGAGTCCTATCCAGATATGGGGGATTGTCTTGAATGATAATCTTCACAGCCCACCAGTCCGCCCCATTACGAGTAATCCGGCCACCCGAGGACCCTTTAATCCAGCACTCCCTCATGGTGAGTCAGAAAAGTAGAGATAAGTATTTCCCTCAGTTGAGAATCAAGGTATCAATCCAATAGGAAGCACAAGCAAGTCTCCAATCAATGCACCTGCACAAACTAGCTAATACTTGCACACAACGCGGAAAAGGGGTCGTCAATCCCTTCACGGCCACTTGCAAGAGGAGATCTTATAGAGATATATTTGAAATGTAAAAGACGAAATAAAGTGAACACAAAATAATTGCAGCAATTTTTTTTGGGGTTTTGGTTATATACATCTTAAAATATATTATGAAAAATAGACCCGGGGGCCATAGGTTTCACTAGAGGCTTCTCTGTCGAAGAAAGCATACGGTGGGTAAACAAATAACTATTGAGCAATTGTTAGAAAAGCAAAAAGTTATGACGACATCCAAGGCAATTATCATGAACATAGGCATCACGTCTGTGACATGTAGACCGACTCCTTCCTGCATCTACTACTATTACTCCCCTCATCGACCGCTATCTAGCATGCATCTAGAATTTCAAGTTATAAAAATAGAGTAACGCCTTAAGCAAGATGACATGATGTAGAAGGATAAACTCAAGAAATATGATGAAAACCCCATCTTGTTATCCTTAATGGCAAGAACACAATATGTGCCACGCTACCCCTTCTGTCACTGGGTGAGGACACCGCAAGGCTAAACCCATACTAGAGCACCTCTCCCATTGCAAGAAAAACCAATCTAGTTGGCCAAAGCAAATCGCTAGATCCGAGAGAAATACAAAGCTATCTTAATCATGCATAAAAGTGTTCAGAGAAGACTCAAATAATATGCATAGAAGATCTAACCATAAGTCCACAATTCATCGGATCTTAATAAACACACCGCAAAAGAAGATTACATGGAATAGATCTCCAAAAACATCGAGGAGACCATTGTATTGAAGATCAAAGAGAGAGAAGAAGCCAACTAGCTACTAGCTATGGATGCATAGGTCCATGGTAAACTACGCACACATCATCGGAGGGGCAACAAGGTTGATGTAGATGACCTCCGTGATCGAATCCCTCTATGGCGGAGTACCGAAAAAGGGCAACAAGGTTGATGTAGATGCCCTCCGTGATCGAATCCCTCTATAGCGGAGTACCGAAAAAGGCCCCATGATGGGATCTCATGGGAACTGAAACTTGCGGTAGTAGAAAAGTATTTTTGGTGACTCCTCTAGGGTTTTTGGTATATTTCGGAATTTGTTGTCCGAAGGGGTGGTGCAGGGGACTCTGGAGGGGCCCACAAGGCCAGGGCATGCCCCCCTTAGGGCGCGCCCCTACGGCTTGTCATCGCCTCTTCGGTCCCTTGGCCCCCAGTCCAAGTCTCATTGGTGACTTCTGGTCCAAGATAAAATCAATGTAAAGTTTTATTCCATTTGGACTCCGTTTGATATTCCTTTTCTACGAAACCCAAAAACAAGGAAAAAACATAAACTGGCACTGTGCACTAGGTTAATAAGTTAGTCCCAAAAATAAAATAAAAAAGAATATTAATGCACATAAAACATCCAAAGTTGATAATATAGTAGCATGGAACAATTAAAATATAAAGATATGTTGGAGACGTATCAAGCATCCCCAATCTTAATTCCTGCTCGTCCTCGAGTACGTAAATGATGAAAACATAATTTTTGATGTAGAATCCTACCTAACATATTTAGCAATTTATTTCTTCTTATCTTTGCATGAATGTTCATATCCATATGATTCAAAACAAAAGTTCATTGACATAAAAACAATAATACCTTAAGCATACTAGAAAGCAAAATCATGAAACTTCAAAATAAAATGGCCAAAGAAAGTTATCCCTATAAAATCATATAGTCTTGTTATGCTCCCTCATCTTAATGCAAACTATAAATCATGTACTACCCAGGTGCCGGCCAAGAAATTGTTTTATACTTTTTATGTCCTCAAATGTTTTCAACTCTTCACGTAATTCATGAGCTTGAGCAATGGACATAGCACTAGAGGTGGAATAGAAGGTGGTAGTAGACAAAAGAAGGGCGAAAGTCTCACATGAACTAGGTAAATTAATGTACTATGGGGATGTCCATCAATTGATACCTCTGTGAGTGAGTAGGTATTGCCATGTAACAGATGCACTAGAGATATAAGTGTACGAAAGCTCAAAAAGAAAACTAAGTGGTTGTGCATCCAACTTGCTTCCTCATGAAGACCTCGGGCAATTTGAGGAAGCCCATCATTGGAATATACAAGGCAAGTTCTATAACGAAAAATTCCCACTAGCAATATATGAAAGTTTCAAAATAGGAGACTCTATATCATGAAGAACATGGTGCTAATTTGAAGCACAAGTGTCGAAAAGGATAGTAACATTGTCCCTTCCCTCTTTCCTCTCATTTTTTATTTTGGGGTCTTTGGCCTCTTATTTGTTTATTTTTTTATTTGGGCTCTTTGGCCTCTTTTTTATATATTTTATATAACCTCGCATGGGACAATGTTCTAATAATGATGATCATCACACTTTTATTTACTTACAACTCAAAATTACAACTCAAGGTAAAAACTCATAATGATGGAACGGTGGAGTTACATGGCAATATATCTCCGAATGTCTAAAAAATGCCATAATAGGTTGGTATGGTGGCTGTTTTGAGGAAGGGTATAAGGTGTTTTTAATGCACCGGCGAAAGTTGTGTGGTACTAGAGTGCCTAGCAAAGGTGGGAGGGTGATACTGCGTATAATCCATTGACTCAACATTAGTCATAAAGAACAAACATACTTATAGCCTAAAGTTTATTATCCCTCAAAACAAAGTACTAATATGCATGTTCCTAGGGGAGAGTTTGGTAGGAGTTAACCACCGCGCGGTCTTGACTTTCACACAAAGGAAGACAATCAAGAATAAATTGTGCTACAACTTCATCACATAACTAGAAGACCGAATGTGCATCTACGGGAATCACAAACCTGAACATAAGTATTTATTTTATACCACAATTCACAACTAGCATGACTTTAATATTACCCTCTTAATATCTCAAAACAATTGCAAGGAATCAAACTTCTCATATATTAAATGCTCTTTATGAAAGTTTTTATTATATCCCCCGGGA
The DNA here is from genome assembly GCA_902687465.1 of Secale cereale. NCBI lineage: Eukaryota > Viridiplantae > Streptophyta > Magnoliopsida > Poales > Poaceae > Secale > Secale cereale. The sequence goes on from LR738712.1 coordinate 447,817,270, forward strand.
TGCCTATCATATTAGAACTAAATTCATAACCCAAGGAAATTACCATGATGTTATTAGAATCTCAAAATAACATAAGTGAAGAATGAGAGTTCATCAATTTCTTCAAAATAACATCACTATCGTTCTCAAAAAGATATTAGTGAAGCACTAGAGCAACTACATAGCTCAAAAGATATAAGTGAAGCACATAGAGTATTATAATAAATTCATGATAAATATGTGTCCCTCTCAAAAGGTGTCTACAGCAAGGATGATCGTGGAAAACTAAAAAGAAAAGACTCAAATTATACAAGACGCTTGAAGCAAAACACATATCATGTGGTGAATAAAAATATAGCCTCCAGTAAATTTACCGATGGATTGAAGATAAAAGAGGGGATGCCTTCTAGGGCATCCCCAAGCTTAGATGCTTGGTTGTCCTTGAATATTACCTTGGGGTTCCTTGGGAATCTGTATGCTTAGGCCCTTGCCACTGCTTATTCCATATTCGATAAAATCTTTACACAAAACTTGAGAACTTCACAACACATAACTAAACGGAAAACTCATGAGATCCGTTAGCGTAATAAATCAAATAACCACTTTAGGTACTGTTGTGAACTCATTATAATTTTATATTTATGTTATATTTATTGTATTCCAAATTCTCCATGGTTCATACCAACCGATACTACCCATAGATTCATCAAAATAAGCAAACAACACAATGAAAACACAATCTATCAAAAACAGGATAATCTATAGAAATCTGAAAACTTCGCATACTTCTGCATCTCTAAAAATTCTAAAAAATTAGGAAATCGTGGGAATTTTTTATATCATTCTTTATTAAAAATTTCCGAAAATTATCGCCCTCCATTAAATTATAGATTTTTCTATACTGGACGCAAAAGTTTCTGTTTTCAGCAAAATCGAGTCAACAATCTTCCAAACCATACCAAAGGTCTTACTTGGAACAAACAATAAATTAAAAATATGAAAACACATCTAACCAGAGGCTAGAATGTATATTTATTAAGAAATAGAAGAAGAAAATTAAAACAAAATGGTTGCCTCCCAAGAAGTGCTATTGTTTAACGCCCCTAGCTAGGCATAAAGCAACGCTCTATGTATTGTCGTCTTTGACAATAATTTCCATAGATGTGATCTTGTCATTAGGCTTTCCAAGTATAACTTGAAACACATTATCCATATAATCTTAGCATTATCAAGTTGTCCCTCTGCAAATCCCTTTCGGTTACCGGCTACGGTCCAAGAATGTTGGTTCACATTATTGAAAACTTGTTGGATCATGTCTAAAACGGGAAACTAGTTTTTTAGATTTTCATCAAAGATTTGATTATTGCCAAGCAAATGCCTCAATAAATAGTGGCTATTGTAAAGAATCTCATCTATAACCGGTTTTTCACGATTCATACCATGAAAACCAAAGATCGATTTAGCCTCTTGAACTATGTAATCAAATTCATTCATGAGGACAAGTGTGGCTATCTTTTTACCTCGAATGTCCTTTATAACTAGAAACTCATAAAAATATTTACAAAGTGGGGTGGGTACAAATAAATCTCTTCTCAAGTTTAAGAACAAGTGCAGAAATTGCCTCCACGTAAGTTTTGGTTCACAGTATATGAGCATCATCACAAGACAAAGCCCCAAATGAAAGAACTCTTGGATGGCACCTTTTCCCATAACGTTCCCTTATCCCACAACAAAAGTTTTAGAATCCATATTAGCAGGAGCTCCAATTTTAGGAGTCCCTTCTTCATCAGGTTCCGCCGTACAGAAGTTTCTCATCGTGAGAAGTATGCAAGCGAGAAAAAAAGGACTAATGAAATAGGGCAAATAAAAGGAGAATACTTTTGTGTTTTTCTGAAAACGTTTTAGAAGTGGGGAAGATAAAAATGACAGGCAAATGGAAAATAATGTGAGTGCAAGAGATGAGAGTTTATGACAAGTACTTGGTAGGCTTGACGTAGAACCTCCCCGGCAACGGCTCCAGAAAATCTTCCTGCTACTTCCTGAGCTTACGTTGACTTTTCCCATGAAGAGGAAAGGGTGATGCAGCAAAGTAGAGATAAGTATTTCCCTCAGTTGAGAACCAAGGTATCAATCTAGTAGGAGGCACAAGCAAGTCTCCAATCTATGCACCTGCACAAACTAACAAACACTTGCACACAACGCGGAAAAGGGGTTGTTAATCCCTTCATGGCCACTTGCAAGAGTGAGATCTGATAGAGATAGATTTAAAATAAAAGTAAAAGGCAAAATAAAATGAACACAAAATAATTGCATAAAAATATTTTTGGGTTTTTGGTTTTGTAGATCTGAAAATATATGATGGAAAATAGACCTCGGGGATATAGGTTGACTAGATGCTTCTCTCTCGAGGAAAGCATACGGTGGGTAAACAAATTACTATTGGGCAATTTATAGAAAGTGAAACGTTATGATGACATCCAAGGAAATGATCATGAATACAGGCATCACGTCCATGACAAGTAGACCGACTACTGCCTGAATCTTCTACTATTACTCCACTCATTGACCGCTATCGGACATGCATCTAGAGTATTAAGTATAAAATCCGAGGAATGCCTTAGGCAAGATGACATGATGTGGAGGGATAAAATCAAGCAATATGATGAAAACCCCTATCGGATTCAGGGCTCCGCAACACCCTACTAGGTTCAAACTTTGGGGTGCATGCAAAGATATCAACCTCGCATATCTATCTATTCACCATCTTGCCAACTAGCATGATGAACAAGAATGTAAAAGAGACACGAGGCAGTTTATTCTTGTTCAGGCCACCTAGCGGTGAGTGGCCCTACTCTAGCAGCGTGGTGGATTAGCTTTGATACGGGATGTGGATGAACTAGTACAATGGCAGAACGACCTCGAATGAGCTGGTGAGCTTATCAGGGTGGAATGGATCTGATCCTTTTTGATGGGTGGTGGCTATCCTGCTTATATAGTGGCCTTGGTCCTCTTCCCCGAAATGTTTGGCGCGAAGGGATCCCACAACGGCCAATTTTGAAGGGGGGCGACTAGTACATATTATCCTGACTAAAGGTGGTCTTCTCCTGCAAAGCATCTGATCTTGACTCCATGGCGGGCTCGGTGATGACCTTCGTCCTACCGTCCTCGAGGTCTTGGACTTGTTGCACAGGGATGGAAACCTTTGGCAAATTCCTCGGGACTTTGTGTCTATGCTCGCTTCCTTAGCACCAAAGAGGAAACTATTGTACTGCGCCCGCTAGCGCCCGCCTGGCCTTGGTCATCACGGCTTGTGTCATGCAAACCTCGCGAGGTGGGGGTTGCATAGAGTTCTCCGCTCCTTGTGAGCCAGCCAGCCGAGGCTGCCCATTCCGGAGGTCTTGGTGTTGTCTGACCCGCGAGGCTTGGCCCCTCGCGACGGTCTTGAGTGTACATGTTGAAGATGGGTCATACCAGTCCTGAAAAGGTGCCATGTCATGAGCCGCAGGCAGGAAAGACTGGGTACCCTTGTTCCCAGAATAACGACAGTAGCCCTCGGGCCCATGGGGCGCTCGCTCTTGTCTTAGAGGCGAAGCGCCGCGGGCCCAAATCGCCTGCGGGCCCGTTCGACGCGTGGCGCATGGATTGGACATGGGTGTCTGCACTCCCCATGCTGCCTCGGCAACCGTTCGCCATGACAAGAGGGGGCCAGCACCCACTTCTGGTCCTTCCCTGTTTTCCCTTCGTCTTGCTCCAGATCCCCTTTCTTCCATGCCACGAGTGCTCCCAGATCTGCCAAATCCTTCCCCCAAGTCTAGCGCCAATTGCTTCGGAAGTGACTAAGCCTTTTGCTTCTTCTCTAAGACCGGTTATTGTCTCCGACTCGGCCCTCGGCGTCTCCAAAACCAAGGAGAAGGACCTCACCACCGTACTCCCTCTCCTGGTGTCCAGCGATAAAGAGGGGGGAAAGACGATGGTCCGGCTTGGCTCTCCCCCTTCGGTATCCTTGGGTAAAACCTTCTACCCTCTCTTTCTGCACAATCTATTTGTGGGCCTTGTCCCCCCCCCTTCCCCTATTCTTCTTTGCCATCTTCAAGCATTACCAGATCTGCGCCCTTCATCTCCATCCTAGCTCCACCTTCCTATTGTACATTTTCGCCTTTTACTACGAGGCGTTTGTTGGGGTGCTACCCTCCGTCGCGCTGTTCCGCCGCTTCTTCTACCTCTAGGTCAACACCAACCGATGCATTGGGAGTCTTTTCTTCATCGCGGTCCATAGGGGCAACATGATCTCGAGGGACAAGAAGAAGGTGGATGATTTCCGACGTAAGTGGGTCTTCGTGGACGCCAAGTGTTCCCACGCTTGGTTGGAGCTGCCTGGTGTGCTGCCAGAGGAGCCGACGCGGTGGAGTCATGAGAAGCTCACCAACACCCAGGCAGCACATCTGCTGGAGGTGATGTTGAAGGAACTGACGACGGAGGTGCTGACGGGGCCTCTGCTCGTCCAGGAATTCATGAAGCAGCGGCTGGCCCCTCTTCAAGTGCGCTCGTGCTCCTTGTGGACACTTCAGGGCAAGGGCGACGTGCTCCGGCTGCACCCACAGGCCCTGACCGGCGAGGAACTGGGCAAGGTCCTGCGCGACGTGCTTGAGGAGGACCCTGGAGACCTACCCGAGGGGCACATCCCGCTGTACCATCGAGAGGACAAGGATGATGTAGTCGCCGCCGTGCCTGTCTTCGACGAGCCCCCCTGCCCCTCCTCTTTTAGTGTTGGTGCCTTCTCAGGAGGACTCCGACAAGGAGGGGAAGGACGTCTTGGAGGAGATTCTTGAGGAGATAGCGGAGACCTGCTCTGTGCAGCAGAGCGAGCTCCTCTCTGGCTTCCCTGATGATGATGATGGCGGCGAGTACTTGGTGAAGGCGTCTCCATGCTTCACTGGGGTGACCACCAGGTCTGGAGCCTCGCCCTTGAAGAAGTTGGCTCAGGGCGCTCTGAAGAAGGGGAGACGGCCTCGCTCCTTCAGGGCGGTGCCCCTAGCGTGTCGTCAACCGTTGGTGCCCCCGGATTTTCTGCGTCGCACCCGTCCACCTTGAAGAGAACGGCGGGTCTGCCATCCGGGAAACCTGGGCTTGCCTTGCTCCTGTCCAAGAATAGGAGGAAGTACATTGCCGTCGAGCAGTAAGCGTGTCATCCTACCTTTGTTTTTACTCCGGGCGCTATGCTTATCGCGCCCCCCCTGCAGGTTGTCGTCGTAGAAGAAAGGGAGAGAGGAGGACTAGCTTCCTGTGGCTGCGCATGTTGTTTCCGCCACGACCCTGACTCCAGAAGTAGGGGCCGACTCTCGACGACCCATCCTTGTGCCCGCCTCCCGAGACCCTGGGGGCCCAGCTCAGGAGGCGTCCACAAGCGTGGCCAAGCTGACCCCAGAGGTCGCGGCTTCTGGTGGACCTGTTGAGGGCATGGGAGCTCCGGAGCCCCTGCTATCCGTGCTCCAGTTGCTCCGCCAACCCAGGTGCCTACTCCTCTAGCTGCATCCTCCAGTATGCCTCCTGTCTTGGAAGATGCCCTCCCCACGCTGTACCAGTTCCAGCTTGACCTTCATGCCACTGGCCATTGCCTGGTGACGGGATGCCTGCGGCTAATCTCAGGGTGGCTCTAGGCCAATTCGTCCCTCCAGATGGCCTGGCGTGAAGCCGAGGCCACGACCAAAGACGGTCAGAAGGTAGCGGGCTTGGCCACTGCCGAGCACGATGTAGCATGGGCCGGTGAGAAGGTCGCTGAAGAGCGCTACCGCAAGGAGGAGGACGAGCTCAAGGCCCTCACCGACAAGCATGACGAAGACACCCACCATCTCGCAGAGCGGGAGAAGGAGATGAACACCAGCCAGGTGGAGCTGGACAACCACGACGCCGAGCTGAAGACAATTGCCCAAGAACAGGCCAGAGAACATGGCCGCCTGGAGAAGCTGGGGGAGGAGCTAGAGGCGACCCAGAGATCCCTTGCCGAGGATGAAAAGGAGACCATCATGAGACGCGATGCCTTTGTCTCCCTTGCGATCCCTTTATGGGACGGGATACAAGGCACCGCTGGTGATGCCGGAAGAAGGCCCCGCCGGACTGCTCTCCAAGCTTGCTAAGGAGCACAAAAGTATTGCCATCGGGTTGACCCCTTTGGTGGAGGTAGAGGCTCGTGCTCTCTCCACCTTTGTCGCGACGCGCCTCTACCATCACCTTTATCTTCGCGACCCCAACTTTGACTTCAGCGCCCAGCTTGAGCCCGCGGCTCCTGATCTTGAAGGTGCTGCTGCCGTAGTCATGAAGGAGCAGGTGGAGGCTTTGCTGTAGCAGTTCCACCTAGTCGAGCCTTCCAATGTCGCGGAAGGAGCTAGCGAGGAAGGTGATGGTGACATTGCTGATGACGAGCTTCCCTGGGTGGACGATGGCGGCGTCTAAGGCTGAAGGAGAAGATGATGACGCTACTGCATCCTGTTTTATTCCTGCGACATTTGGTGTGCCTCGTGGAGGCATAAGAACTTTGCTTTGAACTTTTCGGGAAAGAAACGAGATGCTTTGTTATAATTTGCTTTGGATTTTACTATTTTTGTTTGCCTCTGGTGTTATGTGTTGGCAGGGCCTGACCCCGCGCATACCTTGACCGCCATTGCGGCATCCGGATCACCAGGACGAGACCAAGGGGCGAGGGGCTACATGGCCAGTTAGGCCCCTAGGTCGCGATGGCCAGGGGTCCCCCTTAACTTACAAATAGGCTTAGTATTTTGGTTATCTAGGGCCTCACGAGGGTGGGCTGTGCGTCGGCGGGGCCCAACCCCGCGCATTCCTCAACCGCCGTTGGGGTGGCCGGATCACCAGGACAGGACCAAGGGGTGAGGGGCTACGAGGCCAATGAGGCCCTTGAGCCGCCATTCTTCGGAGTCCCCCTTGACGTGCGAGTTGCCCTTGTGAGTTCCATACCTTCTTCTTGTAATCCTTTGCCTGAGAGGGGCACACAACGACCAAGTACAAGGACCTGGTGAGGTGTCTTGCGCTAGGTCTGACCGACCTGGGCGCAGCCTCCGTGTCCACCCCCTGCGTGCTCATCTCAGGAAGTGGCTGATCGGTCGACCGAGAGGCCATCCTGGAGTTAGTGCGACCCGGAGGTGCCCCCAGTTGTTTATCCCCAGCGCGGAGCATAAGGATACCAATTGGCGTGGGCATAGCCGTGGCTCAACCGTGTCGTCCGCCAGCGCGGAGCATGGGGCTTCCACTGGACACGTGGGTGGAGGTCCCTCCGGGGTAGCACTCCGGGCGTGTACAGCCCAGCTGGAGGAGGTGTATATGGGTACCCATGGGCCAGCATGGGACCCACGAGGCCCTACCTCAAGGCAGGTTGCACCTTGTCTTCAAGGGCTTCTGTGTGACACTTGTAACCTGCGCCGAAATGAACTTCCGGAGGCCATTGCATGGGAAGAGCAAGCATGAAGGACCTCGTGAGGTGACGTGAGCGGGGCGAACCCGCCAGAGAGAGCTCAATTGCTTGGATTTGTCAATGCTGCAGGGACGGACCCGAGCACAGGCGTCGTGCTTAAGCTTCTTCATGTAACAACCCCAGGAGGAGCCCTCGGCGGACGGTTCCCGTGGAGGCATCCCAAGCCACAAAACTAGAAACCAGTTTCCGCGCCCTGACCCGCCGGTCAGGGCACACGACACTTCAAACAACGAAATTCTATACAAGCAGCTTCCAAATAACGAGATGAAGAATTCAATCTCAAGCAAAGCCAATCCTAGTTCGAGCAAAAACGATACTTGTTCTAGGGACTGACCCACACGGTATGGGGATGATGCAGCCCGAGGGGCGCCCCCAACTGAATTCCAGTGAAAAGACGAGATATGCCACAGGAATAGACCCACACGGCCTAGGGGTGATGCAACCCGAGGGGCGCCCCAAATTGAACAAAATGGGAAATGTCACCTGGCACCGTTGGTGGAGAAGTGTTGTTGTAGCTAAAGACGCTCGCTGCAGATGTCGCTCCTCATGAGTTGCTTGGCTCCCGGACCTCGCAAGGCACCTAAGGTTATGGGAGCTCGCGTAGGACTAGTGCCCCTTCATCTCGGATCTCCTGATGCCTGGCCTCGTGAGCCGCTAGGACGCCCCGCATGTGGTGCTGTTGCAAGGCAACTTGGTTCAACAGGCCGAAGGGCATGCTAACGTAGCTGTGAGGAGGGCACTCGCACCGGCCCACCTGAGACGGCCAGTAGAGCTCCTGAGATGCGACATTGTTGAGTCTAGGGATGTTGATGCAGACGCTCAGCCTGCCGCCCGAGCCTGGGACGGCAACTGCATTTGGTGGTGTGAGGCGACGCTCACCTCGTATTGCTCTTGGTACCTACAAGTCTTCGATGATCTGGTCGATGAAATCCTGAGCACTAGGCACTTTGCGCCTTGTGCCCTCCTCGCGGAAACGTGCATTGAAGCACGCCTATAGATGGTGCACGAGCACCTCCCTCATGGCGTTGGCTAGGTCTGAGGCCCTCCAGAGGAGAGCCCCGAGGCCAGCTAGAGAGGGGCGCCGGATGCGCCGTCCTATGCGAGGGAGGAAGGCGCCCTGTTCACGGGCTCAGATCCTGAGGCGCGGCCCTCGGGTGTTTCTTCCTCATGAAGCTCCTAGGAGAGCACCTGCTTCTTCTTCTCTGGGGCAACTTCAGGAGGGTAGGTAAAGACTTCAGTGTCGGGGTCCTCCATTGCCGCAGCTTGGTACGCGCGCTCTAGGGCGCACACCGCATCTTTCTAATCACAGGTAACCACGGTGACGCCGCCGCTTCCCAGCATCTTGAGGATGTTGTAGCCGTGGTGGGTCACTGCCATGAACTTGGCTAAAGTTGGGTAGCTAAGGATGGCGTTGTATGGGGGCCGGATGTGGGCGACGTCAATGTCGATGAGCTCTATGCGATAGTTCATGCGGTTGCTGAAGGTGACAGGGAGGCGGATCTGTCCTATTGGCATTGTCGAGCCATCGGTCACTCCGGAGAAAGGCTTAGTGGTTGGAGCTAGTCATACGACACTTGGAGCGTGTCGAATGTCTTGACAGAGAGAACGTTGAGTCCTACCCCGCCGTCGATGAGGGTCTTGGTGACGAGCATGTTGCTGACGGTAGGTTAGCAGAGCAGAGGTAGGGAGCCGGCCGCGGCCGAGCACTTGAGCTGGTCAGCGGAGTTGAAGGTGATGGTGCACTTGGACCATCTGAGAGGACGCGTTATCTCGAGCTTGGGGAGGACTGCATTCACTTCTCGGGAAAATTGCTTGAAGATTCAATTAGATGCAGGGGCCTGAGCGCCTCCTATGATGCATACCATTGCGCGCGGCTCCTGAAATCCCCCAGCCCCTTCATCTTCATGGTGGTCGTCATTCCTTCTCGGCGGTTGTGGCAGCGGAGGTAGGGATGCATTGTCCCGAGGGCGATCTTCACACTGCTGGTCCCTCCAATGATCCTCGCGAGGCTGGTCTCTCCATGGGCCCTCACGAGGCTGGCCCTGCAAGTGATCCTCGCGAGGCCGCTCGCGCCAGCCTTAGCGAGAGTCATGATTCTCCCAACATCCTCCTCCACGGCCACCTCCGTGGCCGTAGCCTCATTCGCTGCACTTAGGGCGGCGTCCAAAGCGTCCGTCAAGGATAGCCCTGAGTTCTTGGCAGTCTTTGGTGTTGTGGCTGTGCGCGTTTTTAAATGCATAGAACGGTCGGCTGCCCTTAGAGGAATCGGGGTAATCGCACAAGCGTTTCATCTCAGGCTCAGCCATGAGTACCGCCGGTCCTTTGCGCTTAGCCTCCTTGGTCTTGGCCTTCTTGTCTTCTGGGTCAGCCTCAGGAAGCTCCCGAGAGGCCACCCTCTTCTGCCTTTGCGCACTTGATCACGAGGTTGAACATCTCTAGAGCCGAGCACAGGTCCTCCTGAATGGCGAGTTCCTCCTTCATCCTAACATCCCGAACGCCATCAGTGATCGCCGAGATGATGGCTTCATCTGATATCTTGGGAATCTTGATGCGGATGTTGATGAAACGCTGCATCTACTTGCATAGGATCTCTCCAGGCTGCTACTTGATGCGTCGTAGTTCACCTACCGCCGGGGCACGGTCACGCGTCCCTTCGAAGTTGGAAATGAAGCGTTTGCCCAGCTCACCCCAGGAGGAGTTCGATTCCTTCGGGGGATTCAGGAGGCACGAACGAGCGCCATCTTTTAGATCCATGGGAAACCAGTTGACCATGACCTTCTCGTCACCATTGGCCGCTTTGATGCTTAGCTCATAGAGTTGTAGGAACTCTGCTGGGTCAGGTGTTCCATCATAACGCGGGGGTAGATCTGGCTTGCACTTGTCGGGCAAGACGACATGACAGAGCTTCGGGGTGAATGCTTGTAGCCAGCCGCACTGACTGGTGCTTGTTGCTGAGGTGGAGCCTCGTCTGGATGTTCGTGCGCCACTGAGCGGGGAGGCGCATGACCTTGATGAGGCGGAGCATGAAGTGCGCGTCCACCCTGCATGGCTGGTCACGCTGGGGGCCTCACACCTTGGCTCGGGGACGATGTCGCTCCGGAGCGGTGGAGAAGGTGCGCCGCGGGCCTCGTCGCCAGCCTGAGGTTGCAGAAGAGGCAGCGAGCGACACGATGCTGGACCTTCTCTAGTGGCACTGACGAGCTCGGTGATAGCGCAGGAGCTCACACGCCATGAGTAGCGAGGCCTGCGAGTTTGCCAGGCCTCGACGGGCGTGGGAGGACGAAGCAGCCGCCAGAGTCAGAGCGAGAACGATAAATCCTTCTACTCAGGGGCGGCGGGGACGGTGGCACCGTTTGCCGGCGGTGATGGAGAGCGACGGGGATGCCGTCATCGGGGGGTGCCATGTGGGCCATGCGAGTGGCGACAGCAGCCCGGCGCTCGGCGTGGATACGGCGGGCGTCAGCCATTGGGCGGTGAATCAATGATAAACCAAATGGATGAAGAGGATCTTCCACGCACCACTAGCTGGCACGCCAGATGTCGGATTTAGGGCTCCGCAAAACCCTACTAGGTTCAAACTCTAGGGTGCGTGGGAAGATCTCAACCTCGCCTATCTATCTACTCGCTGTCTCGCCAACTAGCACGATGAACAGGAAGGTAAAAGTGACACGAGCCAGTTTATCCTGGTTCAGGCCATCTAGCGGTGAGGGACCTACTCCAGCAGTGTAGCGGATTAGCCTCGAGATGGGATGTGGATGAACTAGTACAATGGGAGAACGACCTCCGGAGGAGAGGTGATCTTGGGATCAGATGAGCTGGTGAGCTGGTCAGGGTGGAATGGATCTGATCCCTTTGTTGGGTGCTGGCTATCCTACATATATAGTGGCCTTGGTCCTCTTCCCCGAAATGTTTGGCGGGAAGGGATCCCACAATGGCCAATTTTGAAGGAGGACAACTAGTACATCTTATCCTGACTAAAGGTGGTCTTCACCTACAAAGCATCTTATCCTGACGCAATGGTGGGCTCGGTGATGACCTACGTCCTGTCGTACTGGCTGCCTTGGTCTTGTTGCACTAGAATGGAAACCTTTGACAGATTCCTCGGGACTCTGCGTCTGTGCCCGCTTCCTTAGCACCAAAGAAGAAAGTACTATACTACGCTCACTGGCGCCCGCCTGGTCTTGGTAATCATGGCTTGCGTCAGGCAAACCTCGCGAGTTGGGGGTTGCATAGAGTTCTCTACTCCTCGGGAGCCAGCCAGCCGATGCTGCCCCTTCCGGAGGTCTTGGTGTCGTTCGCCCCGCGAGGGTCTTGAGTGTCGATGTTGAAGATGCGTCGTACCATGCCTGAAAAGCTGCCACGTCATGGGCTGCAGGTAGGAATGTCTGGGTACCCTGGTTCCCAGAACGCTGACAACCCCATCTTGTTATCCTTAATGCCAACAACACAATATGTGCCTTGCTACCCCTTTTCTCACTGGGTGAGGACACTACAAGTCAAAACCCATCACAAAGCACCTCTCCCATTGCAAGAAAAACCAATCTAGTTGGCCAAACCAAATCGATAGATCGGACAGAAAGACAAAGTTATCTTAATCATGCATAAAATAGTTCAGAGAAGACTCAAATAACATTCATAGATTATTTGATTATAAATCCACAATTCATCGAATCTCAACAAACACACCGCAAAAGAACATTACAAAGAATAGATCTCCAAGAACATCAAGGAGAAAAATTTATTGAAGATAAAAGAGAGAGAAGAAGCCATCTAGCTACTCGCTATGGACCTTGAGGTCTCTGGTAAGCTCCTCACGCATCATCGGAGGGGTAGCAAGGTTGATGTGGATGCCCTCCATGATCAAATCCCCCTCAGTGGGAGTACCAAAAATGGTCCCAAGATGGGATCTCACAGGAACAAAAACTTGCGGTTGTGGAAAAGTATTTTTGGCCACTCCTCTAAGGTTTCTGGAATATTTGGGAATATATAGGCCAAAGAGGAGGTGTAGGGGACTCCCGAGGGGTCCACAAGCCCAGGGGCGCCCCCTAGAGCGCACCCCTATGGCTTCTTGTCGCCTCGTGGGTCCCTTGGACCCCAGTCCAAGTGTCGTAGGTGTCTTCTGGTACAAGAAATATCATCATAAAGTTTTATTTTGTCCGGACTCCGTTTGATATTTCTTTTCTACGAAAGGCAAAAACAAGGAAAAAACAGAAACCGACACTGCGCACTGGGTTAATAAGTTAGTCGTGAAAATAATATAAAATAGCATATTAATGCATATAAAACATCCAAAGTTGATAATATAATAGCATGGACCAATAAAAACGTATAGATACATTGGAGACGTATCAGTGATTACCAAGTCAGGCCAAAAGCCTAAGCTTGGGGGAGTACTTACTTCTCACCGACATTATATTCATGCATCACACATTCATTCCTGTTGTCAGTGTTCATCCTTTTTCATTGTACATCCTGTTAGTTTTTATTTTCCTTTACTTCTCCGTGTTTGAAAAACATTGAAAATCAAAAAGTATCTCTCGCTTCTTTTTGGTTTTTCTTTCTCATTTAGTTAGTTAGTTGTATTAAAATAAAACCCAAAAAATATTTATTGTTTCTTCTTTTGTTGTTTGTTGGGAGTTCTCTTGTTTAAATAGTTTTTCTTGCTTTTTGTTTCTTCTTTAGTTTGCTTTTCTTTAGAAAAGTAAAAAACCCAAAAATGTTTCAGTGTTTCTTTGAATTTGTTTTCTTTTTGTTGAGTCGTTGTATGGGGAAGACAAAGAAAGAATTTTTGAGAGGCTCTCATATGCTTTATTGTTGATCTAATAAAGAGCCAATAATATCTTGTCGTCTTCATTGAATAAAATGGTTACAGATTCAAGCTTAGTTACGACACTCTTGTACTACTATTATTTACACATCATTCGGTCGTGCAAGAGAAAGGCACTAATGAGAATGATTTGATGAAGTGACCCTGGCAAGGAAAGCTGGTATGAACTCTTCTTTTTTACGTTTTTCTTAATAAGTTTAACTCAGTATCCATGATTCAGCATATTACGAGTAAACATGTTTGTGATGATAATGAGAGATTATAGTTGGGCAATTGATAGAAAAGCAAAAATTTCGATGATATCCAAGGCAATGATTATGTATATAGGCATCATGGCCAAGATTAGTAGACTGACTCCTGCCTGCATCTACTACTATTACTCCACACATTGGCCGCTATCCAGCATGCACATTGTGTATTTAGTTCATGAAAGAACGGAGTAATGCCTTAAGCAAGACGACATGATGTATACAAGATAAAGTAATGCATTAATAAATCACATCTTGTTTCTCTTAATAGCAACGATACATGCTTGCCATGTATCCTTCTGTCACTGAGATTGAGCACCGCACGATCGAACCGATCACAAAGCACCTCTTGCCATGGCAAGATAAATCAATCTGGTCAGCCAAACTGAACCCAAAAATTGGAGAAGAAATACGAGGCTACACAAATCATGCATAAAAGAGTTCAGAGAAAACTCCAATAATATTCATGGATAGACTTGACAAACACACCGCAAAAAGTCATTACATCAAATAGATCTCCAAGAACATCAAGGATAACTTTGTATTAAATATCAAAAAGAGATAAGAAGCCATCTAGCTACTAACTACGGACCTCTAGGTATGTGGTGAACTACTCATGCATCATTGGGGGGAGGCAAGGATGATGAAGAAACCCTCCGTGATCGTTACTCCCTCCAGTAGTGTGTCGGAAAAGGCCTCTAGATTGGATGTCATTATTCTAGAACTTATGGTGGCAGAATAATTATTTCGTCTGTTCCCCTAGGGTTTTTGGGATTTTAGAGTACTTATAGGGTTGGAGGTAGATCAAGACGGTGCATGTGGGCCCCACTACCCACCCAAACGCACCCTGGTGCCTAGTGGGCCCCCATTCCACATTATGGCTTCCTCCCGAAGCTTCCAGGGTCTCTTATCACCATAAAAAATATCTCAAAAAAGTTTTGTGGCATTTGGACTTTGTTTGGTATTGATCCGCAAAGTTAAAAAACAAAAACAAAACAGGAACTGGCACTGTGCACTAAGTTAATAGGTTAGTTACAAAAAATGATATAAAGTTGCTTGTAAATATATATAAAACATCCAAGAATGATAATATAATAGCATGGAACAACAAAGAATTATAGATACATTGGAGATGTATGAGCATCCCCAAGCATAATTCCTGCTCGTCCTCGAGTAAGTAAATGATAACAACATAATTTTTGATGTGGAATGCTACCTATTATATTCATGATATATTATTTTCTTTGTAGCATGGACATTTGCACTTGAATGATTCAAAGAAATAGTCTATAAGTTTTCATGAAGACATCAATACTCATGCATATCAACAAGCAACTAAGTCTTTCAAAATATTGATGGTAAAGAAAATTATCCCTAGCCCATTATGCTCAATCATCGATCCATTCATGAAACATATCCAAATATTAACTACATCCAATGCACACCTATGACAATAGTGTTCCTTAGTTGGTGCTTTATAAGAGAAGATGGGCACTCAATTTCATAAAATTAACTAGATAAGCCCTCCGAAAAGGGAAGCATGGATTTGTAGAGGTGCCAGAGCTCATAGCTTTAATTGATAGATAAAATTATTTTGTGAGGCATGCTCTTCCTGTCAACAAAAATGACTGAGAATTCTCAATATCTTCCATGCTAGACAAATTATAGGCAGTTCCCAAACAAAAAGTAAAGTTTATTTCCTTTCCACCATTCTTTCACAATCCATGGCTAGCCATATCGATGGTTGCCTTATGTACGAACACATACAAAGGAATTTATTATAGTATTTTTTGCATTTCCGGACAGGGCATCCCTATTACCCGCCACACTCGTGCAATGACAAGTGAGTAAACACTCATCGTGAGAATAAAATATCTATCATCGAAAATATTGTTCGCCCCTGCTGCATCATGAGTGGTACAGACACACAAAAAGGAATTTCATTTTGAAAATTAGAGTTGGAACATACAAATTTACTTGGAACGTCATGGTAGTGCCGCATATAGGTAGGTATGGTGGACTCATTTGGCAAAACTTATGGGTTTAAGGAGTTGGTTGCACATGTAGTATTCCCACTTGGTACGAATCAAGGCTGGCAAATATATTGAGAAGGGACAAACCAAGAAATGAAAACGGTCATAGACAAACATTGAACATAACTAACACCGAATAATGCACCACGAGTAGGATATAATTTCATTGCATAACCATAAACTTTATGTGCGTGCATAGGGAATCACAAACCTTAACACCAATATTCTGACTACAACATAATTACTCATCAACATGACTCACATATCACTATCTCCACATCGCAATACTATTGCAAGGAATCAAGTTCGTAATTTTCAATGATCTTCACGAAAGTTTTTATTATACCCCCCTTGGATATCTATCACTTTGGAACTAAATTCATATCTTGTGCAAATTACAATTACTATTCTTCAACTCACAAAAAAGATATAAGTGATGCACAAGAGCATAAGTATTTCTTCAAATGATCATCTCTCAAAGGAATATAAGTGAAGCATTAGAGGAGATTTCTCTAAAATTTACTAAGTCAAAAAATAATATAGGTAAAGTATGAGAGTTTATTTCTTCAAAATATAACCACCGGCATTCTCAAAAAGATATAAATGAAGTACTAGAGCTACTGCCTAGCTCCAAAGATTTAAGTAAAGCACATAAAGTATTCTAGTGAAACATGATATGCATGTGGCTCTCTCAAACAAGTGTGTACAACAAGGATGATTGTGACAAACCAAAAAGGAAAACAAGCAAAGACTCATATAATAAAGGACGCTCCAAGCAAAACTCATGATATGTGATGAATAAAAATATAGCTCCAAGTAAAATAACCAATGGTCATTACAAGAAAGAGGGGATGCCTTCTGGGGCATCCCCAAGCTTAGTTGCTTGGTAGTCCTTGAATATTAGCCTGGCGTGCCTCGGGAATCACCAAGCTTAGGCTCTTCACACTCCTTATTCCTTCATCCATCATGATCTCACCCAAAACTTGAAAACTTCAATCACACAAAATTCAACAAAACCTCGTGAGATCCGTTAGCATAACAAAACCAATACTTACTTTATGTATTGTTGCAAACCCATTTATATTTTAATATTACATTATATCTACTGTATTCTAACTTTACCATGGCTTATACCCCCGATAAAATCCATAGAATCATCAAAATAAGCACATAATGCAACGAAAATAAAATCTGTCAAAAAACAGAACAATTTGTAAGGACGTATTTTTTAGTCATACTTCTGTGACTCTGAAAACTCTGAAAAAATTAGTAGAACATGGGCAATTTTCATGTCAATCATGTTCAACTTTCAGAAAATGTTCACGTCTAGCAATTGCAAACAATTCTGCTACTGGAAGCAAAAGTTTATGTTAATGCACGGAATCAAATCAACTATCATCCAAGTCCTCCCAAAGGTTTTTCTTGGCACAAATACTAATTAAAACAACAAAACACAATCACAACAGTAGCATAATTGTGTGTTTATTGAAAATACAAAGAAAATACAATAAATTAAAATATAACTATTGGGTTGCCTCCCAACTAGCGCTATTGTTTGACACCCCTAGCTAGCCATAATCCATAGATCTAAGTGTTGTCATATTTTGTTTTGGCTATCTTTGTCGGGATTTTATGAAACCTAGGAGTTTCTTGATGTTTCATATTATTCTCAGGAGATGAGACCATTTTAAGATCTAAAATATCCAACCACTTATTACACACAGTAATCAAAGTATTCATGCGATTGAGGTTCCCACTTATATTTTGAGAGGTGCGTTAGATTTGTGCAATTCAACAAAATCTTTCTGTATATCACCCAACTTGTCTAATATTTGAAACCCCTCTTGAGTAAAGGTAAATCCTTTTTTTGGTGGTGAAACTCCCAATATTACATTTTTTATTCAAAGGCATCATTAGCACCAGTCTCAACAAAATTCCATTTAGCGGCAAAATCCAAAGTTGTCTATGATGCAAAGTTAAACCTATATAAAAATTGCGAAGCAAAATGTTTGCATCTCCCTTTATAGAGTAAACACGGTAAGATTCCAATAGCCTATACCGGCCATCTTTAAGATTTTTTATTTGTTTTTTCTTGAAGTAAAGAACTTCAAAGTCTGGTGAAAAAGGAGAGATAGTTATATTAGTCATGACGACAAGATAACCAAGAAAAAAAGCCAATGGAAAATATATATTTTCATAAAAATGTTTTAGAAGTGGGGGAGATGGAAACGAGAGGCAAATGGAAAATTGAAATTGCAATGAGATGGGTGTTTACGCCTAGATACTTGATAGATGTTGATGATGTCTCCCTGGCAACGGCGCTAGAAATTCTTCCTACTACTTGTGAGTGCGTTGGGATTTCCCCGAAGAGGAGAGGATGATGCAGCATAGTGGAGATAAGTATTTCCCTCAGTTATGAAACCAAGGTTATAAATCCAGTAGGAGAACCAAGCAACACTATGTAAAAAATATCTTCGCACGAACAGCAAATACTTGCAACCCAACGAGTAGAGGCGTTGTCAATCCCTTAATGGTTATGAGAATGATTAAAATGTATGTATTTTGATAAATAGATCTAACTAAAACACGAAATAAGATAAATAAAAGAAAATGACAGCAAGGCATTTTCGTTTTAATATGGATAATAGACCCGGGAGCCGTAGATTTTGCTAGAGGCTTCTCTCGAGAAAATACCATACGGTGGGCAAACAAATTACTGTTGGGCAATAGATAGAAAAGCAAATACTTATGATGATATCCAGAGAAATTATTATGCATATAGGCATCACATCCAAGATTAGTAAACCGACCCCTGCCTGCATCAACTACTATTACTCCACACATCGATCGCTATCCAGCATGCATCTAGTGTATTAATTTCATGAAAAAACGGAGGAATGCCTTAAGCAAGATTACATGATGTAGACAAGATAAACTCACATATGAATAAACCCCATCACGTTACCCTTAATAGCAATGATACGCATGTGTCATGTCTCCTTCTGTCACTGATAATAAGAACTGCAAGATTGAACCCATCACAAAGCACATCTTCCAGTGGACAGAAAAAATCAATCTATTCAGCCAAACTAAGCCAATAAATCGAAAAATAAATACGAGGCTACAAAAATAATGCATGCAAGAGTTCAAAGAAAATTCATTCATGGATAGATCTGGTCATAAACTGACAATTCATCGGATCCCAACAAACACACCGCAAAAAGTCATTATATCAAATACATCTCCAAGAACATCAAGGAGAACATGGTATTGAAGATAGAAAAGAGAGAAGAAGCCATCTCGCTACTAACTACGGACCTTTAGGTCTGTGGTAAACTACTACGCATCATCGGAGGGGTAGCATGGATGATGAAGAACCCCTGCGTGATCTTTACTCTGTCCGTCAGAGTGCCGAAAAAGACCTCTAGATTTGATC
This sequence comes from Secale cereale, assembly GCA_902687465.1. Taxonomy (NCBI): domain Eukaryota; kingdom Viridiplantae; phylum Streptophyta; class Magnoliopsida; order Poales; family Poaceae; genus Secale; species Secale cereale. Next base: position 447,836,276 of record LR738712.1, read on the forward strand.
TCATGGTTCTAGAACTTGTGGCGGCGGAAAAAGTATTTCATCTCCTCCCCTATGGTTTTTTGGATTTTAGAGTATTTATAGAGTCGGAGGTAGGTCAAGACGGTGTCTGGGCCTCTGGTGCGCCCCGGTGCCTAGTGGGCCCCTTCCACCTTCTGGCTTCCTCTCGAAGCTTCCAGTGTCTCTTATCACGAGAAAAAGTTCTCCAAAAAGTGTCGTGGCATTTAGACTTCGTTTGGTATTGATATTCTGCAAAGTAGAAAATAAGCAAAAAAATTAGGAACTAGTAATTGTACTGGGCACTAAGTTAATAGGTAAGTTGCAAACAATGATTTAAAGTAGCTTGGAAAAGTATATAAAACATCCAAGGTTGATTATACAAAAGCATGGAACAATCAAATAATATAGATACATTGGAGACGTATCACGATGGTCAATCCCTGTGGCAGAAAGGGACATGACATGTATTTGTATTATTGTCATTAAGGACAAAAAGATGGGGTTTATTCATATAGATTGGATCTATCCATCTACATGATGTCATCTTGCTTAAGGCGTTGCTCTGTTCCTGTTACTTAATACACTAGATGCATGTTGGATAGTGGTCGATGAGTGGAGTAATAGTGGTAGATGCAGGCATGAGTCCGTCTACTTGTCTCGAATGTGATTCCAATATACACGATCATTGCCTTGGATATCATCATAACTATGCGCTTTTATATTAATTGCTCAATAGTAAATTGTTTTCCCACCGTATGCTTTATTTCAAGAGAGAAACCTCTAGTGAAAATTGTGGCCTCGGGGTCTATCTTTTACCATATTGCTTTCAATCTATAAAATCAAAAACAAAAAAATAACTTGCAATTTATTTCCTTTAACTTTATTTTCCACTTTTACTTATCTTTCATGCCTATCACGATCAGATCTCATCCTTCCACGTATCCATGAAGGGACTGAAGAGCCATTTATCGTGTGGGGTGCAAGTATTTGTTTGTTTCTACAGGTAAAACTATTGGAGACTTGTGTGTTCCTCTTACTAAATTGATACCTTAGTTCCTAATTGAGGTAAATACTTATCTCTAATTTGCTACATCACCCTTTCCTTTTCAAGGGAAAAATAAACGCAAGATCAAGAAGTAGGAAGAATAATTTCTGGCACCGTTGCCGGGGTTGATCTACATCAAACCTACCAAGTACCTATCATGAACTCTCATATCTTGCATTTATTTCAGTTGTCATTAGCCTCTCATTTTCCTCTACCACACTTCTAAACCATTTTCAGAAAAATACAAAAATATTTGCCTTTTTATTTGCCTTAGCTTTCTGTTTGCTTGTTTGCAAGATTGCCTTCTTTGTCATCATGGATATCACTTCTCTCGCTATGTGTACCCTGGAAAGTGAGGTTCTTTATTTTAAACAAAGAGGGGGAGAGAATTTTAAATGAATCTTGGTATAGAATTTGCGATGCTCAAAATAGATCTACTCGTAACCAATCTACCACTGTTCTACTTCGAATTGTTTATGTGGGTCTTACCACATGGTGTCCGTGCACTAAGACTTGGGTACCCATATAACATCCCAAAATTCTAAATTTTGGAATGTTAAATAAAATAGATAGTTTTGATTGTTTTTGTGATGTGATGTGTGAAATTGAGTGAAATTTGAAACTTCTGAAAGTTAAATGAGAGGGAATGAAATGACTTCCCCAAACTTATATTTTTCATTTATGTTCTCCATGAATTCAAATTCATTTCATCACAAAACCCTGGAGTGAAGATCATATGACTTATTCCATTTAATAACTGAAAAAGGGTTTTGGAAAGATTTGAATTCCAATCCTGAAATATTTCAAATTCAGAAACTTTATGCAACTCAATGATTTTCATGAGAGAAGATAAAATGACTTCTTCAAATTATAAGAAATATGAGTTGGAAGTTCTTTTGAAATATTCTGCAACTCATTTTTTTCGAATTTGAGTTATTGGGTTTTAATTCGAATTAATATTCTCCAAAAAATAAAATATATGGAAAATAGGATAAAACGATTCCCTATAGTAGAAAATTGGAGAGAAATGAGTTTGAAATATTTTTTCTATTTTTTAAATATTTTAACTGATTTTTGAATAGACCAGAAGCACTATTTGATTTATCTAAATTTTTGTGTATTTTATTTGACTCTAGAAAAATGTTCATGTTGTAATTGATTTTAATTGATTTTTAAATAGACCAGAAGCACTATTTTATCTAAATATTTTAATTGATTTTTAAATAGACCAGAAGCACAATTTTCTACAAATTCGTTCGTTAGTCTCTGTTAGCGGACGTTCGTGTGATAGATTTTTCTTTTTCTCTTATATTTTTAGTCAGGGACCTTTCTGTAAATATTTTCTTTGTAGTTTAGTCCCTGAACTTCAACTCTCCACAACTTTTTACTCGTATGTCCAAATCCAATGAAACCAACGCCAAAATCTTCGTTATGATCCCCTCTCTCTAGATAACCAACTTAAACATGTTTTTGAAAGTTTTGAAATTTGAATTCAACTAGATTTGATTTAAACTTGTTTTATCATAACTTGAGTTTTATAACTCCGATTTAGTCGATTCTTGTTGCAAATCGAAGCTCTTGACCTAAAATTTCTGATAAGGCCAAATTCACCTAATTTTGGTACTTTTAGAAATTATTTTCTGTTGCAAGAGTTTTTTGCTTGTTTTTAAAGTTTTCCAAAGTGTTTTCTTCGTTCTTTCCGATCTTCGACGTCACATCCCTAGCTTCTGGTACTGCCTAGTGTTTGCATCTTGCCTGCATCATGTTTAATTTTTCAGAAAGTTGAAATGGGGATTCTTCAAACCCTAGCACCAAAACAACTCAACTAGGTTCAAATAAAAATATTTTTCAATGACCCAAAAATGCCTTTGAAAACGTTCATGATTTTAGAATTGGTCTAGAACCTCTGCCAAAAATGGTGCACACTTTTATGGGACAATTTGGATCCTTGAATTAAATCATAAAGTATTTGCATTTGGACATTTAAATCCTATAAATATTTTAAATGTCCAAATAATATTGGCAGTAAATGAGGGCTGTTGGAATAAATCCAGATAGTGCCCACAAATATTTTCATGATTTATGAAAATGCTCTAGCATTTTTAATAAATCAAAATAAAAACAGAAAAAAGAAAACGGAAAACAATTAGAAAAAGGAAAAGTGAGCTTACCTGGCGCCCCACCCAGCCCAGCACTGTGCGGCCCACTGGCCCACAGTGCCAGTCATCCTCAACCTCTGCCAGTAGGCAGAGGCGAAGGCGGGCCCAGCGCGCGCTGAGGTCGCCACCTCCTCCCTTCCTGCCTCACGCCTCTGAGGATCTCTCCTAGCGCCACGGAGATGGCCACGAACCCACCTCACTCTCTGGTTCTCTCCTTCCCTCGCTCCTCTACTTTCACTCCCCATGGCGGAGCATGCCACCGCCACCGACGCCGTTCGCTGCAGGCAGAACCACTGCCCCGCCTCTCCGTCGTGTCCAGAAGAACCGCCCCGTCACCATACTTCTCCTCGTCGAGCCGCGCGACGCCGGACGCCCCACGGACCCGCCATCTTAAACATCTTCATCACCGGCCATAGGAGATCGTCGTCGCCATCTCGTCGTCTCCAGGCCTCCTCCGAGCTAGCCGTCTTGCACCTACATGACCGCCGTGAGCCACTGAGCCTGACCATCCTCTCCGTTTATTCTGTTGCACGCCGTAGCCGCTGCACCACCTGTGTTCGAACCGGCCACCGCCTGCGCTCGCCACCGGCGACGCACCGATGACCATTTGGTCCCGGGCGCGTGTCCACCGGGAGTGCCGCTCCGCGCTGAGCCTCGCTAGCGCCTTCCCTTGCCCTCTCGCATCCTGCAGCACCACTCGCGCCCATCACCGAGCTCCGGCCGCCGCGGCCGAGCTCCTCGCTCTCGCCTCGGGCCACCCCAAGCCCGACTGGCGCCCCCACCAGACGCGCCCTGGTCTGGGCTCTCGAACGAGCCCAGCCACGCTGCGAACGGGGCACCGTAGCCCGTTCCCGCCATGCCCGGCGCGTCTACTGTTGCTGGCGTCGAGCCGCCGGTGGCTTAGCCCCGGTTTGACTAGGGGTTTGACCCCCCTGGGTCGCCGACAAGTGGGCCCGGCCCCTGCTAACTTTTGGTTAAGTTAAAAACTAATTTTAGTTAAGCCAGTGACTCACTGACATGTGGGACCCTCCAGGCAAATTAAGTTAGATTAGTGTTAACTAAATTAGGTTAGTTTAGTTAGACACTAACTTGTGGACCCCACTGGTCAGTTTGACCTGGGCGGCTCTGTTGACCAGCTAACGTAAGAATGACACCATGCTGACGCAATAAGTATTTTCTGGAATTAAAATAAATCCGAAAACGATTTATGAATTTCGGAAAATACCCCAAACTTCAAAAAATCATAGAAAATAATCTATAACTCCAACGAAAATAATTTATATATGAAAAATTATCAGAAAAATTCAAGGAATCTGTTTATTGCATTATCATGCATGTTTGAACAACTTATGCCTGCTGATCAGGTCAAATCATATAAATGGCATTTGAATAATCACATGTGGAGTTTGAATTTGAACCTTTGGTTCAAACCAACTTCATTTAATATGGTTGCTAGTTGCATTAGCTCAATCAACAGCATATTGCCATGTCACGATCATGCATCATATTGTCGCATTGCATTGATTGTGTTCTCTCTTGTGTGCCGGTGTTTGTCCCCTCTCAGTAGACGACGTTCCGACGATATGAGATCGATGACACAGATGAAGAGATTTACTATCTTTAGAAGTGCCAGGCAAGCAAAACCTCATTGAGCATTCCGATACAATCCCACTCTCTCGCTCTTGCTATCTTTAACTGCATTAGGACAACAATGATTCAATTGCTTTTTGCTGTGGTAGCTGAACCCCTTTTCCTCTCCATGACCTGTCATTGCCACAGTAAATAGTTGAAACCCATTAGCATGAGTAGGAGTTGTTTGAGCCATGTTGTGCCTACTCATTCATGCTTTCTGGTTATGCCAGCTATTGCTTACAGTTGTGTCAGGTCTGATTCATCGGGGATGAATTGGAAAGTGGTCATCATGTCCTACTGTTGAGAGCTAAGTGTGTGAACACGATTTGGTAAAGGTAGCGATGAGAGGCCATGTAGGAGTACCTGGTGGGTTGCCTCATTGAAACCATCCTCAGGAACTGAGTTCTGTGTTTGTTGATCCATGAACAGCTACTACCACACGTTGGGACCTGAAATATGACCCCGCTCGACTTATTAACCGCCCTTGTCCTCTGTCCAGGAGTTGCAATTAGTTTCTGGTGTTTATAGTATGCTGGAGGCCGTGCACAGTGCTGGCTGGAGGGATGGGATGTCATGTGGCAGGCACGTGGCCCGGTGTACCGAGTCGCCCGTTTGGTGGCTCGGGAACCCTGTACACATCGTTCGGGGCCGTAAGTGGAAACCTCGGCCAGACTCCCTTCAGATGGAACCTGAATAGGCGATAAACCTGGACTAGGGACTTGTGTGGTTAGTCAAGTCGTGGTCTACACCCACGTCGGCTTTCGCTTGAAGTTTGCCGAGCACATGTCGTGTGTAGACGCTAAGTGGTGGAAACACGTGTGAAGAAGTACACCCTTGTAGGGTTACAAATGATCTATTCGAATAGCCGTGTCCGCGGTGAAGGACTTCTAGGTTGCTTATACAGTTCATAGACAAGTTAAAGTGGATACTCCAAAATGCGCAAGATAAGCGTGAGTGCTATGGATGGCCTTCTCGTAGGGAGACGGGAGCGGATCCATAGTGGTGTATTGATTGGTTAATATGTGGACTCGTGTGTGCCACCTCAAAGAGTTACTTGCAGTCGTAGTTCATGATAGCCACTGAGTCAAAGATGGCTTCCTGTAGTCAAACTCCACCATCCCTTTGTTTATACTGATGCATATGTAGCTAGATATGATGTAAGTCTTGCTAAGTACAATTGTACTCACGTTTGCTTAATTTATGTTTTGCAGAGAGACTTCAGTCTCACTAGTGGTTCCGCGTGGACTTCGACGTTTAGCTTGTTACCTCAGCTACGATCTTGTACCATTGGTAGGTTCTTGTAGATAGTCAGGCTTCTCAACCTTTTTCATTTGTAGTTGTCTGTACTCAGACATCCTATGCTTCAGTTGCTTGTATGCTCTGTATGTTGGGTCACGAGACTCAGTGCTTGTAATAAATGCTATGATGGCTCTTCTGGGCCTTTATCTATATGAGTTGTTGAGTTATGTTGTGATGCCATGTTGTACATCACATACTTGCATGTTATGCGTACGTGTAATTTGTACTGCTATGTGTGGGATCCGACACCTAGTTGTTTACCCATGGTAGCCTATCTTACAGGGAAATGCCTCCTTGTGCTTCCACTAAGCCTTGGTAGTTTGCTACTACTCGGGAACACTTAGGCTGGCCGGCATGTGTCCTTCTTCGTTCATGTGTCTGTCCCTTCAGGGAAATATCACGCATTGTTCATTTAAGTTCTTGGAGCTTGCTACGACTTGGCTTCATAGGTTGATGACTGACACGTTTGTTGCTGGGTCATCTATGCATGTCTCTGTAATTTAGCGCCACTTTTTGTTTGCAACTAGTCATGTCGGCTCGGTTCTCTGTCATATGGATGCTAGCAACACTATCATATACGTGTGCCAAAATGCGCAAACGGTCCCGGGCCAGGTAAGGTGGCACCCGTGGGGATACCGAGCGTGAGGCCGCAAAGTGATATGGTGTGTTACATGCTAGACCTATGTGACATAGAATTGGGGTCCTGGCAGCTTTGGTATCAGAGCCTGACTTCCTGTAGGGTTAGTAAGCCAAACTGGTCGAAGTCATGTCTAGAAATTCTTTAGTTATATAAGGGAATTGATTGTGGAAGGGAACGTAAGGTTCTTTTTACTCCTTTACCCTATGCCTTCTGATCTGAGTCATCTTCTTCTTTTCTACGGGATTAAGAAACTAGGATTCTCATTCTATTTATCAGGATCATGTTGATGTGGATTCAACTCTCAGTTCAGTCTCAAGTACTTCTGTTTGTTAAACTGATGGTCTCAGAACCTTGACATTATGATGTTGAGTGGTTATGCTACCCTTGTGCATGAGTCTCAAAAGTCTTTCTGAGCATTTACAACCATTATGCTGTCCGAGTCATCCCAGGTTTCTAAAGAATCTGATGCATTTGCAAACCTTTCCTCCTTGTTCTTAATATCCTTTTAGGCCAGCTTAACCACACTAACCAGTGTGTTGAGGTACTCTGTTACCTCGACATATATGTGGTAGTTATTTTTTATGACCTTAGGTGTCTTAGAGAATCACCCAGTAATCTAGCAATACTCTATCTTCCCAGTGTCATGATTCTGGCCATCATTCTCGAAAAGCATCCCATGATGCCATTTAGTTAGTAGGCATTCCACTCATGGGTTCTTGAACCCGAGATTCACCCTACTTACTTCATGTTGGTAGTATTTTCTCGTCCCTTAGGATATTAGTAACCTTGTGATAGTCTCGAGGTTCGTGTTATATCCTTCTTCCGATACCATGAACAGTCCTTGGCAGAAGTTTTCCCGAACCAAAATATCACTATAAGAGTACTCTTGAGGAGTTGTTGATTCTATATTGTAACTCTGCCAGTCCTACCTTTCTGCATGTGTTATCCGGAAGAAATATGTTGAAAGTTCGACATGCTAATCTATGCATCCACAACTCAGAAAGATATATGTTCCTTTGAGTTGTCCCTTTAGTTGTATCATGACCCCCGTCTATCAGTTGATAGTCAAGAGTAGTTGTGCATTCGTGTTATTGAGGCCTATTATTCTTATGGTCCGTCAATCCATTATATTTGAGAATGACTAGGAGAAACAAACTTCGGTACCTCATCCATATCTTGGATTAGGTCAAAGTAGTTGTATTCTGCAGATCAAAATGCCAATCCAGCTTTTGCTCTGCTCTACCTTGGAGTGTTACCCTCTTTTATGTCAAGAATGTCATGGGAATTGCACAACCACCTATGAACTCTTTATACAGTGATACCTCTCGCCATCATCGTTCATTCTCGGTCTCCATGTTATTGTAACCGGAATGCCGACAAGTGAATCATGATGTGGGAAATCAATACTCCTAGCAACTCCGTTGCTTGGTACTTAATGGACGATAATCTCATTCTTAGCATGATGGTTACCGAATCATCATTCTAAGATTGATTGTGCTACCTAGTCCACTTTTCTGGTGCACTTTTCGATCAATGAGTTATGATTGTGTCAATCCCTCGCTCTTTTGATCATATCGTCTTGCCCTGAAAAGCAAGATTGTTCTCAAGCTTCAAAACATATCGGTGGTTCGTGATTTTCCGAATATCTTCTCGGAAGTATTACCAGGTGGTTCCCTAACCATTATGTTGAGCTCGTGATCAAGATGGTTTACTTATAAACCACCCCTTCTCCAAGAATATGTGTTGGATACCCTGAACTAGTTGGTTAAGCTAAGCAACAACTTGGAGAGTTGGAAGATGAAAGCTCATCCCGCTTAGTTCATTTCCAAAAGGATATCCTTATGTTGGCGTGTTTGTTGAAGAAAGATGATATTTTCATCAATTGATCTTCGTGTTCAGTTGCTGGACCTATCGTCTTATCCAACCTTTGATTTGAGAATTGGTTATCATCAAATCAAATCAGAACCACCGATGTTCATAATGTTGTCTTACTCGTGGTTGATCCCTCGAGTATACACCGTTACATCTATTGGTCTGACCAATGCTATCACTTTGTTCACATAGTTATGGAATTCCATCTATATGGAAATCTTGATAAATTGTTGTTGAGCTCATTGACAACATTTCCATCTTGTCCAAGAATCATGATGAATATTTAAGTTAGTATTGGAAACTTTTTAAGCATGGCCTTCGTGTCACATTCATAAGGTATATGTTTGGATCGGAGAAGTGATTTCCCCTAATTAACGTGTAATTGATATAAGCTGCCACCGTGAGTTTGAGACAGTTTGTTTTGCTTCCTCTGGAATCATCCCAAGTCACTCATGCACGTGCGAAGTATTCTATGGTCTGATAGACTGACCATCTTCATTCTATATGTATTAGTAGCACACCAAGCCACTGATTGGTTTGTTCAAGGAGAAGATGTTCCTTCTTAAGAGCAAGACTTATGCAAGGACTTTGATATCCTCGATGATGGTTCCCCTCCTGAACTTGGTAGTGTTTTGCTGTAAGACTACTATGTGGTCATGCTTGTCTTTGACAGCGTGTTCATATTTATGTAGCTGAACCAACTCATGTTTTGGAGCTCGCTATCATAGTTCACTCCCTGAGAATCGCGCAACGCCGTCTCGTTTATTAGTGTTGCAAACTTTTATTTTCCTTTCTAGACTTGATGAGTTTGGAATATCCTGACACCAGCCAGATCTGAATCTCAGACAGATATGATGGTTGGAACATTCCCGACATTTTCATTTTGTTCCCAGCTTGCACCTCAATAATTGTTGTTCGGGATTATCTTCAAAAGTGGGCTCACCATGGCTCCCATCCATTTTCGGTGATAGGCAAAAATCATTCGTTGTGTTGTCTTCAACAAGGTAGTCCACATCATCCATTCTAGTCGGAATATGTTGTTCTCTCCGAACTCCTTCAAATGATCATTTGTGATTTTTTCCTTAGGCTGCTATAGAGAGTTTCAATGATCTCTATATCAAAAGTAATTCTTTTTGCCACTTCAGGGAATAATTCTACGAGTCACCTTCTCTAAGGTGCCCCGTGTGGTGACATCTATCACCATCTTCTTTAAGTGTGGAATTATTGCCTACCGAGTGAACCTTCATCGTTTGTTTTACTCCATCCCGCTGGATGTGTGTTCCGTGTCTCAGCTCAAGAGATGTTTCAACGTCTCACTCCATGAGTTGATCTCGAGTAGCTCGATCTTTCAGGAGATCAATTTTGTAGAGTTTCTTTGATCGTCACTGTGTTGGACAAAGATCTCGAAAGCAAGGATGCCAGGATCAACATGAGGCAAGCAATCAACATTCATATGAAGGACAGTGGATCATGAAGATTGTGTTAGCTTGTGTCCCCTCTGTTTTCTTACCCCACGTCTTGAATCTCGGGACAAGATTCTTGTTTAGTGTGGGTGAGTTGTCACATCCCTAACTTCTGGTACTGCCTAGTGTTCGCATCTTGCTTGCATCATGTTTAAGTTTTCAGAAATTTGAAATGGGGGTTGTTCAAACCCTAGCACCCAAACAACTCAACTAGGTTCAAATAAAAATCTTTTTCAATGACCCAAAAATGCCTTTGAAAATGTTCATGATTTTTGAATTCGTCTAGAACCTCTGCCAAAAATGGTGCACACTTTTATGGGACAATTTGGATCCTTGAATTAAATCATAAAGTATTTGCATTTGGACATTTAAATCCTATAAATAATTTCAAATGTCCAAATAATCTTGGAAGTAAATGAGGGTTGTTGGAATTAATCCAGACAGTGCCCACAAATATTTTCATGATTTATGAAAATGCTCTAGCATTTTTAATAAAGCAAAACAAAAACAGAAAATAGAAAATAGAAAACAATTAGAAAAAGGTAAAAGTGAGCTTACCTGGCGCCCAGCCGGCCCAACACTGTGCGGCCCACTGGCCCACAGTGCTGGTCATCCTCAACCTCTGCCAGTAGGCAGAGGCGAAGGCGGGCACGGCGCGTGCTGAGGCCGCCACCTCCTCCCTACCTACCTCACGCCTCTGAGGTTCTCTCCCAGCACCACGGAGATGGCCACGAACCCACCTCAATCTCTGGTTCTCTCCCCCCCTCGCTCCTCTGCTTTCCCTCCCCATGGCGGAGCATGCCACCGCCACCGACGCCGTTCGCCGCAGCCAGAGCCACCGCCCCGCCTCTCCGTCGTGTCCAGAAGAACCGCCCCGTCACCATACTTCTCCTCATCGAGTCGCGCGACGCCGGATGCCCCACGAACCTGCCATCTTCAATATCTTCATCGCTAGCCGCCGGAGATCGCCGTCGCCATCTTGTCGTCTGCATTCCTCCTCCGAGCTCGCCGTCTGCACCTACATGACCGCCGTGAGCCACTGAGCCTGACCCCACTCTCCGTTTCTTCCGTTGCACGTCGTAGCCGCCGCACCACCTGCGTCCGAACCGGCCGCCGCCTGCGCTCGCCGCCGGCGATGCTCTGGTGACCATTTGGTCCCGGGCGCGTGTCCACCGGGAGTGCCGCTCCACGCTGAGCCTCGCTAGCGCCTCCCCTTGCCCTCTTGCATCCTGCCGCACCACTCGCGCCCATCACCGAGCTCCGGCCGCCGCGGCCGAGCTCCTCGCTCTCGCCTCCGGCCACCCCAGGCCCGACTGGCACCCCCACCCGACGCGCGCTGGTCTTGACTCTCGAACGGGCCCAGCTATCAGGGATATTACTAGCAGGTATAAACCGGCAAGGACGATCCGGATTATACTAACATAGTTGTATTATCATAAGCCCAGTAGAATATGAACCAGAGGTTATGGCCCATAGGGGCTTAGGGCCCATGTGTAAAGCTTACGATTTGTAAACCGTCATATCATGTAACTTGAGATGAAATATAGAAAGAGTAGAGACTGAGGCGGACATGATTATGAACCGGCGTCGGGACTCTGTAAATCGGACCGGGCGTCACCTCCTATATAAAGGGACGACCCGGCGACGGTTCAAAGACAGGCAACAACATGTCGAGACATAGGCAAGCGATTTGCTCCCTGTTCATCGACGCCCAAGCAATACCACACCAAACTAGACGTAGGCTTTTACCTTCATCGAAGGGGCCTAACTAGTATAAACCTTCTGTGTCCTTTGTGTGCTCTTAACCCTTTCAAGCTAACCCGCGTGATGGCCTCACACCTAAGTCCTCTGAACCGGACATCTGCCGTGCTAATTCCGCGATATTTGGCGCCCACCGTGGGGCTATCGCACGATGGTTTCGAGTTCTTGAAAGGAAGCTTTGAAGGACTCAAGGGTTACGCGATTGGCTGGATGACCAAGAGTTGCCGCGGCCGGATCTACATCGACGATGCAGGCTGGGGCCCCGAGGCCGATTCAATCGAATACGGGTACCGGGTCCCCTTCGGCGGCATCCACATCTTCATCAGCAAGATTGGTGAATCAGGACCTGAGCCGGACATCTTCCCCAACATCATCGAGCCGGCTCAGCGTGCGAGATCGGCCCGGATTCAGCCCGCCATGAAGCGTGTCTTCGTTGGAGCAGTACATGGAGTCCAAACCGAGGACGCATCGGATTCTGGTGGCGAGATAGTTGTCTATTCTGACGATGAATCTTCATCCGGGGAGACCGAATCTTTGTATCTGTTGCAGGACGGCCGATCCGAAGGTATGTCCGATGGTGGCAGTATTCCGGACCCCTTTGATCCGCCAAACCGGGTGGCTGTCTTCATGGCCGGATCACAGTCTATGCAGCAGCCCTCGGTGACCGGGGCGTTCACCACAGAGGTTGCTGGTGCAGGGGCGGGCATCCCAGCCCCCTCACCCTCTGACGTTCTATCCACCTTGGTCGAGGAGTTGACAGCGCGCGCAATAGCAGAGGTAGCTCATGCCAACAAGGCACAACATGATGCAGAGATCCTTCAGCTGAAGGGCCAGATTGAGCAGGCTAAACGGGATCTGGACGCAGAGAAAGCCATGATAGCTACGAGGCAAGCAGAGCTAGACTCCCAAGCTTTCCGGCTCAGGGTGGATCAGACTTCTGCACACGAAGTAATGCACAGAAGACAGCAGACTCGTCTACCGCCGGTTTACCAGGCGAGGAATCTCTTTGGCACACCAAGGGCGGGAACCAGTAACCGCCCAGAGGTAAACCGGGGAGGAGCTCCAGGGACTGCCGTGTCGGTTCAGCCGCCGGCCACGGAGCAAAATCGTCAAGTTGTGCCCACACCGCACATCCCCACCCCTCCAGGCCATTATTCTAATCTGTTGGACAACATTGTCGCCGCCGCTTCACGACTGGCCGCTTTACCCATTGAGGGGACATCCCCCGTGGCGATGGAAGCGTGCCGGGCTAAGGAATTGCTGGACACGGCGTTGACACAGCAGCAGGCGTACTCTTACAGCAGGGAGAGGATTCATTCAACCCCCCGCCAAAGCCAGAGTTACACTAGGCACTGGGATGAACCGGCCGTGTCTAGCAGCGAGCTGAGACGTCATCGCCACAGGCAGGATAATCCGGCAGGAGCAGAAGCACACGCCCAAGAGGGGGTAGACCGGGCCAGACATACTGCCCGCGAGGATACCCGTCAAATGACGCCGGTTCACTCAACCATAGCAGAAGCGGGAGTCACGGCGAGTTCTTTTGGAGTACAGTGTCTTGTCCCCGCTTTACGAAGCATAAAATTACCCAAAGATTTCAAAGGACCGCGCAGGGTGCCCAACTACACGGCAGACCTGGCTCCAGAGGCGTGGGTTGAGAGCTATGAGATGGCTATGGAGATGCTAGATGTGGATGAAGCGGCATGTGCCAAATACTTCACCATGATGCTGGAAGGCACAGCTCGGACATTGTTAAAGGACTTACCACCTAACTCCATCGGATCATGGGGAGAATTGCGTCGCCAGTTTATCAAAAAATTTAAAGACACGTGCAAGCAGCCAATGTCGGTGGTAGATTTAGCGGCATGTGTTCAAGGAGAGTAGGAGCCTACTAGCATCTGGGTGCGGCGAGTATCAGAAATCCTACACTCTTCCAATAGTATCAACCCTAGTACGGCGATAGTGACATTGGAAAACAATTGCCGGTTTGAGTCTCTGAAACTGAAGTTGGGACGGCTCAAGCGGGACTGTAATGACATGGGGACAGTCATGAGCGCTCTGGTGAAATATGGGGATTCTGATAACACTAAGTACCCAGAGGCAGATAGAGACAAATCCGGGAAGGCAAACAAGGCCAGTAAACCGGCACAAGCTAATCCGGCAGGAACGAGTTACAATGGTAACCAAAAAGCAGAGGGTTGTTATGATTTTGTGGCTAATACCAATGTTCAGGGAAACGGGCAGCGCCGCAAGGGTAGACCACCTCCTCCTGGTGAAGGGCAATTCCTCAATCTAGAACAACAGTTAGACGCGCCTTGCCCTAAACACAACAAAGAGGGATTCCCGTCTAAGAATACATGGAGGGAATGCCGCATCATGATAGAGGCCATGAGACAAGCCAAATATAACCATGGGCCCCCAGGCGGTGGCTCGAGTTCCGGTTTTCAGGGTCCGGGTCACCAGGGTAATGGTTCCGGGTCAGGATATCACGCCGGTAACAGCAACTATCCCAGCAACAACAGTAACGGGCAGCATCAACAGAACCAACAACATGGTCAGGGTGGTTACAATAATCAAGGTAATCAGCAGTGTCAACAGCAGCAGCAATCCGGATATCAGAGAAATCCGAAGGAGCTAAGCAGTGGACAGTACCATGTCTTTACCACAAGTTTTTGCAAATGAGATCAAAAGATTCTGAAGCGGACAGCACACGCTGTTGAACCGGCAACGCCGCGTTTTCTATGTTGGTCGGAACAACCTATTGTGTGGAGCAGAGAGGATCACCCTTCACGGGTTGATAATCCGGGCCAGTTGGCCCTAGTGGTAGCAGCACAGGTGGGTGGTTACAGGTTCACCAAGGTACTCATGGACGGCGGCAGCAGTATCAACATCTTGTACTACGAGACCTTCCGGCGTATGGGGTTGATAGATAAGAAGTTGAGACAGTCCAACACAGTATTCCATGGAGTGGTGCTAGGTAAATCGGCTTACCCAGTTGGGAAAATTGATCTGGAAGTCACCTTTGGGGATGAGCAGGATTCTAGGTCAGAGACAGTGACTTTTGAGGTTGTGAAGATCAGGAGCCCATATCATGCTCTGTTTGGGAGAGTGGTTTACACCAAGTTCATGGCTAGACCGTGTTATGTTTATCTACAGCTCAAGATGCTGGGTCACAAGGGAACCATCACGGTTCACGGAAGTCGCAAGATTGCATTGGAGTGCGAGGAATGAGACGCAGCCTATGCAGAGGCAGTGTGTGCTACAGAGGAGTTGAAGTTCTACAAAGACAACGTTGATCCGGCAAATATGTCCCTGTTAAAAAAGCCAACTACAGAGCATGATCCGGCATTGAAGTTTAGTCGGCAGAGGAGACCAAGCAAGTCGACTTTGTGCCAGGCGATTCCTCCAAACAGTTCACAATCAGCGCTAACCTAGATCCCAAATAGGAAAGCGCGCTCATCGAGTTCATCCGTGAGAACCGGGATATCTTTGCATGGAAACCTTCTGACATGCCGGGTATACCGAGGGAACTCGCTGAGCACAGTCTTAACATTGATCCGAAGTTTAAACCGGTCAAGCAGTACCTGCGCCGCTTCAATGAGGAGAGGCGCAAAGCTATAGGCGAAGAAGTGGCCAGGCTTTTAGCCGCATGGTTCATAGTTGAAGTGTTCCACCCTGACTGGTTGGCTAATCCAGTATTGGTGTTAAAGAAAAATGGAAAGTGGAGGATGGGTGTGGATTACACAGACCTAAACAAAGCTTGTCCAACTGATCCTTTTGCTCTCCCCCGTATTGATTAGATCATTGATGCTACGGCAGGATGTGAGCGACTATGTTTTTTGGATGCATATTCAGGGTATCATCAAATCAAGATGGTAGTCAAGGACCAGGAGAAGACAGCCTTCATAACTCCCTTTGGAGCCTTCTGCTATGTATCTATGCCCTTTGGACTCAAGAGTGCCCAAGCAACTTACCAGCGTTGCGTGCAGAACTGTCTCAAGGGGCAGATCGGGAAAAATGTCCATGCCTATGTTGATGACATTGTGGTGAAGTCAAGGAAGGAGGAGACGCTGATAGAAGACTTAAAGGAAACCTTTGACAACCTTCGGGTTTATAATATGATGCTTAATTCGGAGAAGTGCGCTTTTGGTGTTCCAGCGGGCAAGCTACTTGGATTCTTAGTGTCAAACAGAGGAATAGAGGCCAATCCGGAGAAGATCAAGGCGATCACATCCTTGACTAAACTGGCTTGTATCAATGATGTCCAACGCATAGTAGGCCAGACCACAGCATTAAGCCGATTCATCAGCCGTTTGGGAGAGAAGGCAATTCCGCTTTTATCAGATGCTGAAGAACACATATCATTTTATATGGAGCGATGCTGCAAACGCTGCGTTTGAGGACTTGAAGCGGCAATTAGTAGAACCACCAATTCTTGCTGCCCCTGTGGACAACGAGCCGCTGCTGTTATACGTGGCAGCCAATGCCCGTGCAGTTAGCGTGACAATTGTGGTGGAACGCAAGGAAGCAGGCAAGGAATATCCGGTTCAGCGCCCGGTTTACTACGTCAGTGAGGTTTTAATTGAGTCAAAGCAAAGGTATCCACGCTGGTAGAAACTATTATATGGCGTGTTCATGGCAAACCGGAAGCTGAAGCACTATTTCCAGGGCCACCCAATTACTGTTGTCATCTCAGCTCCATTGGGGGATATAATCCAGAACAGAGAAGCTACTGGTAGAGTGGCAAAGTGGGCCATTGAGCTTGGCCCACATGGATAGAAGTATGTACCCCATACTGCTATCAAATCCCAAGCACTGGTAGATTTCATCAATGATTGGATAGAATTGCAAGAACCACAGGAGAAGCTGGATCATACATACTAGACTATTCACTTTAACGGTTCAAGGCAATTAGAAAGCTCGGGGGTTGGATTAGTGTTAACTTCCCCACGAGGTGATAAATTTTGTTATGTCCTCCGATTAATGTTCCCTTGCACTAACAATGCTGCTGAGTATGAAGCTCTTCTTCACGGCCTACGGATAGCTAAGGAGATGAACTTGAGCCGGGTCAAGTGCTTTGGTGATTCAGATCTAGTGGCGCAACAAGTGTCCGGCAAGTGGGACTCTAAAGACCCTCTCATGGCAGCCTACAGGCAGGAAGTTGAAGCGGTGGCAGGATGTTTCAAAGGATATCAGGTGGATCACATAGACCGGCGGAAAAATGAGGCGACCGATTCTCTAAGTCTGCTGGGCTCTCAGTGTAAACCGGTTCCACCAAATACTTTCTTGGATGAATTGCATAGTCCATCAGTTCAGGTACCATCGGAGGAGGATTTGGTTGTTCCTGATCCGGAGGCACAGCTGGTGGCAGCGCTTCATGTTATTCCGGACTGGATACTCCCTTACTTGGCGTACCTGAGCCGAGGAGAGTTGCCAGATGATGCGGTTGAAGCTAGGCAGATAATCCGGCGATCCAAATCCATGACCATCGTTAACGGAGAACTTCATCACCACAGCATTTTGGGGGCGTTTCAGCGTTGTGTGTCATCAGAAGAAGGCAGTGATATTCTTCGAGAGTTACACGAAGGAGATTGTGGTCATCACGCTGGTTCAAAATCACTGGTAGCCAAGACCTTTCGTCACGGGTTTTACTGGCTAACGGCTCATGTTGATGCGAAGGATCTAGTCCGGAGATGCGACGCTTGTCAGAAATTTTCATGGCGTGCCCTTTTTCCGGCACAGGAGCTGCGGATGATTCCAATTACATGGCCGTTTGCGACTTGGGGGCTTGATATGGTTGGACCTTTCAAACGATCCCAAGATCAGAAAACCCACCTGTTGGTGGCAGTGGACAAGTTTACGAAGTGGATTGAGGCAGAGCCTGTCAGTAAGTGTGATGCGGAAACAACGGTTAAATTCATCAAAAAGGTAATTTACCGGTTTGGCTTTCCACACACCATTATTACTGATAATGGCACCAATCTATCTAAAGGAGAGATGGAAGAGTTTTGCCAAAGGGAGCATATTCGCCTGGATGTGTCTTCAGTAGCTCACCCTCAATCCAATGGTCAAGCTGAAAGGGCCAACCAAGAGATCTTGCGAGGCATCAAGCCCCGGCTTATCACTCCCTTGCAGACAACACCAGGGTGCTGGGTTGAGGAATTACCTTCTGTCCTCTGGAGCATCAACACTACGCCTAACAGGTCTACAGGCTATACGCCTTTCTTCATGGTGTATGGTGCTGAAGCGGTTCTCCCTAGTGATATCCGGCACGACTCACCACGGGTGGCGGCTTAGGTTGAAGCGGCTAATGAGCAAGCAAGACAGGACGGCTTAGACCGGCTGGATGAGGAGCATGACATAGCAGCAGCACGATCCGCAATCTATCAGCAAGAACTGCGCAGATATCACAGCCGCCGGGTTAAGAGCAGGACGTTCCAGGAAGGGGACCTGGTACTCCAGCTCATCCAGGACCAGACAGATATGCACAAGTTATCCCCACCCTGGGAAGGACCCTTTGTGGTCAGCAAGAACCTACACAATGGTTCATACTACCTGGTGGATGTTCGAGAACATAAAGACTCACGGACAGCAGAGGAAGAGATGAAGAGGCCGTGGAACATTGCTCTGTTGTGGCCTTACTACACTTGAGCCATGGGCTCCGCTTCATGTATCCTGTATATATTATGATTAATAAATAAACCGGCACCCCTGGTAAACCGGGGGATCAGCCATTTTTCTTCAAATATAAGTGTCTTATGGGAGTTCACTTAGGTGATATCCATCTAAAGTTTATTTCTCTTGATATATATCATTTTCATCAAAAAAACAAGATGCTTTGATCAGTCTATTTTGATATGCAGGACAATTATATAAGGGACCAAATAGGGCTTGCCATACAAGCGCAACTCTCTTATAGGTACCCTGCCTCCACGGTCACTAGGGGGCTACGTGATCGCATTCGAATCCTAGCTTAACCCCTTTTTGTCCGGTTTATATGATCGCATTCGAATCATAGCTTAAAACTCCGTTTAGGGTCCGCCTTGGATCGCATTCGAATCCACTGATCGGCAAAATCTCAAAACCACTGGGGGCTACGTGATTGCATTCGAATCCTAGATTAGCCCCTTTGGTCCAATATATATGATCGCATTCAAATCATAGCTTAAACCCCGTTTAGGGTCCGCCTTGGATCGCATTCGAATCCACTGATCGGCAAAATTCTCAAGGCCACTAGGGGCTACATGGTTGCATTCGAATCCTAGCTCAACCCCTTTGGTCCGGTTTACTGATCGCATTTGAATCAAAAGCCTCGATTTCGAGCCTGGCAGCTCACA
Source organism: Secale cereale (assembly GCA_902687465.1). Lineage (NCBI taxonomy): Eukaryota > Viridiplantae > Streptophyta > Magnoliopsida > Poales > Poaceae > Secale > Secale cereale. The sequence goes on from LR738712.1 coordinate 447,855,478, forward strand.
AAAAGCCTCGATTTGGAGCCTGGCAGCTCGCAAAAAGCCTCGAGTACATGGTCTTATTTGCCAAACATGCTTTGCTTTTGCGGTTTTTCAAGTTTTTGTGGTTAACCAAGTTTATTGATCCGGAATTGGGCAACTTCAAAGTTGACCACATATCTACAAAGTTAAAAGTCTGGGTCATGAATACCAGCATGAGTTTAAAGTCTGGCTCATAGAACACCAGCATGATTTAAACCGGCATTTATCATAACCCGGAACAGTCATCAGGCAAACGCCAAGAGGGCCAAGAGCCTCATCAGAATCTACACGTTCAATTATGCCTACCGGATTAAGGATGTCAGGCACACTTAATCAAAGGTATGAGGTATTTTTGGGTATAAACCAGATAATCTTTCAATATATGTTTATGGGAGCAATGTAATAGGTCCGGTGGTAAAACTGCCAGGACATCTTTTTAGCATTGTTTATGCAGATGCAGATAACATAGACAGATCAACCATAGCAGACAAAGAATTAAAATTGGCAGACGCCAAGTCAAGTTGTGGCATACGAATTGGGACAAAGGCAATGTTTCGAACTATCCTATTACAAGGCACTTGCGGGCCCGAACGGATTAAAGTTTTCTGCAAAAGTGTTCGGCAGCTACGAATTAAACCGGACGGTTCATGATTCCCCTTCACGCTGCGAAGGCTGAGGGTCGGCTTGTTCCGGATCTTCTTCATCTTCAGGAAGTAGCTGGAAATCAGGAACGCGCCAGTCAATCTTGGAGAGTGCACGGATGTACATTTCCTCAGTAATAAGATCAGACGGATCTATATCTGGAGCGAAGGTATGGCCACACACTGGCGGGATCAGATTCTCGGTGTCATAAACCGGCCGCTCCACCCGTTCATTTTCTAAGTCATATGCCGGATGATACCTAGTCAGATCCGCTTCATCGGCAAGTTTGCTGGCGAGTGGGCGCATCTCTTTGGTTAAGGCACGGAGGTCCTCGGCAGAGAAGGTGGATCCATCTTCCTTATTACTGGGATATCCGTTCATAGCCTCTTCCGGATCAAAGTCTGGGACCCATGCTTTGGCACGGGTCAGTGCTATAAGAGAACCGGCCCGTGCAGCAGATTTCTTCACTTCCACCAAGCGCATAGGCAGGACAGATAGCTTCTCCAAAGTACCTTGGATAGTAGTTGGGGCCGCTTTCTGATGGAATACAGCTGCTCCACCAGGGTATAAGAAGCCTTGAGCTTCTTCCGGATGTCATCTCTAAGATGAGTTATGCATCGCCCTATATATGTTTGTCAAAGTTAAACCGAAGTGGATCAAGGAGTGCAAAGATAAAAGCATATACAGTTGAGTGCTCACCAAAGATAGTAGAAGTCATAAGTTCAATTGGCTGTCTTAAACCGGTCAGCTCCTGCGTAACCGGATTAAGGGCAGCTTCAGCATCTTTTGCTCTCTTCTCAAGAGCATTCCTCTGCACCTCCCAGGAGGACCGCTCCGCTTCAAAGTCCTTTTTCAATTTTTCTACGATGGTTAAGTTCAGCATAAGCTCTTCCTTGGCTTTGGCAGAAGCAGTTTCAGTGACAGCCAATCTATTCCGGAGTTCAGCTACCTCTACAGCCCTCCGGGTCAAATCAGCCTACAAGGAAATCAAATAGAACAAGTCTCAAGCATATAAACAAGTTATCCACTTGACACTTGGGGGCTAATGCAATTGAAGTACGGAAAGAAAATTGCAGACAAGTCCCAAGCGCATAAAACAAGTTATACCCCTGGCACTTGGGGGCTAATGTATGTTCATTTTGCATACACTGGAAGTCCCGGTTCATCTACAACGAAGTTACCGGCACTTGGGGGCTACTATGGCCTGAAGACAGGATTACAAAGAACACAAAACAGAGATAAGTAAAGGAATGGAAATTACCTCATAACTATCCTTCATCATGTTAACCAGCCTGGATTCATAATCGCGGCTGGTAAAGAGCCGGTTCAAATACCCGGAATGAAGTTCCCGGGCACTCAACTGGGCATAGCTGGATAAGTCCGTGCTCCACTTGCCTTTTTTTTGTTCAAGTTTTTCCTCTTTGGCAGTGTGCTTGGCCAAGACGACAGGCTCAGCAGGAGCGGTAAAGCCTAACCCGATGATCTAAACGTCCGAGGAGGAAGCGGCAGTTGGTTGAGAAGGGGCAGCAGTAGGCGCCGGGCTAACAGGAGCTGGATTAGCCCGAGGAGGGCTAACCCGGATAGGGCTCGCTAGTCCAACTATATTCTGCGCATTAATATCCTCCGGAGCAGCAATGTCGTCACGATCCATGGGGATAGGGTCATTAAACTGAGCTGCAGGATTATCTTCTGGAGGGATGACTTCTTCCGGATCAGCGGCCGGTTCAACAGCAGCAGTTTCGGCAGCCGCTTTGGTTGCTTTCGCCCTCTTCCTAGGCTTCGGCTTGCTAGAAAAAATTAAAGGAACGATGAGGATCATAAAGGTATAGATGTAAAGATAAACCGGATGATTGACAAAAAACTTACCCAGGAACGGTCTTCAGCACGGGGACCTGTGTAGCGGTTGATTCGCTGGAAGAGGACAAAGGAGCCTCCTGATAGTTAGGATCAGACGGTTTAAGCGGTTTACGTATGAGGCTGGCTTTTGGATGAAGAAGAGTTGGAGAAAGTAAAACCTCAGAACGGCGCCTGCGAGCCGAAGTAAGAGGTATTCTAGATGATTCCACCACGTGTCCACTGTGGCGCGTGGTCCGGCGGGCTTCATGCTGCTGCTTCTTCAAAAGAAATTTGGGGTCAAATTTAGCATAAGGATGAGAAAAAGGGTATTTCCGGGACGCCTGGCGGATTTTGGGCGCCGGCGGTTCTGAGTCTGAAGAGAGAGAGATTACCTCAACTTTCGCCGCTTTACTTCCTTCAGCCAGATCTTGCGAAAAGGCACTGTTAACATAAATTTGGATAAAAGGGAGATTAAAACGTATCAGGATCAACTCATACCTCGGAATCCGGATCATCTTCCTCAGGATGCGAACCGGAGGCAGCAACAGCCTTCTTCTTCTTGACACCATACGTCTTCCGGCGTGGCTGTTTGGCCCATTTATCTTGAGGTTTCCTCTTCCAGAAGGGGTCGTTGGCATGTGCAGAAGATACAAAATAAATAAAAGACAATTGATATGGACGGATCAGAACAAGCAGAAGAGATCAGAAAGCACTTACTGCTGGCGGTTTATTGTTTTCACAGAATGGAGCTAAACTGGTCCTGCTGCACTCTTTCAGAGAGATGTTGAGCATTTTCTTTGCGGATTCAGCGACTTCTTTCTCAGGAAGTATTATGTCAATGTAGCGCTGAGGGTCATCCGGTTTTCCGGTATACTCACACATTAGGCCTGAACGTCGGCTCAGTGGAAGGATGCTCCAGGCAAGCCAACAGCGAACAAAGTCTACTCTGGTTAAACCGTTGGCCATAAAGGCCCTAAGCTTAGAAAGCTGAAGGGCAAACCGGGCTCGATCTGGAGCACTGAGGCGCTGCGGCAGGGGACGATCCTCAGGTAGGCAATATGCACGGTAACCAGACAGTGGGTTTTCCCCTTCAGGCGAAGTATCTATGCAATAGAACCATGATAGATTCCATTCCTTGGGGTGCGTGCGAAGGGCAGCATGAGGAAAGCTCGCATCTTTTCTCTTTCGAATGCTGACACCGCCCAGTTCTTGATGTGGCCCGTCAGAAAATTCTGTCCACCAGTTTAAATGGAAAAAGTCTCTGAACAGGTCCACTGATGGTTCTTCTTGAAGATATGCTTCTGAGAAGACTTGAAAATTGCAGACATTGGATATAGAGTTCGGACCTACGTCTTGAGGATGGACTTGAAAAGCAGCTAGCACATCCCGAAAGAATTTTGAACTGGGAGGGCTAAAACCCCAGACCAAGTGATCAAAGAAAACAATGACCTCTCCTTCCTTAGGAGTAGGTGGACATTCATTTCTGGGGCCCGCCAGTGTAGGACCTCTTTAGGGCCCAGAATACCGATTGAAGCAGCGTTTGTTAGGTCCTCTTCAGTAATGCGGGAAGGAGCCCAGTTGCAAGCGACAAACTGCTTGGCCATCGTTCAGAATAAGGAAATGCTGAAAAATACAATGCAGAATCCGGTTTACCAATTGCTAAAATTAAGCCGGAGCATTATATCAGATTGTGGATCTAAATTGGCGGTTTACACAAGGGGCTAATGGTATTGCTAGTCCGGAAGCATATAAGAGTAAGGTAGCTACCGGATTATGATGATAGAGAAGGCAGACGCTAAACCGTCAATTACAAGGTACATGATTACATCTAGACCGTCGAAAAGAGCATATGATTGATTATACCGGTGAGTGAGCTACAGATCTACAATACGAAGAAACAGTTTCCACAGAAGGCTAAAGGAAAAATGGATCTAAGGCATAAGAAAAAGATGAAATTTATGCGAGTCTTATATAGGAAGAACCACGGAGGTTTTCTACAGATCAAATCTAAGCTGTTAAGCTAGAGGAACTAAAGGCGTGAGCGCGGAGCAGGAGAGCACTCAAAATGAATCTAAGTAAGGTTTGAATCTACCGCAAGGTTAACCAACAGGGATGAACAGCGAAGCTTCAAAGTTTCATGGCGGAAGCTATTGAATGAACCCTAGATTGGGATCTACAGTGAGGAAGAAGGAATACCCGAGGAAGAAGCGGGCGGCGGTGAGCTGCTCTGGACACGATTCAGGGTGATGCAGCGGCCTGGCTCGACGGCGGCGACAGGCTCGAAGAGCGGAGGCGGAGCTTCGAGCGACGGAGGAAGACGAAGGCAGAAGAGAGAAAAGAGACAGACCCAGCGGTATTTATAAGCCGAAGAGGTGAAACGGCAAGCGCAGGAATCGAGGAGGTCAGAGATCGGATAAAGATTACGATGTCGCCTCGATCTTCGGGGTGGCATTTAACTAAGATAACAAACAGAGGTGAGCAATAAAGGTGGAGGTGATGTCACAATAGATTAAGATGATTCCCGGAGATGACGTCATGGCCGGTTTACAATGCAGAGAAGAAATTTATGCAAAAACTTAGAAGACTGACATGAATAAGTTCAAATCAATCTGGGGCCTAATGTCAGGGATATTACTAGTAGGTATAAACCGGCTAGGACGATCTGGATTATACTAACATAGTTGTATTATCATAAGCCCAGTTGAAGATGAACCAAAGGTTACGGCCCATAGGGGCTTAGGGCCCATGTGTAAAGCTTACGGTTTGTAAACCGTCATATCATGTAACTTGAGATGTAAGATAGAAAGAGTAGAGACCGAGGCGGACACGATTATGAACCGGCCTCAGGACTCTGTAAACCGGACCGGGCGTCGCCTCCTATATAAAGGGACGACCCGGCGACGGTTCAAAGACATGCAACAACACGTCGAGACACAGGCAAGCGATTTGCTCCCTGTTCATCGACGCCCAAGCAATACCACACCAAACTAGACGTAGGCTTTTACCTTCATCGAAGGGGCCGAACTAGTATAAACCTTCTGTGTCCTTTGTGTGCTTTTAACCCTTTCAAGCTAACCCGCCTGATGGCCTCACACCTAAGTCCTCTGAATCGGACATCTGCCGTGCTAACTCCACGACACCAGCTACGCTGCGAACGGGGCACCACAGCCCGTTCCCGCCGTGTCCGCTGTTGCCGGCGTCGAGCCGCCGGTGGCTTAGCCCCGGTTTGACTAGGGGTTGACCCCCCTGGGTCGCCGACAAGTGGGCCCGGCCCCTGCTAACTTTTGGTAAAGTTAAAAACTAATTTTAGTTAAGCCACTGACTGACTGACATGTGGGACCCTCGAGGCCAATTAAGTTAGATTAGTGTTAACTAAATTAGGTTAGTATAGTTAGACACTGACGTGTGGACCCCACTGATCAGTTTGACCTGGGCGGCCCTGTTGACCAGCTGACGTAAGCATGACACCATGCTGACGCAGTAAGTATTTTCTTGAATTAAAATAAATCAGAAAATGATTTATGAATTTTAGAAAATACCCCAAACTTCTAAAAATCATAGAAAATAATCTATAACTCCAATGAAAATAATTTATATATGAAAAATTATTAGAAAAAATTCAAGGAATCTGTTTATGGCATTATCATGCATGTTTGAACAACTTATGTCTGCTGATTAGGTCATATCATTTAAATGGCATTTGAATAATCACATGTGGAGTTTGAATTTGAACCTTTGGTTCAAACCAACTTCATTTAATATGGTTGCTAGTTGCATTAGCTCAATAAACACCATATTGCCATATTATGATCATGCATCATATTGTCGCATTGCATTGATTGTGTTCTCTCTTATTTGCCGGTGATTGTCCCCTCTCAGTAGACGACGTTCCGACGATATGAGATCGATGACACAGATGAAGAGCTTTACTATCTTCAGAAGTGCCAGGCAAGCAAAACCTCATTGAGCATTCCGATACAATCCCACTCTCTCGCTCCAGCTATCTTTTACTGCATTAGGACAACAACGATTCAACTGCTTTTTGATGCGGTAGCTGAACCCCTTTTCCTCTGCATGACCTGTCATTGCCACAGTAAATAGTTGAAACCCACTAGCATGAGTAGGAGTTGTTTGAGCCATGTTATGCCTACTCATTCATGCTTTTTGGTTATGCCTGCTATTGCTTAGAGTTGTGTCAGGTCTGATTCATCGAGGATGAATTAGAAAATGGTCATCATGTCCTACTGTTGAGAGCTAAGTGTGTGAACATGATTTGGTAAAGGTAGCGATGAGAGGCCATGTAGGAGTACATGGTGGGTTTTCTCATTAAAACCATCCTCAGGAACTGTGTTCTGTGTTTGTTGATCCATGAACAGCTACTACCACACGTTGGGCCCTGAAATATGACCCCGCTCGACTTATTAACTGCCCTAGTCCTCTATCCAAGAGTTGCAATTAGTTTCTGGTGTTTGTAGTATGCTAGAGGCCATGAACAGCGCTGACCAGAGGGGTGGGCTGTGATGCGGTAGGCACGTGGCCCGGTGTACTGAGGCGCCCGTTTGGTGGCTCGGGAACACTGTACACATCGTTCGGGGCCGTAAGTGGAAACCTCGGCCGGACACCCTTCGGATGGAACCTGAATTGGCGATAAACCTGGACTAGCAACTTGTGTGGTTAGTCAGGTCGTGGTCTACAACCATGTCGTCTTTCTCTTGAAGTTTGCCGAGCACATGTCATGTGCAGACGCTAAGTGGTGGAAACACGTGTGAAGAAGTACACCCCTGCAGGGTTACAAATGATCTATTCGAGTAGCCGTGTCCGCGGTGAAGGACTTCTGGGTTGCTTATACAGTTCATAGACAAGTGAAAGTGGATACTCTAAAATGCGCAAGATAAGGGTGAGTGCTATGGATGGCCTTCTCGTAGGGAGACGGGAGCGGATCCATAGTGGTGTATTGATTGGTGAATATGTGGACTCGTGTGCGCCACCTCAAAGAGTTACTTGCAATCGTAGTTCAGGATAGCCACTGAGTCAAAGATGGCTTGCTGCAGTCAAACTCCACCATCCCTTTGTAGATACTGATGCATATGTAGCTAGATCTAATATAAGTCTTGCTGAGTACAATTGTACTCACGTTTGCTTAATTTATGTTTTGTAGAGAGACTTCAGTCTCACTAGTGGTTCCGCGTGGACTTCAACGTTTAGCTTGTTACCTCAGCTATGATCTTGTACCCTTGAGAGGGTCTTGTAGATAGTCAGGCTTCTCAGCCTTTTTCATTTGTTGTTGTCTGTACTCAGACATGTTATGCTTCCGTTGCTTGTATGCTCTATATGTTGGGTCATGAGACCCACTGCTTGTAATAAATGCTATGATGGCTCTTATGGGCCTTTATCTATATGAGTTGTTAAGTTATGTTGTGATGCCATGTTGTACAACACATACTTGCATGTTATGCGTACGTGTAATGTGTACTGCTATGTGTGGGATTCGACACCTAGTTGTTTACCCTTGGTAGCCTATCTTACAGGGAAATGCCTCCTTGTGCTTCCACTGAGCCTTGGTAGCTTCCTATTGCTCCGGAACACTTAGGCTGGCCGGCATATGTCCTTCTTCATTCATGTGTCTATTCCTTTAGGGAAATGTCATGCGTTGTTCCTTTAAGTCCTTGTAGCTTGCTACGACTTGGGTTCATACGTTGATGACCGACGCGTTCGTTCATGGGACATGTATGCCTGTCTATGTAATTTAGCGCCACTTTTGGTTTACAACTAGTCATGTCGGCCCGGGTTCTCTGTCAGATGGATGCTAGCGACACTATCATATACGTGTGCCAAAATGCGCAAACGGTCCCGGGCAAGGTAAGGTGGCACCCGTGGGGATACCGAGCGTGAGGCCGCAAAGTGATATTGTGTGTTACATGCTAGACACGTGTGACTTAGAATCGGGGTCCTGACATTCAGAGTGATTTCTTTTGTGTGCTTACTATTGTTTGCTTATGCTAGACCCGTGGGGAACGGGCTGTGGTGCCCCGTTCGCAGCGTGGCTGGGCTCGTTCGAGAGCCCAGACCAGCACGCATCGGGTGGGGGCCCCAGTCGGCTCTTGGATGGCCAGAGGCGAGAGCGAGGAGCTCAGCCGCGGTGGACGGAGCTCGGTGAAGGGCGCGAGTGGTGCTGCGGGATGCAAGAGGGCAAGGGGAGGCGCTAGCGAGGCTCAGCGTGGAGCGGCACACCCGGTGGAGACGCGCTCGGGACCAAATGGTCACCGGAGCATCGCCGGTGGTGAGCGCATGCGGCGGCCGGTTCGGATGCAGATCATGTGGAGGCTACGGCATGGAACATAAGAAACAGAGAGGGGGTCAGGATCAGTGGCTCACGGCGGTCATGTAGGTGCAACAGGCGAGCTCGGAGGAGGGCTGGAGACGACTAGATGGTGACGGCGATCTCGGGCGGACGGCGATGAAGATGTTGAAGATGGCGGGTCTGTGGGGCGTCTGGCGTCGCGTGGCTCGACGAGGAGAAGTATGGCGATGGGGAGGATCTTCTAGACACGACGGAGAGGCGGGCCAGTGGCTCTGGCCGCGTCGAATGGCGTCGGTGGCGGTGGCATGCTCCGGCATGGGGAGGGAAAGCAGAGGAGCGAGGGGGTGAGGAGAGAACCAGAGAGTGAGGTGGGTTCGTGGCCATCTCCGTGGCGCTGGGAGAGAGCGTCAGGGGCGTGAGGCCAGCATGGAGGAGGTGGCGGCCTCAGCGCGTGCCGTGCCCGCCTTCGCCTCTGCCTACTAGCAGAGGTTGAGGATGACTGGCACTGTGGGCCAGTGGGCCGCACAGTGCTGGGCTGGCTGGGGCGCCAGGTAAGTTCAATTTTTTTTTTAATTTATGTTTTTTATTTTTCTGCAGCTATTTGGCTTTATTGAAAATACTAGAACATATTCAAAAATCATGTAACTGCTTGATGGCACTGTTTGGAATATTTCCAACAGCCATCATTTCAGTTCATGATTATTTGGATATTTAAAGAATTTATAGCATTCAAATGCGCAAATGCAAAAACTTTATTACTTAATTCAAAATCCAGAATGATCCTAGAAATATGTGCACCATTTTTGGCAGAGGTATTTCGCCAATTCAAAAATGATGAACTTTTTATGATGTGCATTTTAGGTTCATTGAAAATATTTTTGATTTGAACCTAGTTGAATTCATTTGGTGCTAGGGTTTGAGCATCCCCATTTCAAATTCTTTTGAAATTAAACATGATGCATGATGCACTCAAGTCCAGAGCAAGTTGGAAAAGCCACTGTCCATGAGATCAAGGAGCGCATCTAGAAGACAAGACAAACATTCAAGACAAAGACTCCCAGAGAAGCACCCTCTACTGGTTAAGCAATGCCGGCAAGGTCGAAGCAACGGCCAAGAACAAGCCCAAGACGCGCCAGCTGCGCCCCCAATGCTTACCGGGGACCAAAGCATGCACGTCTCCGAGAAGGCCCGGCAAGCCATACCCCGGCAGGTACGAGCCAATTGCCACCGCTCCACCGCATCGCAATGCCAGTCACTTATCGATGCGGTGTGGAGCCCCCAGCCATTTAAGTGGCTCTCGCTAGGCACGTGGAGGCTTGCTGGAAGATAGATTAGACCTGTTTGACACCCGTCCAGTGGCGTGTCAAGTTAATAAGAAGTAGCTGGCTAAGCAGTGGTAAAAGCTTGCCCGGAATGCATCCCCGAATGCCAGCTAAGGTAGCATTTGTGGCATTTTGTTCTAAGTGCGAGAGTTAGGTATGATAGCACTACTGGCTATCTAATCACAAGATAACGACTATTTTGCCACTGTGGTTACCCCTTGAGTTATAAAAGGAGGCCCAGGACAACCTAGGGAAGTATTCGGACTATTGACACTTGTACTCGCGTATCAGCTCTTCCCGAGGCCACATTGCGGGGTTTGAGCTTTGTGTGTCTTCGTGTTCCTCCATCCAATCCACCAAAGTAGGAGTAGGGTTTCACTCTTCTGAGAGGCCCGAACTTGGGTAAAAACCATAGCTTCGTCGTCATGCTACCTCGCTACCTCCGCTCTTTGTGCAATGTGACCTCCCCGTACGGAACCACAGGGGGGCCGTGGCCCCATAGGTGATCGTGCGCATTCCACCACAACATATTTGTTGTGCCAGGTAGGGGGGATTGCTTACGGGAACCTGAAGTCGTGAAGAACGCGTCGATGATCATTATCATCTTCTTCATCCATGGCTCCCAAGAGGAAACCTGGTGCAACCATGCACCCCTCCACTTCGAAGGCCCCCTCGCACGCAGCCGCAGACGCCGCAGGCACTGCGGCGGTGATGCGTGAGGTGGGTGCAATGGGTGATTCGGCCGGTTCAGGCGGCCCCGCCATGGTGTCCCCCATAGCTGAAACTAGAGCAGGAATCGTCGGGTGTGAACAACATCAACAACTTCATGTAGAACTTGGCACAAAAGCCGCAGGTGGAGGCAACGCCCAGTCTATACCTCCCTGCCGCACTGGTGGTCGCAGCCGCAATAGTGACGTCCAATATGGCACAAGCAGCGATCCCCTAGTTCTGCCAACTAAGGGTGCGGCTGCAAGGCGCACGCATCATGCTTCGTAAGACGAGAAAGGCGAAGCACCGAGAAAGGAGTCGAGCGACGTTGCGGCCTGCCTCTCTAGCCATACCGACCACTGTAGTGGGAGCAATGGCACGGATCCAACTGGTGTTGAATTTCTCGTCGGCGGCTAACAAGATGGACGAGTGGACATCCACCATGCAGAGCTTGATTGGTTTCGTCGAAGCTCTCAAATCACTGCATGCGGAGCCGTCCCAATACCCGCGGACAACGACGGCGGCCGGGGATGACGGTCGTGTTGAGGGGGTTACGCCAACGGTGCAATTCCCTCCACGACAAAAGCCCAGAGGAAGCCTCAGCCAACTCCGCATATCAAGGAGCCCAACGAGGCATCCATGGCTTCGTATGGCCAGCAAACTCGCCGGGATCAGCGGCATGTTCTGGAAAACTGGCCGAAAGAAGATGTGCTTTTGTGCATAGAGCGGCGCCCCAGTGACCTTGGTGACCCCGTGCATTGTCCCTGACATTGGTGACCCCGTGCCCAATGTCAGTGGGTAGTTTCCTTTTGAGGTTGGGTGCCATGCCTTCACTCGTGAGCTACGGCAGGTCCGCTGGCCATCTACTCTAGCCTTCAAGCATGAACTGTAGGAGAAATACGACTGAAAATTGAACCCAGCAGAGTTCTTTGGCATCTATGCGGTTGCCGATCAAGCCTCCAGGGGTAGGGATGAGAAGGTGCTCGACAACTATTTCCCTTTGGTGCTTAAGACAAATGTGAGATCGACAACTATTTACCAGCCGGAGAATTCTATTTCTTCATGGGTTGACTTGTGCAATGAGTTTGTTGGTGCCTTCACAGGTGGCCACCAGGAGCCTAGACCGCCTAGGGATTTGTAAGTCCTCCCATAGAAGGAAGGGGAAGATTTGCGTAAGTATATACAAATGTCCTGTAGAGTACATCGCAACATCCCACAGATACACCCAGGTTCCATGATTGCCGCATTCCATTCGAATGTGCGCAATAGGATTATGGGGGCCAAGATGAATATCCGGCTTCCAAGGACCGTCAATGAGTTGTACACATTGGTTGTCGGCATTCTGGGAACAAGGGTACCCAGACTTGCCTGCATGCGGCCCATGACGTGGGTCCTTCACCGGCCTGGTACGACCCATCTTCAGCATCAACACTCAAGTCCTTCACGAGGGCCCAAGCCTCACGAGGTGGATGACACCAAGACCTCTGGAAGGAGCAGTCTCAGTAGGCTGGCTCTTGAGGAGCAAAGATGTCTATGCAAGCCCCCTCCTCATGAGGTTCAGATGATGGAAGCCATGACGACTGAGGGAGTCCTGGACTAGGTGGTCCTCGGGTGGCTGGATTACTTGTTATGGGCCGGATTGGTGGGCCGTGAAGATCCACACAGAAAATTATCCCTCATATCTGGATACGACACCTATATGTGTAGAATGGCAAGTGTAAAGTCCGGGTGTAATGTTTCCTTCCTCTGCAAGATGATTATGTACAACCTTAGGTCCCTTCGATGCATATATAAATCGGAAGGTTTAGTCCGTAGAGACAATCACCACTAAAATAGGCTAGACATCCAAGGTTTAGCCATTACGATCTCGAGGTAGATCAACTCTTGTAATCCCCATATTCATCAAGACCAATCAAGTAGGAAGTGTGGTATTACCTCCATTAAGAGGGCCCGAACCTAGGTAAACATCGTGTCCTTGTTTGCCCCTATTACCATTGATCCTCAAATACACAGTTTAGGACCCCCTAACCGAGATCTGCCGGTTTTGACAACGACAACGACCAAGGCCAGGCGGGCGCCAGCACATGCACTAGGGGCTAGTACTTAGCCCCATAAGTCAAGCTCCTATGGCTAAGTGAAAGTAATAAACCTGCATAGTCTGATTTCCTGGTTCGCCCCGAGGACACCTCCTTTATGGACCAAGACGTTGGATAAAGTGTGGTCATGCGTAATACCGAACACCCTTATAGTATCTACAAGGGGGCTGAAACCGACGACTGGAAACTTTCAGATACAACACTAAACAACCGCACAGGAGGAAAGTTGCTTGAAATATGAAGTGCAAAAATATATTCATACATATGGGTTCATAAGAAAAATCTTTACAACCCGGATATACTTAATCAAAAGCCACGTCCTTTGAGCACTAGCCCTCTACAATGCAAGCTCCTTCTAGGATGTCATCGAAGTACCTCTCGGCCTCCAATGATCCTTGCCCTCGGGCGGGCCGGCGGGTGCCATTTCAGTGGCCTTCATCTTCGCCCATTAAATATAGACGCTGGCAAAGGCCATCCGGGCACCCACTATACAGGACGAACGCTTCACAGCGTCGACCCGTGGCCTCACATCAATGAGCTGCTTCACCAATCCAAAGTACATACTAGTGATTGGCTCGGCGGGCCAGAGCCGGACTAGTAAATCCTTCAAGGCTGCACCCGCCATGTTATACAGCTCGACCAGCTGCTTCAACTGGTCGTTCAGAGGTACTAGATGTTCTAGTGCAAGGAATTGCGACCAGAACAGCTTCTCCATTGTGTTCCCCTCGTGGGCTTTGAAGAATTGGGCGACGTCGGTGATACTCTTCGGGAGATCCGCAAACACGCCTGGAGAACTCCACACTCTAGTCAGCGACGCATACTTCTGACCTCGAAAGATACTCTGGAGAAGAAAGGCCTTACCAGCCGCTATCTGTCTCGCCTGATGGATCTCCTTGGCAACATTGAGAGCTTTGTTGAGCTCAGATGTCTGGTCTGAAGTCTTCCGCTCCAACTCCTCGCATTTGCGGATGCCGTCTCGCAGCTTTTGTTGGACTTTGGCCACCCGAGACTCATGCTGATGGCGGGAGGCCTCTTCGGCCTCCAGCTTGGCAGCCCCTTTTCAGTGGCTGCCTTGTTCATCTCGGCCTCCTTATTGGCCTATGTAAGGGCGCCCTTGAGGGTCTCGACCTCGGCTGCGCCAACTGTGAACATAATCACACCACACAATGAGTTAAAACTCTTAAATAAGACATTTTGTCTTTTGACATAATAATTTTCAAAGTCCGCATACCTTGCGTTTCATCAAACCACTTGTTAATGCAGACAAGCTCTTCGTCATCTTCTGAGCTCGGAAACCTCTACGGCCTGTACAGATACCGCTAACAGGGAAGCTTGCACAAATAAATGGCACAATATGGTGTATTAGAGGATACTATGCGGATCATCTATTTGATTCCTTTCAAAATCAAATAGAGCATCAGGGGCTAGCGTTTGTACACATGTTTATTATCCTATACAAATAAAACATAAAGATCGCTTAGAATATTACATTGCATACCTCGAAGACTGTCATCAGGTTGTTGAAGGCTTCATTTAGTCCGCTCTTGGCGGAATGAACCTTCCCCATAACCGTAGCAATCAGCGTGCGGTTTTCCGCCACGATGGAAGCACCTTGTAGTGGTTCCTCCAGCGCGTTCGGTGCCTCCGGATTGATGGAGGTCGCCGGTGGAGCTAATTCTCTTCCCACTATCGTAGGGGCTGCCTTTCCGATTCTAGAGACTTACTGGCCTCCAGAACAGCGTTCGGCGGGAGCCCGAATTGCTTGGGCTCCCCGCCATTGGTTGCCATGGGGTCTGTTTCACCTTGGCTAACGATGGCCGAGGTGTTGACCTCGGGCACCCGCTTGGCAGGCCCTTTCCCACCTTCTCGCATAGGGGACGCCTGCAGGGAGGACACCTAGGTGTCCCCTAGGATGCGCGATTGAGCCCGCGGTGGTGTGTCACTGGCCACCATGTTGGTTGGTAGAGAGCTCCCTGACGATAATGAAGCGCTATGCAATGTGTGGGGAGGGCTAGAAGACAACAAATAGAATTTCTTATACAATGATAGCTGACTAACCAAATACAACAGTGAAAGTCCGAATGCATACGATTCGGCCATGGCTTGACCCTGGGCTGTTTTCAAAAGTCAGCTTTAGACTCTAAGTCCGAGCTGTCCAGGAGGTTTTACTTCCTCCTAGGCTCCCCCTTTCTCGTGCCTATGGGGGCCGCCCTCTTCGTCCGCTTCCCCTTGATGGGGGATTCGCTTTCCACCTCCTCCTCCTCTTCCTCTTTGTCATGGGTGGAGTGGGCGTTGGTCTCTCCGGACACAATATCCAAAGGACCCTTAGGGCAGGGCCGCTCTTGGCCTCCTAGGCCTTCTTCTTGGCCTTCTTTTCCGGCGCCCTGGTACGGCACCGGCACCAGCTTTGCCGTTTGCTGGGGCATGGTTGGGTCCTCGGGCAGCGGGGCCGGACAATTGATCCGCTCCGCTTTCGCCATCCAGGCATGTATGGAACGCAAATGTTCTAACTCCTGTTGTAATTGATATATGGATAGGATAAGTCGTCGGTAAAATTGTGCTTACATCCGTAGCCGGAGTCACGCTGTCGAAACCGATGTCTTCGGTCTCCTTTGGCCACTTTTTCTAGGCCTTGAAAAGCTGCTTCCATATATCTTCGTGTGTTGTGCCGAAGAAGCGTTTCAAGGTCCATGGTCCCTCCGGATTGAACTCCCACAAGCGGGAGGCCCGGAGCTGGCAGGGAAAGGTGCGGCGAAAGAGCATCACCTGAATCATGTTAGTGAGGTGGGTGTCCTTCGCTATCATGCTGGAGATGCCATTCTAGAGCGTCTTCACCTCCGATTGAGACCCCCCACTAAAGGCCCTTGGTGGTCCATGACGTGAGCCTTTCCGGGGGTCCGGGTCTGAATTCTGGCGCGGCCGCCCATTTGGCCTCACGGGGTTAGGTGATATAGAAGCACTCCTCCTGTCATACCTTATTGGTTTCCACAAAAGCCGCTTTGGGTCAGGTTGCGTTCAGGAGCTTGCTTACCATAGCTCCCCCACAGTCAGCGTGCTGCTCGTCGAGCACCTTCGGCTTTAGATTGAAGGTCTTGAGCCATAGGCCAAAGTGCTGAGGGATGTGGAGGAAAGCTTCACACACGACTATGAAAGCCGATATGTGGAGGATAGTGTTTGGGGCAGATCATGGAAATCTAGCACGTAGAAGAATATGAGTCCCCGGACAAAGGGGTGGAGCAGATAGCCCAGCCCTCGAACAAAGTGAGGGATGAACACAACCCTCTCGCTAGGCTCTGGGATGGGGATCACCTGATTCTTATCAGGAATCTGGTGCGCTATGTTGGCAGTGAGATAGCCCGCTCTCTGGATAATCTTCATGTCTTTCTCCGTGACGGTGGAGGCATCCCACTTGCCCTTGGAACCAGATCTAGCCATCGCTGGAGAAGGAGGCGCTGGTGGAAGGGATGGGAGCTGCGGGCGCTGGAGCTAGGAGATTGGGAAGCAAGTGCTAGAGGAGAGCGTGAGGTAAAAGGAGGGGATCTGTGTCCTTTTATAGGCGGTAAATACCAAATGTGGCCCACTCAGGTCGTGAAACTCGCCTATTCCCAATGAGATCATGTGTAAGGTACGTATTGCTTCCCAAATCAAATTGATGAGGATCCCACGATAAGCGGGAACGATCTCTTCTTCGACGAGACGTGCCAATGGAGGCTATGCATCGAAACACGAAAGTAGAGCCAAGAAAATGGTTCGAAATATTGAAGGGTCAAACATGACGTTTCGCTGAGAAGTTGCCAGTAAAGACACACTTTTGTTTTGACACATTGCCTTCATGGCTAAGGGTTGTACTAATCATGCAGAGCCGGACATAATTCCTTTATGCAGGATATAAACTTCATATGTTCGGCAGGAGGTACCCGCCTTGCAATGCCGAAGACAGTATGCGTGCCAGAATCATCATCATGAAAGACTTGTTTAGGGGCTACTGAGGGAGTCCTGAACTAGGGGGTCCTCAGGTGTCCTGATTACTCGTTATGGCCCAAACTGGTGGGCCGTGAAGATCAACACAGAAGATTATCCCTCGTATCCGGATAGGACACCTATATGTGTAGAATGGCAAGTTTAAAGTCCGGGTGTAATGTTTCTTTCGTCTGCAAGATGATTATGTACAACCCTAGGTCCCTCCGGTGCATATATAAACTAGAGGGTTTAGTCCGTAGAGACAATCACGACTACCATGGGCTAGACATCTAGGGTTGAGCCATTACGATCTCGAGGTAGATCAACTCTTGTAATCCCCATATTCAACAAGATCAATCAAGAAGGATGTAGGGTATTACCGCCATCAAGAGGGCCCGAACCTGTATAAACATCGTGTCCTTGCTTCCCTATGTCACCATCGATCCTCAGATACATAGTTCGGGACCCCCTACCCGAGATCCGCCGGTTTTGACACCGACAACGACCAAGGCCAGGCGGGCGCCAGCGGGCGCAGGATAGTAGGTTTCCTCTTTGGTGATAAAGAGGCAAGCGCAGGCGTGGAGTCCTGAGGAATCAACCAAAGGTTTCCATTTCCATGCAACAAGACCAGGACCGCTAGGGCGGCAGGATGGAGGTCATCACCGAGCCCACCGTGGCATCAGGATCATAAGCTTGGTGGGCGAATACCACCTTTTGTCAGGAAAAGATGTACTTGTGGGCATCCTGGGAACCAGGGTTCCCAGACTTGCCTGTCTGCGGGCCGTGACGCGCTCCTACTACGGCTGGTATGACCCAGCCGATCGACCAGCTGCTCTAGACCCTCGCGTGGGGGCTAGACCTCGCGAGGAGAACGACACCAAGAGCCCCTTAGGAGCAGCCTCGGTTAGGTTGATCCGGAGGGGCGGAGAATCCAAGGCCAAGCCTACCTCAGGAGGAGGCAGTGACGCACCGTGCCATCGCATGCCATTGCGTGCCAGCAGCGCAGTTGCCATTTTGGTGCAAAGAAGACAGCGCGGGCAAAGGTTCCCGAGGAGCGGGACAAAGGTTTCCCCTTTGGTGCAACAAGACCGAAGACCACAAGGACGATAGCGAGAATGTCACCACCCAGCCCACCACCGCGTCACCGCCTGATCCCTTTGCAGGCGAAGACCGCTTTTGTTAGGATAGGAACATCCCTGTGTTCCCGCTCAAAATGGCCGTTGTGGGATCCCTTCCCGCCTAAACATTTCGAGGGAAGAGGACCCTGGCCACCTATATAAGTAGCTAGGGTCTCCACTATGGAGGTAGGCTGATCAGATCGAGGGACTCCGCCCTCACACAAAGGAGTAAGAACCCTTGCCTCCTGACCCTCTTGAGCTCTCCTCTCGAGCTCACTAAACATTGTACTCGTTCATACTAAAGCCCTCCCGAGGCTACTCCACCAAAGCAGGATGTAGGGTTTTACACCGCAAGGTGTCCTGAACCTGTGTAAATTCGTGTGTGCTTTAGTTGTTGTTTGCTCGAATCTCTTCATCGCACGAGGGCGAGACGCTAGGTAGACGTGAGTGGGAGAGATCTTCGTTGGCGGCGAGGCCTTTGCGTGGCCGGAGCTACGTCGGCGACGAGCATCCGCGGCGGCGTAGGCGGGCGAGCCTGTTGCGGTGGCTGTGGTGCATGGCAGGGCGAGCAGAGAGGACAGGGACGGTCAGGAGCTCACAGTGGAGATGATGAGCCGGTCGGCGAGCTCGGGGATGGCCTGGAGTGGCTGGTGCAGCAAAGGGGATCTCCGGCGGTGGCGGTCGGGGGCGTGCTCGTGGCGGTGGCTCCATGGCGAGCGAGCGCTCGGGGCTCGGCCTGCTCTACGAAGCAGACGTCGACGAAGCTTCTTGACACGGCGAGGCGACGGTGGGGCGACGGTGGCTACGGTTACGACGGCGGTGAGCTCGCGGGCACGTCGGCCATGGCAAGGAGTAGGCGAGGGAGAGAGGCAGGGGGAGAAGTGAGACGTCCAGCGGCTTCGATCGACGACGTGGAGGTGAACCAGTGCGTCGTGGAGGCGAGGGAGTGAAGCAGAGCGGCGAGGAGCTCCGTGGCGTCCGCAGGCTCGCTGGCGTGCTCCTCTTTCCCTGCCTGGCAAGAGGAAGTAGCTGCATGGAGTGGCTGCTGGGCTGGGCCGCCAGGTGGGCCGGCCAGGTAAGTCCTCTCTCTCTCTTTTCTAATTTAGTTTCTGTTTTTGTTTTTCTGCCACTGTGTTGAATTATTAAAAATGCTAGAACATTTTTATAAATCATGAAACTGACCATGTCCACTGTATATTATATAAGCAACAGGGAACATTTTAGTTTATGATTATTTGGGCATTTAAAATATTTTATAGCATTTATATGCTCAAATGCAAATATAATATGATTTAGTCCAGTGACCTTAGGATGTCCTAGAAAATTGTGCACCATTTTTGTCAGTGGTTTAAGACCAAGGCAAAGATGATGAACATTTTTGAAGGGCATTTTGGGTACATTGGAAAAGATTTTATTAAACCCTAGTTGAAGAAGAGGGGTGTTGGGGTTTCTGTCATCCCCATTTCAAGTTTCTGGAAAAGTTAAACATGAAGCACACTCTAGCTAGTCCTAATGCAAGCACTGACTAGGGATGTGACAGCGCTGGGGAGAGAGTGTTCTCCGTGTGCACCCTAGAGTTCGAACCTCTCAAGGGTTTGCGGAACCCTAAATCCGAACCCTACCTCAAGGTGGGTTGTGCCTGGTCTTAAAGAGCTTCTGCGTGACAGCTGTAACCTACGCCGAACTAAACATTCGGAAGCCATTGCATGGGAAGATCAAGCACCAAGGACCTCGGGAGGTGACGTGAATGGGGCGAGCCCATCAGACAGAGCTCGGTCACTTGGATTTGTCAACGCTACAGGGATGGACCCGAGCACAGGCATCGTGCTTAAGCTTCATCATGTAACAACCCCAGGAGGAGCCCCTTGCGCACGGTTACCGTGGAGGCATCCCAGGCCGCAAAAAGGGAAACTGGTTTGCACACCCGGGCCTGCTGGTCAGAGCGCATGACACTTGAAACAACGAAACGCTAGACAAGGGCCTTCAAAAAATGAGGCGAAAAACCCAATCTCAAGCAAAGTCAATCTCATTTCGAGCAAAAACGATACAAGTCGCAGGGACGGGCTCACACGGTCTGGGGATGATGCAGCCCTAGGGGCACCCCCAACTGAATTCAAACGAAAAGATGAGACGTGCCACAGGGACGGACCCACGCGGCCTGGTGATGATGCAACCCAAGGGGCGCCCGTAACTGAACAAAACTCGGAAATGTCACCTGGCATAGTTGGTGGAGAAGTGTTGGTGTAGCCGAAGACGCTCGCTGCAGATGCCGCTCCTCATGAGTTGCTTGGCTCCGAGACCTCGCGAGGCACCTTAGGTTGTGGGAGCTCGTGAAGGACCAGTGCCCCCTCCGCTAGGATCTCCTGATGCTTGGCATCGTGAGCCACCAGGATGCCTCGCTGATGCAGGTTAGCTTGGTTCGGCAGGCCGAAGGCATGCGAACGTGTCTGTGAGGAGGGCCCTCACACCGGCCCACCTGGGATGGCCAGTAGAGCTCCTGAGATGCGACTCTGTTGAGTCCTGGGATGTTGACGCAGACGCGCAACCTACCACCCAAGCCTGGGACGACAGCTGCACTCGGTGGTGTGGGGAGACGCTCGCCTCACATTTCTCTTGGTACCTACAAGTCTTCGATGATCTCGGTGATGAACTCCTGAGCACTTGGTGCCTCGCACCTTGTGCCATCCCCACGGAAACGTGCGCTGAAGCACGCCTCCAGATGGTGCCCGACCACCTCCCTCGTGGTGTTGGCTAGGTCAGAGGCCCTCCAGAGTAGAGCCCCCGAGCCCAGCCAGAGAGGGGTGCCGGGCGCGCCTTCCTATGCGAGGGAGGAAGGCGCCTCATCCATGGGCGCCGACTTTGAGGCGTGGCTGCTTGGTGCTGCTTCCTCTTGAGGCTCTAGGGCGAGCAGCTGCTTATTCTTCTTCGGGACGCTTTCAGGAGGGTAGGCAAAATCTTCGGTGTCGGGGTTCTCCACTACCACAACTTGGTAGGCGCGCTCGAGAGCACACACCTCATCCTGCTCATCACAAGCAACCACGATGACTCTGCCAATTCCTAGCATCTTGAGGACGTTATAGCCGTGGTGGGTTGGAGAGCATGTCAAAGGTCTCGACGGAGAGGACGTTGAGTCCTGCCCCACCGTCAATGAGGGTCTTGGTGACGAGCACATTGCTGATGGTAGGTGAGTAGAGCAGAGGTAGGGCACCGGCCACGGCCACGCACTTGAGCTGGTCAACGGAGTTGAAGGTGATGGCACACTTGGACCATCTGAGAGAATTCGTTGTCTAGAGCTTGGGGAGGACTGCACTCACTTCTTGGGCAAACTGTTTGAAGATGCAATGAGATGTAGGGGCCTGAGCACCTCCGAGGATGCATGCCACTGCGCGCAGCTCCTGAAAGCCCCCAGCCCCTTCATCTTGATGGTGGTCATCGTTCCTTCTCGTCAGTGGTGGCAGCGGAGGAAGGGTTGCGTTGTCTCGGGGGCGACATTCATGATGTTGGTCCCTTCGATGCTCGTGAGGCTGGTCTCTCCATGGGCCCTCACGAGGCTGGCCCTGCCAGTGATCCTCGTGAGGTCGCTCACGCCAGCCTTGGCGAGAGTCACCGTTCGCCTAGCGTCCTCCTCCACAGCCACCTCTGCGATCGTAGCCTCGTGCGCTATGCTCAGGGCAGCATCTGAACCGTCCGTCACGGATGGTCCCGAGTTCCTAGCAGTCATTGGTATTGTGGTTGTGCACATTGTGGAAGGCGCAGAACGGGCGGTTGCCCTTAGTGGAATCTGGGTAATCACACCCGTGTTTCATCTCAGGCTTAGCTGACAGCACTACCAGTCCTTTGCGCTTGGCCTCCATGGTCTTGGCCTTCTTGTCTTCTGGGTCAGCCTCAGGGAGCTCGATGAGCGAGAGGCGACCCTCTTTTGCCTTTGCGCACTTCATTACGAGGTTGAACATCTCCAGAGTCGAGCACAGGTCCTCCTGAATGGCGAGTTCCTCCTTCATCCCGACATCCCAAACGCCATCAGTGAACGCCGAGATGATGACTTTATCAGATATCTTGCGAATCTTGATGCGGACGTTGGTTAAATGTTGCATGTACGTGCGCAGGGTCTTTCCTGGCTGCTGCTTGATGCGTCACAGGTCGCCTACCGCCGGGGCACGGTCACTGGTCCCTTCAAAGTTGCAAACGAAGAGTTCGCGCAGCTCACCCCAGGAGGAGATCGATTCCTTTGCGAGGTTTAGGAGCCATGAACGAGCGCCATGTTTGAGGGCCATGGGAAATCAGTTGGGCATGAACTTCTCATCGTCATTGGTCACTTCGATGCACAAATTCCGCAGGGTCCGGTGTTCCATCATAACACGGGGGTAGATCTGGCTTGAACTTGCCGGGCCAGATGACACGACGGAGCTCCAGGGTGAACGCCTTGTAGCCCGCCGTGCTGACTAGGGCTTGCTGCTGAGGTAGATCCTGGTCTGTTTGTTCGTGTGCCATTGCGCGGGGAGACGCGCAACCCTGGCGAGGCAGTGCATGAAGCGCGCGTGCCTCGCCTTGCGGCCGCTGCACACTTGACAACTTTCTTCATCTCGTGCTGCCACCCTGCACGGCTGGTCATGCTGGGGGGGCCTCGCGCAATGGCTCAGGGAAGACGTCTCTCCAGAGCAGTGGAGGAGGTGCGCCACGGGCCTCATTGCCTTCCTGAGGTTGTGGAAGAGGCAGCGAACGGCATGATGCTGGAGCTTCTCCCGCGGTGCTGACAAGCTCGGCAATGCGGTCCAGCCATTCTTCATAGAGGTCGTCGGTCGGGCGGTAGCGCAAGATCTCACGCGCCATGTGCAGCACAGCCTGCAAGTTCACCCCGACGGGTTTGGCAGGACGAAGCAGCCGCTGGAGTGAGTGACGGGTAGCAGTGCGGCCGTCACGCCGCGTGGAGAGCGGGAACGACGAATCCTGCTGCTCGTGGGCACCGGGGCCGGTGGCAGCATTTGCCGCCGGTGAAGGAGAACGATGGGGGATACTGTCACCGGAGGGTGCCATCTAGGCCACGCGAGAGGCGACAGCGACCCGGTGCTCAGCACGGACGCGACGGGCGTCAGCCATTGGGCAGTGAAACGACGATGAACTGAACAGACGAAGAGGAGCTTCGACGCACCCCTCCCTAGCGCGTGAAATGTCAGATTCAGAGCTCCGCAAAACCCTAATAGGTTTGAACTCTGGAGTGCGCGCGAAGATCTCAACCTTGCTTATCTATCTACTCGCCATCTCACGAACAAGCATGATGAACAAAAATGTAGAAGAGATACGAGGCAGTTTATCCTTGTTAAGGCCACCTAGCGATGAGTGGCCCTACTCTAGCAGTGTGGTGGATTAGCCTCGAGATGGGTTGTGGATGAACTAGTACAATGCGTGAACAACCTTCGGAGGAGAGGTGTTCTTGGGCTCGGACGAGCTGGTGGGCTTATCAGGATGGTATCGATCCGAGACCTTTGCTGGGTAGTGGCTATCCTACTTATATAGTGGGCTTGGTACTCTTCCCCGAATTGTTTGGTGGGATGGTATCCAACAACGGCGAATTTTGAAGGGGGGCAACTAGTACATCTTATCCTGACTAACGGTGGTCTTCGCCTGCAAAGCCTCTGATCTTGACGCCATGGTGGGTTCGGTGATGACCTCCGTCCTGCCGTTCTGGCGGTCTTGGTCTTGTTGCACTGGAATGGAAACCTTTGGCAGATTCCTCAGGACTATGCGTCTGAGCCCGCCTCCTTAGCACCAAAGATGAAACTGTTGTACTGCGCTCGCTGGCGCCCGCCTGGCCTTGGTCGTCATGGTTTGCGTCATGCAAACATCGTGAGGTGGGGGGTTGCATAGAGTACTCCGCTCCTCGGGAGCCAGCCGGCCGAAGCTGCCCCTTCCGGACGTCTTGGTGTCATTCGCCCCGCGTGGCTTGGTTCCTCGCGAGGTTCTTGAGTGTCGATGCTGAAGATGGGTCATACCAGGCCTAGAAAGGAGCCACGTCTCAGGCCGCAGGTAGGAAAGTCTGGGCACTTTGGTTCCCTGAACGCCGACATCGTCCTACAAGATTCTCCTCCTGCGAGTTGACGGGACACGACAAAGTAGTACTAGTCCATGATATGGCTTATTTTTTGGCGGGTAAATGAGAGAGCTTTATTCATATAACAACATTCTTAGGGCAATCATCCAAGATACTGGTCACTAGGAAGCTAGGTGTTTCATCAAGCCAGCTCTCAGTCACATTCAAAGTGCATGCACGCTACGCACAAAGATGCGCCGAAAGGTTTGCTGACCTGTTTACATGCTGAATAACAAAAGAAGAGAAATTATTACTGATCAGCTCTCATATTTCCAACAGGACAGGAGCCAGAATTAAGCGAGTATTGTAGCGACTATTCACGAGTGTCACCAACTCCATGCGATTAACTTCCATTATCACATGCGAGAACCCTCTCGAAGAGAAGCAAATGTGTTGAAGATTGCTTGATCACAGATTAAAATAAAATAAAAGTGCAAACGCTCCACCAGGCGGTTCCTTGTAGTAGTACTTATAGTAAACCTTGGGCTTGGCTCTTCGCGTCTTCGGGAAGTCAAACTATGATGGTACTGCAGTGTATGCTTCTGGCAATTTGACACCGAATTAACTATTGCACGTGTACTGCCTGAGCGAGGGAGAGCTTGCATTAGTCAGAAGCTTCTCCTTGTCCTGCAAGCTTCTCCTTGTCCTGCAACCTTCTCCTCGTCCTGCGAGTTGACGGGACAAAACAAAGTAATGCTAGTCCATACTGCCTCCTTTTCTGGTTAATATGGCTTAATTTGAAATGACATAAATACAGTTGCGGTCACTGTATATTTATAAAAATACAGTCAGTGGAATTCATAATACGCTCATTACGGTCAATATAATACATTTTCTGGTGTTTATATTGTTACTAGCTCACCTTGGCTGAGTATGTGTGTGCATGCACGTGTAGGTTGAGCACTTGACCTTGAGCGTGTGTGTTCCGTCGTGTGCTCGAGCATGCACGAATTAGGGGGCCGCGCACGTTTTTGTGTGCATGTGTACGCGTGACTGCTGCATGCGTGCACGAAGTTGTAGTCCCTCACATTCACATATTCATATTACAAAGCTTTGTGAAAATGTACCATGCAAGGTATGCTCTTTCGTTGTTCACGCATGCATTATTGCCCATATTAATACTCTGCAATGCTATCATGTCATGCAGGACATCCAGCATCTGGGTCCACATGTCTTGCAAGAAAATAGAGATAAGTATGAGCGAGACTCGGGAACGGCCATACACGTAGGGGGTACATGCAGGGGCCGCAGTAATATGACTAAATTAGTAGTCAAATCACACAGTAAGTTGCTCGGACGAAGCAACCATCATTTCACTCTTCGATTCAATGAAATATGCGCAATATAAAAAGGTTGATATGAAGATAAAATGAAAACCGGTCCTCTATATATACACTAGTAGAATCCTAAGCTACAAGCATGCTTTCTTGGGTTGCTCGCTGCACACTCTCTCGCATAGAACGACGGTGGTCACACCGGCCTGATCCCGCCGTCGGGGGAAGGGGAGGATGTTCTGCATAGATGCGGTCGGCAGCGGCGAGGGAGAAAAGCCACTGTCAGTGTGTCCCGGTCGGGGGTCCCCGCGGTATGGGATGATGCCGCCTCCCACCGGCCTTCTAGCCACAACTCGACGTTCCAAGTAGTACAACTTTCTTTTGGAGTCGGCTTGCTCCACTGCCGCAGCTCCCCACGTAGCTCCATCTCCATGTGGATCTTTCTCTACTTTTTTCAGTTGGGGGCTCTTTCTCTACTTCTACCGGCTTCTATTTGTGATGAGTTTATGTCTCATGAACTAGTGCCACTACTATTATTCTAATTGCACTTCTGCAATATCATTGTCAACAGGGATGCTTAGCTCGATTTTAGTGGAACTGCACAAAACAATCCTATGATCCAAGGGTGCCAGGCTTCTTTCCTTCGACGGGTTCTACCTAGCCAGGAAAGAAAATCATGTTTAGGTTTTAGGGTTTAATGCTGAGGGACTCCATCAGTAAAAAAAGTGTACACACACTTGCCACTTTTGTCTTTAGTTGTGAAGTAAATATTGCCTATGATATGTGAATCATTGACATGCATCAGCTTGTGTGTTAGCTTTCCTTTGTATTTGATGGAATGTTGTAACGGGGTAACCTTCGAGTTAGGATACATATACATGAAACAAAATATGAAAGCTTCGTACTCCCTCCAGTCCTTTTTGTATGCGTATCATGGGGAGTAGTATCATAGACTAGTATCACGCATATGATACTAGTGTATGATACTACCTTCATAGTGCATAGTATCATATAGTACGTACTAGTAGTCCCTCTGTCCAGGTGCATTAGGCACCTAACGAAATCCAGGAATTCCTATAATGTAAGTCACTGCAATTAGCTAATGCGTTGAATCCGCTTCTCCCTCATGTAGTATAGTATTCTTTTGGAAACAAACGTTTCATTTCGTTGGATCGCCCCATCGAGCAAAACCAACATTTAAAGCACGTCTGTCGCATTCGTGTCTCACCCTCCTCCACCCACATGCTCTGTCGCTCGGCATGCCACTCATCGCGAACTGAGTCCAACTTCCTCGTCTGCTTGTTGATGGATCGCGCCATGGAGTAGTAGCGCTACTGGAAAAGATAGACGAGGAGGGGGAGGACAGCTAGCTGTAGCACGGACTCCCAAGAACTTTTTTTACTCCATTGTATATTGTGGTCGCCCGTGGTGATGTTTGAACGCCGAGCAGTCGCGTGCACCAAGAAGCGGCACGAGCGGCGCGCTGCTTCAATGCCAGCACCAGTGAGAGGTCGCGGCCGCTCTGGCCGGGCATGAATGCGACACTGAACGTTTTGGGTGGGAAGTGTGCAAGGTTGATGATGAGGGTTCGGATTGGCCAGGGCGGTCAAGAACGGGCATGGTAGCAGTCCAGATGTCTGTAAAACAAGAGGTGTTGGACGTACTACGACCCTAGCCACAATGGAGAGTACAACATACACTATAACATACACATATTGCTGGATTATGTTACTACCTTCATAGTGGGTAGTAACATAAGTGTGTTATCATGCAAAGCTTCATTTATTAGGTTATAGACTCATATTGCATTGTGACATGTGATATTACAGTAACTACTAGCTAAGTTACTCAAACAACCTCTCTCCTCATTAACTCATTGACACACAAGAAAATTTGCTGAGTTGGACTTGATGTTACTGCTCAAGTTACTCCCAATGTGGCAAGTCTACGTAATTATTAATAACGTAAATAATGTGCCAGCTGGAAAAATATGATTGGAGATGGAGATGGAGAAGGAGATGGAGATGGAAGTACCACTAAGAATTTTTCGTAAACACGGATATGCATGTCTATATCTACTCGGCCACATCATCGATGTCTCATTATCCCTCTACACACACACAAAATTAGTTTGTTCCTAGGATAGGAATATCATAGGAGTGGGAAACAATATGAAGTGAGATAAATGGAGTAGTACATAAAAGAAGAAATGTACACGCACTCACTCTGTCTCCAACATGCACGCGGGTACACGATGGAGCGCATTTGTACACGAAGATGCATTACATACGTAACAATTTGACCCGTTAATTTGTTCACTTAATAATGAAAGGTCGGGGATCACATGGGAGAGACACAAAGTGCAACCTGGAAAGCGGGGAGCGTGTTATTGATCAAGTTTTCTTTCTTATTTTGAAGAAAAAATTGAGTTTTCTTTCTTGGTACGTTAAAAAAAGATTTGTCCGCCGGATTTTGTTTCTTTTTTCCGGGAACATGCGTATTCTATTTAAAACCATTGTTATAGAAAGATGTTTTTACTCCATTGTATATATAGCCTATTCTTTGATAGGGTTTCTCGCGTCTTGCTCTCTCTATCCTCTCTATCTCTCTTCTCACCGGTGGTCACTGATCCAGCCGGATCACATCTGCTGTGGGAGGTGAGGAGGTCCAGCGTTGACGTTGTCGCCGTCGAGGATGGATGAAGCCGATGCGCACCGTCCTCTTGGAGCTGGCGCCTGCACGGACGAAAGTCCTCCGCACCCTCGTTCGCTGTCGTCGTGTGGGAAAATCCTGCCCGTCCGCCTAAGCCACATCTCGCCCACCTGAGGTATAACTTCTTTTGGATTTCATGATTCATTGTACTGGTCCAGCTCCCCAGGTTGCTCCATTCATGTTTTCTTCTATACCACTACTCCCCAGCTCCCGTTGTACTATAGCTAGGGCTCGTCGGCTGGTTCAACATCACCTACTCTAAAATTGGTCCTGGTTTATGCCTCGGTGTTGGTATAAATGTTTTGTTTCGAGAACAGTACATGGTGGTTGTGCGTTCATTGTCCATATGCTCATATTGCTTCTGCTAATATGTAAAACTATCACTGGTAAAATGAAGCAATGCCCATGTTAAAGTGACGTCCCTTTGAAGTAATGACGCTGCCAATCTAGAGGCATCGATAAATGCTTATGTCCTGCTTTAGTGTATTTTCCCGCTTTAGTTCACATCAAGATAATCATGATGCTTCTATTTTTTGTACATTTCATTAATTCTTATTGACAATTAAGACGCCATTGTTAGTCTTGTTCCACTGCCAAAACAAAGTAACAACACTAAGTAAATATCCTTTTTATATATATTTTCAGACAGCGATGCGTATCTCCATACCCGGGTGTGTCTTCCTCGATTTTAGTGGAACTGCACAAAATTGGATATCCACTGTTGTTTCTCCTCACCGTCTTATGCCAAGTGGTTCTTCCTTTCTCGAGCTTTATTAACGAGAAGAAACAAACCACAGTGAGGATTATCAAACATCATTGGTGCCTGACCCAAACTTGTTGCCAACATCGATGATGCATCACCACGATGACCTATCGATTGTCATGGTTGCGTCCCATGGTTGCATGCGCTGGTGAAGCTGATCGATGTTCAATGAAGAAAGGGTTGTCTTCCATCAGTCCTCTTTGCGTCTGACCACAAAGGCGATATCCTTCATAAGTTCATCTTGGAGCAGTCGTTTACGTTGGTGCAATTTTATCACACAATTGGATATGAACCAAATGTTTCCTCGAAGAAGCGTCGACGTTGGTACTAACAGCAAAAGTTTTGTATTGATTTCTAAGCCTTCTCACAACTTCATCTTCAGCTCCCCTCTAATTTTATTGGGATATTTAAATTAGTGCCCCTGGTTCCTTAGTTCTGCTCACTTTTCCCCACGCTCCAAACGTTTGCTCACTTTTCCCCTCTTCCTTAGCTGAAACTCTCACAAATGCTCATAGCGGCCGTTTGCCGTCTTGACCATCCATTGACCGTTAATTGCTGACGAGTGGGGCCGAGTCTTCGTCTGACTGTTGCTTGCTGACAGGTGGGACCGGAAGGAGACACATTTGTGTGAATCTGAAACATGCACTATCTAGACAGGCCGCACTGCACCGCGCCGCCCCGCCCCCTCCGCCCGCGTCGTGCCGCGTCCACCGCAGTTGTTTCTTCCACCCTATGCCCCTATTCCGTTCGTCAGCGACGCCGCGTCTCCGCCAGATATAGCCCACCTCCCCATCTAGGATTACATAGCGATGTTGATTGAGGACACCCGTAATGCAGTCGACTGTGGAGAGGATTGGGTCGAATCCGCGGCAGATAATTCATGGATTAAACCTGGGTAAGCATTGTTTCCTCTCGAATTGACGTTCTAAGTCGTATTGTAGGCCGTATTTGACTTTTGTTTGCTTGAATCGTTCGAATTTGTGCTCGATTTTACCTGGCTAACTGAAGCCTTTATTTCACTCAACAAAATAGGATTGATCACGCGCTGGCTTTCCGGCTGTCGATTAGAATGGAAACTAGTGTGATTCGTGGTACTAAACTGCATTTGATTTCATCATTTTTCTATCCCAAAGTGGTAGAAACCAGCATATCTTTCAAAGATTTGCAAGATGAGCTCAAAAACACCTATCCCTGGAGTGATGCCGATGCTGTTGAACTGAATTACTTCAGCAGTGACGAGCAAAGACTTCTCCCACTAACTTGCGACGACCATATGTCGTTGCTTTTTGCTGGGATTGCTGGCTGCCGATTCGGTAAACTCCAAATCGATGTGCTTCAGCCACGCGCAGAACGGGTGAAGGGGAAGGGAGTTCAGACATCATCTGTCTGTGCTAACAGCCAGCACCCCGGCACTCCTTGTAGGTCGACACCAAGTAAAGCAAGTGGTTCAGGGAGCCACAACATGCCTGCTGCCAATTGTGGTTCCGATTCAGCTTCTGCTTCTCGTGTACCTTCTGCAGTTGGTGTAGAAGAGGATGCAGAACCTGACGAGGCAGTGCCTACAAATGATGATGAAGACGAGATGATGTTTCCTGAACTGGTCGATTTAGCCAGTCAGCAAGCAGTGGATGACGAATATATGGAGGAGCCCATCAGCCAAGCTAGGTTTGATGACACTGACGATGAAGAGAAGGTGGAGAACATGGATAGCTGAATCGAGGATGAATACGATGGTGATGACATGCCAACAATTGAGTGGAATAGGGGAAAACCTAAGCTTAGTGTAGGTACCATTTTCCAATCAATGGTGGACTGTCGGAATACAGTGACAACATGGTGCATTATATCTGAAAACACCTATAAGATTAAAAGGAGTGAGCCAGCAAGGTTAACAATTTTTTGTCCATATCCTAGGTGTAGGTGGAAGTTGCATGCATCTCGTATGAGAAAGAGCAAATATATTCAGGTAATCCAAGTTCAGTTAGTAATTTAGTTTCAGATTGTTGAGTAAGGTTTCTTAACTGTTTTTTACCCTTTTATTTTGTTTCAGATAAAGAAAAACCGACACAAGCACAACTGTCCACCTGGAGGGGGAGGGGGGAAGGCCAAAACCAAGCTAGCAAAAACTAGGTGGGTGGCAGATGCTATATTGGATTGGCTGGGAGAAGAACCTGGACTTGGTCCAACAGCACTCCATGGGAAGCTTTTTGAGAAGTACAAGATAGAAATTCCTTACATGAGAATTTTCAATGCTAGGGAAAAGGCTCTTGATAGAATTAATGGTCAATGGAAAGACAGTTTTCAGTTGCTTTACACTTTCAAAGCTGAAGTGGATATGGCAAGTCCAGGGAGTGTTGTAGAGATTGACAAGCATACAGTTCAATTCAAAATAAAAGGGAAGTCATTTCAGAAGGAGTGCTTCAGAAGGACTTTTGTTTGTTTCAAGGCTTGCTGGCAGGGGTTTCTAGATGGTTGCAGGCCCTATTTGGCTGTAGATGCTACACATTTGACTGGAAGATGGAGAGGACAGCTAGTAGCAGCTTCTGCAGTTGCTGGACACAACTGGCTATTCCCAGTTGCATTTGGTGTGGTGGAGGCAGAGTCTGAGGATAGTTGGGTCTGGTTTCTGCAGCAGTTGCGCAACATTATAGGCACACCCCCAGGTTTAGCTATACACACAGATGCTTGCAAGGGTTTAGAGAGTGCAGTGGAAATTGTATTCCCTGGAGTGGAGCATAGGGAATGTATGCGACACCTAGCGCATAATTTCAAAAAGAAGTTCAAAGGTAAAGTTTATGATGAGAACTTATGGCTAGCATCATACACATGCAGCAAAAGGAAGCATGAACACCATTTGAGAGTGTTGTATGCTCAAAATCCTTTTGTGAAGGAGTACATGGATGCACATCATGGTAAGGTGTGGTCAAGAAGCAATTTCAACGAAATCTGCAAAGTAGATTATGTGACCAGTAACCTTGCAGAATGCTTCAATTCAAAGTTCAAGTTAGTGAAAGGGCTCTTGTTGTCGCAAGCATTTGACAAGATGAGGCAAATGATCATGATAAAGATGGCTCTTCATAAAAGAATTGCAGAAACACAATATGTTGGTCATCAAATGCTCCCATCACTGATTAAGGCATTGCACTTGAAGGCAAGAGGACTGAAGATGAAATGTATTCGATCTGGTACATATGAGGGAGAGGTTACCTATACTGACACTAAAAATAGGGTATGGAGGTATCCTGTGAACCTAAGTACTAGAGAATGTACTTGTAGGCAATGGTAGATCCGTGGGAAGCCATGCATACATGCCCTACATCTGATGACCATTATCTGGGGTGCAGATGGTGAAGTTGATCAATATTGCTCTGAGTATTTCTCTGTTGCCAAATTTATGGCTGCTTATGCTGACAATGTGCCTGCACTATTGGGGAAAGATCAATGGAACATAGTAGATCCAGGGTTCAAACTCCATGCTCCTGTCATTACTAGACCACCAGGAAGACCAAGGAACCAGAGGATTAGAGCAGGTGAGGAGGGTCGTCTACCAAAGAAGCGTGCTTGCAAAAAATGTGGAGTTCTGGGGCATATTGCTAGGCTTTGTACCAATCCAGTGGATGCATCATTTGGAGAGGAGGAAAGATGGACAGCAGCCAATGCTGAGGAGAATGCAGCAGCAATCGAGACTGAAGATGCAGTGGAGAATGCAGCAGCAATGGAGACTGAAGATGCAGTGGAGAAAGCATCAGCAATCATTTGGTATGTGTTTGCACCCTTTGTAGAATGCAGCTACCCTTTTGTTTGCATTTGTTCTCTTTTTTTCCTATGGCTTATAATTTTATTTACCAGCTCTAGGGAGAAAAGGCAAAGAGATGGTGAAGCAGAAGATTTTGAAACCATGGCCTTTGATGGTTTTAAAGCTATAAGAGAGGAAAAGGAGGGGGTAATTATTCCAATTGTGCCTTTAAAGACTACTGAACCCATAGATGACCGTCAAATGGTCGTCAAGTGCTCGGCGAGTGGAACTACTCCATCAGCACCTCCACGGGGAAAACACCAA
This sequence comes from Secale cereale, assembly GCA_902687465.1. NCBI lineage: Eukaryota > Viridiplantae > Streptophyta > Magnoliopsida > Poales > Poaceae > Secale > Secale cereale. The sequence continues at coordinate 447,888,373 of LR738712.1, forward strand.
GTAAAGCCCAAGATCAAAAGGAACAAGAGTCTGAAAGAAAAGTGCATCTCAACTAGGGAAACCAGGAGCAAGACGGTGAAGCCAGCTGCAAACACAAGGAGCAAGTCAAAAAATTTGAATTAAGTTGTTGGGAAATGTTTGTGTTGTAAATTTGAGGGCGAGTCGATCACTTAAAACTTGGTAGATTTGTATAAAGATGTTGGCATCTTAAAACTTGGTAGATTTGAGCTACTGTAACAATGTTGGCATCAGTTGTAATAATGTTGGCATCATTTGTAATAATGTTGCTTCTACTTTGGTTCCTTATTTGAGTCAGAATTCAAATTTCCATCAAAATTTGAATTTAAATCAGTATTTGAATTTGGGAAAATATTTGGATTCGAGCCAAAGTTGAAGTTGAACATTGGAGGTTCATTGCTCTGTGCAGTGTATTTGATCGAGCATTTGAAGTCCAATATTCCTAGGTGAACAGTCCGACTAATAAATGTGCTAGAAACGAGCTCGAAAGCTAGGGTAAACAACCCTATTTGAAAACAAGTTTTTTTACCTTCCCTAAATGAGACATATATATTTTTATTAACACTTGTTCCATATATATACGGTAAAAACGAAGTCTCACTATTTATTGATTAATATTCATATTACTGCATTTTTTTTGAAAAAATATGCTTTTAATTCAAAACCGTCAAATAACACGTTTTAGATATGAAAATGAAAAAGTAGGTTCAGATCCTTCTTATTCACTCCAAAATGAAGCTATGGAGATTTTTCTGAATTTTTTTAATTATTTTGTTTTTTTTCAAACCCTAAACCCTCTCTCCCTATTCTACGAACTCTGAACATGTTCATAGGTGATAGCTCATTTGTGTGAAGCCTTCTTTCATGAATATGAGCTACACCAAGTTTATATTTTTTTTTCTCATAACCTTGTCACATATGACGGTTATGTTCGCAAGAATTACATCATTTTGAATTTTTTTTGAATTTTTTAAAAACATTTGAACTTGATTTCGGCAAATCACTTCAAAAAATGATTTTTCAATAAAACGCCCCTATACCGAGTTTATATTTTTTTATGGTAACTAGGTCTCATAAACGGACGAACTACGTTTGTTTTATATTTTTGCGATTTTTTATAATTTAGTTATGGCCATTTGAAATCTGGTCAAACCCTAATAACCCCGTTGACTCGCTCATAACCCCTCCAAACCCTAGCGTCGATCGTCCGCCGTCGAATCCTACCAAGCGCCAAACACCACCCGTCAGATGTGGGGTAGGCATGCGCGATCCGCGTGATGCATCCTGATTGGCTTCCCCTTCTCCTCTTCTCCATCTAACAGACAAAGGCATCGAGCAGATCGAGCAATTCCTCTGTTTCTTTCCCCATCTTCTCGTTCTTCTTCCTCTCGACCAATTCCTCTGTTTCTTCCTCTCGGGCGATATGTCGACCTCCTCGTCAGCCCCCCGTCCCACGTGGCCGGTGTATGGTCCAGTACCGATGACTCGATGGACTGACTGCCCACGGACTGCGCCACTAAAGCGGTTGACTTAGAAGGAGGAGAAGAATGGGAACTTTGGGCGTGAGTTCGTCAAATGCGAGAGCAAGCCGGAGGGGCAGGTTAGATCCTCGCATCCTTTATCTCTAATTTCTCAAAAAATCTGTCAGATTTGGCTTTAGGTTACATGATTTCGTTTTCAGATCATGAAGAAATGCTACCATTTCAAGTGGATGGATGATTATATCCAAAGGCTTCAAGGGTTGGGCTTGCTGGATTCGAGGGGGAATGAAATCGGCGAGTTCAATCTACCCCATGACAGTGCCGCTCTGGCAGGAGCAGCGCGTCTGGAATACCCGACGGTGGTAGATGTCGAACTGAAGGCGGAATTGAAGAAGATGAACAAGAACTTCAAGCAGCTGGTTGAGTTGAAGAAGCAATCCGATCTGATATCTTTAGGAATACTTGCTCTAGGATTTTTTTTACTTGATGGCCATCTCTCGTTAGAGATGTTTGTCTACTGTTGTTGCCACTGTTTAGCAATCCTCGTCTATTTATCTCAAATGCAACTCTGTTTAGTGCAACTGTCGATCTCTGAATGTATGCAGTTTACTGTTAAGCTTCGACACTTTCAGTTTCGATAGAAGACAACTACCAGTTTCGATAGAAGATAACTACCAGTTCAGTTTCGACACTTTCAGTTTCGTCAGTTCTGCTAGAAAAAAAACCTAGTTCGCGGCCCAAAGAGAATCAAGCTGCAATAGGCCCACAAAGGATAAATGAGGCCCAGAAACAAGCGATGTTTCTTTTTTTGTTTAGGAACGACTGCTTTGTTCTTTTTTGTTTCTGATTTCTTTTTTCATTAATTTGATTGCCCAATCTCTTCTATATCATTGAGGAATTTTTTTGGCTTCCCTTTATGGGTCCCTTCATTTATCCTTTTGACTAAAGCCAAACATCTCAAAGTGTAGTTTTCTACATAGTGTAGTTTTCTACATAGTGTAATTTATACTTCATGATTGGAAAAAGAGGTCCAACCCTCTTTTTTATATACTTCAAACATAGTGTAGTTTTCTGACTAAAGCCAAACATCTCAAAGTATTTGATACTTCAATATTTCTGAAAACCAAAGTATTCTTGGATTTTTTTTGAAATGAAAGGGGTTTTCCCCACTGCCCCATTTTATTGAAGCAGAACGATCCAGGACAGTATTCTTGGAATACCTAAAAAATACAGAGCTCTCAGCAAACCAAAGCCGTGTACAAATGTACAATATGTTCTTATTTTTAGAAGGCATCTTTATTTTTTGAGGGGTAAATGCTTTGCCTTATTGACCAATAACATGAAGTACAAGAATTACATGTAAATCGAAGGTTTGTAGGAGCCACATATGGCGTCCTTCCCCCAAATGCAAAGCATGTTTAGCTAGGAGATGAGCTTCCCTATTAGAAAATCTCCCTTCATAAACAAAAGAAATATGTTGAAAATCTGAATTTCCATCCTTAACTTCCTCCACTATTGGGCCTGTGATTCCTTGTGCACCCAAGTACTTCCCCTGGTCATCCCGGCAAACTACACTAACCGCGCCAATAGGAGGGGTTTTGCAGACTGCCCCATCGATGTTGATCTTTGCAAACCCCAACGGTGGTGGTCTCCAACTTGCTGCTGTTGCCTGGGTCGCTCTAGCATGCGATAACGGCCGAATCGGTCTTGTCTCCCTCAGCTCATCAATGAATCTGGTGACGAAAGAATAGGTTGTTGCTGGACTCTGGTGCTCTCCCTCATGAATGAGCTTTCTTCGTGCGTACCAGATTGCCCACAAGGTGACTGTCATGCACGTCAATTCTTCCTGAGTGACAGAGGCAAACATACCGAATAACCAGGAGCGAGCAGACGGTTCCGCAGTAGCTAGCATGTGTTCAACCAGCTGTTGATCATGTAGCGCCCATAAGGCATCTATAAACACATCATTTTTAGTTAGTTTGGTTAATTTTTCCCACGCCAATTAGACGTGTCTAAACTTGAGCCAAACAAAATACAAACATAACAAAGCATTAAGGGAGCCCAAGCATTAATATAACACACATAACTTAACTTAGATAGGGTTGCTAGGGCAACATAAGTTCTTACATATTACATAGATAATAATAATTAGAGTAGCTAGGTCAGGCAACACACACACCAAACTCAAACTACATAGTAGATAGGGTAGCTAGGGAAACACCGCCATGTCTTCACCGTCGTCTTCACATTAACCGCCGGCTTCACCGTCTTCTTCGCCGCCGGATTCACTCCTCCTCAAGGACGTTATCGCCGAGGTAGTACGGGAGGCTGTCCATGCGGTTGGGAGCGGGGAAGATGCTCTCGAAGTCGGTGAAGATGTTATAGATGGTGAATGCGATGAACTCGCACCCACACCAATACACCTTGCTGAGCAGGTAGTAGGCATCGAACCTATTGGTGAAGTGGACGACGAGCCCTACAGCAGGAGCGTTGGCGTGGGGACGCTGCTCCACGAGGTTGAACATGGGCGGCGAGCCCGCTTGGAGGTGGTGGAAGCCCACACGGAGGAACCCCCTGCAAGCTCAGTGCTACCCCTCCAGCGTGAGAACGCCCACACGCGGAGTGATTCCTCGACGACAACGTTGGCGGGGTACCGCCGTTCCGGCACGGTGGGAGGCTCCTGGAACGTCGGCCCGTAGAACTACATCTTGAACGCTTCGCCGAGTGGAACTGCTTTGGCTTTTGGGGGAAGAAGAGAAGTGGGAGGCGCAGATGGATCTGTCGAATAAGAGGCAATGAAGGGCAGTTTAAATAGCCGGGGGAGACGAAGTGTGTACACGCGCAAACGGCATAGTTCGTGACTCAGCGCGTGCGTGAGCTGATGCCTCATCAATGTGTGAACGTGAATCGAAGCGATGCCTCATCAGTACGTGCTCTGCGTTGGCGGCTCTTCTGCGTGCTCTGCCCCTTCTGCAACAGGCACAATTGAATCGAGCGGCAGCCGTGCACCGATGCCTCGACATATGGAGTTATGGACGCGAGCGTGCATGCAGCCTGCCCCTTCTTCCACCGGCACGTATGCCTGCGACGCGTGAAATGACTGAATCCACTGGTAACCGTGCGGCACGGATCGATGCGTGCGTGTCGGCGTGCATGCATGCACGGATCGATGCGTGCGTGTCGGTGTGTCACTAGATGTGTGCGTGGCTGTGTTCGCATGCATAGCAGGCTACATCGATGCCAAAGCCGGGCCGGGCATGCATAGCAGGCTGCATCCATCGATACTAGGCTATGAACACAAACACGGCCCAACCAGCGGAGCCACAGCCACAGTCAATAGAGTCCAACATGGCCCCACAAGTCAGTTAACGGCCAAGACGGCAAACGCCTGTTATGAACATTTGTGAGAGTTTCAGCTAAGGGAGTGGGGAAAAGTGAGCAAAAGTTTGAAGCTTGGGGAAAACTGAGCACAACTAAGGAATTGGGGGCACAGATGGGATAAGCCCAATTTTATTTATCCAGGTTTTAACTGAATATGTTGTCAGGCTTTGATTAAAAATATGGTGTGGACTAAAAACCAGGATGGAGGTAGTACCCCTCCGTTTTTATTTACTCTGCATACTCCCTCCATTTTTCTATACAAGGCCACAAAGCAATATTATAGTAGGTACCAAGGTAAAAGTAAATGTGTTAATGCATATTTCTCCGTCCCACCTTCTACAACAAGCCAATGATCTCACTCCGTTTGTTTAATTAATGAGGCCCATGCAAATCAACTTCTAACACACACATGCATCAAAGGGATAATTAAGGCATTCCCTTATACTAGGCCACAAACTCATATTACAAGTACCAAGGAAAAATTTAATGACTGCTTTGCTAGCCAATTTTTTTTGTATTAAACAAGTTGGTAGCATGAGGAAACATCATTAAATTTTGTCTCGATTACTATGAGTGGACTTGTATCATTGCAAATTCTAATTTTGATTGTGGCCTTGTATATAAAAATGGATACATCCATTTCCCCGACAAGTATTTCCGGATGGAGGGTGTACTATATAAGCTGGAGCCTCAGCGCTTGTTCACTTGGGTTTGCACTCTTCACACTCTCGCTGCACTACATATACATACACGTCGTAGGCTTAGCGTTCCTTTGCTAGGGTTTGATCTATTCACAATCTCTCACCCTCTTTATCAGATCTAAGCAAGACTACGTTGGCCTCTCTCTCTCTCCTCCCTCACAGCTGGTGAAGGAGCCGTCTGGATCCCGTCACACTGAGAAGGGGAGGAGGTGCAGCATTCACTCTGTCACCCTTGGCGAGGGAGGCAATCCACTGCCGGCTGCACTGTTCTCTTTCACCCAGCCATTGTGCAGGAGGGCCTGCGACCCCTTCTTCCTCGCTGCCGTACGTAGTGTGGGCAGATCCGGCCTCCCGCCGCACGCCTCACCACATCCCTACCACCCTAAGGTATAACTTTCTTTGAACCGTCATTGCTCTAGCTGCATTCGGATCTTTTTCGAGTGTGTTCCGTCGAATCTAGGTCTTGGTTCAAAGAGGAAAGAAGGGTAGGGTGGGGTGGAGCATAAATTTAGGACGTGGCTCAATGAGGAAAGGAGGGAGGGAAAGTAGTATCGACTAGCTATCCAGCCGCTCTATTGGTCGAAAAGGGAAAAAGGGGTAACCCAGTAAATATATCTGCAAGGAACATGTCTCTTTGTTGAAAATGGAAAGAAATCGGTGGGTCACGGAGTTTATGCAGGACTAGATTTGCTTCCCTTTCATAGGAAAAAGGTTCAAAGAGAACAAATATGGTACCAACACATATATGCTTCTTGGCAACATACTCTGCATCACCCATTTATACGTGTGGAGGCACATGGTGCTGGCATGTCCCATGTTCCATACAACTATTTCGCTATTGTAAATTTAAGAATGCCGCTAGAAAAGTGAAGCAATGCCACTATTAAAAGTAAATTACATTTTTATCAAATGTTATTTTAAGATAATTTCTTTGTTGATATGAATCAATGCAACCTTTTAGAAATGCTAATGTCCTATACTTTGTTTTCCATCAAGATAAGGTAGATGCTTCTTTTTTTGGCCGCATGTTTCTGTTGAATATATGAAAAATTGCTATGAAATTTAATCCTCATCCTCCTTTATTGGCCAGTAATTGTTACCTTTATTGCCTCTGTTAAAACAGGGATATCTATTCAACTTGTTGCTATTGCGACATTTTGCTTTGCTACGCAAAACACTTTTGTTTTAGGAGTGCTTTGTGCAGTTCAACTTGAATGTCACACCGGCCACCTTGCTTAATTTTGGTGGAACTGCACAAAAGTAGATCGGATTTCCATATATGTGTTGAGATTTCTTTCAATTCATCCTCGTGAGTTGCTTCAAATCTTGGTCAAGAAAGGTCAGTACCGACTTTCATCCACAAAATCATGAAGTGTGCTTTCAGATGTTGCGCTACTTGTATTGGTACTGTTTTGGATAAATATAAATTGAAGCTATTGAACTATTGTCTTTTACCATTAAGTGAGCAAAAATTGTTCCAACCTAGACATGATGCTTGTTTCTTTGTTAAAACAAAACTCTACATCACCCCCTTTATAAGTCAATGGAAGCACACGGTGCTGTTGTGCCCACTCCCCCCGGGAACTGTTTATGCTTTTTGTTAATCTAATGCCACCTGTAAAATTAAGCAATTCCACTCTCAGAATTAACTACTGAATCTTAGTTCAAAACTGCAAAACTTTTTAGGGATCGACGGGAGTGTCATTTCTGTTAGGGATCGGCCGGAGTACATGTTTAAGAAATGTATTGTTGAGATAATGCCTCTGTTAATATATATATAAGTTACAATGTTTTACAAATGGTACTATCCTGCTTTGTAGTTCTTTCTACATGTTTAACCAAGGTATTGTTAAGATACTATCTCTGTTAATATGGATCAGTTGCATTGTTTTAGGAATGGTACTTTTTTTCTTTGTCGTTCTTTATACATGTTGAAACAAGGTAATGTTAAGATAATGTCTCAGTTAATATGAATGAATCACACTATTTGAGAATTGCTACTCTCCTGCTTTGTTTCCCATTAAGATAAGGTAGATGTTTTTTCTTCTGGGAGTATAAGTCATCAACCGTTATTTCTCAATAATTATTTCCTTTACCTATTATTGTATACAGGGATGTCAAAACTTCTGCTTGGTTCTATTTTGACATTGATTTTAGTTGAACTGCACAAAAGGAGCCAATGTGTTAGGCAAATAGTTGCCTTATTGGGCCCAGTTGGTCTTTCCACTTTGTAGAAAGAAGCAGTCATTGTTTGCGCCACATTACACAAGGAATGATCGAGAAGATTTACAGAGTATTAGTAGACGATGGTGACATGACTAATCTGCAGAGAGCATGGGAAACTCAACAACACGTGGAGTGCAAAATTCAGTCCACAAGGAAAGGTTTGACCAAGTCAGTTGCCGACGCAGCTATAACAAATGAGATCAGTATCAGCCTTCATCCACATGATTATGCTTTGCTATGTTGTGCTACTTATATTGTTGTACTGTTTGGAATAAATGTTTAATTGAAGCTTTTGTATTGTTATCTCTTCCTGTTAAGATAATTAAGATGATTATAGTTGTAAGCGTATGTTTAATCAACCAATACCACTATTATATTCATCATGCTTTTTTCTGTATTTATGCCGACAGGGATGCTTAGCTTGATTTTAGTGGAACTACACAAAATGTTCTGATGGTTCGTGTCCTCCATAATACTTCCATCATGCACAATACATGAATGGTTCTCTAATCATTCGTCGTCTCCTTGAGCCATCGGACTATCTACTTGAATGCAGCTGCCAACGTCTTCAATGCCTTGCAACATATAAATACGAAATCCTCCATGCTACGCAAGACATTGTTTTATTTCAGTGGAACTGCACAAAAAGATACGCTGGTTAATTCGGCTCCATGTGCCATTTCAATATGCAAATTGATGACAAACCGTGCCCGTTCCACAATCATAGAAATTACATATTTTGAATGGGAAAAGCTTGTCGAAGTTTACTCATTGATGTTAGCAAGTAGACATTAGTTTAATATATTGGAATCAGAAAACCTTGATTTTGCTCATTGATGTTAGCCAAAAGACATGCATTTGATATTTTGGAGTGGGACGCCCTTTGCTGTGAGCAGCGTCAATAGTTTTTTCCTATTCCTGTGTTTAGTGCAGAAGTAAATATTTACTCTGCTGAGATGCATAGTCACATGAATGTTGACTTATGTAATGTATTTTAAGAGTTTGTTCTGAATGTTGTTCATCGTGCCTCCTGCGAATAATGCTTCATATTGTTCTTCTTGTTGATCTGATGCCAGTGATTTGCATGTTAAGAAGATCATCGTCTTTTGTTGTTTCTGTGCTTAAGAAGTTCATCGTCTTATGTTTCATTTCGTAGCATATACGACAACTCGGGTAGGCTAGAGGTGAAACCATATGATCTTCCGACCAACTCATCATCTTAGGCCATGATTGGGTCGTAAATGAAAGCAGATGATCTTGGGCGAAGCGCTTGGTTGGTCGATTTCGAGTAGTAAAATATACACTGGTCTCTCAAATTACATGCGTAACTCGCCGGTTTTCGTTATAGACCTCGTCACCTTGGGCCGGCTCTGTCTCTCGAAGGTGCTCATAGGAGTCTGATGATGCTGGCTTCCTGAATGAGCAGCGGGCACTGGATCAGACCATCCGTAGGGCCTAAGGATGGCAATGGGTAGGGTATGGGGCGGGTGGATCAAAACCATACCCATACCCGTGTAGTCAATGGATAAGAAATTCTAACCATACTCGTACCCACGGGTATGAATCTTTATCCGTACCCATACCCGACAGGTACCCATACCCATTGGGTACCCAACGGGTAGGTCAAACAATACACAAGTTATTCACAGTTTTACATTCATCTATAGCATATTTAACACACAAAAATGATCTCAACGCAATACCATATATATGAGTACGTGAAAATTATCTCAATTCGAATTGACAATTGGTGACAACTTTATCATAGGTTCACAAGCTCACGACACCACTTTAACATAGGTAAACTTTTTAATCACGGGTAAGGTTAGCATGTTAGTATAAACGGGTAGGGTATACCCGTGCCCTACCCATGACTTCATGGGTAGGGGTTGGGTACTACCCATGGGTATAAAATCATGCCCATACCCTGCCCATGCGGGTACAACATCCGCGGGTACCCGTACCCATGGGTAAAATTCCCATCCTTAGTAGGGCCCGCAAGGCCCTCTCAATCGTCCTTCGAGTTGTTGCGCTCGCCCATGGCGCCGAGCATTGTCACTTGTCAACATGGTCAACAAACATGAGCAATCAGGAGATGACTTTACTTGGAGAGGATAACAGTAGGGACCCACCAGGGCCATAGCCGTACGTACGCAAGTTCATCCTTATTATATATACTACAACTATTTTTTTTGCTTCCTCCTGGTTTCCTGACATCACGGTCCCACACCATTGTCAACCTACATAGTCAATAAATGAGAGAATTGCACAAGGAGCGGCTGACAGCTGGGACCCAGCAGCTCAAGCAGTATTTGTTTCTTGAGGTGTAAGTGGAGTTTTTCTTGAGCGATGTTTTTGTTGTTGTTCAGACGAGATCAACTGGGCGGGCTGTGGCCCGTCAAATCCCGGGCTATTATTTTGAGTCGACCAAATATCCAACCCAGATATTTATTTTTCAAGGTGAAAATGGCTAGCCTAGATATACTTTGTTTGCGGAATAACCAACCCAGATAAACTTCTTATTCTCCGCCCCGCTGGGCTGTAAATCTTTCCAAGGAGGGATGCATCAGGACTAACAAGAAAATGGGCTTTAAGAAATAATATATGGGGTGTAATTACAAAAACTGGGCTGTAAATATACAAAAAGCACCAAACAGGTAATTAGTTTCAAAAATATTATTTTTTGAAATAATTTTTTTAATTACATTACTTATTGCGAGCACAATATTTCGTTAGATTTTTACCTAATAAAAATTCATTTTCAAATTATATTCAATCTGACTCGAAATTTCGGGATAAAAATATATTGGATCCCATCAAAATGTGGGATTTTTTATTGAATTCTGTTTTGTGCGGTTGGTTAAAATTATTAATCATTGTCCTGGATAGAAAATGGGTTGTAATTTTAACAAAATGTAAATGGGTTGTAGTAAATTTCATTAGAATTAAAAAATGGGTTGAACATTATTGCAAATCACAAATGGGCTATATGTTCTTAGCCACAGATGTGATGCTCACTTGTGGGCGTACATCGCCTAAAAAATGTGTGGGCCTACTATTTGTATGAGAATTATAGTCAGTGACGCGAACGGAAGGCCGATAACCCACAAGTATAAGGGATCGCAACCGTTTTCGATGGTAGAGTATTCAACCAAAATTATAGATTTAACACAAGGGGAGCCAAAGAATATTTGTAAGTATTAGCAGCTAAGTTGTCAATTCAACCACACCTGGAGATTAATTATCTGCAGCAAAGTGATCAGTAGCACAATAATATGATTGTTTTGATAGTAGTGGTAGCAACAATAGTAACGGTAAGAGTGATAGCAGTAGTTTTGTAACAAGTGCAGCAGTAATGATAGCAGTAGTAACTTAGCAAGAACAATATATGATAAATTCGTAGGCATTGGATCGGCAATTTGTTGGATGATATTCATCATGTGATAGTTATAACCTAGGGCGGTACGGCACTAGATGTAGTTCATAAATATAATGTAGGCATGTATTCCGTAAATAGTCATACGTGCTTATGTAAAGAACTTGAATGACATCTTTTGTCCTACCCTCCCGTGGCAGCGGGGTCCGTATTGGAAACAAAGGGATATTAAGGCCTCGTTTTAGTAGAGAACCGGAACAAAGCATTAACACACGGTGAATACATGAACTCCTCAAACTACGTCATCACTGGGAGTGGTTCCGATTATTGTCACTCCGGGGTTGCCGGGTCATAACACGTAGTAGGTGACTATAACTTGCAAGACTGAATCTAAAGCACGAATATAATGATAATATCATAAATGGTTCAGATCAGAAGTCATGGCACCCAGCCCCAAGGTGACAAGCATTAAGCATGGCAAAGTCATAGCAACATCAATCTCAGAACATAATTGATACTAGGGATTGGCCCTAACAAAACTAACTAGATTACATGATGAATATCATCCAACTCCTCACCGACCAGCAGTCCTACGAAGGAATTACTCACTCCCGATGGGGAGCATCATGGAATTGGCGATGGAGAAGGGTTGGTGATGATGAAGGATGAATATCCCGCTCTCCGGAGCCCCAAATGGACTCCAGATCTGGCCTCCCGAGGAAGAACAGGAGGTGGCTGCTGCTCCATCTCATAGATCGCGATAATTCATTCTCAATGATTTTTTTTCTCAGCAAATGTGAATTTATAGTATTAGGGTTGGCGTCTGCGGGGCCACCAAGTGGGGACAACCCACCTGGGCGCGCCAGGAGGGGGGTGCGCCCTCGTGGGTTCTGCCGACCCAGGTGCCCCCATCCGGTGGTACTTGGCTCCAGTATTTTTCTTTTATTATATAAAAAATCCTCGCAAAGTTTCATTCCATTCCGAGAACTTTTATTTCTGCACAAAAACAACACCATGGTAGTTCTATTGAAAATAGCGTCAGTCCGTGGTTAGTTTCATTCAAATCATACAAATTAGAGTCTAAAACAAGAGGAAAAGCGTTAGGAAAAGTAGATACGTTGGAGACGTATCAACTCCCCCAAGCTTATTCATTTGCTTGTCCTCAAGCAATTAAGTTGATAAACTACAAGTGAGAAAGAAAAACTTTTACGAACTCTTTTATGCTTTTTTGCATAAATAATCTTAAACGGCACCCATGTTTTCAGCCAACATTATAACTAACCATGTTGATAATAACTCTTAAAAATTATAATGGCTCATATCAATGACATAATCAGCTAACAAGCAATAATAAGATATCTCAAACAACAATACGTTATCAAAATAACCATGATATAATATGAAAATAGTGGTATCTCGCTAGCCCTTTCTAAGATCGCAAAACATAAATGCAGAGCACCTCCAAAGTCCAAGCAGCGACTAAACATTGTAATTCATGGTAGAAAAGATCCAGTCATGATAACACCCAACATTCACTACACACAATGCATAGACATTACAACAGTGCTGTCAGATCTGGCACTTATTAGAGAAGGTGATGACACAACATAAAAGTAAACAGATAGTCACTTCGCTGAGGGAAGCACTGATTTGCAGAGGTGCCAGAACTCAAGTTTTTAAAATAGAGGTCAATGATATTTTGAGAAATGCACCCTTCTCATTTACTCCACGACTATCAGTTATCAATATCTGCCATGCTAAACACGCTAGTGGCGGTTCCCAAGAAGAAAAGTAAAGGTTTGGACTCCACTAGGAGTTTTTTATTGTTTATTTATAAGCTTTTTCTTTTCGAAATTTGGGACTGGGAATCCCTATTACCGCCCTTTTCTCGTGCAATGGCGAGTGAATAAACACTCGACCTGAGAATAACCCGCTTAGCATGGAAGATACCGACCACCTCCTGTCGTTCCATGAACGATCCAGGCACACAAAAAGGAAATTTAGTTGAATTTCTTAGAGGTGGCACATGCAAATTTACTTAGGACGGCAGGGTAATACCGCATATAGGTAGGTATGGTGGACTCATCTGGAATAACTTGAGTTTTTGAATTTGATGCACGAGCAGTAATCCCGCTTAGTACAGGTGAAGGCTAGCAAATAGGTTGGGAAGGGCCAGCTAGAGAGCAAAAATGGTCATGAACATGCATCATACCTAATAAACATTGGAGACCCGCATGAGTAGGACATGGACACAATGAACATAAATATCATAGAGGATATGTTGGTTTTGATTCAACTATGTGCATAAACATGTGCCAAGTCAAGCCAGTCGAACATTCAAAGGAGGATAACATATCATCATACTACATCACAATCATTTTAACGCAATGTTGATATCCAAGATAAATCATTGTCAACTCTTAGCTACTTATGCATGGCACGTGAAACTATAATCTCTAATTGTCATTGCAAACATGTTTAGTCATAATTGGCTAAATCATGGATACTAGGTTAAACCTATTTACAAAAACATAGCAAGTCGAGTTCATACCAGTTTCTCTCTGCCACGGACAATTCATCGAATATCGTCATTATTGCCTCTCACTTGCATGACCAAATGATGTGTAATAATAATAAAGGTGCAAGAGTGCTGTGGACTAAGCTGGAATCTGCAAACATTTTATTTAATAGGAGAAGACAAGGTAAAATGGGCTCTTCATTAGATCAAAAATTATGCAAAAGAGAGACACTAAACATTTTCATTGTGGTATTCTCCTTAGTACGACTCGAAAATAAAAAGAAAGAAATTTAAGAGAAACATACTAATTTTTTTTTAGTTTTTGGTTTTCTAGAACAAGCAAACGAGAGAGGAAAACAAAAACGAGAAAAACTATTTACACGGGAAGACTCCCAACAAGCAAAACAAGAACAAGGAAATCTTTTTGGGTTTTGTTTTTAATACAACAACTAGGCAGGCCTGGAAAGTAAACTAACTACAGCTCGATCATTTTTTTGTTTTTCTAAGGTTTTTCAAACACACAAAAAGAAAACAAGAAAATAAATTAAGCATGGATAATACAATGAATAAGTGTGAACACCGAGGATTTAGATGTGATCATGAATGTAAAGTCGGTGAGAAATATGTACTCCCCCAAGCTTAGGCTTTATGCCTAACTTGGTATGCATTCACTAGCCTGGATAGTAGTTGGGGTATTAAGGAGGAGGCATCCACTCATCCCACTGTTGAGGCTCCTCCTCTCCTGCAGCTTGGGCATTCCGATAGGCAATGATATCCGCAGGTATAATCATGTACCCGCCCCTGGCGATAGGATCAAACAAAGCACGTGCAGGCAGTGGAATGATATCATTAGTAGTCATGCTAAAAACTAGGTTATAAGGAATATGAATGTTTGGATAATCGGAAGCTGTAAACTGATGGTGATCCATAGCAGTGCGATCTAGGTAAACCTTCGGTAAAGGAAAACCATGGAGACATATCTGAACGTTAAAGCGAGTCGCCAAACGAGTGGCGTAAATACCTCCATGTAATTTACCCTTAGACTTATTAATGTGGAGGCGGCATGCCACAATAGCTCCCAGGTTATAAGTATTGTCGCCCTCTAATGCACGACGCAAAATAGCAAGGTCTGGTGAACTGAGCGCACCCACCTTCTCTCTAGCTAGCAAGCATTTTATAATGAAAAAGGAAAAATAACAAACAGCGGGGAAATGCAAGCCAGCAGCCATGATACCCGACACCCCTCTCTCATCACCCACTGTAAGAGTGTGGTAAAAGCTTTCAAACTCTGCGGGTCTGGGCTCTGCCAAACTACCATCAGTAGGAAGCAAGCATATTTTGCAAAATTCAGTAAGCGGTATCTAATAGGGTTCAGCATATAATTTAAACTACACATGAGGGGGATTATTCCTAGGGAGAAAATTAAAACTTTGCACAAAAGTATTTGTGAGGAGATGATACTGTTCACATTAAGCTGTAATGAAGTTGGTGAGGCCGGCATTAGCAACATAGTGTGCAAACTCTTGAAGGATTCCGGCATCTTCCATGAATGGAGTATGCGACCACTCGCATGGATGTATCTCCGCCAATCTCCGGACGTGGAGATCACTATCAGATGACTCCCCATTCACACCTTTGGAGTTCTTCTTGGAAGCAAACTTCCTAAAGATACTGATGTTTTTCCTATGAACAAAAATTCTGAAATTCTTAGTGCACAAAAATCCCTCAACAAAACTGTACAAAATTGCTAGCAACTACTCATAGGGATACATAGAAGCCATAGCAAGCATTCAAACTACTTAGAACTCGAAGAATTCAACATGCAAACTCATCTACAACAGCACAAAGAGTGGCTAATTATTCAAAATATAAACCACTAAAACAAAAACAAATAGGACAAATGGAGGAGTCACATACCCATCAACAATCCCCTGAAACGGTTTCGGAAATGGAGCTTCGAGCAAAGAGACGAAATCCACAGGTTTGAGAGCAAGAACACGAGAGAGAGAGAGAGAGAGATAGAGAGAGAGAGAGAGAGAGAGAGAGAGAGCAATGGAGAATTTTTATGGAGGTAGGTGATGAGATGGTATAAAAATATAAGGGAGAGGGCCCACATGGGGATCACAACCCACCAGGGAGCGCCTGGGGGCCCTGGCATGACCAGGTGGGTTGTGCCCACCTAGTGCACCCCCCTCTCTTGTATTATTTGTGCCAAAAAATCTGAAATATTCAGAAAAAAATTATGTTAAATTTTCAGAGCATTTTGAGAACTTTTATTTTCGGGCCATTTTTATTGCACAGCAAATTCAGAAAACACACAAAACATGGCATTTTATTTTATTTAACTAATAAAAATAGAAAACTAAGGATAGGGACAGAAGGTAATGCTTACTAAATTCATCAACTTCATACTGATAAAAAATGATTCATTAATAATGCTGATCAAGTCTTATTAACAACCACTTTCGATTAGCATGAAACCGAAGAACTTTCGTAAATCACTAAGTTACCTCAACGGGGATATGAAAGTCCCCAACAATAAGCATTTCATACTTCTTTTTAACAGTAGTTAGAGGTATTTGAAAACTTCCAATAGTGATTGTCGGAGATTTTTCAATAACATGAATACCATTCACTTGAAATTGTTTCTTCGGAAAGTGCACTGAATGGTTATTACCATTGATATGAAAAGTGACCTTGCTTTTATTTCAATCAATAACAGCCCCTGCAGTATTCAAGAAGGGTCTACCAAGGATTCGACATGTTGTCATCCTCGGGCATCTCAGGTATAACAAAGTCAATCAAAATAGTAACATTAGCAACAACAACGGGCACATCCTCACAGATACCGATAGGGATGGCAGTTGATTTATCAGCCATTTGCAAAGATATTTCAGTAGGTTTGGGTTTATTCAAATCAAGTCTTTTATATAAGGAGAAAGGCATAACACTAACACCAGCTCCTAAATCACATAAAGCAGTTTTCACATAATTCCTTTTGATGGAGCAAGGTATAGTTGGTATTCCTGGGTCTCCAAGTTTTCTAGGTACTCCATCCTTAAAAGTATTATTATCAAGCATGGTGGATATTTCAGCTTCTGGTATTTTTCTCTTATTGGTGATGATGTTTTTCATGTACTTTGCATAAGGAGACATTTTCAAGATATTAGTCAAGCGGGTACGCAAAAAGACTGGCCTCAGCATTTCATCAAAGCGTTCAAATTCTTCATCATCTTTCTCTTTAGTTGACTTGGGTGGAAAGGCCATAGGTTTTTTAACCCACGGTTCTCTTTCTTTACCGTGTTTCCTAGCAACAAAATCTTGTTTATCATATCTTTTATTCTTAGGTTGTGGGTTATCAAGATCAACTGGTGGTTCTATCTCAACATCATTATCTAGTTCTCTTTCATTATTTAATTGAGTATCTTCATGAACATCATAATTGTCTTTTCATTATCACTAGGTGGATTTTCATTACCAGATTGAGTTTTAGCATCGGAGATAGAAACATCATTATCATTGTCAGGAGGTTTTTCTAATTCAGGTTCACTAGTAGCATGCAAAGTCCTATCAGTTTTCTTTTTCTTTTTCTTTTTAGAGGGACTAGGTGCAGTGGTGTTGTTTCTTTGTGAATCATGTTCAATTCAATTTGGGTGTCCCTCGGGATAAAGTGGTTCATGAGTCATTTTTCCTCCTCTAGTTGCAACTCTAACAGCAAAGTCATGTAGGTTGCTATTCATTTCATCAAGTATTTCTCTTTGAGATTTAGCAACTTGTTCTAGTTGGGTTTGTACAATAGAAGCATGTTTTCCTACACCACTAACATCATTTGAAATTATAAATAACAAGTCACTCAAGCGAGCAATCATATCAGAATTGTATTTCAATGGTTTCATAACATTTGCATTGAACTGATCTTGTTTCCTAATGTAGTTTTCAAACTCATGAAGGCATTGACTAGGGTGCATATTGTGAGGATTACCATTGTCATTGAATTTCATTACATAATTTACCGCTACCACCTTAGGCAGTGGTGGTGCATTAAGCCCATGTATTTCTTCAATAGGAGGTAAATTTTTAACATCCTCAGCTTTAATACCTTTTTCCTTCATTGATTTCTTTGCCTCTTGCACATCTTCAGGACTAAGATATAATATACCCCTCTTCTTCAGAGTAGGCTTAGGTGGTGATTCAGGAAGGGTCCAATCATCATAATTTTTCAATATGTTATTCAATAGCTCTTCAGCTTGTCCAATAGTTTGTTCCCTAAAAACACAACCAGCACAACTATCAACGAAGTCCCGAGAAGCATCGGTTAGTCCATTATAGAAGATATCGAGTATTTCATTTTTCTTAAGAGGGTGATCAGGCAAAGCATTAAGTAACTGGCAAAGCCTCCCCCAAGCTTGTGGGAGACTCTCTACTTTAATTTGCACAAAGTTAAATATTTCCTGTAAGGCAGCTTGTTTCTTATGAGTAGGAAAATATTTTTCAGAGAAGTAATAATTCATATCCTCAAGACTACGCACACAACCAGGGGTAAGAGTATTGTACCATGCTTTAGCATCACCCTTTAATGAGAACGGAAATAATTTGAGAACATAGTAGAAACGGGTTTTCTCCTCATGAGTAAAAAGGGTGACTATGTCATTTAGCTTACTGAGATGTGCCACAACAGTTTCAGTTTCATAACCATGGAAAGGATCAGATTCAACCAAAGTGATTAACTCTAGGTCGACAGATAATTCATAATCCTTATAACCAATAAAAATGGGTGAGGTAGCAAACTTATGATCATACATTCTAGCATTCACAGACTTTTCTTTATACTTGCATAATAATTTTTCTAGATCATCTCTATCATTACAAGCAAGAATATCTCTAGTTGTTTCCTCACTCATAACATAACCTTCGGGTACCTTTGGAAATTCATATCTAAGAAGGATAGTTCTAGTAGGTGTTTCAAAATTTTCAGTTTGAAGCTCATCATCCAATTCAACAACATCATGTTGTCTTACTCTAGCAATTTGTTCATCAAGAAAGTCACCAAGTGGCACATCATCATCATGCAAGGTACTAGCATCATCATAAGTATCATTCATAGCAGAAGTAGCATCATCAATAACTTGCGACATATCAGGAGTAATAGCATGTTGTGGTGTTGCAAGTTTACTTATAACAGAAGGTGAATCTGAAGCAGAACTGGTTCGCAGTTCCTTACCCCCACTTGTCTTAGAGGGATAAATCTTAGTCTTAGCATCCTTCAGATTCTTCATAGTGATAGACTGATAATAATCCCAAGTGACTCAACAAATATAGCTATGCTCCCCGGCAACGGCGCCAGAAAAAGGTCTTGATAACCCACAAGTATAGGGGATCGCAATCGTTTTTCGAGGGTACAGTATTCAACCCAAATTTATAGATTCGACACAAGGGGAGCCAAAGAATATTTGTAATATTAGCAGCTGAGTTATCAATTCAACCGCAGCTGGAGATTAATTATCTGCAGCAAAGTGATCAGTAGCATAGTAATATGATAGTTTTGATAGTGGTGGTAACAACAATAGTAACGGTAACAGTGATAGCACTAGTTTTGTGACAAGTGCAGCAGTAACGATTGCAGTAGTAACTTAGCAAGAACAATATAGCATAAATTTGTAGGCATTGGATCGACAATTTGTTGGATGATATTTATTATGTGAGAGTCATAACCTAGGGCGATACGTCACTAGCTCCAGTTCATAAATATAATGTAGGCATGTATTCCATAAGTAGTCATACGTGCTTATGTAAAGAACTTGCATGACATCTTTTGTCCTACACTCCCGTGGAAGCGGGGTCCATATTGGAAACTAAGGGATATTAAGGCCTCTTTTTAATAGAGAACCGGAACAAAGCATTAACACACGATGAATACATGAACTCCTCAAACTACGGCCATCGCCGGGAGTGGTTCTGGATATTTTCATTCCGGGGTTGCCAGGTTATAACATGTAGTACGTGACTATAACTTGCAAGATTGGATCTAAAACATGAATATAATGATAATATCATAAACGGTCCAGATCTAAAATTATGGCACCCGGGCCCAAAGTGTCAAGAATTAAGCATGGCAAAGTCATAGCAACATCAATCTCAGAACATAACGGTTACTAGGGATTGGCCCTAACAAAACTAACTAGATTAAATGATGAATCTCCTCCAACTCCTCACCGACGAGCAAGCCTACGAAGGAATTACTCACTCTCGGTGGGGAGCATCATGGAATAGGTGATGGAGAAGGGTTGGTGATGACGATGGATGAAAATCCCCCTCTCCGGAGCCCCAAACGGACTCCAGATCTGGCCTCCCGACGAAGAACAAGAGGTGGTGGCTGCTCCATCTCGTAGATCATGATAATTCTTTCTCCCTGGTCTTTCTCGACAAATGTGAATTTATAGTAACAGGGTTGGCGTATGCCGGGCCACCAGGTGGGGACAACCCACCTGGGCGCGCTAGGAGGGGGCGCGCCCTGGTGGGTTGTGCCCACCCAGGTGCCCCTCTCCGGTGGTTCTTGGCTCCAGTATTTTTCTTTTATTATATAAACAATCCCCGCAAAGTTTCGTTCCATTTCGAGAACTTTTATTTCTGCACAAAAACAACACCATGGTAGTTCTACAGAAAACAGCGTCTGTTCGGGGTTAGTTTCATTCAAATCATGCAAATTAGATTCCAAAACAAGAGGAAAAGCATTAGGAAAAGTAGATATGTTGAAGACGTATCAAAGGCTTGTGGGCCTACAAAGGCGTACGGGAGGCTTTGTCAACTTATAGTCAAGACACGATTCTAGCAGCAGTGGTCGTTGGATATCCATCCAACGGCTGTAGTGCTTCCTCAATCTCGAATATTCTTGCTTCAGCAGACCAAACCACCGCCGGCGGTACTGCTTGGTACCGCCTCCCGTAGTCGGCTGTGCTGCCGCACAGGCTTCACCGGCCCACCCTACTCCCAAACGTTGTCCATGCCATTCCTCTACTCACCAACACCTCATGTACTTCTCCAGCGACGGTAGCCTCACACCGCAACCGAACCAGTGAACCCTCATATGCCCCCTCCACGTGGGCATCCACTGTTGTGTCTTCGCCGGCTCCGGGTCGTTCCCTTCCTAGGACTCGCCATCGTTCACTATGTTTGTTCTCTCAGTGCGGCGTGGTAAACTTTGTCAACAAACGACAGCCATCGGAAGAGGCATGTACATGGAGTGGCTGATAGTAGGGACCCACATGGCCCCACGCAGCAAGTGCCCCCGTATTATGCGAAAACAAATGATTTCTCCCCCGGAGAGGTTTGACCCACCAGCTACATCTTTGCACGCAAGGAAGTGCTTCCTTTTTTACACCGAAATAAAAAGTTTCCTCTCCCTGATAGTTGGGACCCACCAGCTTTATTATGATCCATTTTTTGAAAATATAGATTGTACCGAATATGCTAAATTGTTTTCTTTTTATTCTAACTACAAAAAGAAGAAACTAAAAAAAACCAGAAAACATCTTCGCACGCAAGGAAGTGCCACCTGATTACGCACAAAAAAAATGAATACTACCCCTGCTATCTCGGACCCACCATAGTTGGAGGCTGACTTGTGGGCCTACTAAGTTAACGTGGATGGAGGGCTTTGTCAAATTATCATTCAATATGAATGATTCTAGCTCCAGTGATCGTATGATGCCATCCAATGGCCATAATGATTCTTCAACCTCTGGTTTTCTTGCTCCAACCGCCCAAACTAGCGCTGGTCGTGTCGCCTGCTCCTGCCTCCCGTAGCCGGATCTACTGCCGCGCAAGCCTCACCACCCCACCCTACACCCATCACTGGCCTGGCCATCCCTACACTCACCCAGACCTGCTTTTATTATCCGGTGAAGGCAGCCTCACACTATAGACCAACCAGTAAACCCTCGTACGCCCCTCCGCGTGAGAAAGAACTACCGAGTCCTCCGCGGCTCCGGGGCATTCCCTTCCTAGGCCTCGAAGTCGTCCACCGCCTTGGTCCTCTCGGCGCAGCGTGGTCAATGTGGTCAAGGAACGACTTACATCCGAAGAGGACTGTACGTGGTGAGGCTGACAGCTGGGTCCACGACTACAGCAAGGAAGTAAATCCTTATTACGCGCAAAATAATGATTCATCCACCTAACAACAGGGACCTACCGGAAGGGCTCCTTATTTTGGCTTAGCCGTATTTTGCAAAAAAAATATTTTCCCCCTAACAGTTGTGACCGACCAGTTATATCTTCGGACGCACGGAAAGTGTCTCCATATTAGGCGCGGGAAAAATGAATGCCCCCCTGACAACTGGGACCCGCCAGCTATATCTTCACACGCAAGGAAGTGCCTCCTTATCCTCCCTGGCAGCTGGGACCCACCTGGTCGAAGTGTACGTAGCGTTGTCATTCTGGTCACGAACATGTACGTACATACTAGTCGATCGGTCTCTCTGCAACGATGAACCGTGGCCGAGCAAGAAGCGGCACGTGTAGTAGTAGAGCCTCCGACGTAGCAGTTCAGGCAGTCTAGTCAAAACCGTGTACACGTACGTATAACCACATGCCCAAAAATACGGCCACGTATGTACATACGGGCAGGGTCTCAAGCACATACTCACGCGTACATACGGCCATGCAGTCCCGTATATATGGAGGTGGCAGCAACGGCGTCGTGTTCATCGGCAGCCAACCGGCGGGGTCGGAATGGAGAAACAACGTCATGTTCATCGGGAGGCAGTCGGCTTGGATGGAACAGCCGAAACCTGGTGTGGCATACCGCAAAACGGAGGGAAACGTCCTTCTGCTGGAGCGCGTATGGTCGAAACGGGATCCTGTACATCGGGAAAGGACTGGCGTATGCAAAATGGAGGAAACGGTCTTCTGCTCGACCGGCTACAGTCAAGACGGGATCATGTTCATCGGGTGTGCTCTAGCATACCGCAAAACGGAGGAAACGTACTTGTGTTGGAGCGCTACGGTCGAAACAGGGGTCCAGTTCATCGGGAGGGTTGTGGCATACCACAAAACGGGACTCCACGAGCTACTGTTCACCCATCGTCGACTTCCACTAGCCTCCACCTGCACTATTCATCCATCGCGTCTTCCTCTGCCTCCACGGGGTCCTGTTCATCCAGCCCTCCAAGGGGTCCTGTTCATCGAGCCCTCCACGGGGTCTTGTTCATCCTACTAGCCCTCCACTGGCTACTGTTCAACCAGCCCTCCATTGGGTCCTGTTCATCCACCCCAACACCTCGGTTGTGACGGCCTCGTCTTGGGGTCCCGCTCATCCAACCCTTTGACTCGTTCAACCAACCACACGTTCACTGTTCATCAAGAGGCAGCAGGTTCGATCGGCTATAGTAAGCAGCAGCAATGATCGATTGGGTTCGGTTAGCAGCGGTAGCGAAGGAATCGCTCGGTTCAGTTAGCATCCAAGGGATCGATCGCTCGGGTTCAGTAATGTAGCTAGTGCAATCGCTCAGGTTCAGTAAGCGAACGCCTCGCTCGAGTTTAGTTAGAGCCCAACGCCTCGCACATACATGCGACGTGTACGAGAGAAACATGCAAACCTTCGTGCATCGCTCCGCCCCGACCACCTACCATAACCCGGAACTGATGTCTACACACGCTTCTACTCTTGTAGACTATGTTGGGCCTCCAAGCGCAGAGGTTTGTAGGACAGCAGCAATTTCCCTCAAGTGGATGACCTAAGGTTTATCGAACTCAGGGAAGTAGAGGTTGAAGATGGTCTCTCTCAAGCAACCCTGCAACTAAAATACAAGAAGTCTCTTGTGTCCCCAACACACCTAATACACTTGTCAGATGTATAGGTGCACTAGTTCGGCGAAGAGATGTTAAATGGCAAGTGATATGTATGGAAAAACAAGGTAATATAAATATGTAATAAAAAGTGCAACAAGCAAACAAGTGGTAAACGTGAGCACAAATGGTATTACAATGGTGGAAACAAGGCCTAGGCTTCATACTTTCACTAGTGGCAACTCCCAACAACATTAACATAATCGAATCACATGATATTTCCCATAAAACATGCAAAGGGGACGCACTCGGAGGTCATTCCTTCGTGGTCAAGAGAGGACGAGAATTATGTAGGGCTACAAAAGCACACCTCAAAGTTCGTAGTTCTCAATCTAAAGATTTCCCAATGTCACCGCGGCCATCCAAAGAGAGTCCCACAATCACCACAACATATCTAAAGGATAGTCAAAGACAAGCACCAAGAGACTCTCAATCTTCAATCAACACACAAGAGAGGAAATCACTCATGAAAATATTGTTCTAATCCATGTCCAATAGACCGTTGTCACCTTGGTCTCAGGGATTATACTAGATAAAGACAAGTGAGTACATCAATCCAATACGTAGAGGAAGGGGAAATATCATGGGATCACCCTAGATTAACATAGCCTATGATCACAACGAAGATCACATCATGGGAGAGAGAATTGACCACATAGCTACTGG
Source organism: Secale cereale (assembly GCA_902687465.1). Lineage (NCBI taxonomy): Eukaryota > Viridiplantae > Streptophyta > Magnoliopsida > Poales > Poaceae > Secale > Secale cereale. The sequence continues at coordinate 447,912,583 of LR738712.1, forward strand.
TAAGAACCTCAGCCCCGAGGAGGAACTACTCCCGCATCATGGAGGGAGGAAGCAACGTCGATGGAGATGAATCCGGGGGCACTTCCCTGTCCCGGCAGGGTGCCGGCGCAGGAATTCTGGTCCCCCGAAGCTTGATGGCGATGGCGGCGGAGATCGGAATCGCGTCTGGAGAAAAGGGGTCCGGAATCAGGGTTTCCGCGACAAGCTTTAAATATATGCCAAAGGGGGGCATCGGAGGATCCTCGGGGGGCCCAGGCGCCCCCCCGGCGCGGCCTAGGGGGGCGCGCCGCCAGGGCGCCTGGAGCCCTGGTGCCCCCCCCCCCGGCTGTCCTTCGGGCGCACGGTAGTTTCTGGAACGCTGATTTTTTATATAATTTTTCTGGATTTTTCCTGGCAGTTCTCGTAATGTGAAAACCTGAAATACAAAAACAGCCGAAAACAGAAACCGGCACTGGGGTGCACTGAGTTAATAGGTTAGTCCAAATATGATCAAAAGTGTATGGAAGTGTATAAATATCATAGCAATATCACCCAAAAGAGGCATGGAGCAAGCAGAAATTATAGATACGTTTTGGACGTATCAACATCCCCAAGCTTATTTCCTGCTCGTCCTCGAGTAGGTAAATGATAACAAGAATAATTTATGTGGTGACATGCTATTAACCATATAGGACTTTTTCATAGTCATATGACAAAAGCTTACTGAGACAATGAATCTATAGTAATTAAGTTGCATCATGAGAAAATCACAAAGAACTGAAAGTTTTACCATATGATATTGAAACATCAAATAGATTTGTAATGAACATGATGTGCAAATATGATAAAGTGATATCTAACTTGCCCCCTTTAGTGAAGCAAAACATAAATGCAGGGGCACCTCCAAGGTTTAAGTGATGACTAGATACAATGATTTCAAAATAAACGATATCACAATCATGCAAAAGACAATGCTACTTTGGGACAATGCACATTACACTCAGAATGACAATCATGCTCTCAGTAGTTGGTGCTTTTAAAAGAAGGTGGAGACTCTCGAACCGTGGCTTTTGTTGGCAAGGTTGAAAACCCGTAGTCGGAAACAAAGACAAAACATGTACCAGAGCTCTTGGTTTTAAAACAGAGGTAATAATTTTTTTAGATCATGCATGTTTCGTCAACGAATGCTAGCGGACAACTCAATCACTTCTTGAGATGGACAAGTTTCGTGGAACGGCTCCCAATGAGGACGATCACATCCTCTTAATCTCCTTTGTTTATCACTGCCAAAGTTTTCTGATTTCTCATGAACAAAGCGTGAAGGAGGGTTTGTTTGTTATATTATCTTTTTGAGCCGGGCGCACTCAATGCCAGTTCCTTCTCGTATTATGGGTTTGCACATTATACATGCAATCCTGGGGTGAAGCTTGTCCATCTTAAAAAGATCATGAATTAACTACTACTTCCTCATGAACTTAAAACAGAGGCACAATAGGAATGCTTTTTCTTTGAATAATTTCGAGATGGTACATGCAAGTCTCCGTTAGGAATGGCAGGTAAATACCATGTAGGAAGATATGGTGGACTCATATGGCATAACTGGATTAAAAGGATGTGGATGCACAAGCAGTCAGTCCGCTTAGTACAGGCGAAGGTTAGCAAAAGACGGGGAGCGACCAACTAAGAGAGCAATGACGGTCATAATCATGCAGAGCGACAAAGCAACATTGAATCAGGCATGGAAGTTATATCGCTACTCGGAAACAAAAGATCATCAAGGCTTGACAGACTTTCTTTACAGTCTTAAATATGCGTGAGCATACGCCAAGTCAATCAAAATAAATTCTTTGAAGGAAGATATTACTAAACCATACCACATCATAGGCAAACAAATCATGTTGGTACTCCAATAACACATTGGGAACCCCCCAGCTATTTGAGACTAACCATAAGAAAACATGAACTACTAAGCGCCATTATGCACGTAGCATCTTTATCATAGACATATCAACCAATGCAACGAAAGCAAACTCTCTTAATAAGATAAACATGATAACTAAAAAGAGTTCAAGCAACCAACTAAACAAAAGCTCTTTAAAAAGATAAGCATGAAAGTTAAGAGCTAAGCATGATAGTAGCTATTAAAAGACAAAGAACACACACAGCAAAGATAGACATGAAAATTATATGTTATGTTCTAGGTAGAAGTGGAGCGTGTTTCTCTCCCACATATAGAAAGCTTAGTTCCAACTCGTTATGAAAAGCTAAAGAAAACTAAAAGGAAAACGAAAACAAGATGCTCCAAGCATAGCACATAACACATGAAGTGATTAAAATATAGTGGAACGAAGGACGAACTGATAATGTTGATGGAGAAGGGGATGCACGGGGGTATCCCCAAGCTTAGACGCTTGAGTCTCCTTGAATATTTCTTGGGGGTGCATGGGGGCATCCCCAAGCTTGAGCGTTTGACACTCCTGAATCTTTTTATCATCTTCCCTCGCACACTTGAAAACTCCCTTCATACATAACTCATCATAATCTGATTAGCGAGGTTAGTACCCATAATAAAATAATTGTTCCTTGCTGGAAATAAAGATATTCTTGAAGTTCTACTGTTTCTCAAGATTGCCAAAAGGTTTTTGCAAAGAAAAAACAAGCTCTAGGTTTGCAAAATGAAGGAAAGGCAAAACAGGACGGAATCTGTGAAAAACAGAACATCAGGTAGTAAATGATTTTTCCGGGGAACTTCTGCATCTCTAATAAAAAAACTCAGAACAGACGCACGAAAGACAATTTTATAGATCACGCTGTCGAAAAAATTCAGACCAAAAAGAGGATCTGGTGATTTTATACGAATTTTTCTTTCCAAGGACAGAATCTGTTTCCTGGACAGCTCGTCACAACTTTTGAACTTTCTTGCAATCAGAGGCTAAACTTGGCACAAAGCTGAAAAATAAAGATACAATGATGTTGCTACAGTAGTAACAAACATCAAGACCAGTAAAACTGAAAGTAAACATAACAAGGGTTGTCTCCCTAGAGCTCTTTCTTTATAGCCATAAAGATAGGCTTAAGACTTTAATGATGCTCTCGTAGGAATAGGAGCTGAAGAACAAAAGAGAGCATCAAGAAGCAAATACCAAACACATTTAAGCCTAACATGCTTCCTATGCATAGGAATATTGCAATGGAATAATTCATTGAAGCACAAAGCAACTAGCATAGGAACGCAAAACAAGCATAACTTCAAAATATTCACCATAAAGAGAGGAAACTTCTTATTATTAAGATATTTAGAACCAAGTCTCCCTCTCTCATTATAAATTTCAGTGGCATCATGGATGAACTCAACAATATAAGCATCACGTAAAGCATTGTTACCATGATCCACATGCAAAAAGGTACTCTTACTCTCCACATAAGCATAATCTTTCTCATTGGTAATAGTGGGAGTAGGACTATCATAAACAACTTGAACACTATAGATTAATTGTGTATTAGGAGGGTGGTGTTCAACAAGGGAGTAATTCCCTCCATGATTATGTGGGGACCCCGACTCATAAGTCGTGGTCAACGAATGCACGTGTACAGTGATCCCAGAGATCAATGCTCACTGAACACACAGAAGCTGAATAACAAGAGTCTTACATCCTTACATACCGTGTTACACAAGTAGGACCATAATGGTCAAGTCTTGAGTATATCATCGCAGCGGAAATCTTCAAATACAACTGGGACCCATGCCATCTGCCTTAACCCTACAGGCATTCTGACTGGGAAGCGTCCTAGCTCGCATGCTCGTCACCAAGAAATCTTCATCATAACCTGTTCTCTCATGCCTGGCCAATAAAATAACCAGTGGCAAGCCAATGAGTACATTGAATGTACTCGCAAGCAACCCAAGTGTGATAACAGAGTAATTTATGCAAGGCTCTACTGCTAAATTGGTAGTTCTGCGGAAAGCTAGTTTTTCATATGCAAGTATGATCAATATATAACATGGATATGCATGTGTCTGTAACAAGTATCAGGAGGTCACAGCCATCATTATCAAGAAAGAGTTGTAATCAACTCATGCTCAAGCTCATTGTGACTTCCTCAGGAATCACATCATCAATATCACTGAACCAAGTTGTTTCCTCACACACACACACCAGGTTTCGCAAACATTGGACGTAGCCCAAGAGCGGTTACCCAACTGTCCATGACCGTGGACACGGCTATTCGAATAGTTTTACACTCTGCAGAGGTTGCACACTTTACCCACTAGATCCAGGGAACTTCCGTGTCATCCACGACCCGCGGTACCTCAAGTACCCGGGGTAAGCACCCGATCACTATCTTTCCCTAGACGACACTAACATAGAGTCCACTCGATTGGTAGCAGCCCCGTGCCAAACATTTCACATCTCAAGGTTTGTGGAGACTCGCTCCGAATTCATCACATATCACAAGCACGGGGTACCAACGGTGTGTCCGGTGCCCTGTAAAGACAGTCATGGCCGCCTATCCAAGCGCGACCCCGTCCCAAGAGTGACCTCATGTCACTCCCGTCACTAGTAATGCGGGCACCATGCTAGTATCGACCTAGGTAATCAATAATGCCCTTTCCCATATAAGGGTAGAGTGGTTGCGCATGTAAGGTTGGAATAACGGTCGCAACTTAGACCAATCCGTTTTCAAAACAACACACACACTTGCCTCGGTACACCACTTCGTCATCAAGTGGTTACCCATCTCTCCATCTCCCTCGGGCATAAATGGTACCCGACGGGGTTTTCGAAAAGTCTTTTGAAAGCATCCTGCCTCCGTCACCATGCATATACCCGTCCCATTTGCGTAGCCACTATTAAAGCAACCTAACTACTCCCACCCACATAACCCTCATAGGAAGGTAGGGTCATGTTTGATGCAAGTTTCAACAGTAAAGTAACAAAGGTAGCAACCAAAGTGGTTTCCACCTCAACATGATTCCGATGCATTGAATAATAAGTTGCTATGAGACATGCATAAAAAGGCTTCTTGAACATGGTCAAAGGGCTGCTTGCCTTATTCTTCTGAGTCTTCAAATCTTCTGGTCCATCTCCGATTACTCCGTTTATTACGTCAACTAACGATGGAAACAATCATAATAAGCAACACAATCAAAGCAAAAATAAAAGTGCTCTAAAAATAGGAGTTGGACTTTTCTAGGATACCTCTGGTCATATTAGAAATGACCAAGGTGGTTTCATAGGTATTGGATCAATGGGTGATTTGGAACATTCCAATATGATGGAACCAAAGGGTTTATGGATTTGGAAGAAGTATACAGAAATATTTCCTTGAATGATGAGCAAAGGTACCCATCATCAAGTCATGATTTTAGAAGCATTTAGGAGTTGGTTTCACTGGATTTGGATTTGAAATGAATTTCCTAGGATTTTGCAAAGCTGATAAATATGAAGAAATGGCTCAATATTTGGTGGGGTACATAAACTATTATTAAAAATGTCCCAAAACTAAGTTTGGACATGACAAGCATCTAGGAACTTGAATCACTGCATTTGGGTCAAAAATGAGCTCTCTGTGATTTTCTAAAGTTCATCACACAAAATGAAATATGGGTATTTGATAAATATGTGTGAAGGAAAAGTTTCTGGAATAATGTGCATGTAGCACCAACAGATAGAGAATGATTTATGGAGCCATAGGAAATTTGAATCATGCAATTTGGAGTTCATATGAATATTTGGGAGATATTTGAAGTTTACTGGAAATAGAAAATAAAAGGGAAAAAGGGGTTATACCCTTTACTACGCGTCGGCGAGGGATAGATGATGGGCAGGCCCAGCTGCACGGCCGTGCGGGCGGTGGTGGTGACACCGAAGGCGTCATCTCCGGAGGGCGTTTTCGCCTGGGAAAAGCGGCTCGCGCCTGGCCCGTTTCCACTTAAGTTGATGGGCCCGTCGGCCGGGTCGCCGCCAGGTGGGCCCCCCCCAGCAGGGTCTTCTTCCTCCTCCCGCTCCCGCAACAGAGGGGAGGGGAGGCTCGGGCCGCGCGACGCCGGCGCCCGTCCCCGGCGGCACGGGCCACCCCTGGCCAGGGCGCGGCCACCGGAGGGGTCCCCAGGGAGCGGCGCATCCAGGAGGTCCCTTGGGGCGGCAGGGGAGGGGCCGGAGCTCCTCCTGCATCGGCCATGGCGGCGGCCTCGTCGGTTGATTGTGGAGCGGGCACCACGGGGCTCGGGAAGGAGCAGCGAGGGGACGGGGAGCTTCGCACTCCAGTGGACGTTCTCCTCCTGGTGGCCAACAGGGAAGAGAAAGGCCACAGGGAGCAAACTTGGGAGGAGACCGACGGCGGATCGACGGCCATGGAGGGGCAAGGAGAGCACTAGGGGAAGAGGGGGCATGTCTAGGAGATGCACGGGAGAGAGGAGGGTCCAGAAGAGTAAAAAGGTGCTCGGGGGGAGGCTTTGTATAAGCGCAGCCACGGTGCACCGTGAGCGTCGTCCATGGATGCGCTCGGGCGTGCTCGTGGAGAGAGGAGGAGGGCAGGGGAGGATAAGACCGACAACCCGGCAGGTTGCGGACGTCGAGGGGACCTCGGGGGACACGCTCTCTCTGCCCAAGGTTGCCTGGAAGCCTCGGGAGGGCCGAGCTACAGTGCCTCGGTGCACTGTAGCGTGCTCCAGAGCACGCCTTTGGCCGGCATGGTCGTGTCTGTGCTTCCTGGCCGTGTCCCCCAGTGTCCAGTAGTGCTAGGGGCGAGTAAACAATGGGGAGGTAGTCTTGGATGCTCTGGTGAGCCACTAGAAGGAGGAGGGAGGTGAAGAAGAGGGTGAAAACTGCTGTCCAGCAGTGTAAATTGGGGTTTTACCCCCTCCAATAATTGAGCTGAGGCCATAGAGAAGTTACTGGAGGTAGTATAGGACTAGGGGAAGCTGTGGTAGAAATTTGGGGTAAAGGGAAATAGTAAAAGAGGTTCAAACAGTGGTTTTGGTAAATGACCAGAAGGTGTTTGATCAGGTTTTGGGGAGGCAAATGACCTCCACTTGACATGGGACTTAACAGGATCAAATGTCACATATAATTAGGCCCCTACACCAAATTTGAGCTCATTTGGGCAAACTGGCCAATGTAACTTTGGTGAACCCTAGAAATCAACAGAAACAGCTTCATCTTGTTTGAGTCAAGCTAATCATCTCCCCTAGATGCACCACTTGGTGTAGCATCATCATTTGGGGTATTGATCATGCCCACAAAGTTTGAAGCTCCAGATAAAAAGTTGACAATGTAAAGTTGTTCAAATTTGAATTTGAACAGAAGTGGTTTTGGGGTGATCTGATCAAGTTGCTCTATTCCAAATCTTGTGCCATTTGGTCTAGATGCCTTACTAGGCCATTCTAGCATGTGCACCAAACTTGAGAGCATTTGGACAAGTTTGGCAATGTAGAGTTGCTCAAACTTGAAATATGGACAGAATGGTTTTGAGGGGACTAAATGATGTTTCCTTGATCTTCAAGGCATGAGGCTTTGCAAGATCATCAAATATGTCATATATGACATGATAGAATTTCCCTGGAATTTTTGGAGAATATTTCCTTTGTAAATATTTCAAAAGCTTGAAATATCCAGAAAGGGTTTTGGAAGGATTTGTCCAATATTTTGAACATGACCATGTGTTGAAACTCTTATATATGGACAATATATGTCCTATGAGTCTCCCTGAATTTTGGCAAATATTTTTGAAATGATTAAATAATTTTTCCCTATTAAAGACCATTTCTGGCCTTAAGAAAAAGCTTTTAAATAAAATATAAAAATAACTTTTAAAATTATACTTTTGTGGTTTCTGGGAGTCCTATACCTAATAGGATTCAAATATACTTTTTGAAAGATTTTTCACACCCTAAATAAGGTACTTGCAGTGCAAACCTCAATTCAGGGGTTTTTGGAAAACTAATTTTAGAAAATACCATTTGGCCAAAATATTGTTATAAGAAAATTCTATACTGGTCTATACACATGGCATGATCATTGGGAAAAGGTTTTGGATCAAGGAGATGAAGTATAAGAGTTGGAGGATTTATTTGATTTTTAGAGCACCAGCAAACAGCAGACAAAGGTCAAATCAAGAAAAGTCAAAAACACTCAAAAGTTTTTGCAAATCCACATTTTTAACATGAAAATTAGCTTAAGCAATGTGACATGAAAATCAGGGTGTGACAGATTATGACAAGTTTCATAAGGATAATTTCTCCTTATGTCATAGGTACCTTTATAATCACTATAGGTTGGAGTTATGACATCATCATAGTAGAGAAGAGCATTATCATTGCTAGCAACTATATTTGTAATCATGTTGTCTTTATTCTTACTAGCAAAACAATTATCAATTATCACATCACTAGTGGGTAAAGGGTTTGCAATCCTATCATCCCCAAGCTTAGAGCCTCCCATATCATCACTTTCAGAGTTGGCACCAAAAAGATTTTCAACATCATAGGTAGCATTATCATCATTTTCCCAATCACAATAAGTAACATGCATATCATAATCAAAATCATCTTTAATAGTACCTACGGACGTATCATCAAGATGATAATTAAGGCAATAAACTTCACCTTCTTCCTTAAACTTACAATCGTTAGGATAAAAGTTGATGGGAGGAATATGCTCAGGCCAGGTTGATACCCATTCTTCTTCTTTCTTGCTCATCTTCCTCCTCCTCTTCTTTTTCTTCTTCTTAAGCTTAGGAGGGAGTGGTTGGAGATGAAGCTTCTCCACATATCCTGGTTTATCATTAGAAACAATAGGGGAAACTTGGGAGAAACTCTCCTTTTTATTAGCAGAAATATAAGAGACATTTTTATACTTTGGTAAAGTTCCCTCCTTTATAATCTTACCTATGTAATCATTTTCATGGCAATTAACAACACAATAGAGATGGCAATTTTGCAAAGTGTTTTTTATTCCTATGGCATTAACATCTAGCCATGAAGTCTTTTCTGATAACTCTTCACACATGAAAAATAACATAAGCTCATCATAAAGATCAGAGGTGATCATGTTATCACACAACCGGTTAACAGTTATGTTTTGAAAGTTCATGCATTGAAAATTAAAGTGACCCTCTATACGGCAAAGTTCACAAGTAAAAGGATAAAGGTCACACAATTCTCTAGCAATTTCATTTAAATCTCTGACCCAAGTGATTGTTCTTTCATGCTTATGTTGCTTACAATACTTCTCTTCTTCAATCATAGGCCTTTCACAAGGTCTATCCACTCCACAAAAATTAACATGCTTATATAAAACTTCATTTTTAGGAATTGGATCATGCATGTTGCAATCATCATGAACAATTTCATTTTCTTTGCAAGTCTCTTTAAAAGGTTTATGATACTTGATCCAATCCTCCATAGGCATATTAAGATGTGAAGCAAAAGATTTGAGGAAATCAACAAGGAGTTGAGAATCAAGCCCAAACTTAGCACTAAACTTATTAAAACTTGTAGTTTCAACAAAGGACTTAATGCAATCATACTCATAAATTATACCTGACTCTTTACCTTTGTCGATCTCCCAATCTTCAGTGTTGCGTTGAATTCTTTCAAGGAGTTCCCATTTAGCATCAATCTTTTTGTTTGTGAAAGAACCCATAGAGGAAGCGTCGAGCAAATCTTTATCCTGTCGAGAAAGCCTCGCATAGAAATTAGTAATAATCATATCTTTGGGGAGCCCATGGTTAGGACATTTTAGCATTAATGTTTTCAGTCTCCCCCAAGCTTGAGCTATGCTCTCTCCGTCATGAGGATAAAAATTATAAACGTAATTCCTATTCTCATGGACTTCATGAAGAGGATAAAACTTGGAGTAAAAGAGAGACTGGATCTCTTCCCACTCCAGCAGGTGAGAGTCATTTAGTAGCCTATACCATTCCAATGCTTTTCCTTTCAGTGACAAGGCAAATAATTTCCTCATGACAAACTCCCTTGATACACCTGCAAGCTTAAATAATGAACATAGTTGTGACAAATATAGCAAGTGTTCACCGGGATGTCTGTCTCCTACATAACGATTAGCCAAAACATAATCGATAATACCAGCTGGTATTTTATAGGGCACAATTTCAGTAGGGGAGGAGCAACCACCACAGGTGTGAGGCGTCTTCCCGCAAGCAACGATCCAATAGCAAGGTTGTCCATAAGCATAACTAGTGAAATAAAAACAAGAAACAAAAAGATTTAATTGCAAGATCTAAAGATATAGCTTCAAGCACTCACTTCCCCGGCAACGGCGCCAGAAATAGCTTGATGTCTACACACGCTTCTACTCTTGTAGACTATGTTGGGCCTCCAAGCGCAGAGGTTTGTAGGACAGCAGCAATTTCCCTCAAGTGGATGACCTAAGGTTTATCGAACTCAGGGAAGTAGAGGTTGAAGATGGTCTCTCTCAAGCAACCCTGCAACTAAAATACAAGAAGTCTCTTGTGTCCCCAACACACCTAATACACTTGTCAGATGTATAGGTGCACTAGTTCGGCGAAGAGATGTTAAATGGCAAGTGATATGGATGGCAGAACAAAGTAATATAAATCTGTAATAAAAAGTGCAGCAAGCAAACAAGTGGAAAACGTGAGCACAAATGGTATTGCAATGGTGGAAACAAGGCCTAGGATTCATACTTTCACTAGTGGCAACTCCCAATAACATTAACATAATCGAATCACATGATATTTCCCATAAAACATGCAAAGGGGACGCACTCGGAGGTCATTCCTTCGTGGTCAAGAGAGGACAAGAATTATGTAGGGCTACAAAAGCACACCTCAAAGTTCGTAGTTCTCAATCTAAGGATTTCCGAATGTCACCGCGGCCATCCAAAGAGAGTCCCACAATCACCACAACATATCTAAAGGATAGTCAAAGACAAGCATCAAGAGACTCTCAATCTTCAATCAACACACAAGAGAGGAAATCACTCATGAAAATATTGTTCTAATCCATGTCCAATAAACCGCTGTCACCTTGGTCTCGTGGGTTATACTAGATAAAGACAAGTGAGTACATCAATCCAATACATAGAGTGTCGGGGAAACTGGTCGCCCGCGAACACCTATGGGACCGGAGCCCCTTCTACGGTACGGCAAGGGTGCGGAGGGAGCACAAAGAGCGGATCGAGGGGCACACGCGGGCAGTTTACCCAGGTTCGGGCCGCACGGATGCGTAAAACCCTACTCCTGCCTTGGTTGTATTGAGTTCGTGAGCTCGGGAGCTTGAAGATCTACAGTACCAGCTATACTGAGCGTAGGAGTGATCGAGTTTCTCAAGTCGAACCCCCTCTACGTTGTGCATGGGCCTCCTTTTATAGCTCAAAGGGGTCACCGACAGGTGCCAACGTAGAAGAGGGTAAAAATGTAAAACTGGTGGTGGTTGTAACAGTACATGAACAGTGTATGAACAGTGGTCTTCACCTAACTCTGACGGTGGGGGACAAGGGCATTGAATGCCCGTCGCCGTCGCCCCAAAAGCGTCCGTCCATGCGTCTCCGTTCGCCACGGCGATAGCCTCGTCACCGCGGCTCGCCACCGTGTACCCCAGGCTGCACAGCCATCTGCCACGTGCCCCTGGAAGGGCCCCAGGGTAACGCGTGGCCAGATGAGCTGGAGCGCAGGCACACAGCGTAAGCTTCCCCCGGCAAGCACCTTGCCGGGGTCGCAATCTTGCCGGGTCCGGAAGCTTGTCGCTCTCTGGGTCCTGCCGGGGCGCATGATGCGCCACGATATACCTTCTTGAGGTGCCGTTCTCTGGCCTTCCTGGCAAGCTCCTCTTGCCAGGGTCTTGTGCTAGAATGATAACCTTGAGCTTGGTGCGGCCTTCCCGGCAAGCTCCTCTTGCCGGGGTCTTGTCTCTTAACTTGAATGCTTTGTTCTTGAATGGCTTCAAGGGGTCTAGAGTGGGCTTTGGCGGGCGCGTGGTGAGCCAGACCATGGGACGCTGCTACTGCCCGTGCACAAGTCAGGATACTAAGGTACCCCTACTTTAGTACACCGACATAGAGGAAGGGGAAATATCATGGGATCACCCTAGATTAACATAGCCTATGATCACAACGAAGATCACATCATGGGAGAGAGAATTTACCACATAGCTACTGGTAAGAACCTCAGCCCCGAGGAGGAACTACTCCCGCATCATGGAGGAAGGAAGCAACGTCGATGGAGATGAATCCGGGGGCACTTCCCCATCCCGGCAGGGTGCCGGCGCAGGAATTCTGGTCCCCCGAAGCTTGATGGCGATGGCGGCGGAGATCGGAATCGCGTCTGGAGAAAAGGGGTCCGGAATCAGGGTTTCCGCGACACGCTTTAAATATATGCCAAAGGGGGGCCTCGGGGGGCCCAGGCGCCCCCCCGGCGCGGCCCGGGGGGGGGGGGGGGCGCCAGGGCGCCTGGAGCCCTGGTGCCCCCCCCCCGGCTGTCCTTCGGGCGCACGGTAGTTTCTGGAATGCTGATTTTTTATATAATTTTTCTGGATTTTTCCTGGCAGTTCTCGTAATGTGAAAACCTGAAATACAAAAACAGCCGAAAACAGAAACTGGCACTGGGGTGCACTGAGTTAATATGTTAGTCCAAATATGATCAAAAGTGTATGGAAGTGTATAAATATCATAGCAATATCACCCAAAAGAGGCATGGAGCAAGCAGAAATTATAGATACGTTTTGGACGTATCAGGAACTCGCCGAAATTGTCCTCGCACTCGCTTCTACCACAATTTTTCTGTCACGGACGGCCCAAAGAATGTCATGCAGCTGCGTCTCCGGCCCGCCCCAAGATGTAAACCCCATTTTCTTTTATGATTTTTTGTCATAGAAGTAGGAGGCCACCACATCTATGATGATATGGGTTTTTGTCACAATTATCATCATAGAAGTGTCATAAGTATGACAGAAAAAAATTCATTCGACCCAAAATGTCACGGATGTGTCTTTTTTTGTAGTGTAGTAGGCTCCTGCGGGCTAGTTGTGGTCACTTGCAGTGGCATCTGGCTCCTTGTCTCCTCCATCTGGTAGAATCATTAGAGAAGAAGAGGAAAAGGGGGTAAATGGGAAGCAAAGCAACCGTGAGTACTCATCCAAAGTACTCGCAAGCAAGGATCTATATTTAAGTGCACCTAGTGCCCCTTAGTGATTTTGGTGTATTGAAGACTTATAGATTAAGGGACTAATGTGTTTGTGCGTGTACACATGTTATATAAGTCTCTAAGGAGTTTGATATTTATGAACAAAGTCGATCCCTAATAATGTATGTCTTCAGCTGAAGACTTTGGTTTTCTTGAAGACTTTGAAAATGAGAAAATTGGTGTGACCTTGAAGACTTGGATATTAATGCGAGGATTATGAAGCGTGAAGACTTTTGTTATTGTAGTTTCATTTTCTCTTTCTTGAGTCATAGGAAATACCGTACTACTAAAGGGGGTCGAGGTAAAACTAAGGAAACGCTTTCCAAGTGATGCCCATCTGAAAGCCTACACTACCCAATCCTTTCGAGTGAAGCCATTAGAAATCTCATACAGTTCAGTCAATTTCTTCGGTGACAGAGACGAAGTTCTTCTGTTCTCTGAGGAATTTGTTCTGACTGAGGAGTTAGGAATCCGCCAGTGCGGACTGCCTACAAGTGAGGAACATGATAGCCCTAAGGAATTTGAGAGCTCAAATTTCCGACCGTTCTTGTGCTATGCGCAAGCTGTCCCAAAATATCCTATCCACCTAACGGTCATATCATTGAAGGGCATTTATGTCTTATCATGTCGGGCTGCTCCCTGGGCTATAAATAGCTGCCCCCATCAACCACTAGCTGGTTGGCTGCTCCGAGAGAAACCGACACTTGTCATTTAGAGCAACCCATCCTTCGAGGACTTTGAGCGAAAATCAACAAGTGAGGAAAAACCCAAAACCCCAAGTCCTAAAACCCAAAGTGATTGAGCATCACTGTAGAGATTGTTCCTGTGTGGAAACGACGCTTGTTACCTTTGAAGACTGTCCATCTTCCAAACGGTTATGCATTAATGGTCTAGAGCATCCAAGAGGAATTGTGGATTTCTGGGTGACCAAGTCTGTGAAGGTTCGGAAGTCTCCTTGAAGACTTACCACGAGTGATTGGACTAGGTCTGTGTGACCTTGGCTCAAGAGGAATACGGTGAGGACTATGTATCTGGGACTGTGTGTCCTTAGGTTTGAATACATAGCCGCCCTAACCAGAAGTACAACTGTCAGAACAGTTGGAACTGGTCTACCAAATCATTGTCTTCACCGAGCTACTTGTTCTATTTCCTCAACCCTTTCATTTCCTCATTCATGTGTTGTTGAACATAATATGTATTGTTTGAAGACTTTGACTAAAGACTTTATCAACTTCCTCAACCCTATTTCCTCGGTTATTTTGTCGTCTACCTTCTTATCATGTTTAACACGCTACTTGTGCTATGTGTATGCTTTCAATTCATCATGATGACTATGCTACTGCTTTGTTGTCAATGCACCTGATTATATATTCCGCTGCTAGTAGTTCTTTGCTTAGGAAATTCCTCACTTAGAATTTCCTCAGCGATGAATCTTTAAAATCGCCTATTCACCCCCCTAGTCGATATAACGCACTTTCAATTGGTATCAGAGCAACGTACTACCTTGTTCTGTGTGATTTTGGTTTAACCACCTGGAGTTTTAGTTATGTTGACTGCAGGCATGATCAAAGTCTCGGCTGGGTGCCCTACATTCGATGGGATGGACTACCCCTACTAGAAGAACAAGATGTATATGCATCTTGAGGCAATTAACAACGATCTCTGGTACGTTGTGGAAAATGGCGTCCCCACTGTCTCACCTTCTGTGAACGCTGTTGATGTGAAGAGATTCAAGCAACTCGACTCTCAAGCGAAGAATATCATATGTGGACATCTGAGCAAAGGGCAGTACGACAGAGTGAGTGCTTTGGATACAACAAAGCTTATCTGGGATAGGTTGTCCAAGGTCAACGAGGGAATCTCAACTCAACGTGACTCTCGAGTTGATGTTCTTTCCAATATCTTCAACTGCTTCAAAAGACTCGACAATGAAAACGTTCAGCAAACCTTCGATCGCCTCACTGACATCTCAAATGAGCTTCAAGCACGTGGTGCTACAAACATCACTAACCACGAGGTGGTGAAGAAATTGCTAGGATCACTTGATTCCTCATTTGACACTCTGGCACTGATGATTTAAGAATGTGCAGACTACATGTCACTTGATCCCGCTGATATCCTTGAGAGATTTAACACTCATGAGTTCCAACAAGCTTAAAAGAGAGATCTCTATGAGCCAAAGCTATGGAAGATCACGTGCATTGAAGGCCAAGCCAGTTTCCTCATCTGAAGGAGAAGATTGTGATAGCAGCCTTGGTGATCCTGAAGAACTAAGCCAGGAGCTAGCAATGCTCGTGAGAAAATTTCAGAAGTTCCGAAGACGTGGTCACTTTGGAAAATCTTCAAGAGGTGATGACGTGAGATTAGATTCCTCGTCTCGCGAATACAAGAAGAGGACTTGCCACAAATGCAGGAAACCTGGTCACTTTATCACCGATTGTCCTTAGTGGGCAAAGGAATCTAAGAATAAGAAATGCAAGGATGACAGCTTAGATGACTCAAAGAAAAATATGAAATCTTCAAAGTACTCATCATCATAATCTTCAAAGTCTTCCTTCCACAAGAAGAACAGTTCCAAAAAGGCTCGGGCATTCATTGGCAAGGAAATGGACTCAAAAGCCAAATCTGAAGAAAATGAGGAAGAGGAGGAATCTGGGGAGTTAGACTCCGGTGTGGCGAGCCTAGCTTAGCATTCGTCAGCAAGTCCATCTTCAACACTGAGGAAAATGACTTCCCCAACACAGCTGACTACGTCAACGATGACTACGCTCCCACCTACTACTTCATGGCAAAAGGTGCCGAGGTACTCAAATGTCCCTCCTCTGATTCCAGTGAAGATGAATATGATAAAAACTTCAAACCTAGCTATTCCAAACTTGCTAATATTGCCATTAAACAACAAAAGGCTTTGGAAAAGGTTCAAACTCAGCTAGTCAAAAGCGATGACCTGTTGGGTGAAGAATTGGATCGAACTCAAATCTTGACTGATAATATTCAAAGACTACAGTCTAAGTTTGATAACCTTCAAGGTCTTCATAACACGCTCCTAACAACTCATGGGAAGCTTTCTTATGAATTTCTTCAAAGAAAGCAAGATCTTTAAAAGCTTAGCGTGAGTTATGAAGATCTTTAGAAGGAAAATGATTCATTACTTGCTCAACAGACCAGTTCCGCTCAGGAAGAATTCATTCCACCATGTCTGAAATGCATCAAATGTGAAACTGCTAATTATTCACGTGAATGTTCAAATGCTTCTATTGCTGCATATTCTTCAACTATTTCAATGGTGAGAATTTCCTAAACTGAGGAAACCACCGATGCTACTCATGAAATGCAGGATTGAAGGAATTATATGTGACAGGCATGTACAAAAGCCTCAAAGGTCATCATACTATTTGCGATGTGCTCAATAAGAAGATCTTGAATAGGAACTCTAGAAAAGAGGGTATTGCCTTTGAGAGGAAACTCAATGCTGATGGGACCTACTGGAGACCTGAGCAGTATCCCAAAACCTCATGGGTTGATATAAAAGGACCTCCGGTAGATCCATCTACTTTATCTGGCTTTACTTGTGAATCTTCACATTCATTTGATGAGTCATTTGACTGCAACTATAAATTGTTCCAAAATCAGAATGGTGAAGTAATTGCTAGATATGTTTGAACTAACTTTAGAATGGTCCCCCTATGAAGAAAATCTGGGTTTCCAAAAGGTACCTTGAAAATCTTCAAGTGAATGTCCTCATGACACCACCTATGAAGAACAGGAACCCAGATCAGATTCTTCATATGGATCAAAATCGTCATATGGATCCAAGTCCTCATATGGACCAAATTCCTCAAGTGGATCAAATTCCTCATATGATCATCATCGTGCTAACGCTTTTGTTTCATAGGGAAAGTCTAAGGGTTGTGAATATGTGCATCATTCTTCAAATCATTATGTTTATAAGTGAATTTATCTGCTTACTCATATTCATACTCTAACCGCTCGCCTATGAAACGAAATGCACTGGCTTCAATGCCACCTTTTTCATATGGAGCTCGCAAAATGATGAAATCTTTGCCACCCCTCTAGATGTGGGTGGTGAAGAAAAAGAACTTATCTCTTATGCAGGGTCAGGTCTCCAG
This sequence comes from Secale cereale, assembly GCA_902687465.1. Lineage (NCBI taxonomy): Eukaryota > Viridiplantae > Streptophyta > Magnoliopsida > Poales > Poaceae > Secale > Secale cereale. The sequence goes on from LR738712.1 coordinate 447,929,859, forward strand.
ATGTACTCAAACGTTTGAAGAATTTGATGGAGACCTGAGAGTGCTTGAAAGGACGCAAGCTAATCATGATAAAATGATTCATTCATTTCTCACGTGCTATTTATACTACATAAATTGCTCTTATTTATGAAATTCATTCTGATGAATTTTATGTCATATTCTTCACTATGAAGCATATGAGTTTGTAAGATGCACTAATTCATCTACATGATGAATCTCTCAAAGCTACTTAGTGGGTCCTCGACAGTGGATGTACAAATCACATGACCTGTGACAAGAACCTATTGATGGACTCTACTTTATCTCCATCTCATCCGAAGCATATCACCTATGCTGACAAAGGAAAAAAATCAAGGTATTGGGTTTAGGTAAGGTTGCAATGTCAAAAGATTGACACATGGACAAAGTCATATTTCTCGAGTCTCTTGGATTCAACCTCATGTTTGTCTCGATGCTTTTTTATCTTGATATGGTTGTTGTCTTTGGCAAATTTTCGCTATGTTGTAGTCTTAGAATCTGACAATTCCAAAGACTTAGAATGCTTTAGGAGAGGAGACCTGTATATTGCTGATTTCTCTACAGGACCACAACCTGCCACATGTCTACTCGCAAATTCTTCAGATGGATGGCTATGGCGTCGACAACTCGATCATGCTGGCATGAGGAACTTGCACACGCTGGTTAAGAAGAAGCACATCATAGGTATTGATGGTGTCAAATTCCTCGAAAATCATCTTTGTGGGGCTTGCGAAGCTGGAAAATGACCAAATCCAAGCATCCCTCAAATACTATCATGACTACTACTCGTCCATTTGAATTGCTTCACATGGACCTTTTTGACCCCACTCATTATTCTGCATTCACAAATGCAGCATCTCTATATGGCTTTGTTATTGTTGATGACTATTCTCGTTATACGTGGGTGCATATCATCATATTTAAACATGAAGTGCAGGAAATCTTCAAGCGATTTTCCTCAAGGGCCTTGAAGAATTTTGGTGTGAAGATGAAGCATATCCGGGGTGACAATGGGAAGAGTTCAAGAACACTGGTCTTGATGACTATCTTGATGAAATTCATATTACTCATGAGCTATTAGCCCCTTACACTTAGCAGAATGGCGTTGTGAAGCATAAGAATATGACTCTTGTTGAAATGGCTCGCACTATACTTGACGAATACAAGAAGCCTCTGGGTTTCTGGCCTGAGGCTATCAATGTTGCGTGCCATATCATCAGCATGGTATATCTCCACAAACTCCTCAAGAAAACTTCATATGAACTCCTCACTGACAAGAAACTCAATGTGGCTTATCTCTAAGTCTTCGGTGCTAAATGTTGGGTTAGAGATCCTGATCACAGTTCTAAATTTGCGCCGAAAGCACATGAAGGTTTCATGCTTGGTTACGGAAAGGACTCCCACACCTACATCATATGAACTCCTCACTGACAAGAAACCCAATGTGACTTATCCCAAAGTCTTCGGTGCTAAATGTTGGGTTAGAGATCCCGATCACAGTTCTAAATTTGCGCCGTACGCACATGAATGTTTCATGCTTGGTTACGGAAAGGACTCCCACACCTACAGAATCTTCATCAATCATCTTCACAAGATTGTTGAAACTATAGATGTGCAGTTCGATGAAACTAATGGCTCGCCAAGAGAGCACCTGCCTCGTGTGACAGGTGAAATACCTCCTGAGGAATCCATTAAGTTCAAGGCTACTGAGGATATCATCCCCACTGAAGAACCTGATGAAGAAGTCATCCAGACCATGAAGAAAATCATACGGGTGCACCTGAAGAAACTTCTGCTGAAGAAAATGCTCAGCCAAATCAAAGTCGTCAGCCACCTCATCCTCGAGTGGCGAAAGAAGTGCGGATTGAGAAAATCATCTATGACATCAGTGCACCAGGTCCTCTCACACACTCAAGAGCTTCACACTTATCTAACTTTTGTGGGCACTTTGCTTTTCTCTCTATCACAGAGCCCACCAAAGTTGATGAGGCATTTCTGGAACCTGAGTGGATTCAAGCTATGCAAGAGGAATTGCATCAATTCAAGCTCAACCATGTGTGGGAACTCGTCAAGCGACCAGATCCTCGCAAGCACAATATCATAGGCACCAAGTGGATCTATCGCAACATGCAAGATAAAAATGGCATTATGGTGAGGAATAAGGATCGTCTTGTAGCTCAGGGCTACACAAAGGTTGAGTGAATTGACTTTGATGAAACTTTTGCACCTGTTGCTAGACTTCAAGTTATTCGTATACTGCTTGCTTATGCTAAACATCCTGAGGAAGAAGTATGTGTTATTCATCTTATATCAAATGGATGTGAAATATGCATTCCTCAATGGTAAGCTTGAGGAAGAAGTATATGTTGCTCAACCCCTAGGTTTTGAAGATCCTAAACATCCTGACAAAGTCTTCAAACTCAACAAGGCCCTCTATGGCCTCAAGCAAGCTCCTTGGGCGTGGTATGATACTTTGAAGGAATTTATCATGAAGAAAGGCTTCAAACCAAGTTCACTTGACCCAAATATTTTCACCAAATCATATGATGATGATTTATTTGTATGTCAAATCTATGTGGATGATATTATCTTTGGTTGTACATATGAATGTTACAGTGTGGAATTTGGCTACATGATACGTGAAGAATATCAAATGTCTATGATGGGAGAACTGAAATTCTTCTTAGGTCTTCAAATTTGTCGACAACGCAATGGCATCTTCATATCTCAAGAGAAATACCTCAAGAATGTTCTGAGGAAATTTGGCATGCAAGATTGCAAAGGCATCAAAATCCCTATGCCCACAAATGGCCATCTTTGCACCGACGAAATGGTAAAGATTTGGATCAAAAGGTATATCGTTCCATGATTGGCTATTTATTGTATCTATGTGCATGTAGGCCAGATATTATGCTTAGTGTTTGCATGTGTGCCCGATTTCAAGCTACACCGAAGGAATCACACCATAAGGCTATGAAGCATATTCTTTAATATCTAGCTCACACTCCAACACTTTGATTATGGTATCCAAAGGGCTCTGATTTTGATCTCGTTGGATATTCTGACTCTGACTATGCTGGTAATCGAGTGGATCACAAGTCTACATCCAGCACATGACATTTCCTCGGATGATCCTTAGTACGTTGGTCCTCGAAGAAGCAGAGTTGTGTATCACTCTCTACTGCTGATGTTGAGTACATTGCCGCTGGTTCATGCTATGCTCAATTTCTACGGATGAAGCAAACCCTTAAGGACTACGGCGTCAACATGAAGAATGTGCCACACTATTGTGACAATGAGAGTGCCATCAAGATTGCTCACAACCAAGTTCAGCACTCCAAGATAAAGCACATCCAGATCCGCCATCATTTTCTTCGTGACCATGTGTTCAAGGGCGACATCTCCATATACCACGTGAAGACTGAAGAACAGCTGATAGATATCTTCACAAAGCCCTTGGATGGAAAGAGATTTTGCAAGTTGCGGTGTGCGCTAAATATCTAAAAATCATCGAATGTTCTTTGAAATGACACACATCCTAACACTTATGCAAAATTGATGACTTAGATGTGCAACACATGAAGTAACGTTTTTCTTCAACCAATGAAGACTAACCCTCTAAGTGTGAATAAATTGATTCTCAGAGCCCTATGACAATTTTATGCGGTGTCTGAAATCATCGTCATATACAGTGTGTCACTGTCGGATTTAGGGCTCCACAAAACCCAAGAAGTTCGAACATAGGGGCGTGAACGAAGATCTCTCCCACTCATGTTTACCTAGCGTCTCGCTCTCGTCTTGGTGAAGGGATTCGAGCAAACAACAGATAGTGTACGCAAGAGTTTACCCAGGTTCGGGCCACCGTGTGGTGTAAAACTCTACTTCCTGATTTGGTGGATTAGCCTCGTGAGGGCTGGAATATGAGCTAATACAGTGGTTCCTAAGCTCGGGAGGCGATCTCAGGAGGGTTAGGAGGCAAGTGTTCTTGCTCCTTTGCCTGGTGGCAGAGTTTATGGATCTGCTCTACTTGGCTAGGCTTGGTTCGACTTGTCCTTCCATAGTGGGGGTCCTAGCTACTTATATAGGCGGCCAGGGTTCTCTTCCCTCGAAATGTTTAGGCGGGAAGGGAACCCACAACGGCCATTTTTGAGTGGGAACACAAGGACGTTCCTATCCTGACAAAAGCAGTCTTCGCCTGCAAAAGGATCAGGCGGTGACGCGGTGGTGGGCTCGACGGTGACATCCTCCTTGTCGTCCTTGCAGTCTTCGGTCTTGTTGCACCAAAGGGGAAACCTTTGTCCCGCTCCTCGGGAACCTGCGGCTGTGCTACCCCCCTTGCACCGAAATGGCAACTGCACCGCTGGCGAGCGCTGGCACCCGCTGGCGCGGTGCGTCACTGCTGACATCACTGCCTCCTCCTGAGGCAGGCTTGGCCTTGGATTCTCCGCCCCTCTGGAGCACCTTGCCGAGGCCGCTCCCGAGGGGTTCTTGACGTTGTTCTCCTCGTGAGACTTGGTCCCCTCGCGAGGGTCTTGGACGGCTGGTCGATCAGCTGGGCCGTACCAGGCCGCTTGTAGGAGCGCGTCGCGGCCCGCAGACAGGCAAGTCTGGGTACCCTGGTTCCCAGGACGCCGACAGTAGCCCCCGGGCCAAAGGCGCGCGTGGAGATGGCTTCGGGGCGAAGCCTCAGTCGAGGATGAAGGGCAGTGGGCCCCCAAAGGCAGTGGGCCAGGCTGGCACGTGACGGTTGGATGGGACGCGGGCGACCCCGCTCCCCACGCCGTCTCGGCAACCGTGCGTCTTGACAAAAGGGGCCGTCTTCGCTAGGGGAGTTATCGCTCCCCTTCCTTCCTGCTCGGATTTGTCCCTCCTACGCCTCCTGCCTTCCTAAGTCACCTACGTCCTTCGGCTCCTTCAGCAATGGCGAAGAGGAACAAGGGTGCTGCGCCGGCGTCTGGATCTGCTTCTTCCTTTAGGCGGCGCTCGACGAGTCCTCCATCACCAAGGAGGAGGACTACTCAGAGTTCCAACCTTTCTTGTCGAGTGTCCACAACGAGCACAGCCCGATGAGGATCTGGGCCGGATCCACCATGACGCGGATCCTGCCAAAGTCCTGCTACCCCTTCTTCCTCCACAACATCTCCGTGGGGCTCGTGCCACCTTTCTCCGAGTTCTTCTATGCCATCCTGGAACATTACCAGGTGCACGGTCTCCACATCCAGCATTGCTCCATCCTCGTCATGTCGCTCTTCGCCTTTTACTGTGAGGCGCTCGTGGGGTTGAGGCCGACTGTCGCCCTCTTCCGCCATTTCTTCGCCATGGGCCGGTACGACGACGGCCCATGCTCGGGTTGCGTCTCCTTCATCTTCCAGCGCCAGGGCTGTCGGCTTATGACGCCAAGGAAGAAGATAGAGTCCCACCGGAAGAGGTGGGTCTATCTGGATGCCCAACGCGTCCACCCTCTGTTGGCGCTGCCTATCGCCCGTCCGGCGAAGCACGTCGGCTGGAGCTAGGCGAAACTCTCCGAACCCCTTGCCGGGCCTGTCCTGGCAAGGATTGAGGCCGACCTGATGTCACACCCTGCATTTTGTAAGATGTTGATTGCATTAATAAAGAATGAAAATTTGGACCAACAAATTTCTTCTTCTTTTGCATCATTTGGCTTTTATTTGTAATTGAGTTTTTCTCTCTCTGATTTCAAGTGCTCTTTAAAAGTCAACATAGCCTCACCTTCTATACTTCATCTCCTGACCCCAAACATCCGCCCAATGATCATACCATGTGTATAGGACAGTATAGTATATTCTTATACAAATATTTTGGCCAAATAGTATTTTCAAAAAATTAATTTTCCAAAAACAACTGAATTGAGATTTGCACTGCAAGTACTTGATTTAGGGTGATAAAAATCTTTGAAAGGGTATCTTTGAATCCTATTAGGTATAGGACTCCCAAAAACCACAAAAGTATAATTTTAAAAGTTATTTTACTATTTTATTTAAAGGCTTTTTCTTTAGGCCAGAAATGGTCTTTAATAGGTAAAAATTATTTAACTATTTCAAAAATATTTGCCAAAATTCAGAGAGACTCTTAGGACATATATTTTCCATATATAAGAGTTTCAACAATTGGTCATGTTCAAAATATTGGGCAAATCCCTCAGAAACCCTTTCTGGATATTCCAAGCTTTTGAAATATTTACAAAGGAAATATTCTCTAAAAATTCCGGGGAAATTCTATCATGTCAAATATGACATATTTGATGATCTTGCCAAGCCTCATGCTTTGGGGAGCAAGAAAACATCATCAAATCCCCTCAAAAACATTTCTGTCCATTTTGAAGTTTGAGCAACTTTACATTGCCAAACTTGTCCAAATGCTCTCAACCTTGGTACACATGCTAAAATGGTCTAATTATGCATCCAGACCAAATGGCACAAGTTTTGGAGAAGGGTAACTTGATCGGAGTGCCCCAAAATCATTTTTGTTCAGATTCAAATTTGAACAACTTTACATTACCAACTTTTTACTTGTGACCCCAAATTTGGTGGACAAGCCCACAACCCGAAATGATGACACTACACCAAGTGGTGCATCAATAAGGGGTGATTTGCTTACCTAGATCTTGGAAAGTCCATTTCTGTTGATTTCTCGGGTATACAAAAGTTGCATTGGCAACTTTGCCCGAATGAGCTCTAATTTGGTGAAAGGGCATAATTATATGTGCCATTTCATCCTCTGGAGTCTTATGCCAAATGAAACCCATTTGCTTTCCCAAAACATCATCAAACACCTTCTGCTATTTTACCAAAACCATTGCTTTGACCTCTTCCACTATTTACCCTTACCTCGGGTTCTTACCACAGCACCCCCAAGACACCTTCTACCTCCAGCAGCAATGGCTGCACCGCAGCTTAATGATTGATGGGGGTAAAACCCCATTTTTCATCTCTGGACAGCCACATTCACCCTTCTCTCTCGACCCTCTTTCCTTCTAGAAGCCCTCCAGAGCATCCAAGGCCAATACCATGTTGTTTATTATCTCCCTTATCCTCTAGACACTGGTGGCCACGCCCACAAGGCATAAAAGAATGCCATGCCAGCCATTTGCACGCTCTGGAGCACGCTACAGTGCACTTTGGCACTGTAGCCGCTCCTGATCGGGCTCCTCCGACCACCTCGAGCCTCCCCCTCGCGCCAGCCGAGGTGCCTGGACGTCCGCGACATGCCACGGCCCTGTCCCCCTCCTCTTTCTCCCTCCTATGGCCTCCCTCGCACGCGCGCCGGCCGCCCGCAAGCTCCAATCTCCGGCCTCACACGCGCGAGCCTCTGGAGCCTTCCCCCGCTCCTTCCATTCCCTTCTCTGGACGTGAACCACGCCCACGAGCACCCCAGACACGCCCCGACGAGCCCTCGTGGCCTGTAACGACCACAACGAGCTGTCCGGCGCACACCTCCTCGGTGGACCGCCGCCCGCGTATATAAAGGCATCCCCGAGCCCTCTCCCCTCCATCACTCGCCTCTGGACAAGGTCAAACACACCCCTACACTCCCAGCTCTCTCCCAGAAGCTCTCGAGCTCGAGCTCCGCCGCGGCGGCTCATCGTCGTCCGCTCGGTACGAGTCGTCCCCGCTATCCCTGAGCCTCGATCTGGAACCGCCAAGCCTCACTCACCCTTTCCCCTCTCTTTCCCCTCTCTGTTGCAGTCGGAAACGGCCGGAGCAACCACCACCCGACGCCTCTCCGCCGTGCAACCTCGTCGCCGACGAACCCGACCGCTCCGGCGACTGCCTCCACCACCACACAAACGACGACTTCACGCTGACTCCATCCCTGCCCTCAGCTCGCCCTGCCGTGCCCTACATCGCCGACGGTGAGCTCTCCATCGGGTTCCCCTAATGCCCGTGGGTGATGTTGAATTAGGTCACCACTTGAGGAAGAAGTGGTGTACCAAAGAGAGCTTTTGGTATGTGTGTGTAAAATGATGGATTAGATTTATGTGTGATTACCGACCCAACCAAACATGCGCAACCACTCTACCCTTATATGGGAAAGGGCATTATTGATTACCTAGGTCGATACTATCATGGTGCATGCATTACTAGTGACGGGGGTGACACGAGGTCACTCTCGGGACGGGGTCGTGCTTGGATAGGCGGCCATGACTGTTTTCATAGGGCACCGAACACACCGTTGGTGCCCCATGCCAGTGGTATGTGATGAATATTGGAGCGAGGCTCCACAATTTTTAAGATGTGAAATGTTGGGCACGGGGGTTACTACCAATCGAGTGGACTCTATGTTAGTGTCGTCTAGGGGAAGATAGTGATCGGGTGCTTACCCCAGGTACCTGAGGTACCGCAGGTCATGGATGACATGGAAGTTCCCCGGATCTAGTGGGTAAAGTGTGCAACCTCTACAGAGTGTAAAACTATTCGAATGGCCGTGTCCCCGGTCATGGACAGTTGGGAGGTGCTACTTAAACTATGTCCAGAATTTTACAATCTTGGTGAATATATATGTGTGTGCGTGTTCTGAGTCAAGGTGGTGACTTGGCACGTTGAAAGAATCAGTAATGATTTGAACTCTATTTATGTTGATATCTATAACCTGTCCTCGAGGTTACCCAAGTACATTGATGCATGTCTCGCAAATGGTAGAATAGCTTATCTAGCTTGTAGCTAGGTTGCTTATTTGTTGTACAACTTGCATTGTTACCTTGAGCCAAATCATGGGTTGCTTGCGAGTACATTCAAAGTACTCATTGTCTTGCCACTGGTTATTTAATTGGCCAGGCATGGAGGAGCAGGAATTTGAAGAAGAATTCTATGAAGACGAACATGCGAACTAGGACGCTTTCCTAGTCAGAATGCCTGTAGGGTTAAGGCAGATGGCATGGGTTCTACTTATCTACGAAGACTTCCTCTATTCGAGATTATTTGCTATTCAGGCCATGAGGCATTATCTATGTAAGACTTGGCCATAATGGTCATAATTTGTGTAAGACAGCATGTATGGATGTAAGACTCTTGTTACTCAGTTTCTGTGTGTTCAGTGAGCATTGATCTCTAGGATCACTGTACACGTGCATTCGGTGATCTCGACTCATAAGTCGGGGTCCCCACAAAGCTGGTATCAGAGCCATCCTGACTGTAGGAAGCCTTAGTTAGCATGGGCGTTTGTTAGGTTGACACCCTTTTCATAAACCTTTTGAACCTCTCTTCTTTTCTAAACCTTACCAAACTTGAGATATCATCAGCTTATTAACCTCTCCCATTCAACCTTTGTAGAGTGCCGCTGTACCTGAAGAGCTCCTGACCACTGGGTTCCCCTTGCTTCTCGAGGATAGCCTCCAGGACTGCCAGTTCCACCGAACACCAATCCTGACCTACCATGAGCATTGGGTTAGCGAAACTGAGGTGCAGTACCATGTGGAAGTAATCGTGAAGGCAAACGATCCTCCCACAAGTTGGTTCTTCGAGGGACCCCAGATGGCAACACTACTCCTCGCTGTCAAGGCAACTGCACTCAAGGCATTAACCCGCCTCCGAGAACTTCTTTCGGAGATGGCAGCCAAGATGACAACCTGCTTCTTGACTTACTGGAAGGAGGGTGAAGATGAGAGCAGCGCACAAGCCCCTCCACTGAAGGAAGGACTTCAACTTCGATTCCAAACCTACTTCATCCTTTGTGCTGACAGCTTGGCACAAGAGTTGGCCTCAGAATGGATGAAGCTCCGAGAAGAACTCCACAAGACCAAGGAACTTCTTCAACGAGCACAATAGAAGACGGATAGGATCAAGAAGGAAGGTGCGCCTCCTGGGCAACCCTCTATCGCGTATCGAGGCGGAAGGCCCTCAGGAGATGTATCTTCCAAGGATGGAGAACCACCCCAGCGATGCCGTATGACGGCGAGGGAATTTCGCAAGCTTTTCGCTGCACCACCGGCAAAACAACGTCGTGTCCGACTCCTCCACTCCCCCACACTCTCAAGTGATAGGGGGTCCCAAACAGATGAAGACAAGGAGGAAGACCCAACAGAGCCAGAATACGCGACCGTGCATTCCACCACTTAGGCATTATTCGCAACTCGGGTATGCCAGCTCGTGACCTCTATGGTAGGATAGGTCGTGTAACCCCTATGCGAAGTTGAGTCCTTGTATGGTTCATATGAAGCCATCTAGTGTTTGCTTTTGTTGTGCTTGGATGTACGTCGTATCTTCCCTTCGGGAATGTGTGAACGACTACGTCACCCATTTGGAATTTTAATGAATGTGTTTGTCCATTTTGACCCATGCATGAAATAATTAGTGTCACACCCACCCCCTTACTAGGCACCCATCTTTATTGCTTTCCCTCTTCATTCCAAATCATGAGAGCTTTACCGCTCCAACAGGATGCCTGTTGTAACTCGTACTAGTACCTCTACCCAGCAGGCAGAAGCCGAAGCATCCACAAAAGTAGAGGCCAGCCAGGACCAAACCCACGACCAAGATCCACCACCACCTCCCCCGATCATGGATATGGCTCAGCTTCTCCAAGCCTTCTGAGAGGAATGCCAAGCCAACATCGCAGCCCTCCAGATGATTGCTCAAGCCGTCACCATCAACCGCCAGCCGGCGAGGAATGGCAATGGACGTTCCACGTTGGCAGTGTTCTAGAAGCATGCACCACCAACCTTCATCGAGACTGCTGAACCCCTAGATGCAGACGACTGGGTCCGCACCATTGAGGACTTGCTGGAACTAGTCGGCTGCACCGAAGACCGCGAGAAGGTGGCTTATGCTGCCCACTGCCTCGGGGGGACTGCTAGAGCTTGGTGGGATGGATTCAAGCTCATGCATGCTAGGCAAGACATCACTTGGAATAACTTCAAGGCAGAATTCTACAAGGCCCATATTCCTTCCGGAATCATGGCTATCAAGAAGCGTGAGTTTCGAGCCCTGAAGCAAGGAAGTGGCACTGTCAAGGAGTACATGCAGAAGTTCAGTGTTCTGTCAAGGTATGCCCCTGAAGATGTCAGCACGGATGCTGCAAAAAGGGAGCGCTTCATGGAAGGCCTCAATCAGATCCTGCAGTACTCACTTGTCATGTGTGACTGCCCAACCTTTCCTGACCTAGTGAACAAAGCACTCATGATTGAATACAAGCGGCGTGCTCTGGAAGACACTCGCAAGCGCAAGATGATCAGCAAGGGAAGTTCCAGCAACCAGAACCCTCGCCCGTGGCAGCCAGCCCCGGCCAGGCCAACCTACCAGCAGCCAAGAGCTCCTGCACCTCTCACCAACTATCAGCCTCAGCAGTATGCTAACCAAAGGCCAGCATTCAACCCCAATAACAGTGGTGGCAACAAGATCAATAACCCAAACCAAGTCACTTGCTTTGGGTGTGGTCAGCCAGGACACATCTCAAGGTCGTGCCCCAACAAGAAGCACGATGCCCCGCGCCCCAATGCGCAGAACCCAGGACAAGGCCGCGGGATGCCACCAAAGAACCAAGCTCCTCGCAACCCGCCCAACAATGGGAAGGGGCGTGTGAATCACGTCACTGCAGAAGAAGCCCAGGAAGACCCGAACGTCGTGCTGGGTACGTTCCTTGTCAACTCAGCACCTGCAACTGTCTTGTTTTATTCTGGAGCCACGCATTCATTTGTCACTCAAAGATTTGCATTAAAAAGTGGCATGACCCCTACACCCCTTAATAATCCCATGGTGGTACAAACCCCCGGAGTAGAGATGAGAGCCAAGATAGGCTGTAAGGGAGTCAGTATCATCATTAACGGGGTAAATTTCCTAGCAGACCTTATAATCTTAAGATCGCAAGGCTTGGATGTGATCTTAGGGCTGGATTGGCTCAGCAAGCACCAAGGCTTGTCAGATTGTGCCAACCGGACTGTCACTGTGACTAATGACCAAGGAGTCGAAGTTAAGTTTGCCCCCAACTCCTCTTCTGCCCAAACCGCTCAAGTCAAATGTATGTCTAAAGTTGGACTGGAGCAAGTGCCAGTAGTATGCGAGTATCTCGATGTCTTTCCGGATGAGCTACCGGGAATGCCCCCTGACCGTGACATTTAGTTTGTCATCGAGCTCATGCCCGGGGCAGGACCCATCTATAAGAAGCCTTATAGAATGGGGACGCAAGAATTAGCCGAGTTGAAGAAGCAACTAGAAGAGCAGTTGAGGAAGGGATTTATCCACCCTAGTGCCTCCCCTTGGGGATCACCGGTTCTGTTTTTTGCTAAAAGGGACGGTACCATCCGCTTATGCATTGACTACCGTTCCCTCAATGAAGTTACAATCAAGAACAAGTATCCACTTCCCAAGATTGAAGATCTGTTTGATCAACTCAGCGGAGCCAAGGTGTTCTCCAAGATCGACCTCAGATCTGGGTACTACCAGCTAAATATCAGACCCCAAGATATTCCGAAGACGACATTTGTAACAAGATATGGCCTGTATGAGTGCATGGTCATGTCCTTTGGATTGACCAATGCCCCAGCTTACTTCAAGTATCTCATGAATAAGGTCTTCATGGAATATTTGGACAAGTTTGTTGTTGCCTTCATTGATGACATTCTTGTCTTCTCGAAGACGGAGGAAGAGCACGAGCAACATTTGAGGATGGTCCTAGACAAGCTTCGAGCGCACCAACTATATGCCAAATTCAGCAAATGTGAGTTTTGGCTGCATAAAGTTGGATTCTTAGGTCATGTCTTGACTGAGGAAGGATTGTCAGTTGATCCCACGAAGATCGAGGCTGTGACCCAATGGCAGTCCCCAACGACCGTCAAGGAAGTCAGAAGCTTCCTCGGACTTGTGGGCTATTACCGCAAATTCGTGGATGGATTCTCCAGCATTGTCCGGCCATTGACTCAGCTCCTGAAGAAGGACAAGAAGTTTGAATGGACGCCAAAATGCGAAGAAAGCTTCCAAGAACTCAAGAAGAGATTGACCACCGCCCCTGTTCTGGCAACACCTGACATTCACAAAGAGTTTGTGATATATTGTGATGCCTCTCGAACCAGATTGGGAAGCGTTCTGATGTAAGAATGACGCATCATAGCTTACCTCTCAAGGCAGCTACGACCTCATGAAGAGAACTACGCTACTCACGATCTTGAGTTAGCAGCAGTAGTTCACGCTCTGAAGACATGGCGACATTACCTTCTAGAGAAGCGGTGTGAGATATACACAGACCACAAAAGTCTGAAGTATAATTTCACCCAAAAGTAATTGAACATGAGGCAACGAAGATGGTTGGAACTGATCAAGGATTATGACCTCAGTCTTCAATATCACCCTGGGAAGGCTAACGTGGTAGCCGATGCCTTAAGCAGTCAGCCCTGTTTGAAGAGCTGGAACAATTCAGTTTGGAATTGGACACCCATGGATTTCTAAACCATCTGGAAGTCAAACCAACCCTGATGGACGAAGTCAAGGAAGCACAAAGTGGGCACGCAAGCATTGAAGTCATCAAGAAGAAGATGAAGCTAGGCAAGGCCCAAGGATTCTCCGAAGACGAGCACGGAATTATTTGGTACAAAGGTCGTATCTGCGTACCAAACAAGATGAAGCTAAAGAATTTGAGCTTGCAAGAAGCCCACGACACTCCGTATTCCATCCACCCCGGAGGAACCAACATGTATCAAGACTTGAAGGAAAGATTTTGGTGGCACGGGATGAAAAGAGAGATTGCCACATATGTTGCAAAGTGTGATGTGTGCCAAAGGGTCAAGGCTGAATATCAGCGACCCGCTGGATTGCTCCAACCACTCAAGGTTTCTGAGTGGAAATGGGATAAAGTCGGAATGGACATCATCACTGCATTACCAAGGTCGAATAAGGGACATGACTCCATTTGGGTCATAGTCGACCATTTGACCAAGGTAGCCCATTTCATTCCTGTCAAGACAACCTATGATGGCAACCAGCTGGCAACTCTCTACATCGACAGAATCGTAAGCCTTCATGGTGTTCCTAAGGAGATTGTGTCAGATCGAGGAACCCATTTTACCTCAAGGTTCTGGAAGAAGTTCCAAGATGCCTTGGGAACCTAGTTGTCTTTCAGCACGGCTTTCCACCCCCAAACCGGAGGACAGATGGAGCGAGTAAATCAAATACTCGAAGACATGCTTCGAGCCTGTGTCTTGGCATATGGAGCCAAGTGGGAAGATTGCCTCCCTTTTGCCGAGTTTTCCTACAACAACAGTCATCAGTTGAGCCTTCAAATGGCCCCATTTGAGGTGTTGTACGGACGCAAGTGTCGCACACCCCTCAACTGGTCAGAAACCGGAGAAGGACTAGTCTTTGGACCAGATATTCTCTGTGAAGCAGAAGAACAAGTGCAGCTAGTCAGAGAGCGTCTGAAGACCGCCAAGTCAAGACAGAAGATCTATGCTGACACTCGACGCCGACAAGTAAACTTCAAAGTCGGAGACCATGTGTACCCGTGAGTAACTCCTCTTAAGGGAACCAAGCGCTTCCACGTTAAGGGGAAGCTCGCACCAAGGTTTATTGGCCCCTTTGAGATTACTACACGACGAGGAGAAGTGGCTTACCAGTTGGAGCTACCACATGAGCTATCCGATGTGCACAACGTACTCCACGTGTCACAACTCCGGAAGTGCCTCCAAGTTCCGGACAAGCCTGATCTCTATAGGGATGTCGATCACCAAGCCATTGACCTTCAACCTGATTTGACCTACCGCGAGAGGCCCATTTGCATTCTGGATGAAGCAGAGCGACAGACGCGAAGCCACACCATCAAGTACTTCAAGGTCCAGTGGAGCAACCACACGGAAGCAGAAGCAACTTGGGAACATGAAGACTATCTTAGATCCGAGTTTCCCGATATCTTTTAAGGCCTAGTTTAGAAATCTCGGGGACGAGATTCTTGTAAGGGGGGTAGGTCTGTCACACCCTGCATTTTGTAACATGGTGATTGCATTAATAAAGCATGAAAATTTGGACCAACAAAAACTTTTTTTTCTTTTGCATCATTTGGCTTTTATTTGGAACTGAGTTTTTCTCTCTCCGATTTCAAGTGCTCTTTAAAAGTCAACATAGCCTCACCTTCTATACTTCATCTCCTTACCCCAAACCTCTCTCCAATGACCATACCAAGTGTATAGGGCAGTATAGTATATTCTTATACAAATATTTTGGCCAAATAGTATTTTCAAAAAATTTGTTTTCCAAAAACCCCTGAATTGAGATTTGCACTTCAAGTACTTGATTTAGGGTGATAAAAATCTTTGAAAAGGTATATTTGAATCCTATTAGGTATAGGACTCCCCAAAACCACAAAAGTATAATTTCAAAAGTTATTTTACTATTTTATTTAAAGGCTTTTTCTTTAGGTCAGAAATGGTCTTTAACAGGTAAAAATTATTTAAATATTTCAAAAATATTTGCCAAAATTCAGAGAGACTCTTAGGACATATATTGTGCATATATAAGAGTTTCGACACTTGCTCGTGTTAAAAATATTGGGCAAATCCCTCAGAAACCCTTTCTGGATATTTCAAGCTTTTGAAATATTTACAAAGGAAATATTCTCTAAAAATTCCAGGGAAATTCTATCATGTCAAATATGACATATTTGATGATCTTGCCAAGCCTCATGCTTTGGGGAGCAAGAAAGCATCATCAAATCCCCTCAAAACCATTTATGTCCATTTTGAAGTTTGAGCAACTTTACATTGCCAAACTTGTCCAAATGCTCTCAAACTTGGTACACATACTAAAATGGTCTAATTATGCATCTAGACCAAATGGCACAAGTTTTGGAGAAGGGTAACTTGATCAGAGTGCCCCAAAATCATTTATGTTCAGATTCAAATTTGAACAACTTTACATTACCAACTTTTTACTTGTGACCCCAAATTTGGTGGACAAGCCCACAACCCCAAATGTTGACACTACACCAAGTGGTGCATCAAGAAGGGATGATTTTCTTACCTAGATCTTGGAAAGTCCATTTCTGTTGATTTGTAGGGTTTACAAAAGTTGCATTGGCAACTTTGCCCAAATGAGCTCTAATTTGGTGAAAGGGCCTAATTATATTTTCCATTTCATCATGTGGAGTCTCATGCCAAATGAAACCCATTTGTTTGCCCAAAACACCATCAAACACCTTATGCTATTTCACCAAAACCATTGCTTTGACCTCTTCCACTATTTTCCCTTACCTCAGTTTCTTACCATAGCACCCCCAAGACCCCTTCTACCTCCAGCAGCAATGGCTGCACCGCAACTCAATGATTGAGGGGGGTAAAACCCCATTTTTCATCTCTGAACAACCACATTCACCCTTCTCTCTCCACCCTCTCTCCTTCTAGAAGCCATCCAGAGCATCCCAGGCCAATACCATGTTGTTTATTATCTCCCTTATTCTCTAGACACTGGTGACCACGGACACACGACATAAAAGAATGTCATGCCGGCCATTTGCGTGCTCTGGAGCATGCTACAGTGCGCTCTGGCACTGTAGCCGCTCCTGACCGGGCGCCTCCGACCACCTCGAGCCTCCCTCTTGCGCCAGCCGATGCGCCTCGACGTCCGCGACACGCCACGGCCTTGTCCCCCTCCTCCTTCTCCCTCCTATGGCCTCCCTCGCACGCGCGCCGGCCGCTCGCAACCTCCAATCTTTGGCCTCACACGCGCGAGCCTCTGGAGCCTTCCCCCGCTCCTTCCATTCCCTTCTCTGGACGTGAACCATGCCCGCGAGCACCCCAGACACGCCCCGATGAGCCCCTGTGGCCTGTAGCGACCACAACGAGCTCGCCGGCACACACCTCCTCGGTGGATCGCCGCCCGCCTATATAAAGGAATCCCCGAGCCCTCTCCCCTCCATCACTCACCTCTAGACAAGCTCAAACACCCCCTACACTCCCAGCTCTCTCCCAGAAGCTCTCGAGCTCGAGATCGAGCTCGAGCTCCGCCGTGGTGGCTCGCTGTCGTCCGCTCGGTACGAGCCGTCCCGGCTATCCCTGAGCCTCGATCTGGAACCGCCAAGCCTCACTGACCCTTTCCCCTCTCTTCCCCCTCTCTGTTGCAGTCGGAAATGGCTGGAGCCACCACCACCCGATGCCTCTCCGCCGTGCAACCTTGTCGCCGGCGAACCCGACCGCTCCGGCGACTGCCTCCATGATACGTCCAAAACGTATCTATAATTTCTGCTTGCTCCATGCCTCTTTTGTGTGATATTGCTATGATATTTATGCACTTCCATACACTTTTGATCATATTTGGACTAACCTATTAACTCAGTGCACCCCAGTGCCAGTTTCTGTTTTCTGCTGTTTTTGTATTTCAGGTTTTCCCATTACGTAAACTGCCAGAACAATTCCGGGAAAAATATATAAAAAATCAGCGTTCCGGAAGCTTCCATTCGGCCAAAGTAGGGCCGGAGGGGGGCCACCAGGGCTCCAGGCGCCCTGGGGGCGCGGCCCCCCTCCTGGCCGCGCCGGGGGGGGCGCCTGGGCCCCCCAGGTCTCCGCTGATGCCCTCCTTTGGCATATATTTACACCGCGTCCCGAAACCCTCGAGGACGGAACCCTTTTTCGCGATCTCATCTCTGTTCCGCCGCCGCCGTGCTTCCAAGATCGGGAGCACCAGGTGAACTCTTCCCGGCACCCTGCCGGAGGGGAGGATCACAACCGGGAGCCTCGCCACCACCATGGACGCCTCCCGGATGAGTTGTGAGTAGTCTCCCTTGTACCATGGGTCCATGACCAATATCTATGTGATGTTCTCCTCCCCTCTTTGTTCTTCACTAATTAGACCTCATGAGCTGCCCTACATGATCGAGGCACATATGTAATCCTTATGCTGTTGCTATGATGAGTTTGCTGGGATCCGATTGTTTATGAGATTATGTTGAGATTGTGTTTGAGTAATATATTTGATCTACCTCTTTTATATTTATGGTCTTGAAGTAATTCTTGCATGTTCTCCGTTGCTGTTTATTGCTTTGGCCAAGTAGTAGGTAGTAACTCCAAGAGGGAACGTTATGCTTGATTGTGGGTTCATGCCCCTCGATGACTAGCTTGAGTGACAGAAACATGAGTCTAGGGGATGTGTTGTTGCCACAAGGGGGAAAACGACGGTGCTTGTACTTGCGGGTGCAAGGATTGTTTACTTTACACAAAGTTCTTTTAATGCAGTTGTCTGTTGCTTTGAGTTTACACTATGGGTGGGACTCGCAACTTAATACCAGCGAGATGTTCTGGATAGATATCTCAAGGTGGATGATTAGTAGTAGATGCAGATGGATTTCGGTCTACTTTCCTTGGCGTACCGCCCATGCTTTTGAGCCTCTACCTTTCTTGCAATATAGTTAGCATTGGTTTGCACACATAATCCTGTCAATTGCCCAGCTGTAATTCGTTTACCTCACATAGCTGTTTTATCGTCTTTTGGGAGAGAGACATCACTAGTGTACATCATGGGACCCCGGTCCATATTACCATCACTGATCACATCCGCTATTTACTTTCAGTTCTTACTTACTAGTTGCAGTCATACCTATCACAATTATCTCTTGCGTTTGATCCTTTGTAAACGACAAGGCCGGAGGGATTGACAACCTCTCTGTACCCATTGGGAGCAAAGTTATTTGTATCTGTGTGCAGGTCCAGTTGATTGCTAAGTATCTGGCGCCATTAGCAGTTGACACCTTCTTGTTGAACCTTGGAGTCTCAGGGGAATTCGATCCTTGGTATCTTTGCCAAGGGAAAACTACCGCTACACTGCATCTCAAACCTTCCACTTGGGGTAACCAACGAGGGGCGAGAAGCCATCAAGTAGAGTTTTCTGGCGCCGTCGCCCGGGACTCCACTCTTGAAGACAGGGGAGTTGCACGCTATCTTTTACCTTTGCTTTTTAGTCTTGTTAGTTTACCTTTCAGTTTTGCTTTAGTATCTTTTATCAAAAATCACAAAAATAGTTATCTTGCTTGCTTGCTGCTATGGGTTCCACCGAGAACACCAAGTTGTGTGACTTCACTAGTCATAACAATGATGACTTTATCTGCACACCCATCACTACACCTGCCACTTCAGCACCTTCTTATGAAATTAAACCTGCTTTACAGAACCTAGTTATGAAAGATCAATTCTCCGGTGCTGGAGATGATGCTGCTTTACACTTAAACAATTTTGTTGAACTCTGTGATATGCAAAAGTACAGAGAAATAGATGGTAATATTGTTAAGCTTAAGCTTTTTCCTTTCTCCTTGAGAGGAGGAGCTAAAATTTGGTATCAATCCTTGCCTAGGAATAGCATAGATTCTTGGGACAAGTGCAAAGATGCTTTTATTGGAAAGTACTATCCACCTGCTAAAATTATCCAACTAAGGAGTAACATAATGAATTTTAAACAATTGGATAATGAACACGTTGCCCAAGCTTGGGAACGCATGAAATCTCTTGTCAAGAACTGCCCTACTCATGGTTTGACTACTTGGATGGTTATCCAAACTTTTTATGCAGGCTTGAACTTTACCTCGCGAAACTTGTTAGATTCGGCCGCGGGAGGAACCTTTATGTCAACTACACTTGGTGCTGCCACGAAGCTTCTCGATGAGATGATGACCAATTATTCCCAATGGCACACCGAACGCGCTCCAATAGGTAGGAAGGTAAACTCTGTCGAGGAGATTTCCTCCCTAAATGAAAAAGTTGACTTGATCATGTCTCTACTTTCCAAGCAATATTCTATTGATCCTCGTGATGTTCCTTTAAATTCCTTGATTGCTCAAGAACAAGTAGATGTGAACTTTATCTCTAGAAACAATTTTAATAATAATGCTTATAGGAGTAATTTTGGTAGCAATCCTAGACCGTTCCCCTCTAATTCCTATGGGAACAACAATGCTTATCCTAGCACCAAGAAATCCACTTCTGAACTAGAGAGTATGCTTAAAGATTTCATCACTACCCAAAAGGCCTTCAATAAGAGTGTAGAAGAAAAACTAGCCAAACTAGATAATCTCTCTTCGAAGGTAGACAATTTAGCCCATGAGGTGGAGTTGCTTAAAATTAGAACTTCCCCTCTTGAGGAGAGGAAGACCACTCCTATGAATGCTATTCAAGTGCAAATTAATGAAAACATTAGGATGTTGGCTAAACTTAAAGAGAGATGGGCTAGAGAAAAGGAGGAAGAAGATAGAATTAATAACCTTCCTACCCACCACACTGTTTCTACTATCCAAGTTGTCGAGGATATCCAAACTCTTAGCACCCAATGCACTCCTGGTCCCGTTGGACCTATTAATGGTGATGCTATGACCATAGAAACTACCAAACAAGTGAGCCTAAAGGACACCACTACCACTTTACTTGATTGTAGTGACCTTGATTTTGATAATTGCACCCTTACCGAAGTTATTGATTTCCTTCACAAGATGTCTAGAGATCCCTGCACTAGCAAGCTTAACCTTGCCTTCACAGAGCATATCACTTATGCTCTCATCAAAGCTAGGGAGGAGAAACTTAGGGTAGAAGCCTCCATACCTAGAAAGCTAGAAGATGGTTGGGATCCTATGATTAAAATTAAGTTGAATAACTTCTATTGCTATGCTTTATGTGATGTTGGAGCTAGTACCTCTGTTATGCCCAAAAGAATATATGATATGCTTAAATTGAAACCTTTTGATTCTTATTCTTTTGGTGTTCGTCTTGTTGATTCTTCCATAAAGAAACCTTTAGGGAGGATCGACGATGTTCTTATCATTGTCAATGACAATTATGTTCCCGTTGATTTCACTATTATGGATATTGAATGTGAACCTTCTTGTCCAATTATTTTGGGACGTCCTTTCCTACGCACCGTTGGTGCTATCATTGACATGAAAGAGAGGAATATAAAATTCCAATTTCCTCTCAAGAAAGGGATGGAACACTTCCCTAGAAAGAAGATTAAGTTACCTTTTGAGTCCATTATCTGGGCTAGCTATTCTTTTACTCTTGATAAAACTTGATCTCTTTGCATTATGCCTAGCTTAAAGGCATAAAAGAAAGCGCTTTTGGGAGGCAGGCCACAATGAATAAAATTTTATTTTGCTTTTGTTGTGTCTTGATGTTGTTACTACAGTAGCATCATCATTGTATCTTTACTTTTCAGCTTTGTGCCAAGTGTAGCCTCTGATTGCAAGAAAGTTCAAAAGTTGTGACGTGCTGTCCAGGAAACAGATTCTGTCCTTGGACAGAAAAATTCGTATAAAATCACCAGATCATCTTTTTGGTCTGAATGTTTTCGACAACGTGCTCTATGCAATTGTCTTTCGGGCGTCTGTTCTGAGTTTTTCTATTTGAGTTGCAGAAGTGCCCCGAAAAAATCATTTACTACCCGCTGGTCTGTTTTTCACAGATTCTGTCCTGTTTTGCCATTCCTTCATTTTGCAAACCTTGAGCTTGCTTTTTCTTTGCAAAAACATTTTTGCAATCTTGAGAAATAGTAGATCTTCAAGAATATCCTTATTTCCAGCAAGGAACAATTATTTTATTATGGGTACTAACCTCGCTAATCAGATTATGATGAGTTATGTATGAAGGGAGTTTTCAAGTGTGCGAGGGAAGATGATAAAAAGATTCAGGAGTGTCAAACGCTCAAGCTTGGGGATGCCCCTGTGCACCCCCAAGAAATATTCAAGAAGACTCAAGCGTCTAAGCTTGGGGATGCCCCCGTGCATCCCCTTCTCCATCAACAATTATCAGTTCGTCTTTCGTTCCACTATATTTTTATCACTTCATGTGTTATGTGCTATGCTTGGAGCGTCTTGCTTTTAGTTTCCTTTTTAGTTTTCTTTAGCTTTGCTCGCTTTTCATAACGTGTGGGAACTCAGCTTTCTTTGTGTGGGAGAGAAACACGCTCCACTTCAACCTAGAACACAACATATAATTTTCATGTTTAATCTTTGTTGTGTATGTTCTTGGTCTTTCAATAGCTACTGTCATGCTTAGCTCTTAGTTTTCATTCTTTTCTTTTTAAAGAGCTTTTGTTTAGTTGGTCGCTGGAACTCTCTTTAGTTATCATGCTTATCTTATTAAGAGAGTTGGCTTCTGTTGCACTGGTTGATATGTCTATGATAAAAATGCTATGTGCATAATGGTGCTTAGTAGTTCATGTTTTCTTATGGTTAGTCTCAAATAGCTGGGGGGTTCTCAATGTGTTATTGGAGTACCAACATGATTTGTTTGCCTATGATGTGGTATGGTTTAGTGATATCTTCCTCCGAGAATTTATTTTGATTGACTTGGCATATGCTCATGCATATTTAAGACTGTAAAGAAAGTCTATCAAGCCTTGATGATCTTTTATTTCTGAGTAGCGATATAACTTCCATGCCT
This sequence comes from Secale cereale, assembly GCA_902687465.1. Lineage (NCBI taxonomy): Eukaryota > Viridiplantae > Streptophyta > Magnoliopsida > Poales > Poaceae > Secale > Secale cereale. The sequence goes on from LR738712.1 coordinate 447,952,228, forward strand.
GATTCAATGCTGCTTTGTCGCTCTGCATGATTGTGACCGTCATTGCTCTTTTAGTTGGTCGCTCCCAGTCTATTGCTAACCTCCACCTATACTAAGCGGACTGACTGCTTGTGCATCCAAAATCCTTTAAACTAGTTATGCCATATGAGTCCAGCATACCTTCCTATACATGGTATTTACCTGCCATTCCTAACGAAGACTTTCGTGTACCATCTCGAAATTAATCAAAAAAGCATTTCTCTTTTGTGCCTCTGTTTTAGTTCATGAGGAGGTAGTGGTTAATTCATGATCTTTTTAAGTTGGACAAGCTTCACCCCGGGATTGCATGTCTAATGTGCAAACCCATAATACGAGAAGGAACTGGCAAAGAGTGCGCTCGGCTCAGTAAAAAATAATACAACAAACAAACCCTCCTTCACGCTTTGTTCATGAGAAATCAGAAAACTTTGGCAGTGATAAACAAAGGAGATTAAGAGGATGTGATCGTCCTCATTCGGGAGCCGTTCCTCGAAACTTGTCCAGCTCAAGAAGTAATTGAGTTATCTGCTAGCATTCGTTGACGAAACATGCATATCCAAAAAAATTAATGTTTACTTCTATTTTTAAAACCAAGAGCTCTGGTACATGTTTAGTTTTTGTTTCCGACCACAGGTTTTCAACCTTGCCAACAAAAGCCACGGTTCGAGAGTCTCCACCTTCTTTAAAGCACCAACTATTGAGAGCATGATTGTCATTCTGAGTGTAATGTGCATTGTCCCAAAGTACCATTGTCTTTTGCATGATTATGATATCGTTTATTCTGAAATCATTGTATCTAGTCGTCACTTAAACCTTGGAGGTGCCCCTGTATTTATGTTTTGCTTCACTAAAGGGGGCAAGCGAGATATCACTTTATCATATTTGCACACCATGCTCACTACAAATCTATTTGATGTTTCAGTATCATATTGTAAAACTTTCAGTTATTTGTGATTTTCTCATGAGGCAACTTAATTACTACAGATTCATTGTCTCAGTAAGCTTTTGTCATGTGACTGTGAAAATTCCTTATATGGTTAATAGCATGTCACCACAGAAATTATGCTTGTTATCATTTACCTACTCGAGGACGAGCAGGAATTAAACTTGGGGTTGTTGACACGTCCAAAACGTATCTATAATTTCTGCTTGCTCCATGCCTCTTTTGTGTGATATTGCTATGACATTTATGCACTTCCATACACTTTTGATCATATTTGGACTAACCTATTAACTCAGTGCACCGCAGTGCCAGTTTCTGTTTTCTGCTGTTTTTGTATTTCAGGTTTTCCCATTACGTAAACTGCCAGAAAAATTCCGGGAAAAATATATAAAAAATCAGCATTCCGGAAGCTTCCATGCGGCCAAAGTAGGGCCGGAGGGGTGCCACCAGGGCTCCAGGCGCCCTGGGGGCGCGGCCCCCCTCCTGGCCGCGCCGGGGGGGTGCCTGGGCCCCCCAGGTCTCCGCTGATGCCCCCCTTTGGCATATATTTACACCGCGTCCTGAAACCCTCGAGGACGGAACCCTTTTTCGCGATCTCATCTCTGTTCCGCCGCCGCCGCGCTTCCAAGATCGGGAGCACCAGGAGAACTCTTCCCGGCACCCTGCCGGAGGGGAGGATCACCACCGGGATCCTCTCCACCACCATGGACGCCTCCCGGATGAGTTGTGAGTAGTCTCCCTTGGACCATGGGTCCATGACCAGTAGCTATGTGATGTTCTCCTCCCCTCTTTGTTCTTCACTAATTAGACCTTGTGAGCTGCCCTACATGATCGAGGCACATATGTAATCCTTATGCTGTTGCTATGATGAGTTTGCTGGGATCCGATTGTTTATGAGATTATGTTCAGATTGTGTTTGAGTAATATATTTGATTTACCTCTTTTATATTTATGTTCTTGAAGTAATTCTTGCATGTTCTCCGTTGCTGTTTATTGCTTTGGCCAAGTAGTAGGTAGTAACTCCAGGAGGGAACGTTATGCTTGATTGTTGGTTCATGCCCCTCGATGACTAGCTTGAGTGACAGAAACATGAGTCTAGGGGAAGTGTTGTTGCCACAAGGGGGAAAACACCGGTGCTTGTACTTGCGGGTGCAAGGATTGTTTACTTTACGCAAAGTTCTTTTAATGCAGTTGTCTGTTGCTTTGAGTTTACACTATGGGTGGGACTCGGAACTTAATACCAGCGAGATGTTCTGGATAGATATCTCAAGGTGGATGATTAGTAGTAGATGCAGATGGATTTCGGTCTACTTGCCTTGGCGTACCGCCCATGCTTTTGAGCCTCTACCTTTCTTGCAACATAGTTAGCATTGGTTTGCACACATAATCCTGTCAATTGCCCAGCTGTAATTCGTTTACCTCACATAGCTGTTTTATCGTCTTTTGGGAGAGAGACATCACTAGTGAACATCATGGGACCCCGGTCCATATTATCATCACTGATCACATCCGCTATTTACTTTCAGCTCTTACTTACTAGTTGCAGTCATACCTATCACAATTATCTCTTGCGTTTGATCCTTTGTAAACGACAAGGCCGGAGGGATTGACAACCTCTCTGTACTCGTTGGGAGCAAAGTTATTTGTATCTGTGTGCAGGTCCAGTTGATTGCTAAGTATCTGGCGCCGTTAGCAGTTGACACCTTCTTGTTGAACCTTGGAGTCTCGGGGGAATTCGATCCTTGGTATCTTTGCCAAGGGAAAACTACCGCTACACTTCATCTCAAACCTTCCACTTGGGGTAACCAACGAGGGGCGAGAAGCCATCACTCCACCACCACCCGAACGGCAACTTCACGCTGACTACATCCCTGCCCTCAGCACGCCCTGCCGTGCCCTACATCACCAACGGTAAGCTCGCCGGCCATCTGGACTGGGGTTAGGGATGAAAGGCGGGCCTCGCCTGTCAGCCTCCCGTCCCTCTCGCCTCCCCTCTCTCCCACTGGCACTTGGGCCCCGCCCATCAGGTTTAAACCTGAGGCGCGCGCGCCGCTCGGCTCGCCCGGGCCGAAAACCCTCTGGGATTGTGCGCTGAGGCCTTTCTGGCCCAGTTGCACAGTAGCCTTTTTCCTTTTTCTTTTATGTAGGTTTTTCAAATAAATCTACAGGATAAAATAATTATCCAAATTAATTTATTCCAACTCCTAAAATCTTGTAATATTCCAACCTATTTAATGATATAACTTCCACACATGTTCATGAACCTTTTCTGTACTGTTCAAATTAAAATTTGAATTTGAACAATAAAACCTCTGTTCAAAAATCCATTCACCCCATTCTGTCACTCCAAATTCAAAACTAAGAATTTTTGCCCTCTAGTTTTCCTTCTAGTTTTTTATAAAAATAAGTTGACATTTTTCCAAGAACTTTGATTTTTCTGTTTTTATTATTGTCTAATTTCTCCGTATTATCTTGCGACGATTAGATATCGTATTTGATGAAGTTGCTGAAGAAGAAGAAGGAGAAGGATTTGAAGACCTTGAAGACCAAGCCTATCCAGGCAAGCAGCCCTTTGACCATGACACCCCTCTTGTTCACCGGTACCCTGTTTCCGATTGCATGACGATGAAACATGACGGTGGTAAACTTGTTGTGAACCACCACATGATGCATACCCCCTACTCCTAACTCTACCTTGTGCATAAATGCAAGAGATTAGCTATGATGCATAATGTTGCATGAGCAACATGGACTCTTCGTGATTACATTCTTTCGAAAACCCCATCGGGTGCCCCTAATGCCCGTGGGTGATGTTGAATTAGGTCACCACTTGAGGAAGAAGTGGTGTACCAAAGAGAGCTTTTGGTATGTGTGTGTAAAATGATGGATTAGATTTATGTGTGATTACCGACCCAACAAAACATGCGCAACCACTCTACCCTTATATGGGAAAGGGTATTATTGATTACCTAGGCCGATACTAGCATGGTGCCGGCATTACTAATGACGGGGGTGACACAAGGTCACTCTCGGGACGGGGTCATGCTTGGATAGGCTCCACAATTTTTAAGATGTGAAATGTTCGGCACGGGGGTTACTACCTATCGAGTGGACTCTATGTTAGGGTCGTCTAGGGAAAGATAGTGATTAGGTGCTCACCCCGGGTACTTGAGGTACCGCGGGTCGTGGATGACACGGAAGTTCCCCGGATCTAGTGGGTAAAGTGTGCAACCTCCGTAGAGTGTAAAACTATTCGAATAGCCGTGTCCACGGTCATGGACAGTTGGGAGGTGCTACTTAAACTATGTCCAGAATTTTACAATCTTCGTGAATATATATGTGTGTGTGTGTTCTGAGTCAAGGTGGTGACTTGGCATGTCGAAAGAACCAGTAATGATTTGAACTCTATTTATGTTGATATCTGTAACCTGTCCTCAAGGTTACCCAAGTACATTGATGCATGTCTCGCAAATGGTAGAATATCTTATCTAGCTTGTAGCTAGGTTGCTTATTTGTTGTACAACTTGCATTATTACCTTGAACCAAATCATGGGTTGCTTGCGAGTACATTCAAAGTACTCATTGGCTTGCCACTGGTTATTTAATTGGCCAGGCATGGAGGAGCAGGAATTTGAAGAAGAATTCTATGGAGACGAACATGCGAACTAGGACGCTTTCCCAGTCAGAATGCCTGTAGGTTTTAGGCAGATGGCATGGGTTCTACTTATCTACGAAGACTTTCGCTATTCGAGTTTATTTGCTATTCAGCCCGTAAGGCATTATCTATGTAAGACTTGGCCATAATGGTCATAATTTGCTAAGAAGGTATGTATGGATGTAAGACTCTTGTTATTCAGCTTCTGTGTGTTCAGTGAGCACTGATCTCTTGGATCGCTGTACAAGTGCATTTGGTGATCTAGACTCATAAGTCAGGGTCCCCACACCTGAGCTCGAGGCTCGAAGGGGGCCAGATCGTGAAGGAGTTCTTGAGGCAGCGTCTGGCGCTGCTGCAGGCACACTCGCGCCCCATGTGGGAGCTGATGGGCGACGATGACAAGCTCCGGCTGCAGTCAGGGGTGCTGGCCGAGGATGATCTAGACTTCACCTCGGCAACCCTCCTGGCGATGGTTCCAGAGGGCCTCCTCGGGGCCCGCCTACCACTGCACAGCCAACCTGACAAGGCTGAGCTGTTGAAGGCCGTGTCGGGTTTTGGTGCGCCCGTGGGCGCTTCGCCCATGTTCGACGTGTCTCCTGGTGCTAACGGCGAGAGCTACGAGGGGGGCTCAGAGGAAACCCTGGACGACGAGGGGGACTCCTCCGAGGCATTCGCTGGAGCAATGACGTCAGGCGCAGGTGCCGTCGGACGGTCCCAGGCAGCCACTCCACGTCGATCTGGACGCGCTACGTTCGGGGGAAGCAATGTGGCGACCCCGCCAAGGAGTACCGTGCCAACGAATCTGGCGACCATGGCCCCGCCCAGGACCGTGGCCTCACGCCTCGGCAAGATCTGGGCTACCGGCACTCCCATATCACCAGCGGCTGCTGCTGACCTGCTGGCGAAGAGAAGGGCGCGCCTCCCCTCCGACGAGTAAGTGCGCAATTTCTCGCCTATCCTTAGTTGTCGTGTCCCTGATGTGCTTCTCCTGACGCATCAGCCTGGGAGGTGTGATGAAGAAGGTGAAGGGGGAGGTCTCGTCGCGATGCCCTGCCCCTCCTGCTGTTGATGCGACCACAAGGAAGGATGCCACGACGCTAGGCGTCTCGGTCGATCAGGCCACCGAGTATGCGGTGGCGGCGTCGCTTGAGAGCGTCCTCGCTTCCTGCAAGGTCGCGGTGGCTCCTGCTCCAGCTGCTCTGGCAAGGAGGGCCGGAGCCCCTGGTCGAGCAGTCGGTCTTGTCAGTGCCCGTGCGCCAGCCGGCGCAGCCTAGTCATGAGACCTCGGAGGCTGCCTCCGCCGCGCTGGGTCGGCTTTGCGTCGAACTACAAGATGGTGATGGCCGCCTGATGGAAGGGCGCCTGTGGCTGATCCATGGGTGGCTCCTGGCAGACGAGTCTGCGCGGATCTCCTTGGACCACGCCTCGGCGGTTGCTGCCAAGGGTCGAGAGGAAGCTGTGGCAGCCACGCGGGCTCGCGACACCGCGTGAGCCGACGCCGCGTCCTTCGAGAAGCGCTGCCTCAAGGCGGAGAGTGAGCCGGGGGCCCTTCGCAAGGAAGGCATTGGGCGCGCCCTGGAGCTCAAGAGGATGGAGAAGGAGCTCGAGATGCAGAAAGCTGAGACGTCCCGGCTGCAACAGGAGCAGCTTGCTGACCGCGCGGCCCTGGAGAAGCTGAAGGTTGAAGTTGAGCAGGCCAAGGCGACCCAAGCCGCTTGCGACAAGGAGGATGCCCTTGCGGCCTCGGCAGCAGTGAGTCCCGAGGCCCTTGCCGCCTTCGACCTTGAGGCCCGCAAGGCGCTGCAGGCCGCCTACGGGGAGGGGTTCAAGGAACCTCTGGACACCCCGGAGGAAGGCCCCGCCGGGCTCCTCGCTACGCTTGTGAAGTCCCTGTGCGAGGTCGCGGCCGCAATTGGCCAGTTAGCTGATGTCGAGAGTCGCACGCTCCTTACCTTGGTTCTGACGCAGGTGTGCAGGCACCTATGTTTCCGCGACCCTACCCATGACCTGGCCTCGCTGTCCAAGCCCGTGACCAAAGTCATGGAGGGCACAGCTGCCGAGGCCCTGGGGGTGAAGGTCATGGCGCTGGTGGAGGCATTTCTCCAGGCCACTGCTACCGTAGCCGAGGAGGTGGAGACTAGTGATGATGCTCTTGGTAATGCCTGATCTGTTCCTATCGAGAGAGAGAAGTGCGAGTGCCTCGGGGAGGCGTAAGAACTTTGTTTGAATTTGAAAAACTTGGTATTATTGTAATAGCTAGATGATTTCCATGCTTGCTTCCTTTCATGCTTGGTTAGGTGCTTTGCGTCGGCAGGGCCCAACCTCGCGCATACCTCGATCGCCATTGAGCCGTCTGGGTGACCTGGGTTATCGTAATAACTAGACTCAAGGGATGAGGGGCTACGTGGTTAGTGAGGCCCCTAGGACGCGATGCCCAGGGGCCCCCCTTGACGTTCAAGCGATCCCGTTTGCGTTCTGCGTCGGCAGGGCCCAACCCCGCGCATACCTCGATCGCCATTGAGCCCTCCGAGTGAATGGGGTTATCATCATAACTAGACTCAAGGGATGAGGGGCTACGTGGCTAGTTAGGCCCCTGGGTCGCGATGCCCAGGGGTCCCCTTTGACGTACGAACGGATCTCATGAAGGAGAACGAGCACCATACCTTGCCCACGAGCCTTCGCCTGGGATGGGGGCGCGAGAAGGCCAGGTGTCTGGGCACCTGGTAGGGTGGCATCTGCCAGGCGTGACCTGAGCATAGCCCCGTGCCTAGCCCCCCTCGCGACACCCATCTAAGGAGAAGCTGTGAGCGTCGTGAGCTGAAAAGCTCCCTGAGGTTGGTGCGACCACTGGGGGCGCCCTCAGTTGTTTATAACTAGCACGGAGCATAGAGCTACCACACTTGCGCAGAGTGTGGGCATAACCGTGCCTCGGTCGTAGCGGCCAGCGTGGAGCTTGGTGCGTCCACTGGTTCGTTGGCATAACCGCTCCTCGGTTGGATCTGCCAGCGCGGAGCTTGGTACTTCCGCTGGACCGTGGGAGGGAGCCTCCCGCCGGGAGAGACTCCGGGGCGTGTACAGCCCCGTCCTGACAGGTGGCTTGCACGGTAGGACAGCCAAGGTGTATATGGGCCCTCCTCAGGACGAGCTGAATGACTTTGAGGAACTTCTCATGAGCTTACGCATCACTCACGAGACCCTACCCTGAGGCGGGTTGCGCCTGAGTCTTCTTCTACAAAATGTGAAAAGAGAGGTGTTGTGTCGACATGCGCCGAGTGCATCTCTAGAGGGTATCGCATGAGATGGCTGTGGCACCAGCGACCCTAGGAGGTATAGGAATGGCTCGTGACCCCCTCCTCATGGAAAACACTTGTAGCCACAGAGGAAGTAGGCGACAAATCCAGAGGGTGCTATTCATAACTACTTGTGTTTTCAGAATTATATGGCTTTGGTATAGGTTCAAATCCTATTGGCCGCAATTTTATTTCTATCTATTCTTTAAATAACTATACTAAACTAAAAACAAAGAAAACTTTTTTGCATGATTCAAATGAAAAATCTTTCTCAACGATTCCTATTCTACTAACAAAAGTAGACATGCAAAATTTATTTGTTACTGAAGAGAAAACCGTTCCAGCTATTCCTGAATAGATTCCTTCAAAAGGATTTCTGCTTGCTCGGTGAATGTCTTGCTAGAAGATATAATTTCTTGGAATTGAGGTTTAGTATCTTTTACATGTTTACGTAACTCATCCAGAAATTTATTTACCTGTTCAATTTCTAATGAATCAAGATATCCTCTTGTTCCGGTATAAATAGTAGCTATCTGCTCTTCCACTGGGAGAGGATTTTCCTGGGATTGTTTAAGCAATTCCCTTAATCGTCGACACCTTGACAATTGATTCTGACTTGTTTTATCGAGAGCAGAGGTGAATTGTGCAAAGGCTTGTAACTCTGCGAATTGAGCTAGTTCCAATTTTGATTTGCCAGCTACTGGTTTCATGGCTTTAATTTGAGCCGCGGATCCTACTATGGAAACAGAAATACCCACATTAATAGCGGGTCGAATTCCGGCATTGAATAGATCCGCAGATAAGAATATGTGTCCATCTGTAATGGAGATTACATTAGTAGGAATATAGGCGGAAACGTCTCCAGATTGAGTCTCAACTATTGGTAAAGCGGTCATACTTCCTTCGCCTAAAAGAGAATTTAATTTAGCGGCTCTTTCTAAAAGGCGTGAATGCAAATAAAAAACATCCCCTGGATAAGCCTCACGGCCGGGAGGTCTTCTTAATAGAAGGGACATTTGGCGATAAGCTTGTGCCTGTTTGGAGAGATCATCATGAATTATTAAAGTATGCCGTTCACGGTACATAAAATACTCAGCCAGGGCTGCTCCCGTATAAGGAGCGAGGTATTGTAATGTAGCAGGTGAATCCGCCATTTTAGCTACTACAATAGTGTATTCCATGGCCCCCTCCTCATGGAAAGTAGTTACTACTTGAGCTACGGAGGATGCTCTTTGACCGATAGCTACATAAACACATATTACACCTTGCCCTTTTTGATTGAGAATTGTATCTGTGGCTATTACTGTTTTGCCAGTCTGTCTGTCCCCAATAATTAACTCTCGCTGACCGCGCCCTATAGGGATGATCGAATCGATAGCAATAAGCCCTGTTTGAAGAGGTTCGCATACGGAACACCTGGAAATTATACTTGGAGCAGGAGATTCAATTAAGCGAGATTCGGAAGCTATAATTTCGCCTTTCCCATCAATAGGTTTAGCCAGATCATTTACAACACGACCCAAGTAAGCCTCACTCACGGGTATCTGAGCAATTCTTCCTGTTGCTTTTACAAAACTCCCCTCTTGTATCATCAACCCGTCGCCCATTAATACAATCCCAAAATTTTTGGTTTCCAAATTCAGAGCAATACCCCTAGTACCTTCTGCAAAGTCGACTAATTCACCTGACATTATTTCACCAAGACCTATAATACGAGCAATCCCATCCCCCACTTGAACTACACGACCTATATTCTCAATCCCTACTTTCCTATTATATTGTTCAATACGTTCGCGGAGAATTTTATGAATTTCGTCGACTCGAAGGGTTGCCATTAGTGTTTCTTGACTCTCTTTTTGGAAGCAAGGGGAAAATAATTCCTAAATTCTAAACGAAAGTAGAAGTTCAAGGCCTAATTAATTTAATTATCTCTTCCATTCCAGGGACCCGAGAATGCCAATATTAGCACGAATCATACGGAAATGTAACTCGGTATTCAAACAACTATTCAGAGTTCCTAGAGCTCCTTGTACGGCCTGTTGGAAAACCCGCTGTCGGACCTGATTCATTGCCCTTTGTTTTTCAAAATAAAGGGTTTCGTTTTTAGACTTTTCGAATTGTTCCAAACTAATAGAAGTAGCATTAATCAAATTTGCTTTTTCTCGTTCTATCTCAGAGTATAAATTCATTCGATACTCATCCACTTCTAGTTCGACTTTCTATAATCGAATCCGAGCTTTTTCGAGTTGCTCAATGGTCCCTCTACGCAATTCTTCTGAATTTCGAATAGTACTCAAGATTCTCTGTTTTCTATTATCTAATAAATCTTTTAATGAAAGTAGATTATTTTGTAAGTTTACAACTTTTATGATCTCTTCCCGAACCAAACATGAATCTTTCGATTCATTTGGCTCTCACGCTCCCTTTTTTTTTCTATAGCTATTTCCATATCTTTTTTTTAACTAATGAGCCTATCCTCTATCTTCTTTTTTATGTTTATATTTCAATATACCGAAACCTATATAAGACTAGATAAATATTAAGAGGACTCTTCCGCCTTGTTAAAAAAATATCATGGATAGCAAAGTTGTTTCTTTATTTGTATTTGCCCTTTAGTTAATAATTTCAATTTCATTAAGAAAAACTAACTAAATAAATGGAAAATGAAAATTAATAGAATTCTTTTTTTTCTTCAAATCCAAAAAATTTCTATTTTTTATACATAGGTCGTCGATTCGGCATTGGTTAAAAAAGGGCAGGGTGCCCCCTTTTTTTCTAGTAAATAGTTCAAACCATTCTATCAATATGAGTGTTCTATATCAGATAAATTTTCCATTAGCTATTTCCCGTTTAAATTCGGTACTAATACTAATATAGTTGTAGAAAGAGTACCTCTTTTTGCCTGGACTTCAAGCAGTTTAGCTTTAACCGTGTTAATGGTCTCACATTCTTGGTTTATAGAGAATCGAAGTTGATTTACCAATGAGTCGCGAAATGCTATGGTTCTTCCATATGATTTCTGAATTTATTCAGAAGTAATTCGTCGAGATCGTGCACCCTTTTCTTATTTATCCGAAAAATACTAAAAAATATTATAAAGTGCAGCCGGATAGATCCAATCTATTCTTGAAATAGACAACTCGCACACACTCCCTTTCCAAAAAAAATGAAAACACCAACCACTACAGTTAGATTTATTAGATTTGTTGCTAAAATATCGGTATTAAGCCCGAAACTGCCAGCGGATGGCCAGTGAGCTAAAAAATGAAAGAATGGGTTACATTTTTCATATGCTCTCCTCTTATAGATTGGACGAACAAAGAACAAAGTTTTTCGATCACTTACGTCGCTCGCCCTTTTTTGCTCGGTTTTTTTTAATGCAAATAGATTCAATCTAGTAATTTCTTTTAGATTAAGTCTTACGTCTTGTTTGACCGGTGAAAGACTTCCTTTTGTCGGTGTACTAAAGTAGGGGTACCTTAGTATCCCGACTTGTGCATGGGCAGTAGCAGCGTCCCGTGGTCTGGCTCACCACGCGCCCGCCAAAGCCCACTCTAGACCCCTTTTGAGCCATTCAAGAACAAAGTATTCAAGTTAAGAGACAAGACCCCGGCAAGAGGAGCTTGCCGGGAAGGCCGCACCAAGCTCAAAGTTATCATTCCAGCACAAGACCCTGGCAAGAGGAGCTTGCCAGGAAGGCCAAAGAATAAACACTTCAGAAGATATATCATGGCGCATCGTGCGCCCCGGCAGGACCCGGAGAGCGACAAGCTTCCGGGCCCGGCAAGGTTGCGACCCCGGCATGGTGCTTGCCGGGGAAACTTATGCTGTGTGCCTACGCTCCAGCTCATCTGGCCACGCGTCGCCCTGGGGCCCTTCCAGGGGCACGTGGCAGATGGTTGTGCAGCCTGGGGTACACGGTGGCAAGCTGCGGTGACGAGACTATCGCCGTGGCGAACGGAGACGCATGGACGGGCGCTTTTGGGGCGACGGCGACGGGCATTCAATGCCTTTGTCCCCCACCATCAAAGTTAGGTGAAGACCACTATTTATACACTGTTCATTCACTGTTACAACCACCACCATTTTTACATTTTTACCCTCCTCTACGTTGACACCTGTCGGTGACCGCTTTGAGCTATAAAAGGAGGCCCATGCACAACGTAGAGGGGGCTCGATCCCAGAAACTCGATCACCACTACGCTCGGTGTAGCTGGTACTGTTGATCTTCAAGCTCCCGAGCTCCAGAAACTCAATACAACCAAGGCATGAGTAGGGTTTTACGCGTACGCGCGGCCCGAACCTGGGTAAACTGCCCGAGTGTGCTCCTCGATCTGCTCTCCGTGCTCCCTCCGATCCCTTACCGCAACGTAGAAGGGGCTCCGGTCCCATAGGTGTTCGCGGGCGGTCAGTTTCCCCGACATCTTTGGCTTGGTGATTCCGACGAAGACTCTGGCGGGCCCGCTGGACTCAGTACCCTGCCCGGCAGCCTCGCCCATCCCGGCAGGCTCCCCGGTAAGCTCCCCGGCAAACTCCTCGGGCGCGATCTTCAGCAGCTTGAGGATTTCCTCCTCCTCGGCCTGACTCACCGCTTCCGCCGCCTCCGCTTCATCCACAGTATATCCAAATTCACCTGCCGCCGCAGCCGCAGCGGCCTCCTCCATCCTGGAGGCAATGTACGCCACATCTCGCTCGGTGGTCTCCCGGGTGAGCCCCTTCTTCTCCTCGGCTTTGCGTGGTTTTTCAACCAGGTTGTCAAAGAAGGCCTGCACGGTCTCCGCTGAAGGCTCCAGCCGAGAGGGGACGACCCCGTGGGAGTCGCACTCAGGCATTGCCGCGCGGATGGCACTAAGGGTAGTATTGTTGCACAAGGGAACTACTCCGACCGACGGTTTGAACCACTCCGGGTGCTTGGGGTCATGCTTGAACAGCTCCCGGACCATCCCCTTCAGTTCCAAGACGGTGAAGTTATAGTTCAGCCCGGGGCGCAGCCTCATGCGGTCTGCCGCGTTGCCGAACTCCCAAGCGGGTCTCTTCCTTTCCTGCAGAGGGGCAATACGGCGGCGGAGGAAGTCAGCCCCAACTTCACCCACGGTCAGAATGGCAGCCCGGAGACGAAGAATCCTACTAAGGGCGATCTGCAGCTTGTCGTCCTCCGGGGCCAAGTCGCTCCAATCCTTGTCGCGCACTATTGCAGTCTGGCGTGGCAAGGTAAACTGCTCGGGCTCATCTTCCAGAACCCAGCGCCAGTCAGCCCTCCACTCTTCCCACTTGCCGCGAAGCTCTCCTTTCAAGTACGCCTCCTTCTTGTTCAGCCTGAAGATCCAGGAGATGCCGCCGGAGAGTGGGGATCCGGATTCTGCTCTAGGCGTGAAGAAATGGCGGAAAAGGGCTACATTCGAGTGGACACCGACATAATTTTCGCACGGATGTGCGAAAACGGCCAAGGTGAGAACGTCATTTGGGGTGAAATCTAAGAGGTGGAGGCCATACGTGTTCATCACATCACAGAAGAACTCCGAATACGGAGGGCAGAGACCGCAATAGAAGAATGCAGCGAAGAAGTAGTAACCTCCCGGGAACATGTCGGTGGCCACGGCGGGGAGGACTCTGGTGCGCGGGTGATCCTTCGTCTCCCTCGCCCAGAACAAGTAGTACTTGTCCTGCAGCTCCCTCTGGCCGAGCCTCAGCGGGAAGACCACCCTCCTTCTCCGCATGGCTGCCAGCTTCGCCGCCTGCTCAGACTTCTCCTTCTTCGCCTTGTCGCTCTTCGCCTTGTCGCTCTTCGCCTGGTCGCTCTTCGGGGCCATGGCGGGGACGGCGAGGGAGGACGGTGGCGCTGCGGGTGGGGAAGACGGCGGAGGAAGGGCGGAAGCAGGGAGCCGCGGGGGTTTCTGAAGACTCAAGGCGCAATGAAAGCAATGGGGAAAAACTGCCCCTGCTTCATCTGGTTTTAAGGGGGAAGTGGGGGACGTTCCGCATTTCCCCATTAAAGAAACAAGCCACGATCTCTCCCACGACGCCGCAATCGACGCGTGCCGTTAGGGAGAGATGCGGCGAATCTGGAGTGGGAAACGGCGCGGCGTGGGCCGCGTGTGCCCGTGCACTGTTCTGGGCCTGGCCCAACAGCGCTCGGCACCGTGTGTGGCCCAGGCCCGGGGGCTCCTGTCGGTGTACTAAAGTAGGGGTACCTTAGTATCCCGACTTGTGCACGGGCAGTAGCAGCATCCCGTGGTCTGGCTCACCACGCGCCCGCCAAAGCCCACTCTAGACCCCTTTTGAGCCATTCAAGAACAAAGTATTCAAGTTAAGAGACAAGACCCCGGCAAGAGGAGCTTGCCGGGAAGGCCGCACCAAGCTCAAAGTTATCATTCCAGCACAAGACCCTGGCAAGAGGAGCTTGCCAGGAAGGCCAAAGAATAAACACTTCAGAAGATATATCATGGCGCATCGTGCGCCCCGGCAGGACCCGGAGAGCGTCAAGCTTCCGGGCCCGGCAAGGTTGCGACCCCGGCAAGGTGCTTGCCGGGGAAACTTATGCTGTGTGCCTACGCTCCAGCTCATCTGGCCACGCGTCGCCCTGGGGCCCTTCCAGGGGCACGTGGCAGATGGTTGTGCAGCCTGGGGTACACGGTGGCAAGCTGCGGTGACGAGACTATCGCCGTGGCGAACGGAGACGCATGGACGGGCGCTTTTGGGGCGACGGCGACGGGCATTCAATGCCTTTGTCCCCCACCATCAAAGTTAGGTGAAGACCACTATTTATACACTGTTCATTCACTGTTACAACCACCACCATTTTTACATTTTTACCCTCCTCTACGTTGACACCTGTCGGTGACCGCTTTGAGCTATAAAAGGAGGCCCATGCACAACGTAGAGGGGGTTCGATCCCAGAAACTCGATCACCACTACGCTCGGTGTAGCTGGTACTGTTGATCTTCAAGCTCCCGAGCTCCAGAAACTCAATACAACCAAGGCATGAGTAGGGTTTTACGCGTACGCGCGGCCCGAACCTGGGTAAACTGCCCGAGTGTGCTCCTCGATCTGCTCTCCGTGCTCCCTCCGATCCCTTACCGCAACGTAGAAGGGGCTCCGGTCCCATAGGTGTTCGCGGGCGGTCAGTTTCCCCGACATCTTTGGCTTGGTGATTCCGACGAAGACTCTGGCGGGCCCGCTGGACTCAGTACCCTGCCCGGCAGCCTCGCCCATACCGGCAGGCTCCCCGGTAAGCTCCCCGGCAAACTCCTCGGGCGCGATCTTCAGCAGCTTGAGGATTTCCTCCTCCTCGGCCTGACTCACCGCTTCCGCCGCCTCCGCTTCATCCACAGTATATCCAAATTCACCTGCCGCCGCAGCCGCAGCGGCCTCCTCCATCCTGGAGGCAATGTACGCCACATCTCGCTTGGTGGTCTCCCGGGTGAGCCCCTTCTTCTCCTCGGCTTTGCGTGGTTTTTCAACCAGGTTGTCAAAGAAGGCCTGCACGGTCTCCGCTGAAGGCTCCAGCCGAGAGGGGACGACCCCGTGGGAGTCGCACTCAGGCATTGCCGCGCGGATGGCACTAAGGGTAGTATTGTTGCACAAGGGAACTACTCCGACCGACGGTTTGAACCACTCCGGGTGCTTGGGGTCATGCTTGAACAGCTCCCGGACCATCCCCTTCAGTTCCAAGACGGTGAAGTTATAGTTCAGCCCGGGGCGCAGCCTCATGCGGTCTGCCGCGTTGCCGAACTCCCAAGCGGGTCTCTTCCTTTCCTGCAGAGGGGCAATACGGCGGCGGAGGTAGTCAGCCCCAACTTCACCCACGGTCAGATTGGCAGCCCGGAGACGAAGAATCCTAGTAAGGGCGATCTGCAGCTTGTCGTCCTCCGGGGCCAAGTCGCTCCAATCCTTGTCGCGCACTATTGCAGTCTGGCGCGGCAAGGTAAACTGCTCGGGCTCATCTTCCAGAACCCAGCGCCAGTCAGCCCTCCACTCTTCCCACTTGCCGCGAAGCTCTCCTTTCAAGTACGCCTCCTTCTTGTTCAGCCTGAAGATCCAGGAGATGCCGCCGGAGAGTGGGGATCCGGATTCTACTCTAGGCGTGAAGAAATGGCGGAAAAGGGCTACATTCGAGTGGACACCGACATAATTTTCGCACGGATGTGCGAAAACGGCCAAGGTGAGAACGTCATTTGGGGTGAAATCTAAGAGGTGGAGGCCATACGTGTTCATCACATCACAGAAGAACTCCGAATACGTAGGGCAGAGACCGCAATAGAAGAACGCAGCGAAGAAGTAGTAACCTCCCGGGAACATGTCGATGGCCACGGCGGGGAGGACTCTGGTGCGCGGGTGATCCTTCGTCTCCCTCGCCCAGAACAAGTAGTACTTGTCCTGCAGCTCCCTCTGGCCGAGCCTCAGCGGGAAGACCACACTCCTTCTCCGCATGGCTGCCAGCTTCGCCGCCTGCTCAGACTTCTCCTTCTTCGCCTTGTCGCTCTTCGCCTTGTCGCTCTTCGCCTTGTCGCTCTTCGCCTGGTCGCTCTTCGGGGCCATGGCGGGGACGGCGAGGGAGGACGGTGGTGCTGCGGGTGGGGAAGACGGCGGAGGAAGGGCGGAAGCAGGGAGCGGCGGGGGTTTCTGAAGACTCAAGGCGCAATGAAAGCAATGGGGAAAAACTGCCCCTGCTTCATCTGGTTTTAAGGGGGAAGTGGGGGACGTTCCGCATTTCCCCATTAAAGAAACAAGCCACGATCTCTCCCACGACGCCGCAATCGACGCGTGCCGTTAGGGAGAGATGCGGCGAATCTGGAGTGGGAAACGGCGCGGCGTGGGCCGCGTGTGCCCGTGCACTGTTCTGGGCCTGGCCCAACAGCGCTCGGCACCGTGTGTGGCCCAGGCCCGGGGGCTCCTGTCGGTGTACTAAAGTAGGGGTACCTTAGTATCCCGACTTGTGCACGGGCAGTAGCAGCGTCCCGTGGTCTGGCTCACCACGCGCCCGCCAAAGCCCACTCTAGACCCCTTTTGAGCCATTCAAGAACAAAGTATTCAAGTTAAGAGACAAGACCCCGGCAAGAGGAGCTTGCCGGGAAGGCCGCACCAAGCTCAAAGTTATCATTCCAGCACAAGACCCTGGCAAGAGGAGCTTGCCAGGAAGGCCAAAGAATAAACACTTCAGAAGATATATCGTGGCGCATCGTGCGCCCCGGCAGGACCCGGAGAGCGACAAGCTTCCGGGCCCGGCAAGGTTGCGACCCCGGCAAGGTGCTTGCCGTGGAAACTTATGTTGTGTGCCTGCGCTCCAGCTCATATTGCCACGCGTCGCCCTGGGGCCCTTCCAGGGGCACGTGGCGGATGGCTGTGTAGCCTGGGGTACACGGTGGCAAGCTGCGGTGACGAGACTATCGCCGTGGCGAACGAAGACGCATGGACGGGCGCTTTTGGGGCGACGGCGACGGGCATTCAATGCCTTTGTCCCCCACCGTCAAAGTTAGGTGAAGACCACTATTTATGCACTGTTCATGCACTGTTACAACCACCACCATTTTTACATTTTTACCCTCCTCTATGTTGACACCTGTCGGTGACCCCTTTGAGCTATAAAAGGAGGCCCATGCACAACGTAGAGGGGGTTCGATCCCAGAAACTCGATCACCACTACGCTCGGTGTAGCTGGTACTGTAGATCTTCAAGCTCCCGAGCTCCAGAAACTCAATACAACCAAGGCAGGAGTAGGGTTTTACGCGTACGCGCGGCCCGAACCTGGGTAAACTGCTCGCGTGTGCTCCTCGATCTGCTCTCCGTGCTCCCTCCACTCCCTTACCGCAACGTAGAAGGGGCTCCGGTCCCATAGGTGTTCGCGGGCGGTCAGTTTCCCCGACACCTTTGTTGAAATGTTCTTTTCCCAAAATTCCTAAAATAAAAGGAAAAAACTTTCCACTTTCCTAAACTAAGGACGGGATATAAGAAGGTGAGCATATCTTCTAAATTAATAATACTCAAGTCAGCCCTTCCTAGAATGGGGTATTATCTGTCCCGATAAATAGATAATTTCAGAAGTAATAAATAGGAGTAAATTAAATAAAGTATTGATATAATTGGAATATTGATATAATTGGAATTGCGGAAGCAAATACCAATTTACTAAAAAAAGAAAAAAGTATCTAATCGAAATCGAAAGATTTTTTTTTTAAGATTAAACAAAAGGGTTCGCAAATAAAAGCGCTAGTGCCACAACTAGTCCATAAATTGTTAAAGCTTCCATAAAAGCTAGACTAAGCAATAAAGTACCTCGTATTTTACCTTCTGCTTCTGGCTGTCTCGCAATACCTTCTACAACTTGTCCTGCAGCAGTACCTTGACCAACTCCATGTCCATTAGAAGCAAGCCCTACGGCCAATCCTGCAGCAATAACAGAAGCAGCAGCAATTAGTGGATTCACGGTGAGTAGTTCCTCGTGTCAAAAAAAAGAAATGGTTAAGGATACAATCAACCAATAAATTCTTACTTCTAAGCTCTATTGGGGAGAAGTAAAGTAACTAAAAAGTACAAATTGAAATCAAATTGAAATGATAATGTGAATTGTGCGAACTACATAGAAGGGAATTCCGTATCCATATATCGGATTAGATAATGAATCTAACCTAGGAATATATAATATAATATCCTATATATACATTTGTTTCTTCTATTTTGTTTACACATTTTCTCATTTTCTATTGAATCGGATTCTAAAATCATTGCTTAAAGTGGAAACCCGCATAAAAGAGGACTCCACTTATAGACATTAAGGATATTATAGTATAGATCTAGCCTGACTCCACCCTCCTTAATGCATATATACTTTGAAAATTCCATAATATAGTCTATTCTATTCTCTCTCCTACAACTCTAGGCTATATATTCATACGCATTTCTAACTATTTTTTTGCAACCAAGCAGATTATCTGGAACCATGCATGAATTGAGCTAAGCTGCAAAAAAATACTATTTCCAAAAATAGTGAATTCAATGATGACCCTCCATGGATTCACCTATATAGGCTGCGGCTAATGTTGCAAAAATAAGAGCTTGAATACCGCTTGTAAATAATCCAAGAAACATGACCGGTATAGGGGTTACTAAGGGGACTAAAGAAACAAGAACAACAACAACTAATTTCATCCGCCAATATATTCCCGAAAAGTCGAAAGCTAAGCGATAATGGTTTTGTGAAATCTTCTAGGATGTTAATTGGTAAAAGGATTGGAGTTGGTTTAATATATTTCTCGAAATAGCTCAATCCTTTTTTGCTAAGACCAGCATAAAAATATGCCGCTGGCATGAGTAAAGCTAAAGCAACAGTAGTATTTATATCATTCGTGGGCGCTGCTAATTCCCCATGGGGTAACTCTATAATTTTCGAAGGTAAAAGAGCACCCGACCAATTCGAAACAAAAATAAAAAGGAACATAGTTCCAATAAAGAGAACCCAGGGACCATATTCTTCTCCAATCTGAGTTTTGCTCAAGTCTCGAATAAACTCAAGGACATATTCAAAAAAATTCTGACCGTCGGTCGGGATAGTTTGCCAATTCCGAACAGCTATGACAACTGAACCTAGCAAGATAGTAATTACGACCCAAGAAGTTATGAGTACTTGGGCATGAATTTGGAAACCTCCTATGTGCCAATAGAAGTGTTGGCCTACTTCTACACCCGATATATCATATAACCCCTTGAGTGTTTTAATGGAACAAGGTATAATATTCATATTGTCCTCTGATAAAAATTGAACTTCAAAAAAGGAATTCTTTTGATTCAACCATCTCTTTCTCAACTCAGCAACTTGAAGTATTAATCTTATATTTAGGATACCAAGAAAGCATATCAGATCATAATATATATCAATACCCTCTAGTGTATATCAATATTCCCCTTCTTTTTTCTATGCAAAAAAAAATTTATACAAAGAAAAAGATATAGTAAAGTAAGTGATTCCATAAATTTACGCAGTTGCCCAAGAATTCACTATATATTCTTAATCAACGATTTCTTATATAGAGATAACGGCCCTCACAAATTGAAAATACTAATTTGTTAAGAATCAATCGAATTGAAGTCATAGTGTCATCGTTGGCTGGAATCGATATATTCGCGAGATCCGGGTCACAATTTGTATCGACTAAAGAAATAGTAGGAATCCCCAAAATGGCACATTCCCGAAGAGCTATATACTCTTTTTGCTGATCAAGGACGATCACAATGTCTGGCAATCTCGTCATATATTTGATCCCGCCGAGATACCTTTGCAAGGTAGATAATTTTCTCTTCAAGATTGCCACATCTCTTTTTGGGAGATGGTGGAATTTTCCCTTTTTTTCTTCTGCTCTTAAGTCTCTAAATATAGAAAGTCTAGTTTTCATAATCGACCAATTCGTTAACATACCACTGAACCACTTTTTATTAACATAATGACAACGAGCCCTTATTGCAGCTGATGCTACTAAATCTGTTGGTCTTTTTTTGGTACCAACAATTAAGAAACGTTTTCCCTGACTTGCTGCATCAAAAACTAAATCACAAGCTTCTGATAAAAAACGAGCCGTTCTAGCGAGATTTACAATATGAGTACCTTTACGCTTTGCCGAAATGTAAGGGGCCATTTTAGGATTCCATTTCTTAATACCATGAACAAAATGAACTCCTGCTTCTATCATCTCTTTCAAATTAATGTTCCAATATCTTATTGTCATTTTTGCCACATTTCCTTTTTTTAATCCTACCATTCCATTACGGAATTTAGTTCTTTTTGAAGATTAAGAAAGATCCGAAATAGCTTGAACTAAATAATAATTGTTCCGAGAGAACCTTGTACTAAGATAAGAGTTGGGCATTGATACATGATATAAACATAACCACCTTAATGAATTAACTGACTTGTTTTACTTATTAAAATAAAAATCTTAAAAATCTAAAATTTGACCTTAGTTTTCTAAGTTCAAAAGTCTAGTAAAGTAAAAAATATGTTTTATGTATCCTTAAATGATATAGGGTTAAATGTTAAATGGGGGTTCTTATGTCTCATAAAAATTGTTTGTTACGTCAGAATCTGAAGAAACTAATTCTGTATGGAGAAACAAAAAATCTCTCATTTCCGACGCGAATAGATTTTCTTTATTTCGAAATAAAGGTTCTTGTCTTGTGGGGAATGATGCACAAATTTTTGGAATCCGGTACCAACAGGTATAATCCCCCCCAGAACTATGTTTTCTTTCAAGCCTTTCAACCAATCAATGTGACCTCGTAGGGCAGCTTTTGCTAAAACTCGAGCAGTTTCTTGAAAACTTGCTTTAGATATGAAACTTTGGGTATTCAGGGAAGCCCTTGTTATTCCCAATAAGATTGCCCGATAATAGATCGATTCATCCAAAGCTCGCCCTGCTCGTTCCGCTCGCAATAGTCCGATTAATTCCCCAGGCGAAAAAACATTAGACATTCCATCTTCGGAAACCCGCACTTTTGATGTTACTTGGCGTATAATAATCTCTATATGTCTATTATGGATCTGTACCCCTTGGGATCGATAAACCTTTTGGATTTTATTAACCAAAGAGATACGACTTTGGGCTATGGTTAGCTCAGCTCCAATCAAGAATCCCCAAGGGACCCCAAGAATTCTTGGTATACGCTCATTCTAATCCTCAATTCTCCTTTCGAGATTCGGGGATAATGAATCAATTGAACGCGCTTCAAAGATTTGTTCCACTTTTGGAAGACCTTGCGTTATGTCACTAGATCTCGATTTTTCATATATAAACGTAACTAACCTATCTCCCTTGTAAAGGATTTCTCCATAATGACCATTAACAGTTGCTCCTGTAGTGGCCAAATAAGGTTTAGGTGCTCTTATAACAAAGGAATTCATATTTACAATGAAAATTTGACCGGATTTTTTCATGTGCGATTTAAATAGACATACATTTTCACAAATAAATTGTCCAAGGTGAATTATTGCCAATGTCTCTTCCCAAGAATCATGATGGACAAAGTGAGAATTCAAAAGGAATGGATCCAACATTATGTTACTATCGAAATTAGAAATCCTTTTATTTTCATCTATTAAAGAGTATTTAAGTTCTTGAAGTACTTGGAAGGTTTTTTCAAATTGTCAACGAACAAATGTTTTTTAACATGATTTTATTATGCGTTAGTAAATAGTAAGATGAAGAAAAATGTGATATACTAGCTACAATAGCGCCTAAGGGCCCAAAACTTTCTCAAATAGGAATTCTAGGATTCCATTCTTTTATCGTATTGGGATGTTTTGAATTCTTGAATAAACCAATTCGAGAACAGTTGGATGCCGACAAAATCATCAAAGAGTGGTATTCTTTATTTCGATTCAACAAAGTACCAATAGATTCTGGATGTTGGCTAAGTGACTCAATCTTCGCCTTGGAATAAAAAGAATTGATATTGGCGCGATCTAACCTATTTTGGGGAATCAGTCCTACACTTGTCCTATCATACCTTTTTCGTGTATACGAAATAGTGGACTTGACTAACTCAATTCTTAGGAAATTGCGAATAAGATCATTTGCTCTTACCTCAACAAGGGAAGCACCAGCCTTTTCTTTTTCGTCTTATTCCCAATTCACTACCAAGCAAGTTCTAACAAATTGACTATTTGTGTGATAAATTCTTTGAGTTAACTTGCTATTTTCATGAGAAATAAAATTGACAAGAGATCATGCGGGAAAAGTGTTGCTAAATTTCTTCCTTCGTCCATTTCATATGCCACTGTAGGGCGAACGGAAACAAAATACTTTTCCTTGCTCTTGAGAATTTTTTTCCGTTGAACATAGACCCAATTTTTCCTTTTTTGATTCCTTAGAATCTTTTTTTGTCTTTCTGGCGGTATCAAACAGCCACCTAATATCTTATCCGCCTCTTCAGGAAAATGAATATCTCCGGAAAATATTTTGAGTTCCGTATGGCTTTTTTTTCTCTTCACTCGGACCAGTCCGCCTAGTCGACTTCTTGTATTTTTTGTGAGTTGTGTATCCACTCCAATAATACTATTGTCAAGTATCTTTAGGGATGAAGATCTCGACAAGATATGAAGTTCTTGAAGAATGAAAAAAAACCGATCTACTTCTTTTTGGTATTTTAGACTAAATTCTTTTGTTCCTCGATGCTCAATCAAACCCTCTTTTTTTAAGATGGAATCTTCCTCTGGGCTCTCGTATTCGTCCTCTGAATCTTCTTCTGAGTCTTCCTCTAAAGTACCATATTTTTCCTCTGCGCTTTCCCCGGGGCTGCCATATTCGTCTTCTGAGTCTTCCTCTAGAGTTCCATATTCGTCCTCTTGGGTCCTATATTTGCTCTCTGGGCTCCCATATTCCTCTTCTGAGTCTTTCTCTAAAGTCCTATATTCGTTCTCTGGGTTCCCATATTCGTTTTCTGGGCTCCCATATTCGTCTTCCAGGGTTTCATATTCGTATTCGTCTTCTTCTAGGGTTTCATATTCATATTCGTCCTCTCAGGTCCTGTATTCGTCTTCTAGGGTCTCATATTCCTCTTCTGAGTCTTCCGCTCGAGTCCTATATTCTTCTTCTAGGGTCCTATATCTAAATTTAACAATTCCTGAACCCTTTTTATCTTTTTTGTATCGGGGATCGTCAAAATAAGCAAAAATAGTATTTCTACGTAAAACACCCATAAGGGGGATTTCAATCGAAATCCCAAAACAGGATATTAGTTCTTTCTCTTGTTCTTGATGATATTGTAATGGAATGACGAACCTATTTCTTCGCTTTTTCGCCAACAAATCTGAATTATCTTCAAAAATAGAAGGATAGATAAAATTCCAATGGCCATTGGACATGATTCGATCCGGCGTTGAATAATAAAGAATTTCCCTATCTTTTTTACCATAAGTATTCATTTGATCTTGATCCTTGTGGAGTGAAAAAGACGCTATACTGGATCTGCACATACTTACTGACAATATCCATAAATAGCTTGTTTTTGGTAATCGGCGAAGATTGCCATATTGATATTCGGGCGCATGGTAAACATCAGTACTCCAGTGCATTTCACCGTCTGATTCATAATAAATATGCTTTTGTACCCTTTCTTTAAAATGTAAAGTGGACGTTCCGGCACGAATCTCCGCAATTACTTGCTCGGATTTTACATATTGATCATTTTGCACTAGAATTAAGCTTTTTGAGGGAATATTCACACTATATAGAATATCTTGACTCTGAATAGTTACATGCAAGTCTATATAACATAGAAAAGCAGGCTGTCCATGACGGGTACGTCTGGGGTGAACCAAATTCTCATTGAATTTGATTTTTTCATTCGAAGGGGATCGTACAAGGTCAGCGGTACCCCCTGTGAATACTCCGCCAGTATGAAAAGTTCTTAATGTTAGTTGAGTCCCTGGCTCCCCAATTGATTGACCTGCAATAATACCTACGGCTTCTCCCAATTCGACCAGATCACTATGAGTAGGACTCCGACCATAGCATAATTGACAGATCCAAGAAGTGCTTCGGCAAGTAAAGGGGGTTCTAATATATATTGGTTGTGCTCGAAATGGTTGTGCTCGAAAGGCAGTTATGAAACGATTGACTAATCCAATTCCAATATCTTGATTTCGTGCGGCAATGCATCGTGAACCTATATATATATATCGTCTGCTAATACACGACCAATTAGTGTTTGGACAAAAAGTTTTTCCGTCATCCCATTTTGAGGACTTACAGAAATGCCTCGGATAGTACCACAATCTCTTCTACGCACAATAATATGTTGAACTACTTCAACAAGTCTACGTGTAAGATATCTAGCATCTGCTGTTCGCACAGCAGTATCTACAACCCCTTTGCGGGCTCCATAGTAGGAAATTATATATTCTGTCAAAGAAAGTCCCTCGCGTAAATTGCTTTGAATAGGTAAATCAATCATTTGTCCTTGAGGGTCCGACATTAATCGTCTCATACCTACTAATTTGTGTACTTGAGATGCATTTCCTCTGGCTGCTGAAAAAGACATTAGATAGACTGGATTAGAAGGATCCGTTATCCGAAAATTGGAATTCATTTCTTGTTTCAAATATTCAGTTGTCGCATACCATATCTCAACGGATTGGGGTAATTTTTCTACCGCGTGTACAGCCCCATAATTATAGTGTTTCTCCAAAACAAAACTCTGTTGTTCCGCGTCTTGGACTAACCATCCCTTAGAGGGTATTGTTAAAAGATCCTCGATTCCTAACGAAATCGATGTAGTAGTGGCTTGATGGAAGCCCAGAGTCTTTAGTTGATCCAGTATATGGGATGTATATCCCATTCCAAAATGATCTATTAATCTGCTAATAAGTCGTTCCACACCAGTTCCGTCTATCTCTTTATTATGAAAGACCAGATTGGCCCGTTCCGCCATACATAAGTACCCCCTTTTCGGCTGAGTAGGATTCGACAATGGGCCTGAATCAGTGATTCGAAAATTTAATTAACTTAATTGCCTCAATCTCAATCTGGATTCGCGTGGCAAATAATGATGATACTAGGGAAATCAGAATGCCCCCCGAAAGGGGAGGGGCATCGCCGAATCTAACTTTCTTGTTTAGGTAGTGTATGAATAGGCCCGACTAAATCCTTGTATGGCTTCCTCTATTTCTCTATAAAAAGAAATATGACCAAGAGTGGTTCGAATGTATATCGAACGAATTTCTTTTTTTCTATTTCCCATTATTAGATAGTGGGCATAAATCTCATGATAAGTCCCCAAAGATTCATATTGAACTTAAATTGGAACTTCTCTTGACCCAATGACGCATTGATCCAGGTTCCATCGTAGCCACAAGGGACTATCTAAACTGATTAGTTTTTGTCTATAAGATCACAGTGCATCATAAGAACTAGAAAAATGGGGTTCTTTATCTTTCCTATACTTAGAATTATTATTATTATTGTAATTTACTTTTAGATTTGGATAGTTTCTGCAACTATTATATCTATTTGCACAAATACCTTGACACTTTCCAATCGTTAATACATAAAGCCCGATAAGCATGTCTTGGGTTGGTACGCAAATAGGATCCCCAATAGCGGGAGATAAGAGATTCATATGACAAAACATAAGTAAACGGGCTTCTGCCTGAGCTTCCAAGGATAAAGGTAGATGAACAGCCATTTGATCTCCATCAAAGTCCGCGTTGAAACCCTTACATCAAAGTCCGCGTTGAAACTCTACTATAGTGGGCTGAAAGGCCTGTATGCCTAATCTATGCAGGGTAGGTGCTCTATTTAACAGTACAGGATGTCCCCGCATAACTTCTGGAAGTATTTCACATACAATGGGTTCCTTTTCCCAAATTTTCCTTTTAGCAATCCTTACATTAGTAGTGGCGCGTTTCGTGATTAAATCGCGAATTACAAATAGCTGAAAAAGCTTTATTGCTATCTCTAGAGGTAATCCACATTGATGTAATGAAAGCGAAGGACCCACAACAATGACAGAACGCCCCGAGTAATCGACCCGTTTCCCAAGCAGAGTCTCGCGAAACCTTCCCTATTTACCTTCAATTACATCTGAAAGTGATTTGTATACTTTATTGTGACCATCCCTCGTCGGTTGCCCACGGGACCCACTATCAAGAAGTGTATCCACGGCTTCTTGTACCAATTGGGACTATAATATCAGATTGGGGACGAATAAAGAAGTAACCTCTTAGCACGAGATTACTCTACCACTAATTTAAAAAGCCCTTTATCGGATTTGAACCGATGACTTATGCCTTACCATGGGATTACTCTACCACTGAGTTAAAAGGGCTTTTTATTTAATTCAAAAATTAGCCACTTGTATTTCCCATTATGGGTCTACTGCATAATGTACATATTATATATATAATATATAGAGATAGAGAGAGAGAGACATTATGTAGAGATTGTATATGTATATATCGATATCTTGAGAGCTCCAAATAAAATTAATAAAAAAACATACCCTACATAACATATCCAACTCTTATTGGTTCAGGGTTTTCCGTTTCCGAAGACTAGTAAAATAGGCGGATTCTGGAACCCCGAGGATTCAATGGTATATGGGTATGGAAAATATAAGATTTCCAATCCTAGCGGGAAAAGGCGGGGAACGGATACCCAATAGGATAGGATCCTTGGGAGGAACTTTTGGTAATGGCCTTGATCCTCTATGCTATTTTTTATGCGTTCTTAGTTTTATTGAACTTTTTGCATTCTTTTAAATTTTAAACAAGAATCTAATAAACTAGAATTGAGTCAGTGGAAAAAAGGAGAGAGACGAAAGTGTTAAATGGAGAGAGTCGACTAATCTGAGACTTTTAGGATCTTCTTTACATCAGGTAAATCTGTCGGCCCTGTCCGTTTTTTTCTTTAAGTTACGACTCTTTGCTTCTTACTTCTATCAAGCCATAGGGAAAGTCTATGATGAATTTGGAAAACTCATCTCACTCTTACTCTATGGCTCGGACTTAATGGGGAAAGAAAACATCTTCCGTAATTTCTTTTTTGTTCAATTCTGCACAAAAAAGAAAAGGAAAAACGGAATTTATAGGGACAGTGTTACCCCCTATATCCCCTAGTTTATATTGTAGGAATAATAAAACAATTTAGCAGTCTGACACACTTACGTCCTTGCAAAGTAAATAATTATTATTGTAGTCGTAACCGTAGAATAGGATCCTAATCAAAATAAATACATTTGGTTCAGGCGCTATTAGCATGGTAAGAAAAGATTTTTTTACAGACCAGAGGGGCTATCTAAATCCTAAAGTAAAGGCGAGCGATCGAAGTAGAAGTACCAACGGCTCAGTGTCATGAACCTTCTCCATCTGATTCAATAAGGGGGGAATTAGCCTTCTTGTCAAATGGCTATCCTTGACAAAGGGTACCATTTATACCATAATCTACAATGTAGCGGGTATAGTTTAGTGGTAAAAGTGTGATTCGTTCTATTAATAACTGAATTTGAAATGATATACTTAAGGCATCCTTAAGTTTTTTATTTTTATATTCCGATGAAAACTTTAGTTCTTATAAAGGATTAAATCCTTTTCCTCTCAATAGCATATTGAGGAAGAATATACATTCTGGCGATTTGTATCCAAAGACTAATTTAAATTGCATCCAAAATAAAAATTGGATTATGAGTACAGAGTCGCGAAGCATAATTTTGCATTGGATTAAGTATTCCAATTTTGAAAATATGAGAATAGGATCCTAATCAAAATAAATACATTTGGTTCAGGCGCTATTAGCATGGTAAGAAAAGATTTTTTTTACAGACCAGAGGGGCTATCTAAATCCTAAAGTAAAGGCGAGCGATCGAAGTAGAAGTACCAACGGCTCAGTGTCATGAACCTTCTCCATCTGATTCAATAAGGGGGGAATTAGCCTTCTTGTCAAATGGCTATCCTTGACAAAGGGTACCATTTATACCATAATCTACAATGTAGCGGGTATAGTTTAGTGGTAAAAGTGTGATTCGTTCTATTAATAACTGAATTTGAAATGATATACTTAAGGCATCCTTAAGTTTTTTATTTTTATATTCCGATGAAAACTTTAGTTCTTATAAAGGATTAATTCCTTTTTTGTTCAATTCTGGACAAAAAAGAAAAGGAAAAAAGGAATTTATAGGGACAGTGTTACCCCCTATATCCCCTAGTTTATATTGTAGGAATAATAAAACAATTTAGCAGTCTGACACACTTACGTCCTTGCAAAGTAAATAATTATTATTGTAGTCGTAACCGTAGAATAGGATCCTAATCAAAATAAATACATTTGGTTCAGGCGCTATTAGCATGGTAAGAAAAGATTTTTTTTACAGACCAGAGGGGCTATCTAAATCCTAAAGTAAAGGCGAGCGATCGAAGTAGAAGTACCAACGGCTCAGTGTCATGAACCTTCTCCATCTGATTCAATAAGGGGGGAATTAGCCTTCTTGTCAAATGGCTATCCTTGACAAAGGGTACCATTTATACCATAATCTACAATGTAGCGGGTATAGTTTAGTGGTAAAAGTGTGATTCGTTCTATTAATAACTGAATTTGAAATTATATACTTAAGGCATCCTTAAGTTTTTTATTTTTATATTCCGATGAAAACTTTAGTTCTTATAAAGGATTAAATCCTTTTCCTCTCAATAGCATATTGAGGAAGAATATACATTCTGGCGATTTGTATCCAAAGACTAATTTAAATTGCATCCAAAATAAAAATTGGATTATGAGTACAGAGTCGCGAAGCATAATTTTGCATTGGATTAAGTATTCCAATTTTGAAAATATGAGTAAAGGATCTATGGATGAAGATACAAAAAAGTTGATTTCCAATCGTAACTAAATCTTCTTTTGTTAAAATAAGGAATAAGGAAGCCAAATAGCTAAAAAACGATAGTTTTGGTTTACTAGAACCATCCGCATATTGTTTCAGCTCGGTGGAAACCCAATTCTTTTCCTCAGGATCTCTTGAATGAAATTAGGGAACGAAGTAAGTAGATTAGATGGATTTAGATAGAATTTCTATCTCCTACTCTATAAGGATCATCTAGAAAGCGGAGAGCTTTGGTTCCATTCAAATAGAAAATCTGCCATAGATGTTAAGTGGTGAGAATATCCATAAAGGAGCCGAATGAAATCAAAATTTCATGTTCGGTTTTGAATTAGAGACGTTAAAAATAATCAACCAACGTCGACTATAACCCCTAGCCTTCCAAGCTAACGATGCGGGTTCGATTCCCGCTACCCGCTCCATTCTGTATAAAAGGACTA
The DNA here is from genome assembly GCA_902687465.1 of Secale cereale. Lineage (NCBI taxonomy): Eukaryota > Viridiplantae > Streptophyta > Magnoliopsida > Poales > Poaceae > Secale > Secale cereale. Next base: position 447,981,931 of record LR738712.1, read on the forward strand.
TTCTATTTCTCTAGATATGGTAGAGGGGCATATCCAACCCTTTTTTATTCATTAGTTTCTGGTACTCCAGAGCGGAGTAGAGCAGGTTGGTAGCTCACGAGGCTCATAACCTTGAGGTCACGGGTTCGATTCCCGTCTCCGCACTTAGCAGTCTGTATAAAAGGACTATTCTATTTCTCTAGATATGGTAGAGGGGCGTATCCAACCCTTTTTTATTCATTAGTTCCCGGCCCTAGAGGGAAAAATTGAGTAGTTTGCGAAGTCACTTGCCTTCAAAAAAAGAAGGCGCAAGGCTTCTCCCTACCCTGCAGAAAATAAAAATGAAACGAAAGGGACAGTCTACCTCTCCTTTCCCTTTAAAAACAGTTTGCCCGTTGTTTGTCTCAGTTAATACCCAATTTTTGGAGCTCTATTGGCGAGTTCTATTTCTGCCTCCGGAGAGCCCTCTTTTTTTGAGTGGGATGCAAAGGAAGGGTAAGATAGTAAGGGATACGACACTAGACTAACACCTAATTAATACTTAATTTAATATAAGTAGTTAAACAGTTAACTAGACTAAAGTTTTTATCATAGTACTTTGATAAATTAAGTGGGTGAGCGACGGAATCGAACCCGTATCTTCTCCTTGGCAAGGAGATATTTTACCATTGAACTACGCTCGCTACGGTATATATTTTATAGCGTATATCCGCCTGGGTCGACCTTCTATGTCTGGGTCGACCGTTTCATTTCATTTTCTATTATATTAGAGTTTTCCTTTTTTTATTATGTGTCAATGAATATTCTAATGGGAATGGAATTTCATAATACTGAAAGAGAAGAGCTAGCAATTCGGAACGCAAATTGCGTTTTAATACGTCTCACTATTCTAATTTTTTAAGAAGAAATGGCCTTTATTTTTTATTTTTTATGGGGTTAATAAATATTAACCAAATTTCATTTAAGAAATGAGAGAATTCAGAATAGCTACGAGAAAGACTAGTCCAATCCATAATGATGTACCGGAAAATACAACATTTTTATTATTTGACCAACCATCAGGAGAAGCAAATACAAGGGGTACACTAATTACTAAGACTGAGGAAGTCGCAATTAATGCAAAAACAGCTAATTGGAAAGCAATAGTCATATTTATAATCCTCCAAGCTACCATCAAATAAAGTTGACTACATATTTGATCCCTCACTTAACCAAAATTGTAAAAAAATACAAGAAGTAGGAGGGGTTTAATCATGAATCCATTGATTCTTCTCTTTAATTCAAATTTATTACTTAAACCGCTTTTTTATTTGGATATGGGGGTGAGAAGAGATTATTTACTCTTTATTTCACAAGCGGATATAGCGGATCCTGTATCCGTGTATACAGTATACAGAGATATATCAAAAAGGAACTTGTATCCGATATCTTTCTTGAGGCTAATACATCTTTTTATTTTTTATATGGCTATGTTCTATTTGTAGGAGTAAAATAAGGATTAGGCTGTGGAGAGATGGCTGAGTGGTTGATAGCTCCGGTCTTGAAAACCGGTATAGTTCTAGGAACTATCGAGGGTTCGAATCCCTCTCTCTCCTTTTGCTTATTGAATACGTTTCTTTCTTTCATTTTTTTCAGTCCCTTATCTTTCTTTCATAAAAAGGAATGAATGGCTCGGTTAGATGGAATAACCGAGCCAGAACAGAAAAAAAGTAGAACAGGTATAAATAAGAAAATCTTAGTTAAGAGGGTTCATGTAAAGAACAGGTTCCAAATCACGATTGATTCCCTTTTCAAAACCTGCTGCAGCAGCTCGGGCTCTTCCTGCATGCCATAAATGGCCCACAAAAAGGAAGAATCCTAGAACAAAATGAGAAGTTGATAACCAACTTCCACAAGAGACATAATTAACTACATTGATCTCGGTAGCTACGCCACCCACGGAATTTAAAGAGACTAAAGGAGCGTGGGTCATATATTCTGCCGAGCGTCGTTCTTGCCAAGGTTGTATGTCTTTTTTCAACCTAATCAAGTCCAAACCGTTGGGCCCCTTAGACGTTCTAACCATGGAGCACGAAGGTCCCAAAAACGCATAGTTTCCCCTCCAAAGATAACTTTCCCAGTTGGGGAACGCATTAGATATTTACCTAAACCTTTGGGTCCTTGAGAGGATCCCACATTAGCTCCAAGACGCTGGTCTCTAACTAGAAAAGTAAATGCTTGAGCTTGAGAAGCTTCTAGCCCGGTCGGTCCATAAAACTCACTCGGATAAGCTGTATTATTGAACCATAAAAACAACAAGCGTTAAAACCAAAGACAGATAAAGCAGCTAAACTATAAGAAAAGTAAGCTTCTCCAGACCATACAAATGCACGGCGAGCCCATGCGAAGGGTTTGGTTAAAATATGCCAAATTCCGCCAAATACACAAATAAAACCCAACCATTCATGTCCACCAATTATATCTTCTAAATCATCTACACTAACAATCCACCCTTCTCCACCAAAAGGAGATTTTAGTAAATAACCAAATATAACACTGGGACTAAGGGTCAAATTGGTAATTTTTCTTACATCTCCCCCCCAGGGGCCCAGGTATCATATACACCGCCAAAATAAAGAGCCTTGAGTACTAGAAGAAAAGCACCTAGACCTAACAAAATTAAGTGAATACCCAAAATTGTAGTCATTTTATTTCGATCTTTCCAGACATAACCAAAGAATGGAAAAGATTCCTCAAGAGTCTCGGGTCCTAGAAGCGCGTGATAAATGCCACCGAAGCCTAAGACTGCGGAGGAAATTAGGTGAAGTATGCCAGATACAAAGTATGGAAAAGTATCTAGAACTTCCCCCCTAGCCCTACTCCCCAACCTAGAGTAGCTAAGTGTGGAAGTAAAATCAACCCTTGTTCATACATGGGCTTTTCTGGTACGAAATGGGCCACTTCAAATAGGTTCATTGCTCTGGCCCAGAATACAATTAATCCGGCATGGGCTACATGAGCTCCAAGTAGTTTACCGGACAAATTGATAAGTCTGGCATTCCCAGCCCACCAAGCAAAGCCGGTGGTTTCTTGGTCACGACCAGCTAAAACAAAAGTTCCATTAAAGAGCGTTTCCATGTGGTAGAACCTCCTCAGGGAATATAAGATTTTCATGAGGCTGATCCTGAGCTGCCATCCACGCACGAACACCCTCGTTTAAAAGAATATTTTTGGTGTAGAAAGTCTCAAATTCAGGATCTTCCGCTGCACGGATTTCCTAGGAAACAAAGTCATAGGCACGTAAGTTCGGAGCCAAGCCAACTATGCCAATAGCACTCATCCATAAACCGGTGACGGGTACAAATAGCATAAAGAAATGTAACCAACGTTTATTGGAAAAAGCAACACCAAAGATTTGGGACCAAAAGCGGTTAGCAGTGACCATTGAATAAGTTTCTTCAGCTTGAGTTGGGTTAAAAGCACGGAAGGTATTTGCACCATCACCGTCCTCAAATGGAGTGTTTTCTATGGTCGCTCCATGAATAGCGCATAGCAGAGCTGCACCTAATACTCCGGCAACTCCCCTCATATGAAATGGGTTCAACGTACAATTATGAAATCCTTGGAAGAAAAGGATGAATCGAAATATCGCTGCTACGCCAAAACTCGGCGCAAAGAACCAACCAGATTGCCCCAGTGGATAAATAAGGAATACAGAAACAAAAACAGCAATTGGACCACAGAATGAGATTGCATTATAAGGCCGCAATTGAACAGATCGAGCAAGTTCAAATTGGCGTAACATGAAACCTATTAGTGCAAAAGCCCCGTGGAGAGCTACAAAAGTCCATAGACCGCCTAATTGACATCAACGATTAAAATCTCCTTGTGCTTCGGGCCCCCATAGTAGCAACAAAGAGTGTGCTAAACTATTGGCAGGGGTAGAAACTGTTGCGGTTAAGAAATTACAACCTTCCAAATAGGAACTAGCCAATCCATGTGTATACCAAGAAGTTACAAAAGTTGTCCCTGTAAACCAACCCCCTAAAGCGAAATAAGCACAAGGAAAGAGCAATTGGCCAGACCATCCTACAAAAAGGAAACGGTCCCTTCGTAACCAGTCATCCATAGTATCAAATAGATCATTTTCTTCTTTAGGAATTCTACCAAGGGCTATAGTCATAGTGATCCTCCTATTCGATTACTTCAACCATTTCCGAGCACCTCATATCACTTTCCAAGGCATATGATAATTTTATTATCTGTGGACGATTTCTTTCTTGTTCAATGCCCTTTTTCAATGGTCTCGAAGAGAGAAATTTCCTATTTTTATCTATGGAGTCACAATCGAGGTCGTGGTAAATCCATGAATTTGATTCGATTTGTTTTCTTATACTATTTGTTTTTCTTATACTACAGAAAGAAATAGAAATAAATTGTTTTTCTTATACTATAGAAAGAAATAAACCTTTGAATTCAGCATTATTCCAAGACTCCTATTTCAAAGTCTATCTTGTAAGGGAAAAATGAAAATAAAAGTAACCCTTCTTTTCCCATTCCCTCTCTATTGCATAGGTGGAAGAACTAAAATAGAGGATTCTGAAAAAAATGGACCTTCGAAATCAAATTTTATGTGTAGCACAAAATTCTTGTCTTGCGCGGTCTAAGCCTAAGGAAATACAAAAAATTCTTGTCTTGCGCGGTCTAAGCCTAAGGAAATACAAAAAATTCGCTTATACAATTTCATCTACATCGAATTTATATATCAGAATAGCGGATAGAGGCATCATTAAAGGAGTCAGGTCTACTTACTTTATGCTTCTTTCCAATTTTATGGTGGATTTGATAAGAACCCTTTTTGCTTTCTTGATAAATAATCGACAAAAAAAGCGTTTTTTTATATATAACCTGCTTGTTTTATTATAATTATAACAAGTTATAATTATAACAAGTCCTATATGGAAATGCCCGCTAAAGAGAATCTATTTGATTGTCTCTCGGCCAATATCGATTTTTAGAAAGAAAAAACAAGAATTTTCTTCTTTTCTTATTAACATTAAGAAAAAATAATATAACTAAAATGGAATTGGCAATATAATTTTTATAGACTTTTGAAAGAAAAAAGGGGGTTTTTTGCAACCGTTATTTCTTATTTCTTGCCTATATCATATCACGGAAACCTTTCGCTTTGGAACGTGGAGAGATGGCTGAGTGGACTAAAGCGGCGGATTGCTAATCCGTTGTACAATTTCTTTGTACCGAGGGTTCTAATCCCTCTCTTTCTGCTCCCTTGGATCATTTGGGACTTTCGGATTGGAAAGAATTCTAACCCCCGGATTTTCTCATAGATAAATGTACGAAACAAATCCAATTTGTAAGAAAAAAATGAATTTTTACTCCTCGCGTCCAGGATTCCGTCCTGGGTCATTAGATAAGAATCCAAAGATAAAGAGTGAAACGAAGAATATCACTACTGTATAAACAAAAAGTTTGAGAGTAAGCATTACATAATCTCCAAGATTTTTTTTAAGGAATAGATTACCAGTTTTTCCTTACCACACGGATCCACTAGGATGGTTTTTTTTGATACCTAAAAAGGCAAAAAAAGAATTCTTGAAAAAAAATTGCAAGAATTCTTTTATAATAAGCACTCTTATCGATAGAAAAAATAGGGTTAGGTGGTTAGGTATTGTGTAGGTACCTGCTCAACCTAGGTGCAGGGGAGTAGAAAGGCTGATCCAAATTTATTTTATTGCTGTAGCTACCCATTCAATGTAGAAGAATTTAAATTTTAGAATCGAAGGTTCATAATATAAAAATATAAAACTTCTCGGCTTTTACCCATTTTTAATTTTTTTTTTGAATGAACAAATCATTCAATTTGGCATACAGAGTACTAAAGATTTCATCGAAAACTTACAGCCGCTTGCCAAACAAAGGCTAATAGAAAAAAGAATAGAGGTATAACAAGCATAATATCCACGATTGGATTGAAAATAGCATAAGCTTCGGGTAATTTGGCAAAGAAAAAACTAGTAGGATAAAGAACAGAATTAAAACAGATACAGGTTAAACTAAGTATATTAGGCATAACAAGCATTTCATTCTTGTAGAGTAAATAATTGGATTTTTCTTGAGTTATTTTTTTAAGGGAAAGAAGGAAAAGGCAGATTCAAAATCTTTTTTCTTCGGACTTTCCCAAACACAAAATACCTCCTTGTATTCGCACTCTCAAATGAGAGTGGAATAAATTCGTCTTTCATATAATATCTTAATAGAATTCCATGTAATGATCAATGCATTTTTTTGATTATATATTATCCGCATGTGTAGAATACTAGCAAGAGAATATCCCTCCTTTTTTATGTAATTGAAATGGTATTGACGAATAACAAATAAACATACTAGATTGTTTCTGATGAGGTAGCGGGTTTTTAGTGTCGCATAAAACCCGAAATGGGGCGTGGCCAAGTGGTAAGGCAGCGGGTTTTGGTCCCGTTACTCGGAGGTTCGAATCATTCCATCCCAGATTGTTTCTGATGAAACAAACGGTGAAATCATATAGTATTCCGTACGAGACAAAAGTTTATTAAAGAGAATAATGATATCTTTTTCTTTCTCAGAAAACATAATAAAGTCTTAAGTCCAGTCAAATTGACTATCTTTATTTTCATGAAAAAATGGGATCTATCAAGCACATTCAGGATATACCTCTACTATAAAATCACTTAGTCATATTTTTTTCTTCCTTTTGGTATTTGAGTTGAAGAAGTACGAGAATTCTATAATGTCGGTGTACTAAGATGGGGGTACCTTAGTACCCCAACTTGTGCACGGGCAGTGGCAGCTTCCCGCGGCAGGGTTTACCACGTGCTCTACGGAAACCTTTTCGGTCCTTATGAAGCCATTCAAGAACAAAGTATACAAGGTAGAAGATCAAGACCTCGGCAAGTGGAGCTTGCCGGGAAGGCTGTACCAGGCTCAGGGTTATCACTTTAACACAAGACCCTGGCAAGAGGAGCTTGCCAGGAAGACCAAGGAACACATATCCCAAGAGATGCCTCGACGCGTCGTGCGCCCCGGCAGGGCCCGGAGAGCGACAAGCTCCCGGGCCTGGCAAGATCAAGACCCCTGCAAGGTGCTTGCTGGGGAAACCTATGCTGTGTGCCCGCGCTCCAGCTCATCGGCCCACGCGTCGCCCTGGGGCCCTTCCAGGGGCACGTGGCGGATGGCTGTGCAGCTTGGGGTACACGGTGGCGAGCCACGGTGACGAGGCTACCATCGTGGCGAACGGAGGAGCGGACGGACACTTTTGGGGTCGACGGTGACGGGCATTTAATGCCCTTGTCCCCCATTGTCAAGGTTAGGTGAAGACCATTGTTCATCCACTGTTCACGCACTGTTCCCGCACTGTTACAACTACCACCAAAATTACATTTTTACCCTCCTCTACGTTGACACCTGTCGGTGACCCCTTGAGCTATAAAAGAAGGCCCATGCACAACGTAGAAAGGGTTCGGAACCTAGACGACTCATTCGCTCGGTGTAGCTAGCTCTTCAAGCTCTCGAGCTCAAGAACTCAATACAATCCAAGCAGGAGTAGGGTTTTACGCGTCCGCGCGGCCCGAACCTGGGTAAACAGCCCGCGTGCGCTCCTCGATCTGCTCTCCGTGCTCCCTCCGCTCCCTTACCGCAACGTAGAAGGGGCTCCGGTCCCATAGGTGCTCGTGGGAGGACAGTTTCCCCCGAATTCTTTGGCGCGCCAGGTAGGGGGCGTCGAGGTTGTGCGAACCTGATCCGGCGCTCACGCGGGCGCAATCTTCATCAACCTCTCCAGCTTCATCAACTTCATCAGCAACAACATGGCCCCGAAGAAGAAGGCTTCGGAGGTCGGAGGCCCGTCTGCGTCGATTCCACCTCCACCAGAACCAACGGTGGGTGGAGGAGGCGCAGGCGGAAGGGTAGTCCCCGGCGAGGAAACTCACGGCGCCACCAAGTCCAAGGACAACACGGACGACCGGGCGAATTCCAAAGCCTCGGTGTCCGTGGATGCACCACGCCTCTCTCGGGAGGTGCCAAGCCAGCAGCGCCATGGTACAGGAGGTACCATTCGCTTGCTGGGCCAAGGACAAGCCGGAGGATCGCGGGACGCTCAAGGCAATCGTCCTGGTACGAGCAAAGCACGGTCGCCGGGGCAGGATCGTGCTCCTTCTAACGTTGTTGGAAGTCCGAGCGTGTCCTGCTCCTCACATCGCTCGCCGCCGCTCCCCTCCTCTCCAGCAGAAGCTCTAGCAAGAGCACAACTGCTCCTTGATTTACCTCCAGTGGCAGACAAGGCCGAAGACGGGAGGGCGACGATCCAGAGCCTTATCGCCTTCGCCAACAACGACACGCCGCAGCAGCCGGCGACATCGCGGCCACGGCAAGTCGACCAGACGAAGGCCGATGGCGACAAGACCGCCGGGGGTGCAACCACCGTACACTCCCCGCCGTGGAAGCAGAAGACGCCACCCCGCCGGATTAACGTCGACGACGACTCTACGGCGTCGTCGGATCCGCGGGCTCGTCGGGACCAGCGCCAAGTCCTCGACGACCGGCGGCAAGAAGACGCTCGAACGCGCATCGAGCGCCGACGAGAAGCTCGGAGGCAATCAGACCACCGCGCTGGGACCGCTGTCGACGCGCACGCGCCCGGTGAACCAGGTGACTTGCCGTACACGGCAGGTTGCCCTGCGTTCACCCGTGAGCTGCGGCAAGTCCAGTGGCCCAGCATGAAAAACTTCAAGCCCGACGTACCCGAGAAGTACGACGGCAAGACGCACCCCTCGGAGTTCCTCAGCATCTACACCATCGCGGTGCAGGCTGCCGGGGGACGCGACGAGAAGATACTAGCGAACTACTTCCGGCTAGTGCTTAAGCCAAACGTCCGTTCTTGGCTTATGCACTTGCCGGAAGGCTCAATTTCTTCGTGGGCAGATCTGTGCCACCAGTTTGTTGGCGCCTTCACGGGCGGCCACAAACCCCACGGCCAGGAGAGCGATCTCCACATCTTGGCCCAGAAGGAAGGAGAGTCATTGCGCAAGTATATCCAGAGGTTCAGCCGCGTGCAACACAACATTCCCGACGTCCACCCTGCCGCGGTTATCAGCGCGTTCCACCAAAACGTGCGTAACCGCCGCATGCGGGAAGAGATGGCCATGACCAAGATTCGGGATGTCAGCGAGCTCTATGCTCTGGCCGACAAGTGCGCGCGCGCCGAAGAGGGGAGGAAACTCCCCGGAGAGGATGCTGGCGCAGGAGGAAGCTACAGCGATGATGCCGCCCCGGCAAGGAAGAGCCGGCGGCGGAACAACAGGAAGAAGAACAACAAGGAGGTGCTGGTTGTCGAGAAGTCCGGCAAGGAGGCTCCCGCCAAGACGGCACAGGCTGGCGGTTCCGGCAAGGAACCCGCCCCTGTAGCGGCAGCCGACAAGCAGGACGGCTCCGACAAGCAGTACTGTAAGATCCACCGCACCAAGGGCCACGATCTGGAGAACTGCAAGCGAGTCGAGTACCTCGTAGAGCAGCAGAAGGCTGAATACGAGCGTCGCGACTAGGAGAAGGCCCAAGGTGGCGGAGGAGAGCCAAGCAAGAAGCGGCTGTTCAACGGCCGGGGAGGACGCCGCGGCATGGCCAAGCAGCGGCAAGGTGATCGACCTCCCCGGGGCCGCGACAAGGATGAGGAAGAAGATGACGACGACGACATGGAGGAAGGAGATAACAGCGAGCAGGAGTTCCAGAAGGCCACGGAAGTTCTGTGTGTCGACGGAGGCGCCTCTCTGCACGCTTCCCACCGCCAACTCAAGCAGTGGGTGCGGGAAGTAAACGCAGCTAAGCCGCCCGTTGAATCACGCAGGCCGCTGAAGTGGTCCAGCACACCCATCATTTTTGATCTTGAGGATCACCCTGACCGCACAACGGCGTTCGGATGTTTGCCGATGTTGGTCTCACCAACCATCCACACCCTCAAGGTCACCAAAATGTTGGTTGACGGCGGGGCCGGCCTGAACTTGATCTCCTCAGCTGTGATCAAGAAACTCCAGATCCCAGACGGCGAGCTCGAAGAAACCGGGTCGTTCCAAGGAATAAACCCGGGGAGGAGCAAGCCGAAGGGGAAGATTACTCTGCCAGTGACCTTTGGCGGGGAGCTCAACTTCAGGACGGAGAGGATAACCTTCGACATAGCCGATATCCCATTACCATACAATGGGATACTTGGACGTCCTGCCCTCGCCAAGTTCATGGCAGCTTCCCACTATGCCTACAACGTACTCAAGATGCCGGGGTCGATAAGCGTCATCTCCGTCCCTGGAGACAAGAAGGACGCGCTTATCTGCGCCGAAAAGATATACCGGGATGCAGCAGCCGCAGCAGAAAGCAATACACTTGCCGCTGAAGCTCCCGGGGGGAAGACCAAGACCAAGTCCGGCAAGAGCTCTGGGGCCCACTCCGGCAAACGCACCTCTTCGGAGTGATGCGCTGCCGTCGAGGACGCTCCATCGAGCTCCACCGGCAAGTGCAAGAAAGGGATGGTGGCTCCACCGGCAACCAAGAAGGTGTCCGCCAAGGAGGACGGCACTGGTGGTACCTTCACCATCAGTGCTACACTCGACAACAAATAGGAAAGCGCGCTCGTTGCCTTCCTGCGGGCGAATGTCGATGTGTTTGCGTGGCAACCATCTGACATCCCCGGCGTTCCCAGGAAGGTAATTGAGCACAAGCTTGCTGTTTGTCCTCATGCGCGGCCCGTCAAGCAGAAGGTCAGGAAGCAAGCCGTGAAGCGCCAAGAATTCATCGCCGAAGAGATAAAGAAGCTAGAAGCAGTAGGCCTGGTTAGAGGCGTGATCCATCCCACGTGGTTGGCCAATCCAGTTGTCGTACGCAAGGCCAATGGGAAGTGGAGACATTGTATAGACTTCACTGATGTGAATAAAGCATGTCCCAAGGATCCATTTCCCTTGCCGCGTATTGACCAGACTGTTGACTCCACCGCTGGATGTGAGCTGCTTTCCTTCCTTGATGCATACTCAGGTTACCACCAGATATTCATGGCCAAGGAAGACGAAGAGAAGACTGCATTCATTACTCCATGTGGCACATATTGCTTCATACGCATGCCCTTTGGATTGAAGAATGCAGGCTCTACATTTGCAAGGGTTGTGCACATTGCTTTTGAGCCACAGATACACAGAAATGTGGAAGCCTACATGGATGATATAGTGGTCAAAAGTAAGAGCAAGGATACCATGATCCAAGACTAGGAGGAAACATTTGCAAATCTGCGCAAGATCCAGCTCAAGTTGAACCCGAGAAGTGCGTCTTCGGAGTCCCTTCCGGCAAGCTTCTCGGGTTCTTTGTGTCCCAGAGGGGGATTGAAGCCAATCCCGACAAGATAAAAGCCATTGAGCAGATTGAAGCCCCAAGGCGAGTCAAGGACGTAAGGAGACTTGCTGGTTGTGTGGCTGCCCTCAGCCTGTCTTCAAAATCTTGAAAAAGGCAGGTCCTATGAAATGGACTCCGGAAGCGGAGGCAGCGCTGCAAGACTTGAAAGGATACCTGTCCTCTACTCCAATACTTGTCGCACCTAGGCCACAAGAGAAGTTGCTGCTGTACCTAGCAGCAACCAATCAAGTGGTTAGTGCTGCGTTGGTAGCGGAAAGGGAGGCAGAGGAAGAGCCCACACCTCCGGCAAGCGAGTCCAGCGACAAGCAGGGGGCTCCACCGATAAGCTCCGGCCCCGATAAGGACAACTCTGCGCAGGAGCAAGAAGAAGTGCGGAAGAAGATGGTGCAGCGCCCAGTGTATTTTGTAAGTTCCCTCTTGCAGGGGGCTAGATCAAGATACTTTGGGGTGCAGAAGTTGCTTTTCGGCCTCCTCATGGCCTCAAGAAAGCTGCGCCATTACTTCCAAGCACACGAGATAACGGTGGTCACTCGCTTTCCGTTGAAGAGGATATTGCAAAATCCAGAGGCAACAGGCAGGATCGTCGAGTGGGCACTGGAACTGTCAAGCTTTGGTCTCAAGTTTGAAAGTACTTCAACCATACAGAGCAGAGCTTTGGCAGAATTTATAGCGGAATGGACCCCAACGCCAGATGAAGAAGTCCAAGAGACAAGCGTCCCCGTACAAGAAGCAAGCAGCGAATGGATGATGTACTTTGATGGTGCTTTCTCGCTGCAAGGCGCCGGTGCCGGCGTGGTACTCATAGCACCCACCGGAGAGCACCTCAAGTATGTTGTCCAGATGCACTTTCCCAAGGAACAAGCGACAAACAATACGGCTGAGTATGAAGGTCTGCTTGCCGGCCTCAGAATTGTAGCCGAACTTGGGATCAAGAAGTTGATTGTGCGGGGAGATTCACAGTTGGTGGTCCGACAAGTGAACAAGCGTTATCAGAGCCCTTTGATGGAAGCTTATGTTGATGAAGTGAGGAAGCTTGAAGAGCACTTTGAAGGTCTGCAATTGGAACACGTCCCAAGAGTTCAGAACGATATTGCAGATGGCCTTTCAAAGTGTGCTGCAATGAAGTTACCTGTGGGACCAGGGACCTTCCTGCTCAAGCTAACTCAGCCATCCGTTACACCATTAGTTGGGCAGAACAAGAAGAGAAAGTTGGTCTCCGGCGACTACTTGCCGGCGGATCTTCCCGAAGCCGCCGCCAAGGTCCCCAAGATCAATAGCCAAAATGCTGAGGAACAGTTTGCTCCTGCAGACCCAAGGGTCTGTACAGTTGAAGCAAGCGTTCCCGACAAGCCTCGCTCCGGCAGGCTTGCCGGGGGACCATCAGCTCCGGCGGAACCGGAGGTTCTTGCCGTAGAAGCTGGGGTTCCCGCAGCAGCCCTCATGCCTTTAGTCCTTGCCGTTGAGCCTCGGGCTCCGGCATGGGCACAGCAGATCGTCCGTTTTCTGTAAACTGGAGAACTTCCCGATGAGCCAGAAGAAATAGAGAAAATAACCAGACAGTCAAGTATGTACCAGTTCGTTGACAATGAACTGTACAGAAGAAGACTCAATGGTGTCAGGTTGAAGTGCATTTCCAGAGAAGATGGACAGAAGTTGTTGGCAGAAATACATGGAGGCATATGTGGCCACCACATTGGCGCAAGGGCACTTGCCGGGAAGGCGTTCCGGCAAGGGTTCTTTTGGCAAGAAGCCCTCCAAGATGCAACTGCACAAGTAACCAAGTGTGAAGCGTGCCAGTTCCATGCCAAGCAAATTCACCAGCCAGCTCAAGCTCTCCAGATGATTCCTTTATCCTGGGCCTTCTCGGTCTGGGGGCTCGATATCCTCGGCCCCTTCCCCCGCGCAGTCGGGGGCTTTGAGTACTTGTACGTAGCAATCGACAAGTTCACAAAGTGGCCAGAAGTGGAACCAGTGAGAAAGGTGACAGCACAGTCAGCAGTCAGGTTCTTTAGAGAGATTGTTTGCCGTTTCGGGGTCCCTAACAGGATCTTCACAGACAACGGCACACCGTTTACAAGTCGCACCTTCATGCAGTACGTCCAAGACCTTGGCGCCAACGTCTGTTTCGCTTCTGTTGCTCACCCGAGGAGCAATGGTCAAGCGGAGAGGGCCAATGCTGAAGTGCTGCGCGGGCTCAAGACGAGAACCTTCGACAGGCTGCGCAAGTGCGGAAGAAACTGGATAGAGGAGTTGCCGGCGGCTCTTTGGTCGATCAGGACGACACCAAGTCGAGCCACCAGACAGACACCCTTTGCTCTTGTCTATGGAGCAGAGGCAGTTCTCCCCATGGAACTCGTATACGGATCTCCTCGAGTGCTCGCTTATGATGAGCTCAAGCAAGAGCAACTGCGACAAGATGACGCACTACTCCTTGAGGAGGAACGTCTCCAGGCTACTGTACGAGCTGCTCGATACCAGCAAGCCTTGCGTCGCTACCATAGCCGCAAGGTCAAGGCCAGGAGTCTCGAGGAAGGCGACCTTGTTCTTCGGCGTGTTCAGTCCGCCAAGAATTCCAACAAGCTGACGCCGAAGTGGGAAGGCCCATATCGGGTGAGACAAGTCACAAGGCCCGGCGCTGTCCGCCTTGAGACCGAAGAAGGCTTACCGGTGAGCAATTCCTGGAACATAGAGCATCTTCGCAAGTTTCACCCATAAGGCGCGGTTGCCGTGATCCGCTCCGGCAACCACCTTTTGTACGAGTCTTGCCGCTATTGCATGTAAACCTTTGTACAAAGCCGGGCGCAGATCCAGTGCATCAGTAAAGCTTTTGTGTTTCGCACTATTCGCCATATCCATGCTTTTTTTCTTATTTGCGTACATTGTTCGGCATCTTGTGCGACACGCATACCCGGTAAGCATTAGCAGGCCAAGAGGCCATATACTTGTTTTCCCTCCTCTTTTTCTTCCCCTCTTAAGCAGAAGGAACGTTCCTCGCGCACAAGTTTGCCGGGGGGGAAGGAGGTGGAGGATGAACCAAGTGATGTTCAAGAAAGAGGAGCCTTGCCGGGGAACAAACAATCCAGGAGAGCTAAGCTAAGTTACCAAAGTTTGAGTAATTCAAATTTTTAAATTTTAGTTGCCTTCCTTGAACAACCACACTTTGTATGGAAAACCTGTGCACGGAGGAACCTACCCGTGGCTAGCCGCACCCTTACTTTGTTTTCGAGCATGCTCAACGACTTAAGAGAGCTGCGACAAGTGTTGCGCCCTTACTTCGTTTTCGAGTTCGCTCAGCAAGCTAAGTGTGCTGCGACTAGCTGCGGCAAGGTTGCTTGCCGACAAGGTCCTTTGCCAGCAGGCTGCTCAGAGTCCAGCACTCAGCGCTCGTGCCAAGGGTCCCTTGCCGGAAAGTTCCCTAAAAGCGTAGGGTAAAAAGCATACAAAGTAAAGGACCAAAGCAAGGGAGATAACACTGCATTGGTTGATCAAAATAAGATTGTATATTACAAAGATAGCTTGCCGTGATACTAATTGATTCATGTCCATAACATACTTTGCAGCGGCAAAGGAAACAGAAAGAAAGAAGCCTAATCTACGCTGTCGCCTTCACGCCTCGTGACCTCGTTCACCTTGGCGACGATGTGGGCGACCTGCGCCTTCAACGCCTCCTGATCTGCGTCGTCCGGCAAGGAGCGGAGGACGTTGACAAGGTTGATGCCGGGGTTGCGGTAGACAATCTTCGTCAAGACGCGCTCCAAGGTGCCTGCGCAGAGCCGACGCGACTCGTCGGCCAAATGCGCGGGGAGCTTCTCCCGCAGTAGTGCAAGCCTCGGCGCGATTCCCCTGAAGAAGAGACTTAACTTGGCGCTGTGGGGGAGGCCCTCGTCGGGAGAGTACACGAGGTGCTCCGCCCTTAGCGCCATCATCTCCTTGTCAATGTTGGCAGCGGAGGTGACCAGATTGTCAGTCCACTGCTCCACTGCCCGGCTGAACTGGTTCGCCGAGACGGCGGCGCTCTCCACCAGGCCTCGTTCCTTGCGGAGCTCGTCCTTCAGTTTCGTCTCCCGATCCCGGGCAGCGTCGAGCGAATCAGTCAGAGTGGAGACCTTCAATTCCAAGTCAGCAATAGAATCTTTGGCGGCAGTGAGCTCGTCGGTTTTCTTGGAGAGTCGTACCTGCAAGTCAGAGTTGGTGTGGGCATCTTTTTCCCGCTCCACATTGAGCGCGGTGATTCTGTCCGCACTCGCCTTCAGGTACCGCTCCAGCTGCTCCACCGTGGCCTCAAGATCCTTCTTGGCGGTCTCCGCGATGGCTGCGGCGGCCTTCGCCTCCTTCAGGGCTCCGCCAATGGCCTGCTCCCGGGCGGTGAGGTCTTCCTCGTGGGCGTCGAGGTCGACCTTCCGCTGGTTGAGTGCTCCTTCTCGCCGGGACAGCTCTTCGCCAACCAATCGCAGCTGCTCCTCGGCCTCAGCCTTCTCAAGGAGGAACGCTTGCTGCTCCTTGGCAAGCCCTTCGCGCTCCTCCGCCAAGTTGCAGAGGGCCGCCTGGTTGGCGGCACGGAGCTCCGTGGCGCGCTTCTCCAAGTCAGCTCCAGCCTTGGCGGTGAGAGCTTCCCGGGACTCCAGTTTCGCCTGCCTGGCCCGGTATAGGGCCAGGAGCTGGCGAAGAAGCTTCTCCTCTTCGGGCTCATCACTCCCGCCAAGCTCTTCAATGACCTTCAACCCCGCGGAGGCGAGAACCACTCCATCGTAGGTCTCTCCCTCCACGGGGGCTCGCGACGAGGACGCCCACGGGACTTGTATGAAGATCCCGTTGGGGGCCTCAAGATAGACGCCCGACCGCTCCGTGGAGGCGGAGGGGTCGGCGGCTGGCGCAGCGCTTGACGCTCCTGCTACCTCCGGGCCAGCAGTGCGGTCGCCGGTCCCCTCTCCAGCAGCGGCGTCTGCGGTCGGGGCGGACTCCTCAACGGCAGGCTCGTCGGCTCCAGCCATGCCCTCAGTGGCAGTGGCGTTGCCGCCGTCGCCGCGCACCTCCTCCTCGACGGTGGCCTCCGTCTCCATCCGCTCTGGGGCAGGGGGATCTAGCAGAAGAAAAAGAAAAGAAAAAGTCAAGCAAATATCCAAAAAGACAAGTCCAAGAAGAAGAAGCTACAAGACTTACCTTCGCGGACCTCTTCGACGACAGGCTCCCTCGCCGGGGAATCCACCCTTGGCGGCGGAGTGGTGACCCCTGCTGGCGGAGGGCCGCCTGCGCCCTCCCTTGGCGGGGTGCTCACCCTTGTCAGGCTGCTCACCCTTGGCGGGGTGCCCGCCCTTGGCGGGGTGCCCGTCCTTGGCGGAGCGTCCTCCCTCGCCGGGGAGTTCGCCCTTGGCGGGGAGGGTGGAACAGGCAGTTCCTCGGGGGTGACCTCCGGTTGCTCCTGCGGCTGCGGCTCCACTTCTGCACAAGACAAACAAGGCAACAAGATATTAGTACAAGCAAAAACCTCAAGCGCGCCCGACGAACAGAAAATTCAAGACCAGACTTACGCTGGGGGCTGCGCTGAGGCTGCTCCTCGGAGCAGCAGGTTGATCCGGCAAGCTTGCCGCTGGCACGTCCCCAGTCGCCGCGGCGGGTGAGTCGTCTTCAACCTCGACCACAGGGATCTTGGCTCTCTTCGCCATCCACTGGGTCAGGGTCCTGAAAGCAAAACAAAAACAAGATTAGAATCATCAAGGAAGATCAAGACAAAGTCAAGAAATTGCAAGTCGCAAGTACTCACTCCTCTTCCTCGTCGTCGGAGCTGAGGGCGGAGAAGTCGAACTCCACCTGAGGTGCTCCCGCGCGAGGAGCAGGGGGAGAAGTCTCCCTCGGGCGCTTGGCGGTCTTCGGGGCTGTGGGCTTTGAAGACCCAGCCTCCATTGTCGCCGAGGGCCGAGGAGCGGAAGTAGCAGCCGTTCCACTCCGGGAGGATCCTCCTCCGCTTGGCGCTGGTGCGCGGGGTGCCTCCTTCGCGACTTGGCTCGCCTTGGTGGCGCGCGTCGCCCGGCGCGCAGGCTGCTGTCGAGGCGCCTGTGGCCTCGTCGCCGTTGCCACCTTGCAGAGGCGTTTCCTTGGTTGCTGCGTGGGACTTGTCGGAGGCGGGGAGTTCTCTGAGGACGAGGAGGCATCATCGTCAAGTCCCAGAGATCCGCCGGTATCTTCATCAGCCTCGACGTCTTCCTCCTCCGCCCCGGCAGGCCCACTGGACCCAGCACCTTGCCCGGCAGCCCCGCTCCCTCCGGCAACCTCGCTCCCTCCGGCGGCCTCGCTCACCCCGGCAACCCCGGCTATCCCGGAAAGCCTCAAGGAAGGAACCCCGGCAAACTCATCGGGCGGAAGCTTGAGCAGCCTGAGGATTTCCGCCTCCTCTGCTTGGCACGACGCGTCCGCAGCCTCTGCATCGTCCACATAGTATCCAAAATCACCCGCCGCCGCAGCTGCGGCGGCCTCCTCCATCCTAGAAGCGATGTAGGCTATATCCCGAGCCGTAGTGGCCTGGGTGAGGCCCCTGTTCTCCTCGGTGTTCTTGGGCGTCTCGACCAAGTTGTCGAAAAAGCTCAACACTGAGTCCGGCGGAGGCTCTATCCAGGTGGGGTCGACGCCGTGGGAGTCGCACGCAGGCATCATCGCGCGCAAGGAATCCCGGGCAGTGCTGTTGCACAGCGGCACCACTCCCCGGGGAGGTCTAAACCATTCCGGGTGGGCCGGGTCATGCTTGAAAAGCTCCCGGACCATCCCTTTCAACTCCAAGGCAGTGATATTGAAGTTCAACCCAGGGCGCAGCCTCATAATATCCGCCGCGTTGCCAAATTCCCATGCTGGCCTTTTCCTTTCTTGCAAAGGGGCAATGCGGCGGCGGAGGAAATCTGCCCCTACCTCTCCGATGGTCAGTTTGGCTACCCGGAGACGAATAATCCTGATGAGGGCAATGCTGAGCTTGTTGTCCTCCGGGGCCAATTCGCTCCAGTCTCTGCCGCGCACTATGGCAGTTGTGCGCGGCGGGGTGAAGGGCTCCGGCTTATCCTCCACTATCCAGCACCAATCTGCACGCCACTCCTCCCACTTGCCGCGGAGTTCTCCCTTCAGGTATGAATCCTTCTTGTTCAGCCAGAAGATCCAGGAGATGCCGCCGGTGAGGGGAGCGCCCGATTCTACTCTATGCATGAAAAAGTGGCGGAAAAGGGCGACATTGGGATGAATCCCAACATAGTTTTCGCACAGATGTGCGAAAACGGCCATCGTAAGGATGGCGTTGGGAGTGAAGTCTAGGAGGTGGAGGTTGTATGTGTTCATGATATCGCAAAAGAACTCCGAGTACGGAGGGCACAATCCACAGTGGAAAAAAGCAGCGAAGAAGAAGTACCCGCCGGGGAACAGATCTTTGGCGACGGCGGGGAAGGCTCTGGTGCGGGGATGAGCTTTGGTCTCCCCTGACCAGAACAGATAGTACTTGTTCTGCAGCTCCTTCGCGCCAAGCCTCGGCGCGAAGACCACGCTCTTCTTCCGCAGGGCGGCCAGCTTCGCCGCCTGCTCGGACTTCTCCTTCTTGGCCTTGTCGCTCTTCGCCTTGTCGCTCTTCGGAGCCATGGCGGGGGCGGCGAGGGAAGAAGCGAGGAACTCGACGGCGGAGGAGGGGCGGAGGCAAGAAGCAGCGGAGGTTTCTGGAGAAGAAAAGCGCAATGAAGACGAAGGAGAGGAACTGCCCCTGCTTCCTCTGCTTTTAAGGGGGAAGTGGGGGACGTTCCGCATTTCCCATTAAAGAACAAGGCCACGATCTCCCCCACGACGCCGCAATCATCGCATGCCGTTAGGGGGGGATGCGGCGGATACGGAAGAAGATTCGGCGTGCCGTGGGCCGCGCGTGCCTGTGCACTGTCTTGGGCCTGGCCCAACAGCGCTCGGCACCGTGTGTGGCCCACGCCCGGGGGCTCCTGTCGGTGTACTAAGATGGGGGTACCTTAGTACCCCAACTTGTGCACGGGCAGTGGCAGCTTCCCGCGGCAGGGTTTACCACGTGCTCTACGGAAACCTTTTCGGTCCTTATGAAGCCATTCAAGAACAAAGTATACAAGGCAGAAGATCAAGACCCCGGCAAGTGGAGCTTGCCGGGAAGGCCGTACCAGGCTCAGGGTTATCACTTTAACACAAGACCCTGGCAAGAGGAGCTTGCCAGGAAGACCAAGGAACACATATCCCAAGAGATGCCTCGGCGCGTCGTGCGCCCCGGCAGGGCCCGGAGAGCGACAAGCTCCCGGGCCCGGCAAGATCAAGACCCCGGCAAGGTGCTTGCCGGGGAAACCTATGCTGTGTGCCCGCGCTCCAGCTCATCGGTCCACGCGTCGCCCTAGGGCCCTTCCAGGGGCACGTGGCGGATGGGTGTGCAGCTTGGGGTACACGGTGGCGAGCCACGGTGACGAGGCTACCATCGTGGCGAACGGAGGAGTGCGGACGGACACTTTTGGGGTCGACGGTGACGGGCATTTAATGCCCTTGTCCCCCACTGTCAAGGTTAGGTGAAGACCACTGTTCATCCACTGTTCACGCACTGTTCCCGCACTATTACAACTACCACCAAAATTACATTTTTACCCTCCTCTACGTTGACACCTGTCGGTGACCCCTTGAGCTATAAAAGGAGGCCCATGCACAACGTAGAAAGGGTTCGGAACCTAGACGACTCATTCGCTCGGTGTAGCTAGCTCTTCAAGCTCTCGAGCTCAAGAACTCAATACAATCCAAGCAGGAGTAGGGTTTTACGCGTCCGCGCGGCCCGAACCTGGGTAAGCTGCCCGCGTGCGCTCCTCGATCTGCTCTCCGTGCTCCCTTCGCTCCCTTACCGCAACGTAGAAGGGGCTCCGGTCCCATAGGTGCTCGTGGGAGGACAGTTTCCCCCGACATATAACTACCAAAAACTTTCAATCTTTTCATTGGAATAGTTTATTTAGTTATTATAGTTAATTGTTTTTGGTACTGAAAAAATATATTACTACTAGAATTCTAATTCTAGTAATTAAATTAATTAAACTTTTTTGGAGGTTGAAAGTTTATTTATTGAGGAAGAGTCAATCCTTCTCTTCTCACTTCAAGATTGATCATCTCGAGCCATTCGTTGAGGGTGGAAATTTAAGAATAAATAAGTTTTAAGCAAACTTGTTTAGTCGTCTTTTTCAAACTATGTTTCATTCATATGATAGAATTTTATTATGGGTTTAAATAAATTGGATCTTGGCGGGGGCTTCCCGGATAAATACTTACTTTCTTTTATCCATATTGCTCCATAGATAGCAAGTTTTAATTAGTATAAAAAAACTAAACCAATGACTATTCATGATTCCATCCATATTGGATCAACTCTCTATACCACTTTGCAATGAAAAGAGGAATGTTTGTTATGGTAAAACTTCGTTTAAAACGATGTGGTAGAAAGCAACGTGCGACTTGAAGGACATTATCGATTGTGGATTTTGCTATCCATCATTTTCCATAGTAATGAAAATGCTCTTGGCTCGACATAGCCTGTTCTATTCGTTCCGAACCAAATTTGCGCTGGGTTTAAGTAACATAGTACACGATGGAGCTCGAGAGGACAAAATTTTTTTATCAAGGGAAAGAATCTAGGGTTAGTGAAAACTAATAAATTAGGCCAACTTTGTCAGTCTATCCTTAATATACAAATAAATCAAAAGGTTAAAATAAGAAGAAAGTCCAATAAAAGTATATCAGAATCAATCCCTCTTATTAGATTTCTATAGAAGAGATAAATGCTTTATCGAAGGAAATAAGAAAAAAGGGTATGTTGCTACTCTTTTGAAAGAAAAAAATAGGAATTCCCGAAGTAATGTCTAAACCCAAGGATTTCACAAATCAAAGATAAAGGATTCCAGAACAAGTAAACACAATTTTCAATTGTCTCAACAACAGAGTTGGATCAGAATAAGGAATAAAAGTAAATTTGTTCGAAATGAGATAAAGAAAAGAGTTTAAAGACGACTCAATTTTTTTGAAGGATTTTGCCTTCGAAGTTTGTCAGGCAAAATTAGCCCACTTGAGTCATGAGTATAAAT
The DNA here is from genome assembly GCA_902687465.1 of Secale cereale. NCBI lineage: Eukaryota > Viridiplantae > Streptophyta > Magnoliopsida > Poales > Poaceae > Secale > Secale cereale. The sequence continues at coordinate 448,003,416 of LR738712.1, forward strand.
GAAATTTGTTTTTTCTGTAAGGAAATTAATGCACGTCATAGTCTAATTTCTATTATTATTGACAGAAATTCGTATCATTTTCTCGAGCCGTATAAGGAGAAAACCTCCTATATGTTTCTAGGGGGGCGTTATTTATCTACATCTATCCCAATAAGCTGTCTATCGAATCGTTGCAATTGATGTTCGATCTCGAAGAGAAGGAAGAGATCTTCAAAAAGTAGGTTTTTATGATCCAATAAAGAATCAAACTTGTTTAAATGTTCCAGCTATTCTCTATTTCCTTGAAAAGGGTGCTGAACCGACAAGAATTGTTTATGATTGTCGGTGTACTAAGGTAGGGGTACCTCAGTACCCCAACTTGTGCACGGGCAGTTGCAGCTTCCCGCGGCAGGGTTTACCGCGCGCTCGCCGGAGACCTTTCTGCCCCTTATTAAGCCATTCAAAAACAAAGTATACAAGACAGAAGATCGAGACCCCGGCAAGAGGAGCTTGCCGGGAAGGCCATACCAGGCTCAAGACTGCCCCACTAGCACAAGGCCCTGGCAAGAGGAGCTTGCCAGGAAGATTAGAAGACACGCCTCGGCGCTATATGCGCCCCGGCAAGGGCCCGGGGAGCGGCAAGCTCCCGGGCCCGGCAAGACCAAGGCCCCGGCAAGGTGCTTGCCGGGGGGAGTTGCGCTGTGTGCCCGCGCTCCAGCTCATCGGCCCACGCGTCGCCCTGGGGCCTATCCAGGGACGCGTGGCGGATGGCTGTGCAGCCAGGGGGACACGATGGCACTCCACGGTGGTGGATCCATCGCCGTGGCAGACGGAGACGCAAGGGCGGGAACTTTTGGGGTCGACGGCGACGGGCATTAAATGCCCTTGTCCCCCACTGTCAAAGTAGGTATAGACCACTGTTCGCGCACTGTAGCTCCACTGTTCCCGCACTGTTACAACCAGCACCCCTTTTACGTTTTTACCCCTTTCTCCTACGTTGACACCTGTCGGTGACCCCTTGCACTATAAAAGGAGGCCCATGCACAACGTGGAGGGGGTTCGGAACCTAGATCACTCATACGCTCGGTGTAGCTGCTTCTTCAAGCTCCCGAGCTCTCCAACTTAATACACAACCAAGCAGGAGTAGGGTTTTACGCGTCTACCGTGGCCCGAACCTGGGTAAAACTGCCCGCGTGCTCGCTACGATCTGCTCTTCGTGCTCCCTCCGCCCTCGTACCGCACAGACAAGGGGCTCCGGTCCCATAGGTGTTCGTGGCGGACAGTTTCCCCCGACATCTTTGGCGCGCCAGGTAGGGGGCGTCGAGGTTGTGCGAACCTGATCCGGCGTTCGCGCGGGCGCATTCTTCATCAACCTCTCCGAATTCGTCAACTTCACTAGCAGCAGCTCCATGGCCCCGAAGAAGAAGGCTTCGGAGGTCGGAGGCCCGCCTGCGTCTCACCCGCCGCCACCGGAGCCAACGGTGGGCGGGGGAGACGCCGTTGGAAGAGTGGCCGCCGGCGAGGACACTCACGGGGCCACCAGATCCAAGAACAGGACGGACGACCGAACCTCGGTCTCCGTGGACGCACCGCGTCCCTCTCAGCACACAACAACCCAGCAGCGCCATGTCACGGGAGGTGGCATCCGTTTGCTGGGCCAAGGCCAAACCGGAGGCTCGCGGGACGCCCCGGACCCCCGTCCGGGCACAAGCAAAGCGAAGGCGCCGGCGCGGGACCCCGCTCCTTCTAACGCCGTTAGAAGTCCAAGCGTATCCCGCTCCTCGCACCGCTCGCCCGCGTTCCCCTCCACTCCAGCAGAAGCGCTCGCAAGAGCGCAACTGCTTCTCGACTTCCCTCCAGCGGCAGACAAGGCCGAAGACTGGAGGGCCACCATCCAGAGCCTAATAGCCTTCGCCAACAATGACTCTCCACAGCAGCCGGCGGCCTCGCGGCCGCGGCAAGCTGAGAAGACGAAGGCCGACGGCGACAAGACCGCCGGGGGTGCGACAAGCGCGCACTCCCCGCCGCAGAAGCAGAAGACGCCGCCCCGCCGGAACAACGCCGACGACGGCTCCACAGCCTCGTCGGACCCGCGGGCTCGTCGGGACCAGCGCCAGGTCCTCGACGACCGGCAACAGGAAGACGCTCGGACAAGAATCGAGCGCCGCCGAGAAGCTCGGCGACAATCAGACCGGAGGGCTGAGGACGCTGTCGACGCGCGCGCGCCCGGTGAACCAGGAGACTTGCCGTACGCGGCAGGTTGCCCTGCGTTCACTCGCGAGCTGCGGCGCGTCCAGTGGCCCAGCATGAAGAATTTCAAGCCCGGCGTACCGGAGAAGTACGACGGCAAGACGCACCCCTCGGAGTTTCTCAGCGTTTACACCATCGCGGTGCAAGCTGCCGGGGGGCGCGACGAGAAGATCTTGGCGAATTACTTCCCGCTCGTGCTTAAGCCGAACGTCCGTTCGTGGCTTATGCACTTGCCGGAAGGTTCTATCTCTTCTTGGGCCAACCTTTGCCACCAGTTTGTTGGCGCCTTCACCGGCGGCCACAAACCCCACGGCCAGGAGAGCGATCTCCACATTTTGGCCCAGAAGGAAGGCGAAAACCTGCGCAAGTACATCCAACGCTTCAGCCGTGTGCAGCACAACATCCCTGATGTCCACCCTGTCGCGGTTATCAGCGCGTTCCACCAGAACGTGCGTAACCGCCGCATGCGTGAAGAAATGGCGATGACCAAGATTCGGGACGTCAGCGAGCTCTATGCTCTGGCTGACAAGTGCGCATGCGCAGAAGAGGGGAGGAGACTCCCCGGGGAGGATGCTGGCGCAGGAGGAAGCGACAGCGACGACGCCGCCCCGGCAAAGAAGAGCCGGCGGCGGAATAACAGAAGGAAGGGCAAGAAAGAGGTGCTTGCCGTCGAGAAGTCCGGCAAGGAGGCCCCCGCCAAGCAAACGCAGGCTGGCGGCTCCGGCAAGGAGCCTGCCCCTGTAGCGGCGGCCGACAAGCCGGGCAGCTCCGACAAGCAATACTGTAAGATCCACCGCACCAAGGGTCACGATCTCTCCAACTGCAAACGCGTCGAGTACCTCGTCGAGCAGCAGAAGGCTGAGTACGAGAGGCGCGACAAGGAGAAGGCCCAAGGTGGCGGGGAAGAGCCGAGCAAGAAGCGGCCGTTCAACGGCCAGGGAGGACGCCGCGGCAAGGCCAAGCAGCGGCAAGGAGATCGACCTCCCCGGGGCCGAGACAAGGACGAAGAGGACAACGATGAAGACATGGAGGACGAAGATAACAGCGAGCAGGAGTTCCAGAAGGCCACGGAGGTCCTGTGCGTCGACGGTGGCGCCTCCCTGCACACCTCCCACCGCCAACTAAAGCAGTGGGTGCGTGAGGTGAATGCAGCGGAGCCGCCCGTGGAGTCGCGCAGGCTCCTCAAATGGTCCAGCACGCCCATCGTTTTTGATCTTGAGGATCACCCTGACCGCACCACTGCGGTCGGGTGCTTGCCGATGCTGGTTTCTCCCACCATCCGCAACCTCAAGGTCACCCAAATGTTGGTTGACGGCGGGGCCGGGCTGAACTTGATCTCCTCTGCTGTGATCAAGAAACTCCAAATTCCAGATGGCGAGCTCGAAGAAACCGGTTCTTTCCAAGGAATCAACCCGGGAAGGAGTAAGCCCAAGGGAAAGATCACTCTGCCGGTGACCTTTGGCGGGGAGCTCAACTTCATAACTGAGCGCATCACTTTCGACGTCGCCGATATTCCATTGCCCTACAATGGAATACTTGGCCGTCCTGCCCTCGCCAAGTTCATGGCAGCTTCCCATTATGCCTACAACGTACTCAAGATGCCGGGGCCGATAAGCGTCATCACTGTCCACGGCGACAAGAAGGATGCGCTTGTCTGCGCCGACAAGATCTACCGGGATGCGGCAGCTGCGGCCGAGAAGGATACTCTTGCCGCTGAAGCTCCCGGGGGGAAGAAGACGAAGACCAAGTCCGGCAAGTGCTCTGGGACCCACTCCGGCAACCGCACCTCTTCGGAGTGCTGCGCTGCCGTCGAGGACGTTCCATCGAGCTCCACCGGCAAGAGTAAGAAAGGGATGGCCGCTCCTCCGGCAACCAAGAAAGTGTCCGCCAAGGAGGACGGCACTGGTGGTACCTTCACCATCAGTGCCACTCTCGACAGCAAATAGGAAAGCGCGCTCGTTGCCTTCCTGCGGGCGAATGTCGATGTGTTTGCCTGGCAACCATCTGACATCCCCGGTGTTCCCAGGAAGGTAATTGAGCACAAGCTTGCTGTTTGTCCTCATGCGCGGCCCATCAAGCAGAAAGTGAGGAAGCAAGCCGTGGAGCGCCAAGAATTCATCAACGAAGAAATCAAGACGCTAGAAGCAGCAGGCCTAGTTAGAGGTGTGATCCATCCGACGTGGTTGGCAAATCCAGTCGTCGTGCGCAAGGCCAATGGGAAAAGGAGACTGTGTATAGACTTCACCGATGTGAATAAAGCATGTCCCAAGGATCCATTCCCTTTGCCGCGCATTGACCAGATCGTTGACTCCACTGCCGGATGTGAGCTACTCTGTTTTCTTGATGCATACTCAGGCTATCACCAGATTTTCATGGCCAAAGAGGATGAAGAGAAGACTGCATTTATCACTCCATGTGGCACTTATTGCTTCATACGCATGCCATTTGGATTGAAGAATGCAGGCTCAACCTTTGCAAGGGTAGTATACACTGCTTTTGAGCCACAGATCCACAGAAATGTAGAGGCTTACATGGATGACATCGTGGTGAAGAGCAAGAGCAAGGATACCCTGATCCAAGATTTGGAAGAAACGTTTCAGAACCTGCGCAGAATACAGCTCAAGCTGAACCCCGAGAAGTGCGTCTTTGGAGTCCCCTCCGGCAAGCTTCTCGGGTTCTTTGTGTCACAGAGGGGGATTGAAGCCAACCCCGACAAGATTAAAGCCATTGAGCAGATAGAGGCCCCGAAGCGCGTCAAGGATGTCAGAAGGCTTGCAGGTTGTGTGGCTGCCCTCAGTTGGTTCATTTCAAAGTCTGCAGAACGCGCCCTACCTTTCTTCAAAATCTTGAAGAAGGCAGGTCCCATGAAGTGGACTCCGGAAGCGGAGGCGGCGCTGCAGGATTTGAAACGGTACCTGTCCTCCACTCCAATACTTGTCGCACCTAGACCACAGGAAAAGTTGTTGCTGTACCTAGCGGCGACCAACCAGGTGGTTAGTGCTGCGTTAGTAGCGGAGAGGGAGTCCGACGAGGAGTCAGCACCACCGGCAAGCGAATCCGCCGACAAGCAGGGGGCTGCTCCGGCAAGCTCTGGCCCCGACAAGGATAACTCTGCGCAGGAACAAGATGAGGTGCGGAAGAAGATGGTGCAGCGCCCAGTGTATTTTGTGAGTTCCCTCCTCCAGGGGGCTAGATCAAGGTACTCTGGTGTGCAAAAGTTGCTTTTCGGCCTCCTCATGGCCTCGAGAAAGCTGCGCCATTACTTCCAAGCCCATGAGATAACAGTGGTCACTCGCTTTCCGCTGAAGAGGATATTGCACAACCCAGAAGCAACAGGGAGGATCGTTGAGTGGGCACTGGAGCTGTCAAGCTTTGGACTCAAGTTTGAAAGTACTTCAACTATACAGAGCCGAGCTTTGGCAGAATTCATAGCTGAGTGGACCCCAACGCCCGATGAAGAAGTCCAAGAAACAAGTGCACCCGTACAAGAAGCGACAAGTGAATGGGTAATGTATTTTGACGGTGCCTTCTCGCTGCAAGGCGCCGGTGCTGGCGTGGTACTCATCGCGCCCACCGGAGAGCACCTCAAATATGTTATCCAGATGCACTTTCCCAGGGAGCAAGCGACAAACAACACTGCTGAATATGAAGGCTTGCTTGCCGGCCTCAGGATTGCGGCCGAACTTGGGATCAGAAAGCTGATTGTGCGGGGAGATTCTCATTTGGTGGTCCGGCGAGTTAACAAGAGCTATCAGAGCCCTTTGATGGAAGCTTATGTCGATGAAGTGAGGAAGCTTGAGGAGCACTTTGAAGGTCTGTAGATGGAGCACGTCCCGAGAGCTCAAAATGAAATTGCAGATGGCCTTTCAAAGTGTGCTTCGATGAAGTTACCTGTGGAACCAGGGACCTTCTTGCTCAAGCTGACTCAACCATCCATTACACCATCAATTGGGCAGTCCAAGAAGAGAAAGTTGGTCTCCGACGACTACTTGCCGGCGGATCTTCCTGAAGCCGCCGCCAAGGTCCCCAAGATCAACAACCACAACGCTGAGGAACAGTTTGCTCCTGCAGATCCTCGGGTCTGTACAGTTGAAGCAAGCGTTCCCGACAAGCCTCGCCCCGGCGAGCTTGCCGGGGGACCATCAGCTCCGGCAGAACCAGAGGTCCTTGCCGTAGAAGCTGAGGTTCCCGCAGCGGCCCTCGAGCCTTTAGTCCTTGCCGCCGAGCCCCAAGCTCCGGCATGGGCGCAGCAGATCGTCCGTTTCCTTCAAACTGGAGAACTTCCCGACGACCCAGAAGAAATAGAGAAGATAACCAGGCAGTCAAGTATGTACCAGTTCGTGGATAACGAGCTGTACAGAAGAAGGCTCAATGGTGTCAGATTGAAGTGCATCTCCAGGGAAGATGGACAGAAGCTGTTGGCAGAAATACACGGAGGCATATGCGGCCACCACATTGGCGCAAGGGCACTTGCCGGAAAAGCTTTCCGGCAAGGGTTCTTTTGGCAAGAAGCCCTCCAAGATGCAACTGCACTAGTAACCAAGTGTGAAGCGTGCCAGTTCCATGCAAAGCAGATCCATCAGCCAGCTCAGGCTCTCCAAACAATCCCTTTGTCCTGGCCCTTCTCGGTCTGGGGGCTCGATATACTCGGCCCTTTCCCTCGTGCTGTCGGGGGCTTTGAATACTTGTACGTTGCAATCGACAAGTTCACAAAGTGGCCAGAAGTGGAGCCAGTGAGAAAGGTGACAGCACAGTCAGCAGTCAGGTTCTTCAGGTCGATTGTTTGCCGTTTCGGGATCCCTAACAGGATCATCACCGACAACGGTACACAATTCACTAGTCGCACCTTCATGCAGTACGTCCAAGACCTTGGCGCCAAGGTCTGTTTCGCTTCTGTTGCTCACCCGAGGAGCAACGGTCAAGCGGAGAGGGCAAATGCTGAAGTGCTGCGCGGACTCAAGACAAGGACCTTTGACAGGCTGCGCAAGTGCGGAAGAAATTGGATAGAGGAGCTACCGGCGGCTCTTTGGTCAATCAGAACGACACCAAGTCGAGCCACCGGACAGACACCCTTTGCTCTAGTCTATGGAGCAGAGGCAGTACTCCCCACGGAACTCGTATACGGATTTCCTCGAGTGCTCGCTTATGATGAGCTCGAGCAAGAGCAACTGCGGCAAGACGACGCATTGCTCCTCGAGGAGGGACGTCTCCAGGCTGCTGTACGAGCTGCTCGATACCAGCAAGCCTTGCGTCGCTACCATAGCCGCAAGGTCAAGGCCAGGAGTCTCGAGGAAGGCGACCTTGTTCTTCGGCGTGTTCAGTCCGCCAAGAATTCCAACAAGTTGACGCCGAAGTGGGAAGGCCCTTATCGGGTGAGACAAGTTACGAGGCCCAGCGCTGTCCGCCTCGAGACCGAAGAAGGCTTACCGGTGAGCAACTCCTGGAACATAGAGCATCTTCGCAAGTTTCACCCCTAAGGCGCGGCTGCCGTGATCCGCTCCGGCAACCACCTTTTGTACAAGCTTTGCCGCTGTTGCATGTAACCCTTTGTACAAAGCCGGGCACAGACCCCGTGCATCAGTAAAGTTTCTTTTGTGTTTCTCTCGCCGATTGCCTTTTGCATGCTTTTCTTTGCTATTTGCATGTATTGTTTGGCATTTGGTGCAACACTCAAGTATCCGGTAAGCATTAGAACGCCGAAAGGCCATGTACCTGTTTCCCTCTTCTTTCCCTTTGCCTCTTAAGCAGAAGGAACGTTCCTCGCGCACAAATTTGCCGGGGGGGGGGGGGGGGGAAGGAGGTGGAGGAGGAACCAAGTGCTGTTCAAGAAAGAGAAGCCTTACCGGGAAGCAAGCAATATATGAAAGCTAAGTTGTTAGAGTTTGACCAGTTCAAAATTTAAATTTTTTAGTTGTCTTCCTTGAACAATCACACTTTGTATGGAAAACCTGTGCGCGGAGGAACCTACCCGTAGCTTGCCGCACCCTTATCTTGTTTTCGAGTTCGCTCAACGATTTAAGTGAGCTGCGACAAGTGTCGCGCCCTTGTTTCATTTTCGAGTACGCTCGGCAAGTTAAGTGCGTTGCGACTAGCTGCGGCAAGGTTGCTTGCCGGTGAGGCCTTGGCCAGCGGGCTGCTCAGAGTCCAGCACTCAGCGCTCGCGGCAAGGGCCCCTTGCCGGCAAGCTCCCCGGGAGCGTAGGGTGAAAAACATACAAAGTCAAGGATTAAGACAAGGAAGAAAACATTGCACTGATTGATCAAAATAAGATAAATATCTTACAAAGGATAACTTGTCGCAATGGACTAATGAGTTCATGACATCATGTGCAGCAACAAAAAAGAAGAGATAAAGATAATGGAGGCCTAATCTACGCGGTCGCCCTCCTTCCTGGAGATCTTGGCCACCTTGGCAATGATGTGGGCGACCTGCTCCTTCAGGGCCTCCGTGTTCGCATCGGCCGGCAAGCTGCGAAGAACGTTGGTAAGGTTGATGCCCGGATTGCGGTACACGATCTTCGTCAGCACGCGCTCCAGAGTTCCCGCGCAGAGCAGGCGCGTCTCCTCGGCCAGTTCCGCGGGGATCTTATTCCGCAGATCAGCAAGGGCCGGCGCGATTCCCCTGAAGAAGAGGCTGAGCTTGGCGCTGTGTGGGAGGTTCGGATCCGGGGAGTAGATGAGGTGCTCCAGCTTCAACGCTAGCAGCTCCTGGTCGATGTTGGACGCGCAAGACACTAAGTCCTCGGTCCACACCTCAACAGTTTTGCGGAAGAGCTCGGCCGCTTTGTTGGCGCTGTCCACTAGGGTCCGCTCCTTGCGGAGCTCCTCCTTCAGCTTGGTCTCCCGGGCCCGGGCAGCGTCGAGTGAATCCTTCAGTGTGGCGACCTTCAACTCCAAGTCCTCGATGGAGTCCTTGGCGGTCTTCAACTCGTCGCCCCTCTCAGAAAGACGCACCTGGAGTTCTGAGTTGGTGTGGGCGTCCTTCTCGCGCTCCGTGATAAGCGCGACAACCTTCTCCGCGCTCACCTTCAGCGCCTTCTCCAGCTGCACGACCTTGGCGGCGAGCTCCTTCTTGGCGGTCTCCGCGGCAACCGCGGCGGCTTTCGCCTCCTTCAGCTCCCCGCCAAGGGCCGCCTCCCGAGCGGCAAGGTCCTCCTCATGGGAGTCGAGTTGGACCTTCCGCTGGGCGAGTTCTCCTTCTCGCCGGGACAGCTCCACCCCGGCAAGCCGCTGCTGTTCCTCAGCTTCGGCCTTCTCCAGCACCCATTCTTGGTATTCGCCGGCAAGCCGCTCACGCTCCTCCGCCACCTCGCGGAGGGCCGCCTGGTTGGCGGCGCTGAGCTCCGCCGCGCGCTTCTCCATCTCCGCGGCGGCCTTGGCGGCAAGGGCTTCCCGGGAGGCAAGCTTCGCCTGCCTGGCCCGGTAAAGGGCCAGGAGCTGGTGGAGCAGCTTCTCCTCCTCGGGCCCTTCACTCCCGCCGGGCGCCTCGACAATCTTCAGGCCCGCGGAGGTGAGGACTTCTCCGTCAAACGCCTCGCCCTCCGCGGGAGCTCGCGATGAGGACCCCCAAGGCATCTGGATGAAGACGCCGTTGGGGGCCTCAAGGTAGTAGCCCTGCTCCTTGTCGGCGGAGGGGTCGGCGGCCGGCGCAGCACTTGGTGCTCCCGCCGCCTCCGGGTCGGCGGTGCGGCCGCCGTCCCCCTCCCCGGCCGCTGCATCCGCAGCCGGAGCGGTCTCCTGCGCGGCCGGCTCGGCGGCTCTCGCCGCGTCCTCGACGACAGGGACGTCGCCGCCGCCGCCCTACGCGCCCTCCTCGTCCTCGATGTTGACGACTTCCGTCTCCATCGGTTCGGGAGGAGGAGGATCTAAAAAGAAAAAGAAGAAAAAGAAGTTCAAGTTCAAGCAAATATCCAAAAAGAGACGAAGCCAAGAAGACAGACTACAAGACATACCTTGGCGGACGTCCTTAGCGGCGGGCTCCCTTGCCGGGGAGCTCTGCCTTGGCGGAGTGGCCGCCCTCGCCGGGCTACTCGCCCTTGGCGGGGTACTCTGCCTTGGCGGAGTACCCGCCCTTGGCGGAGCGCTCTCCCTTGCCGGAGAGTTCGGCCTTGGCGGGGACGGCGGGGCCTGCGGCTCCTCGATGACGGTCTCCGGGCGCTCTTCCCGCTGTGGCTCCACCTCTGCACAAGAAAAGACAAGAAACATTAAGATGATGAAAGAAGACAAAATCCCTAAGCGCATCCCGACAAGCGGAAGGATGGACCCCAGACTTACGCTGGGGGCTGCGCTGGGGGCTGCTCCTCGGAGCAGCGCTTGGGTCCGGCAGGGTTGGCTCCGGCACATCCCCTGTTGCCGCGGTGGCCGAACCTTCCGCGACCTCGACCACAGGCGCCTTGGCTTTCTTCGCCACGCGTTGAACCGAGGTCCTGAAATCAAAGCAACAAACGAAGTCAGCATCAACCATAATCAAGACAAAACTCGAGAAGGTGTAAGATCCTGGATCCTTACTCCTGATCCTCCTCGTCGTCCTCGCTCAAGGCGGAGAAGTCGTACTCCACCGGGGGCGCGTCGGCGCGAGGAGCGGTAGATGAAGATTCCCTCGGGCGCTTGGCGATCCTAGGGGCTGGGGGCTGCGAAGACCCAGCCCCTGTGGTAGCCGGAGCCCGGGGAGCGGGCGGAGCCGCTGCTCCGCTCCGAGAAGACCCCTGTCGGCTCGACGCCTGCTTGCGGGACGCCTCCGTCGTGGCCCGCGCGCGGGCTGCCTCCGCCGTGACTGGTGCGCCGGTCGCCCCCGGCGCAGCTTGGCTCCCCCGGGGAGCTGCCCGGCGAGCTGGTTGTTGCCGGGGCGCTTGCGCCCTCTCTCCCGTCGCCGTCTTGCGGAGACGCTTCGGTGGAGACTGCCTTGGGCTTGCCGGGGGCGGGGAGCTCTCCGACGAGGAGAGGTCGTCGGCGTAGAGCTCCGTAGATCCGCCGGAGTCCTCGGCCTCCTCCTCCTCCTCCTCCCCGGCCGGCTCACTGGGCCCAGCGCCCTGCGCTGTGGCCTCTTTTCCCTTGGCGCCTCCGCTCCCTCCGGCGCCTCCGCTCCTCGCGGCGCCTCTGTTCCCTCCGGCGGCACCCTCCATTGCCGCGGCCTCGGCCACGATTCCGTGGATCCCGGAGTGCCTCAGAGAGGGGATCCCGGCGAGCGCGTCGGGAGGGAGCTGCAGCAGTCTGCGGATCTCCGCCTCCTCCGCCTGGCTGGACGCGTCCGCAGCCTCCGCCTCATCAGGCGTGTACCCAAAATCTCCTGCCGCTGCAGCCGCAGCGGCCTCTTCAGCCCGAGAAGCTATGTAGGCAAGCTCCTGCTCGGTGGTGACCCGCGTGTGCTCCTTGAGGTCGCTCTTGTTCTTCGCCACCTCCACGAGGTTGTCGAAGAAGGTGAGGACGTCGATGGGCTTGGGCGCGATCCACGTGCGGTCCACGCCATGCGAATCGCATGCGGGCATCATGGCGAGGAGACGGTCCCGGACTGTGCTTTTGCAGAGCGGCACCACTCCCCGGGGAGCTCGGAACCACTCAGGGTGTGCCGGGTCATACTTGAAGAGTTCCCGGACCATCCCCTTCAGCTCCAGCGTCGTGAAGTTGAAGTTGAGCCCGGGGCGCAGCCTCATTATATCCGCCGGGCCGCCGTACTCCCAGGCCGGCCTTTTCCTGTCTTGGAGAGGGGCGATGCGGCGGCGGAGGAAGTCTGCGCCTACCTCTGCAACGGACAGCTTGGCGGTCTGAAGACGAAGAATCCGGACGAGGGCGACGTCGAGCTTGATGTCGTCCGAGTCCAGCTCGCTCCAATCCCTGCCGCGCACGATGGGTGTTGTGCGCGGCGCGGTGAAGGGCTGCGGTGCGTCCTCAACGATCCAGCACCACTCCGCACGCCACTCCTCCCACTTGCCGCGGAGCTCCCCCGGCAAGTAGGACCCCTTCTTGTTCAGACGGAAAACCCAAGAAATTCCTCCGGAGAGGGGGGCGTCGGCCTCTGCTCTAGGAGTGAAAAAGTGCCTAAACAACGCTACGTTGGGCTGTATCCCTATGAAGTTTTCGCACATGTGTGCGAAAACCGCCATGGTGAGGATGGCGTTGGGGGTGAAGTCAAGGAGGTGGAGGCCGTAGGTGTGCATGACATCGCAGAAGAAATTTGAGAAAGGAGGGCAAAGACCGCAGTGAAAGAAAGCTGCGAAGAAGCAGTACCCGCCGGGGTAGCTGTCCTTGGCGACGGCCGGATATGCTCGCGTGCGGGGGTGCGCCTTGGTTTCCTTGGCCCAGAACAAGTAGTACTTGTTCCAGAGCTCCCGCGCGCCGAGCCTCGGCGGGAAGACGAGATGCTGCTTCCGATACGCGGCGAGCTTCGCCGCTTGCTCCGACTTCTCCCTCTTGGCCTTCTCCGCCTTCGCCTTGTCGGTCTTCGGGGCCATGGCGGACGCGGCGGAAGGAGGGGAACGAAGAGCCCGGCGACGCCGGAGATGCAGACGGCGGCTGCGGAGGTGTGGAGGCGGAGCGCAAAGGGATCTCTGGAGGAAGAAGAAGCAATGAAAGCGCAAGGAGGGGAACCGCACCTGCTTCCTCTGCTTTTATGGGGGAGTGGGGGGGGCGTTTCGCCCTTTTCATTGATGGAACGTGGGCACGTCCCATCCCACGACGCCGCAATCGACGCGTGCCGTTACGAGGGATGCGGCGGATACGGAAGTGGATTCGGCGCGCCGCGGGCCGCGTGTGCCCGTGCACTGTTTTGGGCCTGGCCCAACAGCGCTCGGCACCGTGTGTGGCCCAGGCCCGGGGGCTCCTGTCGGTGTACTAAGGTAGGGGTACCTCAGTACCCCAACTTGTGCACGGGCAGTTGCAGCTTCCCGCGGCAGGGTTTACCGCGCGCTCGCCGGAGACCTTTCTGCCCCTTATTAAGCCATTCAAAAACAAAGTATACAAGACAGAAGATCGAGACCCCGGCAAGAGGAGCTTGCCGGGAAGGCCGTACCAGGCTCAAGACTGCCCAACTAGCACAAGGCCCTGGCAAGAGGAGCTTGCCAGGAAGATTAGAAGACACGCCTCGGCGCTATATGCGCCCCGGCAAGGGCCCGGGGAGCGGCAAGCTCCCGGGCCCGGCAAGACCAAGGCCCCGGCAAGGTGCTTGCCGGGGGGAGTTGCGCTGTGTGCCCGTGCTCCAGCTCATCGGCCCACGCGTCGCCCTGGGGCCTATCCAGGGACGCGTGGCGGATGGCTGTGCAGCCAGGGGGACACGGTGGCACTCCACGGTGGTGGATCCATCGCCGTGGCAGACGGAGACGCAAGGGCGGGAACTTTTGGGGTCGACGGCGACGGGCATTAAATGCCCTTGTCCCCCACTGTCAAAGTAGGTATAGACCACTGTTCGCGCACTGTAGCTCCACTGTTCCCGCACTGTTACAACTACCACCCCTTTTACGTTTTTACCCCTTTCTCCTACGTTGACACCTGTCGGTGACCCCTTGCACTATAAAAGGAGGCCCATGCACAACGTGGAGGGGGTTCGGAACCTAGATCACTCATACGCTCGGTGTAGCTGCTTCTTCAAGCTCCCGAGCTCTCCAACTTAATACACAACCAAGCAGGAGTAGGGTTTTACGCGTCTACCGCGGCCCGAACCTGGGTAAAACTGCCCGCGTGCTCGCTACGATCTGCTCTTCGTGCTCCCTCCGCCCTCGTACCGCACAGACAAGGGTCTCCGGTCCCATAGGTGTTCGTGGCGGACAGTTTCCCCCGACAATGATATTTTAAGGAAGGCAGAATTCTTTAAAGAAAAAGAAAGAACTTTGAGTTAATTGAAGAACTAAATGAATAAAAAAGTAGGATAGGAGAAGATTATTAGTATTCCTAGTTGTCTAATTATTTAGACACAATTTACCTCTTTCTTAATCCTATTTGGATTTATATTATATCGTGCCAATCCAACATAAGCCCCCATTTTATTTACTTTTTCTATCTAATTTGTTTTCTTACCATTGTATTTCCATTGACAAAGGTCTATTGAACAAATAGAATTTGTAGATAGATGGGTCTCTTTATCCTCACTTCATATTCAATTTTTCTGCCTACACTTCGCTCAAATGATAAGGGTGTTCCTCTTGCATGTATTCTCATGTATTCTCATACAATATAATATACTTTTTTTAATAAAAATCGCTAAAAATAAGGAGAATTTGGCCATCGTGATTAGGGTCGCTCTTTTTTTAATTTTACTTTAGTGGAATTTAACCGGACCTGTTCGTTTTGGCATTTGAGTGTTTTTCATGGTCGATAAAAAAAATCTTTCTTTTGATGTCTTGCTAGTTCAATGTTTTGACAGAAGCGCGCGGTGTAATTCCATTGATTTTTGGATTTCGATCGTATCTAAGATCTTTTTTTATCTGGGTTGCTAACTCAATGGTAGAGTACTCGGCTTTTAAGTGCGACTATGATCTTTTACACATTTGGATGAAACAACAAATTCGTCCAGACTCTTGGTAGAGTCTAGAAGACCACGACTGATCCTCAAAGGTAATGAATGGAAAAAAATACAATGTCGTAATAAAATCAATCTTTTTTGAATGGAATCCAAAATTACGATTTTCTGGGTCTAGTGAATAAATGGATAGAGCCTGGCTCCAATTCTGGTAAAATAAAAAAGCAACGAGCTGAACTTCCTAATTGGAATGATTCCCCGCTCTAATTAGACGTTAAAAATAGATTAGTGCCGGATGCGGGGAAAGGTTGGGTTTTCCTATGAGTGGACCCTTTTTTTCTTTTTTTTAGGAATCCTAATTATTCTTGATTATGGATTGAATAAGGGATGGGATTGAATGTGTAAAAGAAGCAGTATATTGATAAAGAGGTTGTATTCCAAAGTCAAAAGAGCGATTGGCCTGCAAAAATAAAAAACTTGTTCTGTTCTTTTTTTTATTAGAACAAACATAAACTAATTGGGTAGAAAAGGAGCAGAAAAAGATCTGTGGATTAGACTCCCTTTCTTTCCAGGGTTTGTATTAAAAATGCAACACCCTGTTCTGACCATATTGCACTATGTATCATCATTTGATAAACCGAGAAATGCTTCTTCTCTCTGATTCAAGTAGAAATACAAATGGAAAAATTCTAAGGGTATTCAGAAAAATATAAATCTCGTCAACAATACTTTGTCTACCCACTTCTCTTTCAGGAATATATTTATGCATTTGCCCACGATTATGGATTAAATGGTTCTGAACCTGTGGAAATAGTTGTTAGTTGTAATAACAAGAAATTTAGTTCACTACTTGTGAAACGTTTAATTATTCGAATGTATCAGCAGAGTTTTTGGATAACACGGTAATCATCCTAACCAAGATCGATTATTGGATTACAAAAATTATTTTTATTCTGAGTTTTATTCTCAGATTCTATCGGAAGGGTTTGCGATCGTTGTGGAAATCCCATTCTCGCTACGGGAATTATCTTGTCTGAAAGAAAAAGAAATACCAAAGTTTCAAAATTTACGCTCTATTCATTCAATATTTCCCTTTTTAGAAGACAAATTTTTGCATTTGGATTATCTATCACATATAGAAATACCCTATCCTATCCATTTGGAAATCCTGGTTCAACTCCTTCAATACCGTATCCGAGATGTTCCATCTTTGCATTTATTGCGATTCTTTCTCAACTACTATTCGAATTGGAATAGTTTTATTACTTCAATGAAATCCATTTTTTTCAAAAAGAAAATAAAAGACTATTTCGATTCCTATATAACTCTTATGTATCAGAATATGAATTTTTTTGTTGTTTCTTCGTAAACAATCTTCTTGCTTACCATTAGCATCTTCTGGAACTTTTCTGGAACGAATCCACTTTTCTAGGAAGATGGAACATTTTGGGATAATGTACCCTGGTTTTTCTTGGAAAACCCTATGGTTCTTTATGGATCCTCTTATGCATTATGTTCGATATCAAGGAAAGGCAATTCCTGCATCAAAAGGCACTTTTTTTGAAAAATAAATGGAAATGCAACCTTATAAATTTCTGGCAATATTATTTCTGTTTTTGGACTCAGCCGCGAAGAATCCATATAAACCAATTAGCAAACTCTTGCTTCGATTTTATGGGGTACCTTTCAATTGTACCAAAAAGTTCTTTGTTAGTAAGGAATCAAATGCTGGAGAATTCATTTCTAATAGATACCCGAATGAAAAAATTCGATACCATAGTCCCCGGTACTCTCCTCATAGGGTACTTATCAAAAGCTCAATTTTGTACTGGATCGGGGCATCCTATTAGTATACCCATTTGGACAGATTTATCAGATTGGGATATTCTTGATCGATTTGGTCGGATATGTAGAAATCTTTTTCATTATCATAGTGGATCTTCGAAAAAACGGACTTTGTATCGACTAAAGTATATACTTCGACTTTCATGCGCTAGAACTTTAGCTCGTAAACATAAAAGCACGGTACGAACTTTTATGCAATGATTGGGTTCGGCATTTTTAGAAGAATTCTTTATGGAAGAAGAGCAAGTTTTTTCTTTGATGTTCACCAAAACAACTCTTTTTTCTTTCTGTGGATCACACACTGAGCGTATTTGGTATTTGTACATTATACGTATCAATGACCTGGTCAACCCTCTTAATTAATCATTAGACGAAATTAAGAAACAAGAAAGGGTTGATAAATGATCAATAAAAAACTTCTCCATTTTGCATTCTAAAATGTTCTTTTTATTTTATTATAATAAAGATTAGGTGAATCAACTTACTAATTAAAAAAATTAGTAGAACTAACTTCCTCTTTGGAATAGAAATTGGCTATTTCTACATAGGGAAAGTCGTGTGCAATGAAAAATGCAAGCACGATTTGGGGAGGGATTTTTCTCTATTGTAACAAGGAAGAATTATCTACTCCATCCGACTAGTTCCGGGTTCGAGTCCCGGGCAACGCATATAGAAAAGACCCATCAAAGTTTTTAACTTTGACTCACTTCATTTACAAATACAAAATTATTGGTTTGGTTAATTTAGTTATATGGATAGCTAATCTTTGGGCTGACTTGGTTGACATTGGTATATAGTCTATGTTATACTGTTAAATAACAAGCCTTCTATTATCTATATTCTAGTTAATACGTGTGCTTGGGAGTCCTTGCAATTTGAATAAACCAAGATCTTACCATGACTGCAATTTTAGAGACGTGAAAGTACAAGCCTGTGGGGTCGCTTCTGCAACTAGATAACTAGCACTGAAAATTGTCTTTACATCGGATGGTTCGGTGTTTTGATGATCCCTACCTTATTGACTGCAACTTCTGTATTTATTATCGCCTTCATTGCTGCCCCTCCAGTAGATATTGATGGTATTCGTGAGCCTGTTTCTAGTTCTTTACTTTATGGAAACAATATTATCTCTGGTGCTATTATCCCTACTTCTACGGCGATCGGATTGCACTTTTACCCAATTTGGGAAGCTGCATCTGTTGATGAGTGGTTATACAATGGTGGTCCTTATGAGCTAATTGTTCTACCCTTCTTACTTGGTGTAGCTTGTTATATGGGTCGTGAGTGGGAACTTAATTTCCGTCTGGGTATGCGTCCTTGGATTGCTGTTGCATATTCAGCTCCTGTTGCAGCTGCTACTGCTGTTTTCTTGATTTACCCTATTGGTCAAGGAAGCTTTTTTGATGGTATGCCTTTAGGAATCTCTGGTACTTTCAACTTTATGATTGTATTCCAGGCAGAGCACAACATCCTTATGCATCCATTCCACATGTTAGGTGTAGCTGGTGTATTCAGCGGTTCCCTATTCAGTGCTATGCATGGTTCCTTGGTAACCTCTAGTTTGATCAGGGAAACTACTGAAAATGAATCTGCTAATGAGGGTTACAAATTTGGTCAAGAGGAAGGGACTTATAATATTGTGGCTGCTCATGGTTATTTTGGCCGATTAATCTTCCAATATGCTAGTTTCAACAACTCTCGTTCTTTACACTTCTTCTTGGCTGCTTGGCCTGTAGTAGGAATCTGGTTCACTGCTTTAGGTATTAGTACTATGGCTTTCAACCTAAATGGTTTCAATTTCAACCAATCTGTAGTTGATAGTCAAGGTCGCGTTATTAATACTTGGGCTGATATCATCAACCGTGCTAACCTTGGTATGGAAGTAATGCACAAACGTAATGCTCACAACTTCCCTCTAGACTTAGCTGCTGTTGAAGTTCCATCTATTAACGGATAAGGTTTTTCTGCTAACATATAAGAATTTTTGAAGACATAAATACCCAATATCTTGTTCTAGCAAGATATTGGGTATTTCCTTTACTTTATTTTGAATCTTTTTTTTCTTCTTAATCTTTCTATTCAGAATTCAGTTAACTACGAGATTTAGTATCCTTTCTTGCATTTTCATAACTCGTGAAATGCCGAGTAGGCACGAATTCCCCCAATTTGCGACCTACCATAGGATTTGTTATGTAAATAGGTATATGTTCCTTTCCATTATGAATCGCGATTGTATGGCCAACCATTGTGGGTAGAATGCTAGATGCCCGGGACCACGTTACTATTGTTTCTTTCTCCTCCTTCATATTAACCTTTTCTATCTTTGCCAATAAATGATGAGCTACAAAAGGATTCGTTTTTTTCGTGTCATAGCTGATTACTCCTTTTTTCCTTTTTAAACAGTGGCATCTATCCCAATAAGCTGTCTATCGAAGTACGGAGGTCAGAATAAATAGAATAATGATCAATGGAAAAAAGAAAAAAATCCTTTAGCTGGATAAGGGGCGGATGTAGCCAAGTGGATCAAGGCAGTGGATTGTGAATCCACCATGCGCGGGTTCAATTCTCGTCGTTCTCCCATCGCATTATTGCAAATTCCAAAAATGAAATTTTCCATATTCCTAGTTACGTATTTACTTACAGCGACGAAGAATAAAACTATCGCTATATTTTTTTCCTTTTCCTAGTTTTTCTTCCAAGCGCAGGTGTCGGTGTACTAAAGTAGGGTTACCTTAGTATCCCGACTTGTGCACGGGCAGTAGCAGCATCCCATGGTCTGGCTCGTCACGCGACCGCCAAAGCCCACTCTGGACCCCTTTGAAGCCATTCAAGAACAAAGTATACAAGTCAGAAGAACAAGGCCCCGGCAAGAGGAGCTTGCCGGGAAGATCGCATCAGGCTCAAGGTTATCATTTCAGCACAAGACCCTAGCAAGAGGAGCTCGCCAGGAAGGCCAAAGAATGACACTTCAGCAGATATATCGTGACGCATCATGCGCCCCGACGGGACCTGGAGAGTGACAAGCTTCCGGGCCCAGCAAGATAACAGCCCCGGCAAGGTGCTTGCCGGGGGAGGCTTACACTGTGTGCCTGCGCTCCAGCTCATCTGCCCACGCGTCGCCCTGGGGCCCTTCCAGGGGCACGTGGTGGATGGCTGCGCAGCCTGAGGGACACGGTGGCGAGCCACGGTGAAGAGGCCACCATCGTGGCGAACAGAGACGCCCGGGCGGACGCTTTTGGGGTGACGGCGATGGGCATTCAATGCCCTTGTCCCCCACCGCCAGGGTTTGGTAGGAACCACTGTACATCCACTGTACATACACTGTTCGCGCAGTGTTGCAACTACCACCAGTTTTACATTTTTACCCTCCTCTACGTTGGCACCTGTCGGTGACCCCTTTTGAGCTATAAAAGGAGGCCCATGCACAACGTAGAGGGGGTTGGATTCCAGAAACTAGACCACTCCCTCGCTCGGTGCAGCTAGTACTGTAGATCTTCAAGCTCCCGAGCTCAAGAACTGAATACAACCAAGGCAGGAGTAGGGTTTTACGCGTCCGCGCGTCCCGAACCTGGGTAAACTTCTCGCGTGTGCTCCTCGATCCGCTCTTCGTGCTCCCTCCGCACCCTTGCCGTACCGTAGAAGGGGCTCCAGTCCCATAGGTGTTTGTGGGCGTCCAGTACCCTGATCCAGGACTTAGAAGAAACCTTTAACAATCTGCGCAAGATACAACTCAAGTTGAACCCCGAGAAGTGCGTCTTCGGAGTTCCCTCCGGCAAGCTTCTCGGGTTCTTTGTGTCCCAGAGGGGGATTGAAGCCAATCCCGATAAGATAAAGGCCATCGAGCAGATCGAAGCCCCGAAGCGCGTCAAGGATGTAAGGAGACTTGCTGGTTGTGTGGCTGCCCTCAGCAGGTTCATTTCGAAGTCTGCAGAACGCGCCCTTCCTTTCTTCAAAATCTTGAAAAAGGCGGGTCCTATGAAATGGACTCCGGAAGCGGAGGCAGCACTGCAAGACTTGAAAGGATACATGTCCTCCACTCCGATACTTGTCGCACCTAAGCCACAAGAGAAGTTGCTGCTGTACCTAGCGGCAACCAATCAAGTGGTTAGTGCTGCGTTAGTAGCGGAGAGGGAGGCAGATGAGGAACCCACATCCCCGGCAAGTGCATCCAGCGACAAGCAGGGGGCTTCCCCGACAAGCTCTGGCCCCGACAAGGACAAGTCTGCGCAGGAGCAAGGAGAAGTGCGAAAGAAGATGGTGCAACGCCTTGTTTATTTTGTAAGTTCCCTCTTGCAAGGAGCTAGATCAAGATACTCTGGGGGTGCAGAAATTGCTTTTCGGCCTCCTCATGGCCTCGAGAAAGCTGCGCCACTACTTCCAAGCACATGAGATAACGGTGGTCACACGCTTTCCGTTGAAAAGGATATTGCAAAATCCAGAAGCAACAGGCAGGATCGTCGAGTGGGCACTGGAGCTGTCAAGATTTGGTCTCAAGTTTGAGAGTACTTCAACTATACAGAGCCGAGCATTAGCGGTGTTCATAGCAGAATGGACGCCAACACCAGATGAAGAAGTTCCAGAGACAAACATCCTCGTCCAAGAGGCAAGCAAAGAGTGGATAATATACTTCGATGGTGCCTTCTCGCTGCAAGGCGCCGGCGCTGGCGTGTTGCTCATAGCGCCCACCGGAGAGCACCTCAAGTACGTTGTTCAGATGCACTTTCCCAAGGAGCAAGCGGCAAACAATACTGCTGAGTATGAAGGTTTGCTCGCCGGCCTCAGAATTGCAGCCGAGCTTGGGATCAAGAAGCTGATCGTGCGGGGAGATTCGTAATTGGTGGTCCGACTAGTAAACAAAAGTTACCAGAGTCCCTTGATGGAAGCTTATGTCGATGAAGTGAGGAAGCTTGAAGAACACTTTGAAGGCTTGCAGATGGAGCATGTCCCAAGAGCTCAGAATAATATCGCAGATGGCCTCTCAAAGTGTGCTGCAATGAAGTTACTTGTGGAACCAGGGACCTTCATGCTCAAGCTAACTCAACCATCCGTCACACCATCAGTTGGGCAAAGCAAGAAGAGGAAGTTGGTCTCCGGTGACTACTTGCCGGCGGATCTTCCTGAGGCCGCCGCCAAAGTCCCCAAGATCAACAACCAAGATGCTGAGGAACGGTTTGCTCCTGCGGACCCAAGGGTCTGTACAGTTGAAGCAGGCGTTCCCGACAAGCCTTGCCCCGGCAGGCTTGTCGAGGAACCCTCAGCTCCGGCAGAGCCACAGGTTCTTGTCATAGAAGCTAAGGTTCCCGCAGCAGCTCTGATGCCTTTAGTCCTTGTTGTTGAGCCTCAGGCTCCAGCATGGGCGCAGCAAATTGTCCGTTTTCTTCAAACTGGAGAACTTCCCGATGAGCCAGAAGAGATAGAAAGAATAACCAGACAGTCAAGTATGTACCAGTTCGTTGGCAACGAACTGTACAGAAGAAGACTCAACGGTGTCAGGTTGAAGTGCATTTCCCGGGAAAATGGACAGAAGTTGTTGGCGGAGATACATCGAGGCATATGTGGCCACCACATTGGCGCAATAGGGATTGCCGGGAAGGCGTTCCGGCAAGGTTTCTTTTGGCCAGAAGCCCTCCAAGATGCAACTGCACAAGTAACCAAGTGTGAAGCGTGCCAGTTCCATGCCAAGCAAATACACCAGCCAGCTCAAGCTCTCTAGACGATACCTTTGTCCTGGCCCTTCTCGATCTAGGGGCTCGACATCCTCGGCCCCTTTCCCCGCGCAGTCGGGGGCTTTGAGTACTTGTACGTTGCAATCGACAAGTTCACAAAGTGGCCGGATGTGGAACCAGTGAGAAAGGTGACCGCGCAGTCAGCTGTCAGGTTCTTCAGGTCGATCGTTTGTCGTTTCGGAATCCCTAACAGGATCATCACCGACAACAGCATGCAGTTCACAAGTCGTACTTTCATGCAATACGTCCAAGACCTTGGCGCCAAGGTCTGCTTCGCTTCTGTTTCTCACCCAAGGAGCAATGGTCAAGCGGAAAGGGCAAACGCTGAAGTGCTGCGCGGACTCAAGACAAGAACCTTCGACAGGTTGCACAAGTGCGGAAGAAACTGGATCGAGGAGTTGCCGGCGGCTCTTTGGTCAATCAGGACGACACCAAATCGAGCTACCGGACAGACACCCTTTGCTCTCGTCTATGGAGCAGAGGCAGTTCTTCCCATGGAACTCGTATATGGGTCTCCTCGAGTGCTCGCTTACGATGAGCTTGAGCAAGAGCAGTTGCGGCAAGATGACGCATTGCTCCTCGAGGAGGACCGTCTCCAGGCTGCTGTACGAGCTGCTCGATACTAGCAAGCCTTGCGTCGCTACCACAGCTGCAAGGTCAAGGCCAGGAGTCTCGAGGAAGGCAACCTTGTTCTTCGGCGCGTTCAGTCCGCCAAGAACTCCAACAAGTTGACGCCGAAGTGGGAAGGCCCTTATCGGGTGAGACAAGTCACAAGGCCCTGTGCTGTCCGCCTTGAGACCGAAGAAGGCTTACCGGTGAGCAACTCCTGGAACATCGAGCATCTTCGCAAGTTTCACCTGTGAGGCGCAGTTGCCGTGATCCGCTCCGGCAACCACTTTTTGTACAAGTCTTGCCGCTGTTGCATCTAAACCTTTGTACAAAGCCGGGCGCAGACCCCGTGCATCAGTAAAACTTTTGTGCTTCGCACCACTTGTAATTTCGTGCTTTTCCTTTTACTTGCATGTATCATCTGACATTTTGTGCAGCACACATCCCCGGTAAGCAGTAACAAGCCGCAAGGCTCCGTACTTGTATTTCCTCCTCTTTTGCCTTTCTCTCTGAAACAGAAGGACTGTTCCTCGCGCACAAGTTTGCCGGGGGGAAGGAGATAGAGGTATGGACCAAGTGCTGTTCAAGAAAGGGAAGCTTTGCCGGGAAGCAAACAACCACACTTTGTATGGAAAACCTGTGCGCGGAGGAACCTACCCGTGGCTAGCCGCGCCCTTACTTTGTTTCGAGCACGCTCAACGGCTTAAGTGAGCTGCGACAAGTGTCGCGCCCTTATTTCGTTTTCGAGTTCGATCAACAACCTAAGTATGCTGCGACTAGCCGCGGCAAGGTTTCTTGCCGGCAAGGGCATTGCTAGCAGGCTGCTAAGAGTCCCGCACTCAGCGCTCGCGGCAAGGGTCCCTTTGCCGGCAAGTTCCCTAAAAGCGTAGGGTGGAAAGCATACAAAGCGAAAGGACTAAAAGCAAGGGAGATAACACTGCATTGATTACCCAAAATAAAAGTATATATTACAGAGATAGCTTGCCGCTGTTCTAACCAACTACTACCCATGACTTAATCGACAGCGACAAGGAAAACGGGAAAAGGAAGCCTAGTCTCTACGGTCTCCATCGACCCTCTGGATCTTGCCCGCCTTGGCCTGCTCACGAGCGGTGAGGTCGTCCTCGTGGCTGTCGAGGTCGACCTTCCGCTGGTTGAGGTCTCCCTCCCGCCGAGACAGCTCCTCGGCGGCCAGACGCTGCTGCTCCTCCACCTCGGCCTTCTCGAGGAGGAACGCCTGTTGCGCTCCGGCAAGCTCTTCGCGCTCCTCCGCCAAGTTTCGGAGGGCCGCCTGGTTGGCGGCACGGAGCTCCGCGGCACGCTTCTCTAGATCAGCACCAGCCTTGGCAGCCAGAGCCTCTCGGGACTCCAGCTTGGCTTGCCTGGCCCGGTACAAACCCAGGAGTCGATGCAGGAGTTGCTCCTCTTCGGGGTCGTCGCTGCTGCCGGGCGCGTCGACAACCTTCAACCCGGCGGAGGCAAGAACTTCTCCGTCAAACGTCTCCCCCTCCGCGGGTGCCCTTGATGAGGACGCCCACGGGACTTGGATAAAGACCCCGTTGGCGGCCTCCAGATAGACGCCCGACCCAGCCGCAGAGGCGGAAGGATCGGCGGCCGGTGCAGTGTCCGACGCTCCTGCGGTCTTCGGACCAGCAGTGCGGTCGCCGATCCCTTCCCCATCTGCTGCGTCAGTGGTCGGGGCGGTCTCCTCGGCGGCTGGCTCATCGGCGCCGGCCGTTCCCTCTGCGGCGGTGGCATCGCCAGCGTCGCCGCGCACCTCCTCCTCGGCGATGGTTTCCATCTCCATCGGCTCCGGGGCGGGCGGGTCTGACAACAGAAGAAAAAGAAAAGAAAGAATTGTCAAGCAAATATCCAAAAAATATGAATCAAAGAAGAAGAAATTACAAGGTTTACCTTCGCAAGCCTCTTCGACAACGGGGTCCCTCGCCGGGGAGTTCTCCCTTGGCGGCGGAGAAGAAGCCCCCGCCGGCGGAGGGCCGCTGGCGCCTTCCCTTGGTGGGGAGTTCACCCTTGTCGGGGAGTTCACCCTTGTCGGGGAGCTCGCCCTTGGCGGGGTACTTGCCCTCGGCGGAGTGCCCATCCTTGGCGGAGTACTGTCCCTTGCCGGGGAGCTCGTCCTTGGCGGGGAGGGTGGGACAAGCGGTTCGTCGGGAGCGACCTCTTGGTGCTCCTGCGGCTGCGGCTCCACTTCTGCACAAGACAACAAAACATTAATAAGGATAACTACCTCAAGCGCGCCCGACAAACAGAAAAGTAAGCAAATAACTTACGCTGGGGGCTGCTCTCCGGAGCAGCAGGCTGGTCCGGCAAGTCTGTCGCTGGTGCATCACCTGCCGCTGTGACGGGCTCGTCGTCCTCGAGATCGACCACAGGGATCTTGGCCCTCTTCTCCATCCTCTGGGTCAAGGTCCTGGAAGCTAAAACAAGATCAGAACCGAGCAAGAGAAATCAAGACAAAATCAAAGGAAATAGAATTTGCAAATGCTTACTCTTCCTCCTCTTCATCGGAGCTGAGGGCGGAGAAGTCAAGCTGCGCCTCACGTGCTCCGGCGCGAGGAGCTGGAGGAGAAGGCTCCCTCGGGCGCTTGGCAGGCTCCGGAGCTGTGGGTTGTGAAGACCCCGCGCCGGTTGTCGCTGAGGACCGAGGGGAGGAAGGAACCCCAGAGCCACTCCGGGAAGACCCCCCTCCACTTGTCGCTCGGGCATGGGGCGCCTCCTTGACGACCTTGCTCGTCGTGGTGGCGCGCGTCGCCCGGCGCTTCGGCTGCTGACGGGGCGCCTGTGGCCTCACCGTCTCAGCGGCCTTGCGGAGGCGCTTCTTCTGTTGTGGCGAAAGACTTGGTGATGGCGGAGAATTCTCTGAAGACGAGGAGGCATCGTCGTCCAAGTTCAGTGACCCGCCCGAGTCTTTGTCAGAATCACCCGATTCGGCGTCCTCCTCGGCGGGCTCACTGGACTCGGGGCCCTGCCCCGCAGCCTCGCTCGTCCCGACAGGCCCGGTGGGCTCCCCGGCAAACTCCTCGGGTGCAATCTTCAGCAGCTTGAGGATTTCCTCCTCCTCGGCCTGGCTCACTGCGTCCGCCGCCTCTACTTCATCTACAGTGTACCCAAATTCACCTGCGGCCGCAGCCGCGGCGGCCTCCTCTATCCTGTTGGCTATGTATGCCACATCACCTTCGGTGGTCTCCCGGGTGAGGCCCTTTTTCTCCTCGGGGTTGCGTGGCCGTTCAACCAGATTATCAAAGAAGGTCTGCACGGTCTTCGCTGAAGGCACCAGCCAAGTGGGGACGACCCCGTGGGATTCGCACTCAGGCATCACCGCGCGGATGGCACTGAGGGCAGTATTGTTGCACAAAGGAACTACTCCGATCGACGGTCTGAACCACTCCGGGTGCTTGGGGTCATGCTTGAACAGCTCCGGGACCATCCCCTTCAGTTCCAAGACGGTGAAACTATAGTTCAGCCCGGGGCGCAGCCTCATGCGGTCTGCCGCGTTGCCAAACTCCCAGGCAGGCCTCTTCCTTTCTTGTAGGGGGGCAATGCGGCGGCGGAGGAAATCGGCCCCGACTTCACCTACAGTAAGATTGGCAGCCCGGAGACGAAGGATCCTAGTAAGGGCAATCTGCAGCTTGTCGTCTTCCGGGGCCAAGTCGCTCCAATCCTTGCCGCGCACTATTGCAGTCTGGCGCGGCAAGGTAAACTGCTCGGGCTCATCCTCCATGACCCAGCACCAGTCAGCTCTCCACTCCTCCCACTTGCCGCGAAGCTCTCCTTTCAAGTACGCCTCCTTCTTGTTCAGCATGAAGATCCAGGAGATGCCGCCGGAGAGTGGGGATCCATATTCTACTCTAGGCGTGAAGAAATGGCGGAAAAGAGCTACATTTGGGTGGACCCCGACATAGTTTTCGCACAGATGCACGAAAACGTCCAAGGTGAGAACGGCATTTTGGGTGAAATCTAAGAGGTGGAGGCCATACGTGTTCATCACATCACAGAAGAACTCGGAATACGGAGGGCAGAGACCGCAATAGAAGAACGAAGCGAAGAAGTGGTAACCTCCCGGGAACATGTCGACGGCCACGGCAGGGAGGACTCTGGTGCGCGGGTGATCCTTCGTCTCCCTCGCCCAGAACAAGTAGTACTTGTCCCGCAGCTCCCTCGGGCCGAGCCTCGGCGGGAAGACCACCATCCTTCTCCGCATGGCTGCCAGCTTCGCCGCCTGCTCAGACTTCTCCTTCTTCGCCTTATCGCTCTTCGCCTTGTCGCTCTTCGCCTGGTCGCTCTTCGGGGCTATGGCGGGGACGGCGAGGGAGGACGACGGCGCTGCGGGTGGGGAAGACGGCGGAGGAAGGGCAGAAGCAGGGAGCGGCGGGGGTTTCTGGAGATTCAAGGCGCAATGAAAGCAGTGGGGGAAACTGCCCCTGCTTCTTCTGCTTTTAAGGGGGGAAGTGGGGGACGTTCCGCATTTCCGCATTAAAGAAACAGGCCACGATCTCTCCCACGACGCCGCAATCGACGCGTGTCGTTAGGGAGGGATGCGGCGAATCTGGAGTGGGAAACGGCGCGCCATGGGCCGCGTGTGCCCGTGCACTGTTCTGGGCCTGGCCCAATAGCGCTCGGCACCGTGTGTGGCCCAGGCACGGGGGCTCCTATCGGTGTACTAAAGTAGGGGTACCTTAGTATCTCGACTTGTGCACGGGCAGTAGCAGCGTCCCATTGTCTTGCTCGCCACGCGACCGCCAAAGCCCACTCTAGACCCCTTTGAAGCCATTCAAGAACAAAGTATACAAGTCAGAAGAACAAGGCCCCGGCAAGAGGAGCTTGCCGGGAAGATCGCATCAGGCTCAAGGTTATCATTTCAGCACAAGACCCTGGCAAGAGGAGCTCGCCAGGAAGGCCAAAGAATGACTTTTCAGTAGATATATTTTGACGCATCGTGCGCCCCGGCGGGACCCGGGGAGCGACAAGCTTCTGGGCCCGGCAAGATAACAGCCCCGACAAGGTGCTTTCCGGGGGAGGCTTACACTGTGTGCCTGCGCTCCAGCTCATCTGCCCACGCGTCGCCCTGGGGCCCTTCCAGGGGCACGTGGCGGATGGCTCCGCAGCCTGAGGGACACGGTGGCGAGCCGCGGTGACGAGGCCACCATCGTGGCGAACGGAGACGCCCGGGCGGAAGATTTTGGGGTGACGGCGATGGGCATTCAATGCCCTTGTCCCCCACCGTCAGGGTTAGGTAGGAACCACTGTACATCCACTGTACATACACTGTTCGCGCACTGTTGCAACTACCACCAGTTTTACATTTTTACCCTCCTCTACGTTGGCACCTGTCGGTGACCCCTTTTGAGCTATAAAAGGAGGCCCATGCACAACATAGAGGGGGTTGGATTCCAGAAACTGGACCACTCCCTCGCTCGGTGCAGCTAGTACTGTAGATCTTCAAGCTCCCGAGCTCAAGAACTCAATACAACCAAGGCAGGAGTAGGGTTTTACGCGTCCGCGCGGC
>LR738712.1:448054148-448066219 GCA_902687465.1 Secale cereale
GGCAAACTTGTGCGCAAGGAATCCTTCTTCTGCTTGAGAAAAGAAAGAAAAACGGAGGAAACATAGGCATGGAGCTTTGCGGCTCGTTATTGCTTACCGGGGGTGTGTGCTGCACAAAGTGTCATATAATACATGCAAGAGAAAATAAAAAAGGCATGAAATGACAAGTTGTGCAAGGCACAAAAGTTTTACTGATGCACGGGATCTGCGCCCGGCTTTGTACAAAGGTTTACATGCAACAGCGGAAAGACTTGTACAAAAGGTGGTTGCCGGAGCGGATCACGGCACCCGCGCCTTATGGGTGAAACTTGCGAAGATGCTCAATGTTCTAGGAGTTGCTCACCGGTAAGCCTTCTTCGGTCTCAAGGCGGACAGCGCCGGGCCTTGTGACTTGTCTCACCCGATAAGGGCCTTCCCACTTCGGCGTCAACTTGTTGGAATTCTTGGCGGACTGAACACGCCGAAGAACAAGGTCGCCTTCCTCGAGACTTCTGGCCTTGACTTTGCGGCTATGGTAGCGGCGCAAAGCTTGCTGGTATCGAGCAGCTCATACAGCAGCCTGAAGACGGTTCTCGTCGAGGAGCAGTGCATCATCTTGCCGCAGCTGTTCTTGCTCTAACTCATCGTAAGCGAGCACTCGAGGAGACCCGTATACGAGTTCCGTGGGGAGAACTGCCTCTGCTCCATAGACAAGAGCAAAGGGTGTCTGTCCGGTGGCTCGATTTGGTGTCGTCCTGATTGACCAAAGAGCCGCCGGCAACTCCTCAATCCAGTTTCTTCCACACTTGTGCAGCCTATCGAAAGTTCTTGTCTTGAGCCCGCGCAGCACTTCAGCGTTTGCCCTCTCCGCTTGACCGTTGCTCCTTGGGTGAGCAACAGAAGCGAAGCAGACCTTGGCGCCAAGGTCTTGGACGTACTGCATGAACGTGCGGCTTGTGAACTGTGCGCCGTTGTCGGTGATGATCCTGTTATGGATTCCGAAACGGCAAACAATTGACCTAAAGAACTTGACTGCTGACTGTGCGGCCACCTTTCTCACTGGTTCCATTTCCGGCCACTTTGTGAACTTGTCGATAGCGACGTACAAGTACTCAAAGCCCCCGACTGCTCGGGGAAAAGGGCCGAGGATGTCGAGCCCCCAGACCGAAAATGGCCAGGATAAAGGGATTGTCTGGAGAGCTTGAGCTGGCTGATGTATTTGCTTGGCATGGAACTGTCATGCTTCACACTTGGTTACTTGTGCAGTTGCATCTTGGAGGGCTTCTGGCCAAAAGAAACCTTGCCGGAATGCCTTCCCGGCAAGTGCTCTCGCGCCAATTTGGTGGCCACATATGCCTCCATGTATCTCTGCCAATAGCTTCTGTCCATCTTCCCGGGAGATGCACTTCAATATGACACCATTGAGTCTTCTTCTGTACAGTTCATTGCCGACGAACTGGTACATACTTGACTGCCTGGTTATTCTCTCTATCTCTTCTGGATCTTCGGGAAGTTCTCCAGTTTGAAGAAAACGGACAATCTGTTGTGCCCAGGTTGGAGCTTGAGGCTCAACAACAAGGACTAAAGGCATCAGTGCTGCTGCGGGAACGTCAGCTTCTACGGCAAGAACCTGCGGCTCTGCCGGAGCTGGACTCTCCCCGGCAAGCCTGCCGGGGCAAGACTTGTCGGGAACGCCTGCTTCAACTGTACGAACCCTAGGGTCCGCCGGAGCAGACTGTTCCTCAGCAACTTGGTCGTTGATCTTGGGGACCTTGGCGACGGCTTCAGGAAGATCCGCCGCAAGTAGTCACCGGAGACGAACTTTCTCTTCTTGCTTTGCCCAACTGATGGTGTAACGGATGGTTGAGTTAGCTTGAGCATGAAGATCCCTGGTTCCACAGGTAGCTTCAGTGCAGCGCACTTTGACAGGCCGTCTGCGATATCATTTTGAGCTCTTGGAACGTGCTCCATCTGTATGCCTTCAAAGTGCTCTTCAAGCTTTCTCACTTCGTCGACGTAAGCTTCCATCAATGGGCTCTGGTAGCTCTTGTTCACTTGTCGGACAACCAACTGCAAATCTCCCCGCACAATCAGTTTCTTGATCCCAAGTTCTGCTGCAATTCTGAGACCGGCAAGCAAACCTTCATACTCTGCAGTATTGTTCGTTGCTTGTTCCTTGGGAAAGTGCATTTGGACAACATACTTGAGGTGCTCGCCGGTGGGTGCGACAAGCAGCACACCAGCACCGGCGCCTTGCAACGAGAAGGCTCCATCGAAGTACATTACCCATTCTTTGTTTGTTTCTTTGACGGGCATGCTTGTCTCCGGAACTTCTTCATCTGGTGTTGGTGTCCATTCTGCTATGAATTCTGCCAAGGCTCTGCTCTGGATCGTTGAAGTACTTTCGAACTTAAGACCAAAGCTTGACAGCTCCAGTGCCCACTCGACAATCCTGCCTGTTGCTTCTAGATTTTGCAATATCCTTTTCAGCGGAAAGCGAGTGACCACAGTTATCTCATGTGCTTGGAAGTAATGGCGCAGCTTTCTCGAGGCCATGAGGAGGCCGAACAGCAGCTTCTGCACTCCAGAGTACCTTGACCTAGCCCCCTGCAAGATGGAACTCACAAAATAAACTGGGCGCTGCACCATCTTCTTGCGCACCTCTTCTCGCATCTGCGCAGACTCTCCCTTGTCGGGGCCAGAGCTTGTCGGGGAAGCCCCCTGCTTGTCGCTGGACGTGCTTGCCGGGGCTGTGGGCTCCTTATCTGCCTCCCTTTCCGCTACTAACGCAGCACTAACCACTTGATTGGTTGCTGCTAAGTATAGCAGCAACTTCTCTTGCGGCTTAGGTGCGACAAGTATTGGAGTGGAGGATAGGTACCCTTTCAAGTGTTGCAGCGCTGCCTCCACTTCCGGAGTCCATTTCATTGGACCTGCCTTTTTCAGGATTTTGAAAAACGGCAGGGTGCGTTCAGCAGACTTAGAAATGAAACTGTTGAGGGCAGCCACACATCCAGCAAGCCTCCGTACATCCTTGACGCGCTTCGGAGCTTCGATCTGCTCGATGGCTTTGATCTTGTCGGGATTAGCTTCAATCCCCCTCTGGGTCACAAAGAACCCGAGAAGCTTGCCGGAGGGGACTCCGAACACGCACTTCTCGGGGTTCAGCTTGAGTTGTATCTTGCGCAGATTTGTAAAAGTTTCATCCAGGTCTTGGATCAGGGTATCCTTGTCCTTGCTCTTGACCACTATATCATCCATGTAAGCTTCTACATTCCTGTGTATCTGTGGCTCAAAATCAGTGTGGACCACCCTTGCAAATGTTGAGCCCGCATTCTTCAATCCAAAGGGCATGCGTATGAAACAGTAAGTGCCACATGGAGTAATGAATGCGGTCTTCTCTTCATCTTCCTCGGCCATGAATATCTGGTGGTATCCGGAGTATGCATCAAGGAATGAAAGCTACTCACATCCAGCCGTGGAGTCAACGATCTGGTCAATACGTGGCAAGGGAAATGGATCCTTGGGACAAGCTTTATTGACATTCGTGAAGTCTATACAAAGCCTCCACTTCCCGTTTGCTTTACGTACGACAACAGGGTTGGCCAGCCACGTGGGATGAAGAACACCTCTAACAAGGCCTGCTGCTTCCAACTTCTTGATTTCTTCAGCGGTAAACTCTTGGCGCTCCACTGCTTGCTTCCTGACCTTCTGCTTGACGGGTCGCGCGTGAGGACAAACGGCAAGCTTGTGCTCAATTACTTTCCTGGGAACGTCGGGGATGTCGGACGGTTGCCATGCAAACACGTCGACATTCGCCCGCAGGAAAGCAACGAGCGCGCTTTCCTATTTAGGATCGAGTGTGGCACTGATGGTGAAAGTACCACCAGTGCCGTCCTCCTTGGCGGACACCTTCTTGGTTGCAGGTGGAGCTGCCATTCCCTTCTTGCACTTGCTGGTGGAGCTCGATGGTGCGTCCTCGACGGCAGCGCAGCACTCCGAAGAGGTGCGTTTGCCGGAGTGGGCCCCAGAGCTCTTGCCGGACTTGGTCTTGTTCTTCCCCCCGGGAGCTTCAGCGGCAAGTGCCTTGCTATCTGTTGCGGCTGCTTCGTCCCGGTAGATTTTGTCGGCGCAGATAAGCGCGTCCTTCTTGTCACCGGGGACAGAGATGACGCTTATCGGGCCAAGCATCTTGAGCATGTTGTAGGCGTAGTGAGAGGCTGCCATGAACTTGGCGAGCGCTGGACGGCCAAGTATCCCGTTGTATGGCAACGGGATATCGGCAACGTCGAAGGTGATCTTCTCAGTCCTGAAGTTTAGCTCTCCGCCGAAGGTCACTGGCAGTGTGATCTTCCACTTCGGCTTGCTCCTTCCCGGGTTAATTCCTTGGAAAGTTCCGGTTTCCTCGAGCTCGCTGTCGGGGATCTGCAGCTTCCGGACCACAGCAGAGGAGATCAAGTTTAGGCCGGCCCCGCCGTCTACCAGCATCTTGGTGACCTTGAGGTTGCGGATGGTTGGCGAAACCAACATCGGCAAGCACCCGACCGCGGTTGTGCGGTCAGGGTGGTCCTCAACCTCGAAGATGATGGGTGTGTTGGACCACTTCAGGAGTTTGCGTGACTCGACGGGTGGCTCTGCTGCATTGACTTCCCGCACCCATTGCTTGAGTTGGCGGTGGGAAGTATGCAGAGAGGCTCCTCCATCGACGCACAGAACTTCTGTGGCCTTCTGGAACTCCTGCTCGCTGTTGTCTCCGTCGTCCATGTCCTCATCGTCGTCTTCGTCTTCGTCCTTCTCGCGGCCGCGGGGAGGTCTATCTCCTTGCCGCTGCTTGGCCTTGCCGCGGCGTCCTCCCCGGACATTGAATGGCCGCTTCTTGCCGGACTCTCCTCCACCTCCCTGGGCCTTCTCCTTGTCATGTCGCTCGTACTCAGCCTTCTGCTGCTCGACGAGGTATTCGACCCCCTTGCACTTCTGGAGATCGTGGCCCTTGGTACGGTGGATCTTGCAGTACTGCTTGACGGAGCCGTCCTGTTTGTCGGCGGCGGCTACAGTGGCGGCTTCCTTGTCGGAGCCACCAACCTGAGCTTTCTTAGCGCCTGCCTCCTTGCCGGACTGCTCGACAGCTAGTACTTCCTTGTTCTTGTTCTTCTTATTGTTCCGCCGCCGGTTTTTGCTTGCCGGGGCGGCATCCTCACTGTCCGTTCCTCCTGCTCCAACATCCTCTCCGGGGAGTCTCCTCCCCTCTTCAGCGCGCACGCACTTGTCTGCCAGGGTGTAGAGCTCACTGACGTCTCTTATCTTGCACATCGCCATTTCCTCCCTCATCCGGTGGTTACGCACGTTCTGACGGAACGCGCTAATAACCGTGGCAGGGTGGACGTCCGGGATGTTGTGCTGGACGCGGCTGAATCTCTGGATGTATTTCCGCAGGGGATCTCCCTCCTTCTGGGCAAGTATGTGGAGATCACTTTCCTGGCCATGGGGCTTGTGGCCGCCCGTGAAGGCGCCGACAAACTGGTGGCACAGGTCGGCCCAAGAGGAGATGGAGTTTTCCGGCAAGTGCATAAGCCAAGATCTGACGTTTGGCTTAAGCACGAGTGGCAAGTAGTTTGCTAGTATCTTCTCATCCTGTCCCCCGGCAGCCTGCACCGCAATGGTGTAGATGCTGAGGAACTCCGAGGGATGGGTCTTGCCGTCGTACTTCTCGGGTACATCGGGCTTGAAGTTCTTCATGCTGGGCCACTGGACTTGCCGCAGCTCATGGGTGAACGCAGGGCAACCTGCCGCCTACGGCAAGTCGCCCGGTTCACCGGGCACGTGCATGTCGACAGCGGTCCCAGCGCGCTGGTCGGACTGTCGTCGCGCTTCTCTTCGACGCTCGTTATGAGTCCGAGCGTCTTCTTCTCGCCTGTCGTCGAGGACTTGGCGCTGGTCGCGGCAAGCCCGTGGATCCGACGACGCCGTGGAGTCGTCGTCGACGTTGATCCGGCGAGTCGGCGATTTTTGCTTCCGCGGCGGGGAGTGCACGATAGTTGCACGCCCGGCGGTCTTGTCTCCATCAGCCCGCACCTGGCTGACTTGCCGCGGCCGTGATGTTGCCGGCTGCTGCGGCATGTCGTTGTTGGCGAAGGCGATGAGGCTTTGGATGGTAGCCCTCCAGTGTTCGGCCTTGTCTGCCACTGGAGGGAAGTCGAGGAGCAGCTGAGCTTTAGCTAGAGCCTCTGCTGGAGTGGAGGGGTGCGGCGGCGAGCGGTGCGAGGAGCGAGATATGCTCGGACTTCTAACCGCGTTAGAAGGAGCAGGTTCTCGCCCCGGCGACCGTGCCTTGCTCGTGCCAGCGCGTTGGCCTTGAGCGTCCCGCGTCCCGCCAACTTGGCCTTGGCCCAGCAAGCGGATGGTACCTTGCGTACCACGCCGCTGCCGTTCCGGCACCTCCTGAGAGGGACGCGGTGCATGTACGGACACCGAGGTCTTGGAGTGCGCTCGGTAGTCCGTCTTATCCTTGGACTTGGCGGCGCCGTGAGTTTCCTCGCCGGCGTCCGTTCTTCCGCCAGCGTCTACCCCACCAACCGTTGGTTCTAGTGGCGGCGGGATCGAGATAGACGGGCCTCCTACCTCCGAAGCTTTCTTCTTCGGCGGCATGTCGATGAAGTTTACGAAGTTGGTGAAGTTGCTGAAGATTGCGCCCGCGTGAACGCCGGATCAGGTTCGCACAACCTCGACGCCCCCTACCTGGCACGCCAAAGATGGTCTTGAGCCTGGTACGGCCTTCCCGGCAAGCTCCTCTTGCCGGGGCCTTGTCTCTTTAACTTGAATACTTTGTTCTTGAATGGCTCTAAAGGATCCAGAGCGGGCCTTGGCGGGCGCGTGGCGAGCCCGACCACGGGACGCTGCTACTGCCCGTGCACAAGTCGGGATACTAAGGTACCCCTACTTTAGTACACCGACATAACCCAATTGAGACATTGTAGAATAGGCTAAGCTTCTTTTAATATCTCTTTGAGCAAGAGCTAAAGTAGCTCCTAAGAATAGTTTTATTGTACCTACTAAAGAAATAAAACTCATTATCAAAGGTAAAGATATGAAAAGAGGAAGAAGTCGAGCTAGAAGAAAAATTCCCGCAGCAACCATAGTTGTTGCGTGTATAAGAGCCGAAATAGGAGTGGGTCCCTCCATAGCATCGGGTAACCATACGTGAAGAGGGAATTGTGCGGATTTCGCAACTGCACCAAGGAATAATAAAAAAGCACATAAAGTAGTAAGAAAAGAGTTAATTCCATTATTAGGAATCCAGTTATTAGCTATTTCGAAGAAATCCCTAAACTCTAAACTACCTGTTATCCAAAAAAAACCTAAAATTCCTAATAATAGACCAAAATCCCCTACACGATTAGTTACAAAAGCTTTTTGACAAGCACTCGTTGCGATTGGTCGTGTAAACCAAAAGCCTATCAATAAATAAGAACACATTCCCACGAGTTCCCAAAAAAAAATTTGTATCAAATTGGAGCTAGTAACCGATCCCAACATGGAAGTATTGAAAAAACTTATATAAACAAAAAATCTGAAATATCCTTCATCGTGAGACATATAACAATTACTATAAATAAGAACCAGGATTCCTATAGTAGTAATTAGTATTAACATAATAGAAGTAAGTGGGTCAATCAAGTATCCAAATTCTAAAGAAATATCATTATTGACGGTCCAAGACCATAGATATTGATAGATCGAACTTCCATTTATTTGTTGAATAGACAGTTGAACTGAGAATACCATAGCTATACTTAAGAGTAAAACACTAGGAAAAGCCCATATGCCACGAAGATTTTTTGTTGCTGACGGAATAAGAAAAAGGCCAAATCCCATGGACATAATAACTAGAAGTGGGAGAAGAAGGATTACCCATGCATATTGATATGTATGTTCCATAAGAAAAGAAATTGCAATTTTTACTTCAATTTTTACTTCAATTTTTCTATAAAATTGTTTCCGATTCACCAAACCAATTCTTATCTCTCTCTGAAAGAATAAATAAAAAGAATAAGAAAAAATACTGAAATTCTTAATTTTTCCCAAATTTATCTCATTGAAATAATTAAATAATTAAAAATTAAGAATGGGTTTAGTTGGTTAAATTGAAAAAGTTAATAAAACAACTAGGTAACGAAGTTATTTTATTACCTAAATAAAGATATTTATAAAAAAAAAGTTGAATCATTTTACTTTCTATTCATAATTCATTTTTATATTTCTTTAAAACAAAGATGAAACAGCTCTCTTGTTCCATAATTAACTGATTGAGTGAATTCCAATGGAAACCTATGTTTATGTTTATAAGAAATTATCGAATAGTCCTTACTTCATATAGAACTAAAATCCTAATGACTATAAATTACCTAAGTTTTAGAATGTCTTGTTTAAGAGACTCAGTATTTTTGTTTTGATTGGAATTCCTTTCCTTTATGGAATACCATTCTGAACTTAATTAACTATTTTCACTTTCCCTTCTTTTTATCCCCCCGTCTTATCTTATATGGGGGATAGGCTTCCATACCATATATCTATATATGGAGTATACTTGATATATAAATAGATATAAATAGATTTAAATAAATAGATATAAATAGATTTAAATGAGAAACCCTTCTATATATTCTATATTATTAAAAAACAAGTATAAAATATATAAAGAAAAAATGTTAAAAAATTCTTGTTGTCTTATCCGCATTAGACAAAATGAAGTAAAAAATAATTCAAAATTTAAGTATCTTTCAGTATCTAAGTATAAATACTAATAAAAAGAAGAAAGAAGGATTGATTTGCAGCAATAGATGTCTTTCACATACAACTAGAAAAAAGTAATTTCCTTTTTGAATGGCAGTTCCAAATAAACGTACTTCAATGTCAAAAAAGCGTATTCGTAAAAATATTTGGAAGAAAAAGACTTATTTTTCCATAGTACAATCTTATTCTTTAGTAAAATCAAGATCATTTTCGAGCGGTAATGAGCATCCAAAACCAAAGGGTTTTTCTGGGCAACAAACAAATAATAAGATTTTGGAATAATATGAATTGACTTATCAAAAAAGAATTCCAATTATTTAATAATTTTGATTCTTCTTTGAATGTACTTTTATGTGTCGAATTACTCGGTACAATATTCTTAGAACAAAAAACCCCTCTTATATATACAAGAAAAAAAAGTTTTGTTTGGTATACTGTGTGCTAAGTATTCTTTTCCTATGAATGAACTTTTCATAATTTTCATAATAGAATCCTCATATTTTATTATGAAAATTATAAAAAGTGGAGTATTCTTACAATAGGACTTACAACTTCCACCTATCTTCTCCAAAATTATAATGTTAGTAAATCTTATTAATAAGAGCATAAAGACTTTCATTCTAGATTTTTTTTAAAAATCCAAAAAGCCTTTTCTATTTATCCATTTTAATTTCATCATTAAATAGAAACCCTTTTGGATTTTTTTCATTGTATTGAAAGAATTTTCTAATTTTAAATGAGAAATTAATTAGAAAAAATTAGTTCTATAATTGCAAGTTAGAAAAAAGAAGTTCCAACTCTTTCAAGCAGTGTTTGTGTTTCTATTGGGAAAAGCAAGAGTTTTTTGTAAAAAAAAATGGAAACGATACTACCAAACGGAGTCTATTTTAATGAAAACTCTAATGTTCCTAAATTTTATGGACTTTCCCAATATCGACGATTCCCAAGATAATAGCTATTATTCTTTTAAGTTAACTATTATTTGAAGTTAGCCGCCATGGTGAAATTGGTAGACACGCTGCTCTTAGGAAGCAGTGCTCAAGCATCTCGGTTCGGATCCGAGTGGCGGCATTCTTGAAAAAGAATACAATAGATTAGAAATCAATTCGAAATTTACAATTTTGTAATGGGACCTTCCCCTTATGCTATTTGCAACTTTAGAACATATACTAACTCATATCTCTTTCTCAACGATTTCAATTGTGATTACGATTCATTTGATAACCTTATTAATTCGTGAACTTGGAGGATTACGTGATTCGTCAGAAAAAGGAATGAGAGTTACTTTTTTCTCTATAACAGGATTCTTAGTTTCTCGTTGGACTTCTTCGAGACATTTTCCATTAAGTAATTTATATGAGTCATTGATCTTCCTTTCATGGGCCCTGTATATTCTTCATACCATTCCTAAAATACAGAACTCTAAAAATGATTTAAGCACAATAACTACGCCAAGTACTATTTTAACGCAAGGCTTTGCCACATCGGGTCTTTTAACTGAAATGCATCAATCCACGATACTAGTACCTGCTCTACAATCTCAGTGGTTAATGATGCATGTCAGTATGATGTTATTAAGCTATGCAACTCTTTTATGTGGATCCTTATTATCCGCCGCTATTCTAATCATTAGATTTTGAAATAATTTCCATTTCTTTTCTAAAAAGAAAAAAATGTTTTAAATAAAACATTTTTCTTTAGTGATATTAAATATTTTTATGCAAAAAGAAGTGCTTTAAAAAGAACCTCTGTCCCTTCATTTCTAAATTATTACAAATATCAATTAACGGAGCGTTTGGATTCTTGGAGTTATCGTGTCATTAGCCTAGGATTTACCCTTTTAACCGTATGTATTCTTTGTGGAGCAGTATGGGTTAATGAGGCCTGGGGATCCTATTGGAATTGGGATCCTAAAGAAACTTGGGCATTTATTACTTGGACCATATTCGCGATTTATTTACATAGTAGAACAAATCCAAATTGGAAGGGTACGAATTCTGCACTTATAGCTTCGATAGGATTTCTTATAATTTGGATTTGTTATTTTGGTATAAATCTATTAGGAATAGGCTTACATAGTTATGGTTCGTTTACACTAACACCTAAATGATTACATAAAATAAAACCTTGATGAAATGAAGGTTTTTACTTTTATGTTTTATTTGAGAACCCCTTGAACGCTTTCTCAAAGGGTTCTCAAAAATTCGACATAGATCTAATTATACTTTTTTACTTATTTCTGCATTAATAGAGCAGACGAGTAAAAAACAAACCTATTTAGGATAATAATTGGATAAGAGAGCCTCTACCCTGTCAACGGATAGGGAGAGAACAAAATCTGGATAAATACCAATTCCTATTACTAGTAAAAAAGATACAGATTAAAATAAAGAGTTCTCGTGGTCCAGAATCCACAAAATTTGCATTTGGAACATTAAATAGCTTGTATCCATAGAACATCTGGCGTAACATAGATAATAAATAAATAGGAGTTAATATCATTCCAATTGCCATTACAAAAGTAATTAGTGTTTTTGGCATTAACAGAAATTTTGGACTAGTAATTAGTCCAAAAAATACTACTAATTCTGCGACAAAACCACTCATTCCTGGTAAGGCAAGAGAAGCCATTGAAAAGCTACTAAACATGGTAAAAAATTTAGGCATTGGGATAGATATCCCCCCTAGTTCTTCGAGATAAACAAGACGCATTCTATCAGAAGCGGTTCCTGCCAAGAAAAAAAGTGTAGCACCAATAAATCCATGGGATAATATTTGTAAAATAGCTCCATTGAGTCCAATGTTGGTTATGGAACCAATTCCTACAATTATGAAACCCATGTGAGATACAGAGGAATAAGCTATTCTTTTTTTGAAATTTCGTTGACCAAGAGAAGTTGAAGCTGCATAGATTATTTGGATCGCTGCTATTATTACTAACCAGGGCGAAAATAGATAATGAGCATGAGGTAACAATTCCATGTTGATCCGAATCAATCCATATGCTCCCATCTTTAATAATATTCCCGCTAAAAGCATACATGTACTATAATGTGCTTCCCCATGGGTATCTGGTAACCACGTATGTCGGGGTATAATCGGCAATTTGACAGCATAAGCAATAAGGAAGCCAAAATATAAAAGTATTTCCAAGGTTGCAGGGTATGATTGATTAATTAATCTTTCCAAATCTAATCCTGGTTCGTTGGAACCATATAAGCCCATACCCAGAACTCCGATTAAGAAAAAAAATGGAACCGCCTGCAGTATACAAAATAAACTTTGTAGCTGAATATAGACGC
>LR738712.1:448067107-448089607 GCA_902687465.1 Secale cereale
CCCCCCACATGGATAAAAGTAAGTAAACAGGAATTAATTCTAACTCCCACATGATAAAAAAGTAAAAGGTCTCGCGAAGAAAATAATCCTATTTGACCACTATACATTGCGAGCATCAGGAAATAGAATAATCGCGAATTCCGTGTAATTGGCCAAGCTGCTAAAGTAGCTAAAGTAGTGATAAATCCTGTCAATAAAATAGATCCTAATGAAAGTCCATCGTTTCCCAATCTCCAGTGGAAATCGAATACATCTATCCATTTATAATCCTCCTTTAATTGGATTAAGGGATCCTCCGGTTGTAAATGATAACATAACGCATAAGTCATTAGAAGGAATTCTAATAAACAAATAGATATAGTGTCGGTGTACTAAGATAGGGGTACCTTAGTACCCCAACTTGTGCACGGGCAGTAGCAGCTTCCCGCGGCAGGGCTCACCACGTGCTCGCCGGAGACCCTTTCTGATCCATATAAAGCCATTCAAAAACAAAGTATACAAGACAGATGATCAAGGCCCCGGCAAGCGGAGCTTGCCGGGAAGGCCGTCCCAGGCTCAAGATTATCACATCAACACAAGACCCTGGTAAGAGGAGCTTGCCAGGAAGACCAGAAGACTGCATTTCAGAAGACATGCCTCGGCGCACCCTGCGCCCCAGCAGGGCCCGGGGAGCGACAAGCTTCCGGGCCCGGCAAGATCAAGACCCCGGCAAGGTGCTTGCCGGGGGAAGCCTGCGCTGTGAGCCCGCGCTCCAGCTCATCGGCCCACGCGTCGCCCTGGGGCCCTTCCAGGGACGCGTGGCGGATGGCTGTGCAGCCTGGGGGACACGGTGGCACTCCACGGTGACAAGGCTACCGCCGTGGCGAACGGAGACGCATGGACAGGTGCTTTTGGGGTCAACGGTGACGGGCATTTAATGCGCTTGTCCCCCACTGTCAAGGTTAGGTGAAGACCACTGTTCATGCACTGTTCCCGCACTGTTACAACTACCACCAAAGTTACATTTTTGCCCTCCTCTACGTTGACACCTGTCGGTGACCCCTTGAGCTATAAAAGGAGGCCTATGCGCAACGTAGAGGGGGTTCGGAACCTAGATAGCTCTCTTGCTCGGTGTAGCTAGCTCTTCAAGCTCCCGAGCTCACAAACTCAATACAAACCAAGCAGGAGTAGGGTTTTACGCGTCCGCGCGGCCCGAACCTGGGTAAACTACCTGCGTGTGCTCTTCGATCCGCTCTTTGTGCTCCCTCCGCTCCCTTACCGCAACGTACAAGGGGCTCCGGTCCCATAGGTGTTCGTGGTAGACAGTTTCCCCCGACATCTTTGGCGCGCCAGGTAGGGGGCGTCGAGGTTGTGCGAACCTGATCCGGTGCTCACGCGGGCGCATTCTTCATCAACCTCTCCAGCTTCATCAACTTCATCAGCAACAGCAACATGGCCCCGAAGAAGAAGGCTTCGGAGGTCGCAAGCCCGTCTGCGTCGATTCCCCCGCCACCAGAACCAACGGTGGGTGGAGGAGACGCCGGCGGAAGGGTGGTCGCCGGCGAGGAAACTCACGGCACCGCCAAATCCAAGGACAAGGCGGACGACCGGACCAACTCCAAGGCCTCGGTATCCGTAGACGCGCCACGTCCATCTCAGCAGACGACTGGCCAGCAGCGCCGTGGTACAGGAGGTACCATCCGCTTGCTGGGCCAAGGACAAACCGGAGGCTCGCGGGATGCTCAAGGCCATCGTCCTGGCACGAGCAAGGCGCGGTCGCCGGGGCGAGAGACTGCTCCTTCTAACCCTGTTAGAAGTCCGAGCATATCTCGCTCCTCGCACCGCTCGCCGCCGCTCCCCTCCTCTCCAGCAGAAGCTCTCGCAAGAGCGCAACTGCTCCTCGATTTCCCTCCAGCGGCAGACAAGGCCGAAGACTGGAGGGCAACAATCCAAAGCCTCATCGCCTTCGCCAACAACGACACGCCGCAGCAGCCGGCGACATCGCGGCCACGGCAAGTCGACCAAGCGAAGGCCGACGGCGACAAGACCGCCGGGGGTGCAACCACCGTGCACTCCCCGCCGCGGAAGCGGAAGACGCCTCCCCGCCGGATTAACGTCGACGACGACTCCACGGCGTCGTCGGATACGCGGGCTCGTCGGGACCAGCGCCAAGTCCTTGACGATCGGCGACAAGAAGATGCTCGGACGACGATCGAGCGCCGGCGAGAAGCCCGGCGACAATCGGATCAACGTGCTGGGACCGCTGTCGACACGCACGCGCCCGGTGAACCAGGCGACTTGCCGTACGCGGCAGGTTGCCCTGCGTTTACCCGTGAGCTGCGGCGCGTCCAGTGGCCCAGCATGAAAAACTTCAAGCCCGACGTACCCGAGAAGTACGACGGCAAGACGCACCCCTCGGAGTTCCTCAGCATCTACACCATCGCGGTGCAGGCTGCCGGGGGACGCGACGAGAAGATATTGGCCAACTACTTCCCGCTGGTGCTTAAGCCGAACGTCCATTCTTGGCTTATGCACTTGCCGGAAGGCTCCATTTCTTCGTGGGCAGATCTGAGCCACCAATTTGTTGGCGCCTTCACGGGCGGCCACAAACCCCACGGCCAGGAGAGTGATCTCCACATCTTGGCCCAGAAGGAAGGAGAATCCCTGCGCAAGTACATTCAACGGTTCAGCCGCGTGCAGCACAATATTCCCGACGTCCACCCCGCCGCGGTTATCAGCGCGTTCCACCAGAACGTGCGTAACCGTCGCATGCGGGAAGAGATGGCCATGACCAAGATACGGGATGTCAGCAAGCTCTACGCTCTGGCTGACAAGTGCGCGCGCGCCGAAGAGGGGAGGAGACTCCCCGGAGAGGATGCTGGCGCAGGGGGAAGCGACAGCGAGGATGCCGCCCCGACAAAGAAGAGCCGGCGGCGGAACAACAGAAAGAAGAAGAGCAAGGAGGTGCTGGTCGTCGAGAAGTCCGGCAAGGAGGCTCCCGCCAAG
This sequence comes from Secale cereale, assembly GCA_902687465.1. NCBI lineage: Eukaryota > Viridiplantae > Streptophyta > Magnoliopsida > Poales > Poaceae > Secale > Secale cereale. Next base: position 448,070,093 of record LR738712.1, read on the forward strand.
ACAGCACAGGCTGGCAGTTCCGGCAAGGAACCTGCCCCTGTAGCGGCAGCCGACAAGCAGGACGGCTCCGACAAGCAATATTGCAAGATCCACCGCACCAAGGGCCACGACCTTTCCAATTGCAAGCGAGTCGAGTACCTCGTAGAGCAGCAAAAAGCTGAATACGAGCGTCGCGACAAAGAGAAGGCTCAAGGTGGCGGAGGAGAGCCAAGCAAGAAGCGGCCATTCAATGGCCGGGGAGGACGCCGCGGCAAGGCCAAGCAGCGGCAAGGTGATCGACCTCCCCGGGGCCGCGACAAGGATGAGGAAGAAGACGACGACGACGACATGGAGGAAGGTGATAACAGCGAGCAGGAGTTCCAGAAGGCCACAGAAGTTCTGTGTGTCGACGGAGGCGCCTCTCTGCACGCTTCCCACCGCCAACTCAAGCAGTGGGTGCGGGAAGTAAACGCAGCAGAGCCGCCCGTCGAGTCACGCAGGCTCCTGAAATGGTCCAGCACGCCCATCATTTTTGATCTTGAGGATCACCCTGACCGCACCACGGCGGTCGGGTGCTTGCCGATGTTGGTCTCACCAACCATCCGCAACCTCAAGGTCACCAAAATGTTGGTTGACGGCGGGGCCGGCCTGAACCTGATCTCCTCGGCTGTGATCAAGAAACTCCAGATCCAGGACGGCGAGCTCGAAGAAACCGATTCGTTCCAAGGAATAAACCCGGGAAGGAGCAAGCCGAAGGGGAAGATCACTCTGCCAGTGACCTTTGGCGGGGAGCTCAACTTCAGGACGGAGAGGATAACCTTCGATGTTGCCGATATCCCATTGCCATACAATGGGATACTTGGACGTCCTGCCCTCGCCAAGTTCATGGCAGCTTCCCACTACGCCTACAACGTACTCAAGATGCCGGGGCCGATAAGCGTCATCTCTGTCCCTGGCGACAAGAAGGACGCGCTTATCTGCACCGACAAGATATACCGGGATGCAGCAGCCGCGGTGGAGAGCAACACACTTGCCGCTGAAGCTCCCGGGGGAAGAAGACCAAGACCAAGTCCGGCAAGTGCTCTGGGGCCGACTCCGGCAAACGCACCTCTTCGGAGTGCTGCGCTGCCGTCGAGGATGTTCCATCGAGCTCCACCGGCAAGTACAAGAAAGGGATGGCCACTCCACCGGCAACCAAAAAGGTGTCCGCCAAGTAGGATGGCACTGGTGGTACCTTCACCATCAGTGCTACACTTGATAACAAATAGGAAAGCGCGCTCGTTGCCTTCCTGCGGGCGAATGTCGATGTGTTTGCGTGGCAACCATCTGACATCCCCGGCGTTCCCAGGAAGGTAATTGAGCACAAGCTTGCTGTTTGTCCTCATGCGTGGCCCATCAAGCAGAAGGTCAGGAAGCAAGCCGTGGAGCGCCAAGAATTCATTGCCAAAGAGATCAAGAAGCTAGAAGCAGCGGGCCTGGTTAGAGGCGTGATCCATCCGACGTGGTTAGCAAATCCAGTTGTCGTGCGTAAGGCCAACGGGAAGTGGAGGCTGTGTATAGACTTCACTGATGTGAATAAAGCATGTCCCAAAGATCCATTTCCCTTGCCGCGCATTGACCAGATTGTTGACTCCACTGCTGGATGTGAGCTGCTCTCCTTCCTTGATGCATACTCAGGCTACCACCAGATTTTTATGGCCAAGGAAGATGAAGAGAAGACTGCATTCATTACTCCATGTGGCACATATTGCTTCGTACGCATGCCCTTTGGATTGAAGAATGCAGGCTCAACATTTGCAAGGGTGGTGCACACTGCTTTTGAGCCACAGATCGACAGAAATGTAGAAGCTTACATGGATGACATAGTGGTCAAGAGCAAGAGCAAAGATACCCTGATCCAAGACTTAGAAGAAACATTTGCAAATCTGCGCAAGATCCAGCTCAAGTTAAACCCCGAGAAGTGCGTCTTCGGAGTCCCCTCCGGCAAGCTTCTCGGGTTCTTTGTGTCCCAGAGGGGGATTGAAGCCAATCCCGACAAAATAAAAGCCATCGAGCAGATCGAAGCCCCGAAGCGCGTCAAGGACGTAAGGAGACTTGCTGGTTGTGTGGCTGCCCTCAGCAGGTTCATTTCAAAATCTGCAGAACGCGCCCTGCCTTTCTTGAAAATCTTGAAGAAGGCAGGTCCTATGAAATGGACTCCGGAAGCGGAGGCAGCGCTGCAGGATTTGAAAGGATACCTATCCTCCACTCCAATACTTGTCGCACCTAAACCACAAGAGAAGTTGCTGCTGTACTTAGCGGCAACCAATCAAGTGGTTAGTGCTGCGTTGGTAGCGAAAAGGGAGGCAGAGGAAGAGCCCACACCTCCGGCGAGCGAGTCCAGCGACAAGCAGGGGGCTCCACCGGCAAGCTCTGGCCCCGACAAGGACAACTCTGCGCAGGAGCAAGGAGAAGTACGAAGGAAGATGGTGCAGCGCCCGGTGTATTTTGTAAGTTCCCTCTTGCAGGGGGCTAGATCAAGGTACTCCGGGGTGCAGAAGTTGCTTTTCGGTCTCCTCATGGCCTCGAGAACGCTGCGCCATTACTTCCAAGCACACGAGATAACAGTGGTCACTCGCTTTTCGTTGAAGAGGATACTGCAAAATCCAGAAGCAACAGGCAGGATCGTCGAGTGGGCGCTGGAACTGTCAAGCTTTGGTCTCAAGTTTGAAAGTACTTCAACCATACAGAGCAGAGCTTTGGCAGAATTCATAGCTGAATGGACCCCAACGCCGGATGAAGAAGTTCCAGAGACAAGCGTCCCCGTACAAGAAGCGACAAGCGAATGGGTAATGTACTTTGATGGTGCTTTCTCGCTGCAAGGCGCCGGTGCCGGCGTGGTACTCATAGCACCCACCGGAGAGCACCTCAAGTATGTTATCCAGATGCACTTTCCCAAGGAACAAGCGACAAACAATACTGCAGAGTATGAAGGTCTGCTTGCCGGCCTCAGGATTGCAGCTGAACTTGGGATCAAGAAAATGATTGTGCGGGGAGATTCTCAGTTGGTGGTCCGACAAGTGAACAAAAGTTATCAGAGCCCTTTGATGGAAGCTTATGTAGATGAAGTGAGGAAGCTTGAAGAACACTTTGAAAGTCTGCAAATGGAGCACGTCCCGAGAGCTCAGAATGATATCGCAGATGGCCTCTCAGAGTGTGCTGCAATGAAGTTACCTGTGGAACCAGGGACCTTCCTGCTCAAGCTGACTCAGCCATCCGTTACACCATCAATTGGGCAGCCCAAGAAGAGAAAGTTGGTCTCCGGCGACTACTTACCGGCGGATGTCCCCGAAGCCGCCGCCAAGGTCCCCAAGATCAACGATCAGAACGCTGAGGAACAATTTGCTCCTGCAGATCTAAGGGTCTGTACAGTTGAAGTAAGCGTTCCCGACAAGCCTTGCCCCGGCAGGCTTGCCGGGGGACCATCAGCTCCGGCAGAACCAGAGGTTCTTGCCGTAGAAGCTGGGGTTCCCGCAGCGGCCCTCATGCCTTTGGTCCTTGCCGTTGAGCCTCGGGCTCCGGCATGGGCACAGCAGATCGTCCGTTTTCTGCAAACTGGAGAACTTCCCGATGACCCAGCAGAGATAGAGAAAATAACCAGGCAGTCCAGTATGTACCAGTTCGTGGACAATGGACTGTACAGAAGAAGGCTCAATGGTGTCAGGTTGAAGTGCATTTTCAGAGAAGATGGGCAGAAGCTGTTGGCAGAAATACATGGAGGCATATGTGGCCACCACATCGGTGCAAGGGCACTTGCTGGGAAGGCATTCCGGCAAGGGTTCTTTTGGCAAGAAGCCCTCCAAGATGCAACTGCACAAGTAACCAAGTGTGAAGCGTGCCAGTTCCATGCCAAACAAATTCACCAGCCAGCTCAAGCTCTCCAGACGATCCCTTTGTCCTGGCCCTTCTCGGTCTGGGGGCTCGATATCCTCGGCCCCTTCCCCCGTGCTGTCGGGGGCTTTGAGTACTTGTACGTTGCGATCGACAAGTTCACAAAGTGGCCAGAAGTTGAACCGGTGAGAAAGGTGACAGCACAATCAGCGGTCAGGTTCTTCAGAGCGATTGTTTGCCGTTTCGGAATCCCTAGCAGGATCATCACCGACAACGGCACACAGTTCACAAGTCGCACCTTCATGCAGTACGTCCAAGACCTTGGCGCCAAGGTCTGCTTCGCTTCTGTTGCTCACCCAAGGAGCAATGGTCAAGCGGAGAGGGCCAATGCTGAAGTGCTGCGCGGGCTCAAGACAAGAACCTTCGACAGGTTGCGCAAGTGCGGAAGAAACTGGATAGAGGAGTTGCCGGCGGCTCTTTGGTCAATCAGAACGACACCAAGTCGAGCCACCGGACAGACACCCTTTGCCCTTGTCTATGGGGCAGAGGCAGTTCTCCCCACGGAACTCGTATACGGATCTCCTCGAGTGCTCGCTTATGATGAGCTCGAGCAAGAGCAACTGCGACAAGATGATGCATTGCTCCTCGAGGAGGAACGTCTCCAGGCTGCTGTACGAGCTGCTCGATACCAGCAAGCCTTGCGCCGCTATCATAGCCGCAAGGTTAAGGCCAGGAGTCTCGAGGAAGGCGACCTTGTTCTTCGGCGTGTTCAGTCCGCCAAGAATTCCAACAAGTTGACGCCGAAGTGGGAAGGCCCTTATCGGGTGAGACAAGTCACAAGGCCCGGCGCTGTCCGCCTTGAGACCGAAGAAGGCTTACCGGTGAGCAACTCCTGGAACATAGAGCATCTTCGCAAGTTTCACCCATAAGGCGCGGTTGCCGTGATCCGTTCCGGCAACCACCTTTTGTACGAGTTTTGCGGCTGTCGCATGTAAACCTTTGTACAAAGCCGGGCACATATCCCGTGCATCAGTAAAGCTTTTGTGTTTCGCACCATTTGCCGTTTTACATGCCTTTCTTCGTTATTTGCATGCATTGTTTGGCATCTTGTGCAACACACATATCCGGTAAGCATTACCACGCCGAGAAACCCTATACTTGTTTCCTCTTCTCCTTTTCTTTCCCTCTTAAGCAGAAGGAACATTCCTTGCGCACAAGTTTGCCGGCGGGGTAGGAGGTGGAAGACGAACCAAGTGCTGTTCAAGAAAGAGAAGCTTACCGAAGAACGAACAGATTATGAAAACTAAGTTACCAGAATTTGAGCAGTTCAAATTTTTTTAAATTCTAGTTATCCTCCTTGAACAACCACACTTTGTATGGAAAACCTGTGCGCGGAGGAACCTACCCGTGGCTAGCCGCACGCTTACCTTGTTTTCGAGTACTCTCAACGGCTTAAGTGAGCTGCGACAATTGTCGCGCCCTTACTTCGTTTTCGAGTTCGCTCAGCAAGCTAAGTGCGTTGCGACTAGCTGCGGCAAGGTTGCTTGTCGGTAAGGCCTTTGCCGACAGGCTGCTCAGAGTCCAGCACTCAGCGCTCGCGGCAAGGGTCCCTTGCCGGCAAGTTCCCTAAAAGCGTAGGGTAAAAAGCATACAAAGTAAAGGACCAAAAACAAGGGAGATAACAATGCGTCAATTGCTCGGAAATAAGATAATATATTACAGAGATAACTTGTCGCAATGACTGATAGATTCATGTTCATGGCACACTTTGCAGCAGCAAAGGAAATAAAAAGAAGGAGGCCTAATCTACGCGATCGCCTTCACGCCTGGAGATCTTGTTCACCTTGGCGATGATGTGGGCGACCTGCGCCTTCAGCGCCTCCAGATCTGCATCGGCCGGCAAGCTGCGGAGGACGTTGACGAGATTGATGCCAGGGTCGCGGTAGACTATCTTCGTCAAGACGCGCTCCAAGGTGCCCGCGCAGAGCTGGCGCGACTCCTCGGCCAGCTGCGCGGGAAGCTTCTCCTGCAGCCGTGCAAGCGCCGGTGCGATTCCCCTGAAGAAAAGACTTAGTTTGGCGCTGCGGGGGAGATTCTGGTCCGGAGATAACACGAGGTGCTCCACCCTCAGCGCCATCAGCTCCTTGTCGATGCTGGCAGCAGAAGCGACCAGATCGTCAGTCCATTGTTCCACCGCCCGGCTGAAGTTGTTCGCTGAAGTGGCGGCGCTCTCCACTAGGCCTCGTTCCTTGTGGAGCTCGGCCTTCAGTTTCGTTTCGCGATCCCGGGCGGCGTCAAGCGAGCCAGTAAACGTAGAGACCTTCAACTCCAGATCAGCAATTGAATCCTTGGCGGCTTTGAGCTCGTCGCCTTGCTGGGAGAGGCATACCTGAAGGTCAGAGTTGGTGTGGGCGTCCTTTTCCCGCTCCACATTGAGTGCGGTGATCCTGTCCGTGCTCGCCTTCACGTACTGCTCTAGCTGCGCCACCTTGGCCTCAAGATCCTTCTTGACGGTTTCAGCGGTGGCGGCGGCAGCTTTCGCCTCCTTCAGGGCCCCGCCAAGGGCCTGCTCCCGGGCGGTGAGTTCGTCCTCGTGGGCGTCGAGGTCGACCTTCCGCTGGTTGAGCGCTCCTTCTCGCCGGGACAGCTCTTCACCAACCAGTCGCTGCTGCTCCTCGGCCTCAGCCTTCTCCAGGAGGAACTCTTGCTGCTCTCCGGCAAGCCTCTCGCGCTCTTGCGCCAAGTCGCGGAGAGCCGCCTGGTTGGCGGCGCGGAGCTCGGCAGCACGCTTCTCCAAGTCTGCTCCAGCCTTGGCGGTGAGGGCTTCCCGGGACTCCAGTTTCGTCTGCCTGGCCCGGTAAAGGGCCAGGAGCCGGTGGAGTAGCTTCTCCTCTTCGGGCTCATCACTCCCGCCAGGCGCTTCAACAACTTTCAACCCCGCGGAGGCGAGGACCTCTCCATCATAGGTCTTTCCCTCCACGGTGGCTCGCGACGAAGATGCCCACGGAACTTGTATGAAGATTCCGTTGGGCGCTTCAAGATAGATGCCCGACCGCTCCGTGGAGGCGGAGGGGTCGGCGGCCGGTGTAGCGCTTGACGCTCCTGCTGCCTCCGGGTCAGCAGTGTGGTCGCCGGTCCCCTCCTCGCCCGCGGCGTCTGCGGTCGGCGCGGTCTCCTCAGCGGCAGGGTCGTCGGCTCCAGCCATGCCCTAAGTGGCAGAGGCGCCGCCGCCGTCGCCGTGCACCTCCTCCTCGATGGTGGCCTCCGTCTCCATCCGCTCTGGGGGAGGAGGATCTAACAGAAGAAGAAGAAAAGAAAAGTTCAAGCAAATATCCAAAAAGACGAGTTCAAGAAGATAAAGTTACAAGACTCACCTTCGCGGACCTCCTCGACGACAGGCTCCCTCGCCGGGGAGTCCTCCCTTGGCGGTGGAGCGATGGCTCCTGCTGGCGGAGGGCCGCCCGCGCCCTCCCTTGGCGGGGTGGCCACCCTTGTCGGGCTGTTCGCCCTTGGCGGGGTGCCCTCCCTCGGCGGGGTGCCCATCCTTGGCGGAGCGTCCTCCCTTGCCGGGGAGCTCGCCCTTGGCGGGGAGGGTGGAACCTGTGGCTCCTCGGGAGTAGTCTCCGGGCGCTCCTGCGGCTGCGGCTCCACTTCTGCACAAGACAAATGAAGCAGCAAGATGTCAGTACAAGTTAAAACCTCAAGCGCGCCCGACGAACAAAAAAATCCAAAACCCAGACTTACGCTGGGGGCTGCGCTGGGGGCTGCTCCTCGGAGCAGCAGGTTGGTCCGACGAGCCTGTCGCTGGCGCGTCTCCGGTTGCCGCGGCGGGCGAGTCGTCCTCGACCTCAACCACGGGGATCTTGGCCCTCTTCGCCAGCCGCTGGGTCAAGGTCCTACAAGCAAAGCACGAACAAGATCAGAATCATCAAGGAAAGAATCAAGACAGAATCGAAGAAATTACAAATGCTTACTCCTCTTCCTCGTCATCGTCGGAGCTGAGGGCAGAGAAGTCAAACTCCACCTGAGTTGCTCCCGCGCGAGGAGCAGGAGGAGAAGGCTCCCTCGGGCGCTTGGCGGTCTCCGGGGCTGGGGGCTGCGAAGAACCAGCCTCCGTTCGCGCCGGGGCCCGAGGAGCAGGCGGAGCGGCCGCCTCGCTCCGGGAGGATCCCCCTCCGCTTGGCGCTGGTGCGCAGGGCGCCTCCGTCGCGGCTTGGCTCGCTCTGGTGGCGCGCGTCGCCCGGCGAGTAGGTTGCTGTCGGGGCGCCTGTGTCCTTGTCGCTGTAGCCGCCTTGCGGAGGCGCTTCAACGGTGTTCGCTTGGGACTTGCCCGAGGCGGGGAGTTCTCCGAGGACGAGGAGGCGTCGTCGTCAAGCCCCAGAGACCCACCGATGTCCTCATCGGCCTCGGCGTCCTCCTCCTCCTCCCCGGCGGGCCCGCTGGGTCCAGCATCTTGTCCTGCGGCCCCGCTCCCTCCGGTGGCTCCGCTCCCTCCGGCACCTCTGTTCCCTCCGGCAACATCGCCCCCCACGGCGGCCTCGCTCACAACCCCGGGAATCCCGGCATGCCTCTGGGAAGGAACCCCAGCAAGCTCGTCGGGTGGAAGCTTAAGCAGCCTGCGGATCTCTGCCTCCTCGGCTTTGCACGATGCATCCGCAGCCTCTGCCTCGTCGATGGTGAATCCGAAGTCTCCTGCCGCTGCGGCTGCGGCGGCCTCTTCCATCCGGGAAGCAATATAAGCAATATCCCGCTCCGTGGTGGCCCGGGTTAGGCCCTTGATCTCCTCGGTGTTCTTCGGCACCTCAACCAAGTTATCAAAGAAGGTCAGAATGGCATCTCCCGGAGGCTGGATCCAAGTGGGGACAATGCCGTGGGAGTCGCACTCCGGCATCATTGCGCGCAGAGAGTCACGGGCAGTGCTGTTGCATAGCGGCACCACTCCCTTGGCGGGCCTGAACCACTCTGGGTGCGCCGGGTCATGCTTGAAGAGTTCTCGCACCATTCCTTTCAGCTCCAAAGCGGTGAAATTGAAGTTCAATCCGCAGCGCAACCTCATGATATCCGCTGCATTGCCAAATTCCCAGGAGGGCCTTTTCCTCTCTTGTAAAGGGGCAATGCGGCGGCGGAGGAAATCTGCGCCAACCTCTCCGATGGTCAGATTGGCTACCCGGAGATGGATGATTCTAACAAGGGCAATACTGAGCTTGTTGTCTTCCGGGGCCAGTTCACTCCAGTCTCTGCTGCGCACTATGGCAGTTGTGCACGGCGCGGTGAAGGGCTCCGGCTGGTCCTCTACTACCCATCACCAGTCTGCACGCCATTCTTCCCACTTGCCGCGGAGTTCTCCTTTCAGATATGAGTCCTTTTTGTTCAAACGGAAGATCCAGGAGATTCCGCCGGAGAGGGGAGCGCCAGCCTCTACTCTAGGCATGAAGAAATGGCGAAAGAGTGCTACGTTTGGATGGATCCCTATGTAGTTTTCGCACAGATGTGCGAAAACGGCCATCGTAAGGATGGCATTGGGGGTGAAGTCTAGGAGGTGGAGGTTGTACGTGTTCATAATGTCACAGAAAAACTCCGAAAACGGAGGGCACAACCCACAGTGAAAGAAGGCAGCGAAGAAGAAATACCCGCCGGGAACCAGATCTTTGGCGATGGCGGGGAAGACTCTGGTGCGGGGATGAGCCTTGGTCTCCCCGGACCAAAAGAGGTAGTACTTGTTCCATAATTCCCGCGCGCTGAGCCTCGGCGCGAAGACCACGTTCCTCTTCCGCAGGGCGACAAGCTTCGCCGCCTGCTCAGACTTCTCCTTCTTGGTCTTCTCCGCTTTCGCCTTCTCGCTCTTCGGAGCCATGGCGGAGGTAGCAAGGGAGAGGCGAGGAGCTCGACGGCGCCGCGGATGCGGAAAGCGGCGGAGGAGGGGTGGAAGCAGAGGGCGCGGAAGTTTTCTGGATGTTGAAGACGCAATGAAGACGAAGGAGGGAAACTGCCCCTGCTTCCTCTGCTTTTAAGGGGGAGGTGGGGGACGCTCCGCATTTCCCATTAAAGAACGAGGCCACGATCTCTCCCACGACGCCGCAATCGACGCCTGCCGTTAGGGAGGGGCGCGGCGGATGCGGAAGGGGATTCGGCGTGCCGTGGGCCGCGTGTGCCCGTGCACTGTTTTGGGCCTGGCCCAACAGCGCTCGGCACCGTGTGTGGCCCAGGCCCGGGGGCTCCTGTCGGTGTACTAAGATAGGGGTACCTTAGTACCCCAACTTGTGCACGGGCAGTAGCAGCTTCCCGCGGCAGGGCTCACCACGTGCTCGCCGGAGACCCTTTCCGATCCATATAAAGCCATTCAAAAACAAAGTATACAAGACAGATGATCAAGGCCCCGGCAAGTGGAGCTTGCCGGGAAGGCCGTCCCAGGCTCAAGATTATCACATCAACACAAGACCCTGGTAAGAGGAGCTTGCCAGGAAGACCAGAAGACTACATTTGAGAGGACATGCCTCGGCGCACCCTGCGCCCCGGCAGGGCCCGGGGAGCGACAAGCTTCCGGGCCCGGCAAGATCAAGACCCCGGCAAGGTGCTTGCCGGGGGAAGCCTGCGCTGTGAGCCCGCGCTCCAGCTCATCGGCCCACGCGTCGCCCTGGGGCCCTTCCAGCGACACGTGGCGGATGGCTGTGCAGCCTGGGGGACACGGTGGCACTCCACGGTGACAAGGCTACCGCCGTGGCGAACGGAGACGCATGGACGGGTGCTTTTGGGGTCGACGGTGACGGGCATTTAATGCCCTTGTCCCCCACTGTCAAGGTTAGGTGAAGACCACTGTTCATGCACTGTTCCCGCACTGTTACAACTACCACCAAAGTTACATTTTTGCCCTCCTCTACGTTGACACCTGTCGGTGACCCCTTGAGCTATAAAAGGAGGCCCATGCGCAACGTAGAGGGGGTTCGGAACCTAGATAGCTCTCTTGCTCAGTGTAGCTAGCTCTTCAAGCTCCCGAGCTCACAAACTCAATACAAACCAAGCAGGAGTAGGGTTTTACGCGTCCGCGCGGCCCGAACCTGGGTAAACTGCCTGCGTGTGCTCTTCGATCCGCTCTTTGTGCTCCCTCCGCTCCCTTACCGCAACGTACAAGGGGCTCCGGTCCCATAGGTGTTCGTGGTGGACAGTTTCCCCCGACATATAGTATACCACCTAACGATTTTGTTTCCCTTATGAGGTAAAAAGAAATTTAATGAACCTGAAAATATCGGCAAAACAACAAGTATTGTTAACCAAGGAAAATAACTCATGATAAAGTGATAAAGACAAGATACGTTTTGACCAGAAAAGCCTTTGCTCAATTATTTCGAGCACAGGCTTCTTCGGTAAAGAAGAATCAGACGATTCGAGTGAAGTTTTTTGTAACGTATCAATAAGATAGAGCCATGCTACGTGTTGTTTCAGGCCCTAAATGAACACGGACACTTAAAAAATCTGTCGGGCAGGCAGATTCACATCTCTTACAACCCACACAATCTTCGGTTCTCGGTGCGGAAGCAATTTGCTTGGCTTTACATCCATCCCAGGGTATCATTTCTAATACATCTGTTGGACAAGCTCGTACACATTGAGTGCATCCTATACATGTATCGTTAATTTTTACGGAATGTGACATTGGATCTATAAATTTTTCTTTTCAACATAAAATTTTTCGATCTGGTAAAAATGAAATTAGTACTATATGAGTCATATGTATTGTAGACACCAGACGAAGCAATGGTTTATCCAAACTTCAAAAATAAAAATCTATTTTTTAATATGTTTGTGAGAAAGCATGAAGAGAGCCAAGAGACTTTAATTTTGGATTTCAACAATAAGAAATAAGAAAGAATTTTACGAATTGTACAGACGAATTCGAATTAGCCAATAAATTGGCTATCGTCTTTTCAGTATAAATTATTGCAATATTCAAATTGCAATATCAATGAACTACAAATACAAAAATTCATTTAAGTGAAAAAGAATACTATGCAAAGCAAAAATCTACTAAAAATGGATATTATCAAATAATACTAAGAAAAGAGTATTGATTTCTATTTATTTTAATATGTGCGCCTTTGCTTAGAGGATTCTATGTCTAATTATTCAAAAGTCTAATTATTCAATAAATTAGATTGATTGATACGAGTGGATTTCCTATTACGATGGATGGAAGAAAGAATGTATAGTCCAATAGCGGCTTCAGCAGCCGCAAGGGCTATAACAAAAATTGCGAAAATATCTCCTTTTTAATTGGCGACTATCAAATAGATCAGAAAATGTTACGAGATTTAGATTAATTGAATTCAGTATAAGTTCAAGACATATTAGAGCTCTAACCATGTTTCGGCTTGTGATCAATCCATAGATACCAATCGAAAATAAATGGACACTAAAAAAAAGTACATGCTCAAACATCATTAACTAACTCCTTATCAATCTCGATTCATTTCAATACGAGGGCAAGAATTGAACCGATTCAATTAATTACAATAGAACAATTACATAACAAAAGAGAAAATAAAGGAGGTATTTGTCGGGAGTAGATGGGTTTTACTAAATCAAAATTGTGATTCTTTAGTTATTTATTTTAGATTTGCAATTCTTATAATTTGTACTTTTTCTAAGTTTTCTTATTGCCGAGCCATAGTAATTGCACCTATTAAAGAAACTAGAAGAATTATGGAAATGAGTTCAAATGGAATATAAAAATCGGTTGCTAAATGAATTCCAATTTGTTGAACATTATTTATGAGACCCTGTTCTACTATTTGGTTTAATCTTGTAGTCCAAAGAATTCCATACCATGACGTATCTGGGATAGTAGTCATTAGTGAAAAAACAATAGTTATACAAACGAGGGAAGTGAACCCATCTCCAATAGTCCAATAATTCTTATCTTTAGACCATTCTGAGCCATTTACGAACATTACAGCGAATATGATCAAGATATTTATGGCTCCCACATAAATAAGAAGTTGTGCGACAGCTACAAAGTAGGAATTTAATAAAAATTAGAATAAGGATACACAAACAAGAACTAATCCCAGCGAAAAGGCAGAATAAATGGGGTTGGTAAGTAATACTACTCCTAGACCCCCTAGTAGAAGAACAAATCCCCCAAATAGCATAAGAATCTCATGTATTGGTCCAGGTAAATCCATTATGGATAAAAAGAAATTAATAGTATAAAATTTTTCATGAACTGACTAAAACTAAAGGATTTAAGGAAGGCAAAAAGGATTAGGGTATTTTTTTTGTTTAAACTGTATAGTTAGAAATTATATTATATCACGAAAATCTAGTCTGATTTAAAATAAGAAAGAATTTCCAATAAGCAGTAGTTATTCGTTTTTTATAGTTTAATTTTATAGTTTAATAAAGAATTATTAGATTTTATAACAAAAAGACAAGATCAAAGTTTAGTAATCAGTAATCGTTCTTGAATTCGAAGATTTTTCTTTGTTTATTTTACTTTCAGACGAATTCCTAATTGTTTGAATTGTGTAATCTCCCATTATGGAGATTGGTAACCGACTTAAAGCAATTTGATTGTAATTCAATTCATGACGATCATAGGTAGAAAGTTCATATTCTTCAGTCATTGATAAACAGCTTGTTGGACAGTACTCAACACAATTGCCACAAAATATACAAACTCCGAAATCAATACTATAATTAAGCAATTGTTTTCTTTTAATATCCTTTTCAAATCTCCAATCCACAACAGGTAGATCTATCGGACATACGCGAACACATACTTCACAAGCAATACATTTATCAAATTCAAAGTGGATTCGCCCTCAAAAACGTTCTGGTGTAATTGATTTTTCATAAGGGTAGTGAATCATTATAGGTAAACGATTTGTGTGGGATAAGGTAGTTATGAAACTTTGACCTATGTACCTTGTAGCACGTATTGTTTGTTGACCATAACTCATGAACCCAGTTACCATAGGGAACATATTCATTCTAAATATCTATGAAAAAATATGTTTCTTTCTCTTGTTTGAGAGAGCATTTGTGTTGAAAATATTCTTACTATTATTGTATTATCTTATTTTTAGTGAAACAAGTTGAGAAGAGGTTGTTAATAAGAGATTGCCCAGGGAAATAGGTAAAAGAAATTTCCATCCAAGATTTAATAACTGATCTATTCTCATCCTCGGTAAAGTCCATCTTATTGTGATAGAAATGAAAAGAAATAAATAAGCTTTAGTTAATGTAATAAATATACCCATTGTCATTTCCAAAATTCCAACTGCTTTATTCATTTGGAAAAAATCAAAAAAGGATATATAGGGAATAGATAAATTCCACCCGCCCAAGTAGAGAACTGTTACAAATAAAGAAGAAACTAATAAATTTAGGTAAGAAACAAGATAAAATAAACCATATTTGATACCGGAATATTCAGTTTGGTAACCTGGTACTAATTCTTCCTCCGCTTTTGGTAAATCAAAGGGTAATCTTTCACATTCTGCCAAAGAAGAAATGAAAAAAACCAGAAAACCTATAGGCTGACGCCAAATATTCCATCCAAAAAAAATCGTATTTTGACTGTGCTTCAACTATATCAACTGTACTTGAACTGTTAGATAATCATAGTCGATGATAACATCACAGTTCCCACCGCTATTTCAAAACCGTACATGAAACCTTAGCTTCATACGGCTTCTCTATGATCAGAAAAAGGAAAGGACTGTTTTGTTCCTAGCCCCTGGGGCGTAGATAGAATTAGATAAAATAAAATAGATTTGAAAGACCTCTAAATTAGACCAAAGGAATTCCGTCTGCTAGAATAAGAAAAAGCACTTCCGAATTGATCTCATCCTTTATAATATAATGAAAAAATTTCTTTGTTCAGTAATAACTTAATCTTGGAATAAAACACTTGTTACTTGTTATAGGAATTCAATTAATCAATGGTAAGAGTTGGGTATTAGTTCATGAGCAATTCTGCATGAATATGGATAGAGGAAGGAAATAATTAAAAAAAATCTAGTGCACTCCATATCTTTTTTACTATTCTTCTTTCCCCATGGAGGGGGTATTTAAAAAGAAAAAAAATGGATAAAGGGTTAATTCGTTCTTGATAGCCATTTCCTTAACAAGTGAATGGGAACATACTCTGGATCGGAATCCGAAGAAAGTACTACTTGATAATTTCTACAAATTGCAAGTCCTTATTATGATTCCTTTTATGGGAAAAAATCTCTAATGTTTTCGATTTTCCATTACTAATTCTTTATGCACTTTAGTGTTCCTAACCCTTCACTAACTTTTGGTGGATTGTTCTTATGGATTATTAAGTTATAGTAATAACTAGGAGTATTCTAGTAATGGAATTCCATATCGTGAATCCTTTATTCTTGGCCGCTTCAAGATATGATGAATAATTAAAAAATATCAACCTTGGGATAAAGAGTTTACACTGCTTATGTTTACTTCCACTTTTTTCTTGTACGTAGGAAATGAGATTTTTTCTTTTTACTACAAATTTTTAAGCTGTTTTGTTTCACTCATATAGCTATCTAGTTTAACTAACCAACCCAAATACTAAATAAGAAAAGGAATATAAATAGTTAATGGATTTTATAGGAAAAAGATCCTATTTTAACGAATCACACGTAGAGATATTGCTAGCACACAAAAAGTTAATGGTATTTCATAACTAATGGGTTGAGCAGCAGCTCGTAGACTGCCTGAAAAAGAATATTCATTATTTGAGCTATATCCTGCCATAAGAAGACCAATAGGAGCTATACTTGAAATGGCAATCCATAAAAAACACCAATACTAAGATCGACTAAAACAAAATGATATCCCAAAGGGATAACTAAAAAACTTAATAAAACTGATATGACTGCTATAGAGGGTCCAATGCTAAATAAAGAAATATCTCCTCGGGATGGCAGAATATCTTCTTTAAAAAGTAGCTTAGTCCCATCTGCTATAGCTTGAAGCAGGCCCAGGGGGCCAGCATATTCAGGACCAATACGTTGTTGTATCGACGCGGATATTTCTCTTTCTAACCACACAATTACGAGTACCTCTATTGTTATTCCCAAAAGGAGGGTCAAAATGGGTAGAATCGATATCAGTCCATAGATTTCTTTTAATAATTCAGATTTCGAAAAAGAATTGATAGTTTCTACTTCTACCCTATCTATTATTATTTCAACGATCAACTTCCCCCATAATGATATCTATACTACCTAATATCGTAATGATATCAGCCAATTTCATTTTTTTAACTAGCTGAGGAAGAATTTGCAAATTAATAAACCCGGGTGGACGGATTTTCCATCTCCAGGGGAAAAGGCTATCATCTCCTACTAGATAAATCCCTAATTCACCTTTTGAGGCTTCTACTCTTACATAAAGCTCTTGTCTTGACAATTCAAAATTGGGCGAAGGTTTTTTACCAAGAAATTTATACTCAAAATCATTCCATTCAGAATTCTTTTCTTTCTTAAAGCGTCGGACTTCTAAATTCTCATAAGGTCCTCCAGGAATTTTTTCTACAGATGTTGAATTATTTTGATGGATTCCCTCATTTCACCAACTCGTACTAAATAGCGAGCTAACGAATCCCCTTCTTTTTGCCATTGGACTTTCCAATCAAATTGGTTGTAAGACTCATAAGGATCTACTTTACGAAGATCCCATTGTATTCAAGAAGCTCGTAACATCGGTCCCGATAAGCCCCAATTTACTGCTTCTTCTCCGCTAATAAAACCTACTCCTTTAACTCGCTCTAAAAAAATTGGATTCCGTGTAATAAGTTGTTGATATTCAACAACTCCGCATAAAAAATAATCACAGAAATCCAAACATTTATCGATCCATCCATAAGGTAGATCGGCGGCTACTCCTCCGATGCGAAAGTAATTGTGCATCATTCGCATACCTGTAGCAGCTTCAAATAGATCATATATTAATTCTCTCTCTCTAAAAATATAGAAAAAAGGAGTCTGTGCGCCGAGATCCGCCATAAAAGGTCCAAGCCATAGCAAGTGAGAAGCTATACGGCTTAATTCTAACATAATTACCGTAATATAGCTGTCTCTTTGTGGTATTTGAATATTCTCCAAGAATTCTGGTGCATTTACTGTTATTGCTTCTGTAAACATAGTAGATAAATAATCCCACCTTGTTACATAAGGTAAGTATTGTATAATAGTTCAGTTTTCCACAATTTTTTCCATTCCTCTGTGTAAATAGCCTAATATGGGTTCACAATCAATAACATCCTCACCATCGAGAGTAACGATCAGTCAAAGAACACCATGCATTGATGGGTGTTGAGGGCCCATATTGACTATCATGAGATCTTTTCTTGTAAGCGGCAGACTCATATCGTTTCTTCCTTAATTCATTATTCCATGAAAATGGATTATTCCATGAATTCCTCAAAGCAAGGCTCATCAAAATGAAAAATCTAAGACTACTATTAGACTACTAAAAAAATAATAAAACAAGAAAAAAATTTGAACGATTAAATTACTGCTCCCGAATATTCAACTGACCGATTAATTTATTATAACGTACTCTATTTTTCTTTGCCAAATAAGCGAGCAAACGTCGACGTTTTCCCAAAAGTCTTCGTAGACCTCTTTCCGATGAAATATCTTTTTTGTGTAATTCCAAATGTGAAACAAGTCTCCGTATCTTATTGGTGAAACTGAATACTTGAAATTCAACAGAACCCCTGTTTTCTTATTTTTCTTCTTTAACCATAAATCCAAAAAAAAATCTACCTCCTTTCTTTTTCATGTATTTTTCTGATCAGGAAAAATACAAAATTATGTCAGTTATTTTGAAGTTATTCTAATCTCGTACACACAAAAATTTGCAATTATTCATCAACTACTGGAATTTGGATTTATTTTATCGATGCAAATTGGATTTGGATTGAAGGGTACATTCTTTCTAATATTTTAGATAGAAGAAACATTTCTTCTATCTAAAATATTAGAAAGAATTTTGCTGATTTATTTATTGCTATATGCAATTTATGGAATTGATACACCATTTAATTGATATCATTTAGCAAAATGAAACACAGCATATGCATCCATCTTTTGGCTCGAGAATTTCACGGGCTAGAGATATGGTATAAGAAATAGACTATTAAGTTACTCTAAATGAATTGTGGATACATCTGTATCCTTAACATACTGAAACGATTGTCATTATTCGTATCAAACCAATAGCGATTCATACAAGCTAAATCTTCTAATCAATGGTGGGCTAATAATGAATTTTTTGCATATGTATTAAGACGCTTGGCCTGATTTCGAAATTGTCCAGAGTTTTAGATGTTGTTTTCATTGCAAAATGATGGGTCTCCTTCCATAACTTTCCAATTACGAGTACGAGAATTGAAAGACATGAAAATTCTCAATTCTCTACGGCGTCTAGTAGATAGAAACAAGAAAATCAGAAGCATCTTTCTCTCTATTCACTATCATTCCGCGTCTTCGACTTCTATTAGTTTCTTTTATTCTTTAATGCAATAGCTATAGTTTGACATAAGAATCCATTTCTCAAAGTAATGGAAACCATTCTCTTATAGGAAATGGTTCGAAAATCGCTATTCCACCTTTTAGGGAAAAGTGATACCTGTGAAGATCGTGCATTTCAGTCACATTCAGATCCGTTTTTCGAGTCCATGATATAATACAATATAACCAAATTGGATAGATCTTCCACCTGTTTAGCTAAGAAAGAATAGATACAGAGGTGGATAATAGATCGATATGAAGATCATGAGCTGCCCCATAATGAAACCGCCAGTAGTCGCGAATATCTCCTTGTTCCCTAATCCAAGATTGGAGAAAGAAGATCTAAGAGGGACCTATGGAGATTGTAGTAAGAAATCCATAATAGAGTCCGACCACAACGACCGAATTAATTATCCTCATCGAGAAACTTAGACTACTAAATAGAAAAGATTTGAAAATCATGGCATGGGTCTCCTTTTTTTTCTTTCTTTAGAGTTTTCTATATGCACAATTTCTCGATGTTTCGATGAGAATTTCTTGACTTTCCATATATAGAAAGAGATAGACTATAAATGACATCTCTTATGTCAATAATACCAAAGGGATGGATATTAAATGATAGGAAGTGCTAGGAAGTGAAATAGAATGAAATAGAGCCACTTTGGGCTTCCCCATGAAATGAGGCATGGAACGGAGCCACTACGAAGAAATTATGGGAGTTATGAAAGAAGCTTCGGACTCATATTGTTCATGGGTTGAGAGCGGGAGTTGAACTCAAGGAGGTCGAATCCCCCCTTGTTCCTCAGTAGCTCAGTGGTAGAGCGGTCGGCTGTTAACTGACTAGCTGTAGGTTCGAATCCTACTTGGGGAGATTTTATTCATTCTTTAATGTAAGAATTTTAATGTAAGAATAAAGAATTGAATTAAAGGGCTTGCTTTGACCCTTAGGAGTAGGTAACCCGTTCGCTATCCTTGTTTCTATTTCTATTGCATTCTATCTCATCGTATCACATTCTGTTCTACGATTCCACTTCGACAAAAGGAAAGAGCATAACTAAGTTCAATAGCTTTACGTCCACTATCCCGATCATGATTTTCCTACCCTCAGGGGGAAAGTAAAGGCCCTTCCCCCTTTGGTAGG
>LR738712.1:448094607-448121970 GCA_902687465.1 Secale cereale
AAATAGAAAACAGAAACAGAATTAGAAAAAGAGAAGGGTTACCTGTCCAGCCTGGCGGCCCAGCACTGTTGGCCCAGCCCACTCCTGTAGAGGCCCAGCCCAGCACTGCCTCCTTCAACCTCGTGCCAGAAGGCACGAGGGCGTGTGCCCGCGGCGCGCCAGCACGCGCACGGCCACCGACGGCCACCTCCTGCTTGCCGCTTCACCCTGGACGTCTCTGGCGTCTCCACGCACCCCCCGGACCCCTCTCACTCTCTTCCCGTGTTTCTTCCCTCCCCTGGCTCTCTCCCCTCGCACCACCGAACGGAGCCGTCGCCGCCGCTCGTCGCCACCGCGGCCACCATCGCCCCCTCGCTGCAGCGCCATGCCCGAGAGCTCCGCCGCGTCCTCCTGGTCCTCTCCACCGAGCTACGGGACGCTGGGAGGCTCTGCTTCGCCGTCTCCGCGCTCGTCTTCAACCTCCGGCCGTCGACGGCCTTGCCGTCAATTCGGCACCACTAGGACTTCCCCGGGCTCGATGACCTCCTCGTCGGCATCTCTGTGAGCTCCTGCCCCTTTCCCCCCTCTCCGTTTGCCTTCTTGTGCACCACAGCAACCACGCCGAGCTCAGCTGCACCCGCTGCCGCCACCGCACGTCGCCGTCGTGGCCACAGCCACGTTGGTTTGATTCCGAGCACGCCATCGTCTTCACCGCACTCGCAAAAGCCCGTAGCACCTCCCCACGCACCTCGCCATGCCTCATAGCGACGGCTTCGACCTCGCCCGAACTCCGGCGACCGCCAAGATCGTCGCCGGCGATAACTCCGGCCACCCCAGCCTCCACCATCGCCAGCGTTGGATGCGCCACTCCGCCCTCTTCCTGTAGCTGCTCCCTGCGCGCCAAAAGAGCCCTTGTAGGTGAAACCCGACGTGCTCCGCCGCGTCTAGCCTCACCGGCGGCTAAACGCCGGCGAGTTGACCGCCTTGACCGACGAGGTTTGACCCCTCTCACTCACTGACTTGTGGGCCAGCCCTTGACTAGTACTCCCTCCATCCCAAAATAAGTGGTGCAAAAGTGACTCAACTTTGTACTAAAGTTAGTACAAAGTTGAGTCACTTTTGCGTCACTTATTTTGGGACGGAGGGAGTATTAGTTTAGGTTTTTAGTTAAGTTTTAAATTTTGTCATTAGTTTAAGTAGACACTGACAGGTGGGCCCAGTGCCCTCTAAATTTAGATTAGTGCTAATTTGCAATTAGTTAGCCTTTGACTCACTGACATGTGGGCCCCGCCCGGCTAACTAAACCGTGTTAGTGCTAATTAAGTTAGTTTAGTAGTTGTGCCACTGACCTGTGGGACCCACAGGTCAGGTTTGACCCGAACAACCCCTGTTGACCTGCTGACGTCAGCATGTGGTCATGCTGACGCAGTAAAGTGTTTCTGGATTTTAAAATCAATCTTAAATGATTTATGAATTCCAGAAAATGATTTAAACTTTTAAAAATCATATAAAATCAACCGTAGCTCAGATGAAAATAATTTATATATGAAAAATGATCAGAAAAATCCAAGGAATCGGTTTATGGCACTTTCATGCATGTTTGAACAAGTTAAGCCTGCTGATCAGGTCAAATCAATTAAATGGCATTTAAATAATCACATATGAAGTTTAAATTTGAACCTTTGGTTCAAACCAACTTCATTTAACATGACTGCTAGTTGCATTAGCTCAATCAACAGCATATTGCCATATCATGATCATGCATCATATTGTCGCATTGCATTGATTGTGTTCTCTCTTGTTTGCCGGTGCTTGTCCCCTTTCAGTAGACGTGTTCCGACGATGTGTTCGATGACACCGATGAAGACCCAATGTTATCTTCAGAAGTGCCAGGCAAGCAAAACCCCATTGAGCATTCCGATACAATCCTACTCTCTCGCTCTTGCTCTCTTTTACTGCATTAGGACAACAACGCTTCAATTGTTACCTGCTGCGGTAGTTGAACCCCTTTCCACTTCATGACCCGTCATTGCCACAGTAAATAGTTGAAACCCACTAGTATGAGTAGGAGTTGTTTGAGCCATGTTGTGCCTACTCATTGATGCTTTATGGTTATGCCTGTTATTGCTTAGAGTTGTGTCAGATCTGATTCATCGGGGATGAATTGGAATGTGGTGAACATGTCCTACTTTTGAGAGCTAAGTGTGTGAACACGATTTGGTAAAGGTAGCGATGAGAGGCCATGTAGGAGTACATGGTGGGATGTCTCATTGAAGCCGTCCTCAGGAACTGAGTTCTGTGTTGGTTGATCCATGAAACAGCTACTACCACACATTGGGCCCTGAAATATGACCCCGCTCGACTTATTGACTGCCCTTGTTCTCTGTCCAAGAGTTGCAACTAGTTTCTGGTGTTTGTAGTTTACTGGAGGTCGTGCGCAGTGCTGACCCTCGGGGTGGGCTGTGACACGGCAGGTACGTGGCATAGTGTACCGATCGCCCGTTTGGTGACGCGGGAACCCTGTACACATCGTTTGGGGCCGTGAGTGACACCCCGGCCGGATCTCCCCACGGATGGAACCCAAATAGGCGATAAACCTGGACGAGAGACTTGAGTGGTTGTTTAGGTCGTGGTCTACACCCACGTCGTCTTTCGCTTGAAGTCTGCCGAGCACATGTCGTGTGCAGACGCTAAGTGGTGGAAACATGTGTGAAGAAGTACACCCCTGTAGGGTTTATATATATGATCTATTCGAATAGCCGTGTCCGCGGTAATGGACTTCTGGGTTGCCTATAACAGTTCATAGACAAGTGAAGTGGATACTCTAAAACACGTAAGATAAGCGTGAGTACTATGGATGGCCTTCTCGTAGGGAGACGGAAGCGGATCCATAGTGGCGTATTGATTGGTGAATATGTGGACTCGTGTGCGCCACCTCAAAAGAGTTGCTTGCAGTCATAGTTTAGGATAGCCACCGAGTCAAAGCTGGCTTACTGCAGTCAAACTCCACCACCCCCTTTTGTTGATACTGATGCATATGTAGCTAGTTCTGATGTAAGTCTTGCTGAGTACCTTTGTACTCACGTTTGCTTAATTTATGTCTTTGCAGAGAGACCTCAGTCTCGCTAGTGGTTCCACGTGGACTTCGACGTTTAGCTTGTTACCTCAGCTACGATCTTGTACCCTTGGGAGGGTCTTGTAGATAGTCAGGCTCCTCAGCCTTTTTCATTTGTAGTCGTCTGTACTCAGACATGTTATGCTTCCGTTGCCTGTATGCTCTGTATGCTGGGTCATGTGACCTCTGTTTGTAATAAATGCTATGCTGGCTCTTCTGGGCCTTATCTATATGAGTTGTTGAGTTGTGTTGTGATGCCATGTTGTACAACACATACTTGCATGTTATGCGTACGTGTAATGTGTATTGCTATGTATGGGATCCGACACCTAGTTGTTTACCTTTGGTAGCCTATCTTACAGAGAAATGTCTCCTAGTGCTTCCACAGAGCCTTGGTAGCTTGCTACTGCTCCGGAACACTTAGGCTGGCCGGCATGTGTCCTTCTTCATTCCTGTGTCTGTCCCTTAGGGGAAATGTCACGTGTTGTTCCTTTAAGTCTTTGTAGCTTGCTACGACTTGGGTTCATATGTTGATGACCGACACGTTCGTTGCTGGGTCATGTATGCATGTCTCTGTAATTTGGTGCCACTTTTGGTTTATAACTAGTCATGTCGGCCCGGGTTCTCCGTCATACGGATGCTAGCGACACTATCATATACGTGTGCTAAAATGCGCAAACGGTCCCGGGCCAGGTAAGGTGGCACCCGTGGGGATACCGTGCGTGAGGCCACAAAGTGATATGATGTGTTACATGCTAGACCTGTGTGAGTTAGGATCGGGGTCCTGACAGCTTTGGTATCAGAGCCTGACTGCCTGTAGGATTAGTAAGCCAAACTGGTCGAAGTTGTGTCTAGAAACTATTTAGTTATATAAGGGAATTGATTGTGGAAGGGAACGTAAGGCTCTTTTTACTCCTTACCTTATGACCTTCTGATCTGAGTCACCTTCTTCTTTCTACGGGGATTATGAACTAGGATTCTCATTCTATTTATCAGGATCACGTTAATTGTGGATTCAACCCTCAGTTTAGTTTCTACTACTTCTGTTGGTTCAACTGTTGGTCTCAGAACCTTGACATTATGATGTTAAGTGGATATGCTACCCTTTTTGCTTGGATCTCAAAAGTATTTTCGAGCATTTGCAGCCGTTATGCTGTCCGAGTCATCCCAGGTCTCTAAATAATCTGATGCATTTGCAAATCATTCCTACCTGTTCTTAATGTTCTTTTAGGCTAGATTAACCACACTAGACGGTGAGTTGTGGTACTCTGTTACCTCGACACATATGTTGGAGTTATTATTATGACCCTAAGTATCTTAGAAGATCACCCAGTAATCCAGCAATGTTTTATATTCCAGTGTGATGATTTTGGCCATCATTCTCGAAAGCATCCCGTGATGCTATTTAGTTGGTAGGTATTCTATTCATGGGTTCTTGAACCCGAGCTTCACCCTACTTACTTCATGTTGATAGTATTTGCTCGTTCCTTTAGGATATTAGTAACCTTGTGATAGTCCTCGAGGTCCGTGGTTATCGTTCTTCCAATACCATGAACCATCTTGGCAGAAGTTCTCCCGAACCAAAAGATCACAACCAGAGTGCTCCTGAGTGGTACTCCATTCATATTGTGACTCTGCCAGTCCTACCTTTCTGCATGGGTTATCCAGAAGAAATATGTGGAACTCGTTCGACATACTAACCTATGCATCCACAACTCAGAAAGATATATGTTCCTTTGAGTTGTCCCTTTTCAGTTGTTTTATGACCTTCGTCTATCAGTTGATAGTCAGGAGTAGTCGTGCACTTCTGTTCATCGATGTCTTTTAATCTTGTGGTCCATCAAGCCATTCTATTCTGGAATGACGAGGAGAAACAAACTCCAGTACCTTATCCATATCCAGGATTGGGTCAAAGAAGTTGTACTTCGCAGATAAGGAACGCTAATCCAGCTTCTAAACTGTTCTATCCTGGAGTATTACCATCTTTATGTCAAGAATGTCATGAGAATTGCACCACCTCCTATGAAATTTTGATAAGGTGATACTTCTCGCCATTATCTTTCATTCCTCGGTCTCCGTGTTATCGTAGCCGGAATACCGACAAGTGAATTGTGATGTGTGAAATCAATACCCCTAGCAATCTCGTTGCTTGGCGGTTAAAGGACAACAATTTCATTCTTAGTGTGTTGGTTACTAATCACCATTCTAAGATTGACCGTGCTACCTAGTCCATTTTTCTGGTGCACTCATTGATCAATGAGTTAGGATTGCATAAATCCCTCATCCTTTTGATCATATCGTCTTGTCCTGAAAAGCAAGATTGTTCTCGAGCTGAATAACATGTCGGTGGTTCGTGATTTTCCGAATATCTTATCGGAAGTATTACCGGGTTGTTCCCTGACTGTTATGTTGAGCTCGTGATCAAGTTGGTTTCTTATAAACCACCACTTCTCCAAGAATCTGTGTGGGATACCCCGAACTAGTTGGTTAATCTAAACAACAACTTGGAGAGTTGGAAGATAAAAGCTTAACCCACATAGCTCACTCCAAAGGGACATCTTGTGTGTGTATTGAATATAGATGATATCTTCTCCAATTGATCCCCGTGATTATTTGTGGATATATTGTCTTGTCGAAACTTTGATTTGAGTATGGGTTATCGTCAAGTCAAATCAGAACCAACGATATTCGTAATGTTGTCTTACTCATGGTCGTTCCCTTGAGCATACACCATTATATCTTTTGGGTCTGACCAATGCTATCACTTTGGTCACATTGTCATTGAATTCCATCTATATGGAAACCTGGATGAATTGTTGTTGAGCCCATCAGCAACATTGTTATCTTCTCCATGATCTATGTTGAACATCGAGCTAGTATTGGAAACTTTTATAAGCATTATCTTCATGACCCGTTCATGAAGCATATGTACGGAAGAAAGAAGTGACTTCCTCGAATTCATGTGCATTTGATGCAAGTTGCCGCCGTGAATTCGAGAAAGCATGTTTTTACCTCCTCTGGAGTCATCCCAAGTCAGTCATGCATACGTGCGAAGTATTCTATGGTCTGATAGACTGATCATGTTCATTCTGTATGTATCCCTAGCACACCAAGCCATTGATTGATTTGTTCAAAGAAAAGAAGTTCAAATGCTATTCCCAAAGGGCCCGGACAGACATGCACAAGACTTCTTTATCTCCAATGATGATTCCCAATCTGAACTCGATAGTATTTTATTATAAGACTACTTTGTGGTCACGTTTGTCTGGGACAACGTGTTCACAGGTACGTAGCAGAAGTAGCTCATGTTTTGGAGCTTTCTATCGTAGTTCACTCCCCGAGAATTTCGCAACGCCATCTCGTCGATTTGTGTTGCAAACTTTCGTTTCCAGACATGACGTCTGGAATATCCTGACATAAACCAGAACTGAATCTCAGGCAGCAATGATGGTTGGAACATTTTCTAAGAACTATACTACTGGTCTCCTGATAACCGGTAAAGTGGATGTTGTGGCCAACACACCCAGCCGGAAGACCTATTGTTGTAGAATCTTGATTGAAGAAGTTGGCCACCTCCCCATAAGGATTTCGTAGGAATTACTCCCTAGTTGTTCCTTATGGATCTTTGTGCTCCTGAAGTCCGACCTTTTACTTGACGTTCTAGGTACCAAACCATTTTAATAAATGGATTGCACTAGCACGTCAAGGAGAACATTAGAAGCGGAGTGCTAAATGTCTCTCGGTCGATCATCCAGATTTCGTCCCCTTGGCCTCGCCAAGGTGGAATCCTAGAAGGTGTTATCTTCCTTTGCATCTGAATCATCCATCATTGTTCATCATGGTAGTATGTGATGTTGCCAGGATCCTTGACACGGATATTGGTAAAACCTTGATGAATATGGAAATGCTCAAGTTCTTGAGAGCACGCACAAGCACTAGGTGTTATCCTCGACACTAATCGGGATTGCTCCCCGTGTTCTTGGTTATGTTGTAACCTCTCAAAGAGCAATTTACTCTCTACTGTTGGGTTTCTTCCCAGTTATTAGAATCATTCCCAGCATTTGCATTTTGTTCCCAGCTTGCACCGCCAATGTGCCAATTTTCCATGGGTTGCCATTCTCAGCATCTGCTATTCAGGATTATCTTCAAAAGTGGTCCTACCATGGGTCCCATCCATTTCTGATAATAAGCAAAATTAACCTTGGCATTGTCTTTTACAAGGCAGTCCACATCATCCATTCTAGATGGAGATTGTCATTCTTTCGGACTCCATCAAATGATCGATTGTGATTTGCCTTAGGCTGGTATAGAGGATTTCAATGATCTCTATATCAAAAGTAATTCTTTTTGCCACTTAAGGGAATAACTCTACGAGTCACCTTCTCTAAGGTGCCCCGTCTGGTGGTATCGATCACCATCTTCTTAGGTGTGGAATTATTGCCACTAGGTGATCCTTCATCGTTTGTTTCACTCCATTCCCCCGGAGGTGTACTCCGTGTCTCATCTCAAGAGATTTTTCGACGTCTCAATCCATGAGTTGATCTTGAATTGCTCGATCTTCGAGAAGATCAAATCCTGTAGAATTCACTTTCCTTTGTTGTCGTGTTGGATGAAGCTTTGAAATCAAAGATGCCAAGATCTACATGATGCAATGAATCAACAATTTCGCGGAGGAAAACTGGATCGAGAAGATTGTGTTAGTTAGTGTCCCCTCTGATTTCTTACCCTATGCTCGAATCTCAGGACGAGATTCTTGTTTAGTGGGGGTGAGTTGTCACATCCCCAGCTTCACCTTGCATTAGGATAGCACCTGTCTGTTGCATCATGTTTATTTTGAAAGGAAACCTGAAATGGGGATGCTCAAACCCTAGCACTAAATGAATTTAACTAGGGTCAAATTAAAATCTTTTTCAATGAACCCAAAATGCCCCTTGGAAAAGTTCATCATTTTTGGATTGATTAAAAACCTCTGCCAAAAATGTTGCACATATTTCTAGGACCATTCTGGATTTTTGAATTAAATCATATCTTACTTGCATTTGGGCATTTAAATTTTATATACTAATTTAAATGCTCAAATAATCATAAGCTAAAATGTTTACTGTTGGATTTATTCTAAACAGTAGCCATGCTTGGTTTCATGATTTTTGAGTGTGCCTAAGTATTTTTAATAAAGCCCAGAACAAAGTAACAAAATAGAAAACAGAAGATAAAATAGAAAAGAGAAACAAAATTAGAAAAAGAGAAGGGTTACCTGTCCAGCCTGGCGGCCCAGCACTGTTGGCCCAGCCCACTCCTGTAGAGGCCCAGCCCAGCACTGTCTCCACGCACCCCCCGGACCCCTCTCACTCTCTTCCCATGTTTCTTCCCTCCCCTGGCCCTCTCCCCTCACACCACCGAACGGAGCCGTCGCCACCGCTCGTCACCACTGCGGCCACCATCGCCCCCTCGCTACAGCGCCATGACCGAGAGCTCCGCCGCGTCCTCCTGGTCCTCTCCACCGAGCTACGGGACGCAGGGAGGCTCTGCTTCGCCGTCTCCGCGCTCGTCTTCAACCTCCGGCCGTCGACGGCCTTGCCGTCGATTCGGCACCACCAGGACCTCCCCGGGCTCGATGACCTCCTCATCGGCATCTCTGTGAGCTCCTGCCCCTTTCCCCCCTCTCCGTTTGCCTTCTTGTGCACCACAGCAACCACGCCGAGCTCAGCCACACCCGCCGCCGCCACCGCACGTCGCCGTCGTGGCCACAACCACGTTGGTTTGATTCTGAGCACGCCATCGTCTTCACCGCACTCGCAGAAGCCCGTAGCACCTCCCCACGCACCTCGCCATGCCTCATAGCGACGGCTTCGACCTCGCCCGAACTCCGGCGACCGCCAAGATCGTCGCCGGCGATAACTCCGGCCACCCCAGCCTCCGCCAACGCTAGCGTTGGATGCGCCACTCCGCCCTCTTCCCGTAGCTGCTCCCTGCGCGCCAAAAGAGCCCCTGTAGGTGAAACCCGACGCGCTCCGCCGCGTCTAGCCTCGCCGGCGGCTAAACGCCGACGAGTTGACCGCCTTGACCGACGAGGTTTGACCCCTCTCACTCACTGACTTGTGGGCCAGCCCTTGACTAGTATTAGTTTAGGTTTTTAGTTAAGTTTTAAATTCTGTCATTAGTTTAAGTAGACACTGACAGGTGGGCCCACTGCCATCTAAATTTAGATTAGTGCTAATTTGCAATTAGTTAGCCTTTGACTCACTAACATGTGGGCCCCGCCCGGCTAACTAAATTGGGTTAGTGCTAATTAAGTTAGTTTAGTAGTTGTGCCACTGACCTGTGGGACCCATAGGTCAGGTTTGACCCGAACAGCCCCTGTTGACCTGCTGACGTCAGCATGTGGTCATGCTGACGCAGTAAAGTGTTTCTGGATTTTAAAATAAATCTTAAATGATTTATGAATTCCAGAAAATGCTTTAAACTTTTAAAAATCATATAAAATCAACCGTGGCTCAGATGAAAATAATTTATATATGAAAAATGATCAGAAAAATCCAAGGAATCTGTTTATGGCACTTTCATGCATGTTTGAACAAGCTAAGCCTGCTGATCAGGTCAAATCAATTAAATGGCATTTAAATAATCACATATGAAGTTTGAATTTGAACCTTTGGTTCAAACCAACTTCATTTAACATGATTGCTAGTTGCATTAGCTCAATCAACAGCATATTGCCATATCATGATCATGCATCATATTGTCGCATTGCATTGATTGTGTTCTCTCTTCTTTGCCGGTGCTTGTCCCCTTTCAGTAGACGTGTTCCGACGATGTGTTCGATGACACCGATGAAGACCCAATGTTATCTTCAGAAGTGCCAGGCAAGCAAAACCCCATTGAGCATTCCGATACAATCCCACTCTCTCGCTCTTGATCTCTTTTACTGCATTAGGACAACAACGCTTCAATTGTTACCTGCTGCGGTAGTTGAACCCCTTTCCACTGCATGACCCGTCATTGCCATAGTAAATAGTTGAAACCCACTAGTATGAGTAGGAGTTGTTTGAGCCATGTTGTGCCTACTCATTGATGCTTTCTGGTTATGCCTGCTATTGCTTAGAGTTGTGTCAGATCTGATTCATCGAGGATGAATTGGAATGTGGTGAACATGTCCTACTGTTGAGAGCTAAGTGTGTGAACACGATTTGGTAAAGGTAGCGATGAGAGGCCATGTAGGAGTACATGGTGGGTTGTCTCATTGAAGGCGTCCTCAGGAACTGAGTTCTGTGTTGGTTGATCCATGAAATAGCTACTACCACACATTGGGACCTGAAATATGCCCCGCTCGACTTATTGACTGCCCTTGTTATCTGTCCAGGAGTTGCAACTAGTTTCTGGTGTTTGTAGTTTACTGGAGGTCGTGCGCAGTGCTGACGCTCGGGGTGGGCTGTGACACGGCAGGTACATGGCACGGTGTACCGGACGCCCGTTTGGTGACGCGGGAACCCTGTACACATCGTTTGGGGGCGTGAGCGACACCCCGGCCGGATCTCCCCATGGATGGAACCCAAATAGGCGATAAACCTGGACGAGAGACTTGAGTGGTTGGTTAGGTCGTGGTCTACACCCACGTCGGCTTTCGCTTGAAGTCTGCCGAGCACATGTCGTGTGCAGACGCTAAGTGGTGGAAACATGTGTGAAGAAGTGCACCCCTGCAGGGTTTATATATATGATCTATTCGAATAGCCGTGTCCGCGGTAATGGACTTCTGGGTTGCCTATAACAGTTCATAGACAAGTGAAAGTGCATACTCTAAAACACGCAAGATAAGCGTGAGTACTATGGATGGCCTTCTCGTAGGGAGACGGGAGCGGATCCATAGTGGCGTATTGATTGGTGAATATGTGGACTCGTGTGGGCCACCTCAAAAGAGTTGCTTGCAGTAATAGTATAGGATAGCCACCGAGTCAAAGCTGGCTTGCTGCAGTCAAACTTGACCACCCCCTTTTGTTGATACTGATGCATATGTAGCTAGTTCTGATGTAAGTCTTGCTGAGTTCCTTTGTACTCACATTTGCTTAATTTATGTTTTTGCAGAGAGACCTCAGTCTCGCTAGTGGTTCCGCGTGGACTTCGACGTTTAGCTTGTTACCTCAGCTACGATCTTGTACCCTTGGGAGGGTCTTGTAGATAGTCAGGCTCCTCAGCCTTTTTCATTTGTAGTCGTCTGTACGCAGACATGTTATGCTTCCGTTGCCTATATGCTCTGTATGTTGGGTCATGTGACCTCTGTTTGTAATAAATGCTATGCTGGCTCTTCTGGGCCTTATCTATATGAGTTGTTGAGTTGTGTTGTGATGCCATGTTGTACAACACATACTTGCATGTTATGCGTACGTGTAATGTGTATTGCTATGTGTGGGATCCGACACCAAGTTGTTTACCTTTGGTAGCCTATCTTACAGAGAAATGTCTCCTAGTGCTTCCACTGAGCCTTGGTAGCTTGCTACTGCTCCGGAACACTTAGGCTGGCCGGCATGTGTCCTTCTTCGTTCCTGTGTCTGTCCCTTAGGGGAAATGTCACGCGTTGTTCCTTTAAGTCCTTGTAGCTTGCTACGACTGGGGTTCATACGTTGATGACCGACACGTTCGTTGCTGGGTCATGTATGCTTGTCTCTGTAATTTAGTGCCACTTTTGGTTTATAAGTAGTCATGTCGGCCCGGGTTCTCCGTCATACGGATGCTAGCGACACTATCATATACGTGTGCCAAAATGCGCAAACGGTCCCGGGCCAGGTAAGGTGGCACCTGTGGGGATACCGTGCGTGACGCCGCAAAGTGATATGATGTGTTACAGGCTAGACCTGTGTGACTTAGGATCGGGGTCCTGACATTGTCTTAGTAGAGTCTTTCAGTGGCATGTTTCAGTCCTCTTCCCCATTACTTAGAAAAAGTTAGCCACCGGTTCAGGTACAAGATACTATCATTACCGCCTGGACAATTAGACAGCCAACCCGTAATCGCAACGACCCAATTGCAAGAGCGGAGCTCTACCAACTGAGCTATATCCCCCCCCCCCGAGCCAAGTGGAGTATGCATGAAAGAGTCTGATGCTTCTTCTATTCTTTTCCCTGGCGCAGCTGGGCCATCCTCGACTTGAACCAGAGACCTCGCCCGTGAAGTAAATCATCGCCCCTACGATCCAACCAATTGGGAGAGAATCAATAGACTCCTTTTCGGGAGCGATTCATCCTTCCCGAACGCAGCATACATGTCACATCCCTAGTTTAGTACTTGCATTAGGACTAGCTAAAGTGTGCATCATGTTTACTTATCATAGAAACTTGAAATGGGAATGACAGAAACCCCGGCACCCCTCTTCTAACAACTAGGGTTTGATAAAATCTTTTCCAATGTACCCAAAATGCCCTTCAAAAATGTTCATCATTTCTGCCTTGGTCCTAAACCTCTGCTAAAAATGGTGCACAATTTTCTAGGACATCTAAGGTCTTTCGATTAAATCATATGGTATTTTCATTTGGGCATTTAAATACTATAAAATATTTGAAATGCTCAAATAATCATAAACTATAATGTTCCATGCTGTTCATATTATATACAGTGGGCATGACAAGTTTTATGAGTTATAAAAATGTTATGGCATTTTTATTAATTAAACAAAGTTGCAAAAGAAATGACATAGAAAATAAATAGGAAAAAGGAGAGAGAAAAGGAGTTACCTGGCGCCCCACCCGGCCCACCTGCCGGCCCAGCCCAGCTGCCGCTCCAGCGAGCTGCTTGGCTTGGCCAGGCCGGTAGGCAGGTGCTCGACGGCGGCCGCAGCACACGCCACGTAGCTGCCCGCCGCCCTACTACCTCCCCTCGCCGCCCTGGAGGCCTGGATCGATCGTACACCTCGCCCCCGACCTCGCAGACACCCCCCACTCTCCCCAGCTCCTCTCCTTCGCCCTCCCCGCACCATGGCCGACGCCGCCGTGCTCGCACCGTCGTAGTAGCCGCGCCCACCGTCGTCCCTGAGCCCCGTCGCCGTGTCCGTCGTCTCCGCCGTCCACGACTACTTCGAGCAGGCCTAGCCCCGAGCGCTCGCCCGCCCTAGAGACGCCCCCGACCCCTTCTTCCCCAACTCCGGCCGCGGAGATCCCCCTCGCCGTCCCGCTCAGCTCCGACCACCCCCAAGCTCGCTCCGGCGTCTGCTGCAACCCCTGTGAGCCCAGCTTCGTCCTCGCCCTCCCCGTTGGCTCTCTACTACCCTGGAACGCACCGCCCGAAGCTCACCTGCACGCACCGCCGCGGAGCTCGTCGCCGACGAGGCTCCGGCCATCCATTGGTCCGGCCACCGTGCCTATCAGCTTCACCGTCACGCGTAGGTGCTGTAGGACCACTCCACGCTCCTCCACGAGCACCGCACAGTTGTTTTCGACTTCACCGAACTCCGACAGCCATTGGACTCGTCACCGGCGTCATCTCCGGCGACCCCGAGGCCAGCCACCACCTCCACTCGATGCGGTTTGCCTCCAGCTAACCGTAGGTGTGCTCCGCCGTCGTTTTGGTAGCCGGAGCACGAAACCCGCACCTCACCGCCGTGTTTGGCCTCGCCGGCGGCTAAACGCCGGTGAGTTGGACCTGTTTGACCACGGGTTTGGCCCCCCTGGGTCACTGACATGTGGGCCCTGCCTGCAAGTCAAACCTAGTTTAGGTGTTAATTTAATTCTAATTAGTTAATTAGTTAACTGTGACACTGACCAGTGGGTCCCACTGGTCAGGTTTGACTTGGGCCGCCCTGTTGACTGACTGACGTCAGCATGATGTCATGCTGACACAGTAAAGGATTTTCTGGGAGTTTTAGATTTAAAAATAATTCAGGAAATTCCAGAAAATGTCTAAACTTCAAAAAATCATATAAATTCAACAGTAGCTCAGATGGAAAAGATTTATATATGAAAAATGATCAGAAAAATCCAATCTTTCAAATGGTTCTGGTTTCATGCATGTTTGAGCAAGTTAACCTTGCTGTATACATTAAAACATGATAATGCACTAATTTAAATAATAGTTAAAGTGCCAATTTGAATCTTTGATTCAAATAGGCTCAAACCCTTCTGGTTATAGTTGCATTAGCCCAACACACATGCATCTTGCTATGTCATGAGCATGCATCATATTGTTGCATTTGTCTGTTTAATGATTGTATCGCCGGTATTCTCTGTGTTAGGTCCTGCTCCCGAGGATACTGCTGCGTATCCAGTTGAAGAGCAGTACCCGACAACCACTTTGTCAGGCAAGCAATCATTGATCATTCCGATACAAACCCAATCTTCTCGCTCCTGCTCTCTTTTACTGCATTAAGGCAACAGCGTGTGAACTGCTACTTGCTGCGGTAGTTGAACCCTATTCCCTTGCATGACCTGTCATTGCCACAGTAAATAGTTGAAACCCACTAGCATGTGTAGGAGTTGATTGAGCCATGTGATGTGTGATCCACCATGCTATTTGTTTATGTTGCCTGCTATGCTTAGAGTTGTGTCTGGTCTGGTTCATCTGGGTGATGGATCAGAGTGAAATGATCATACCGATAAAGAGAAGGAAGTGTGGAATACGCTTGGTTAAGGTATCGATGAAAGGCCATGTAGGAGTACGTGGTGGGTTGTCTCATTGGAACCGTCCATAGGACCCGAGATCTGTATGTGTGGTTCAAGTTCCAGTTACTACCATGCATTGGGCCCGAAACCAATGGACCCTCTCGGCTTATTAATTACCCTCGATCTCTGTCCAGGAGTTGCAACTAGTTTCTGGTGTTTATAGTTTACTGGAGGTCGTGCACAGCGCTGACCCTCGGGGTGGGTTGTGATGCGACAGGTACGTGGCACGGTGTACCGGTTGCCCGTTTGGTGACTCGGGAACCCTGTACACATCGTTTGGGGCCGTGAGCGACACCCCGCCCGGATCTCCCCACGGATGGAACCCAAATAGGCGATAAACCTGGACAAGAGACTTGAGTAGTTAGTCAGGTCGGGGCCGACACCCTCGCTGGGCTTCCGCTTGAAGGTTGCCGAGTACATGTCGAGTAAATGGCGATAAGTGGTGAAAGCGTGTGTGAAGAGGTACACCCCTGCAGGGTTATCAATCTATTCGAATAGCCGTTGTTCGTGGTACGGACTACTTGGTTACTCTTACAGTTCATAGACAAGTTGATGGATTCTACTAAAAGCCTCAAGATAAGTGTGAGTGCCGTGGATGGCCCTTCCGTAGGATGACGGAAGAGGATCCTCGGTAGTGTATTGTTGTGGTGAGTAGAGGACTCATGTTCGAAATAACATCTTGCAATCCGTTGAGAGTTGTAGTATAGGTTAGCCAAGAGTCAAAGCTGGCTTTCTGCTATGAACTCCACTACCCCCTTTGATAATGTTGCATGTATGATAGATTCTGTGGTAAGACTTGCTGAGTATCTTTGTACTCATGTTTGCTTAATAACTGTTGCAGAGGAGAACCCTGCCCCTGCTGATGGGTTCTACATAGACGTTGACGTCGACGAGTAGCTTGACACCCAGACGGAGATCTGGAGCTTGTGAAGGGCCTTGTAGATAGTCAGGCTACACCAAGCCTGTTTTATTTTCTAAGTTGTCTGTACTCAGACATGTAGCTTCCGCTTGTGCTTGTATGACTGTATGACTTGAGTGTTGGGTCATGTGACCCCTACCTGTATGGATATGTTATGTATGGCTCTTGGAGCCTCTTAAATAAAGTACTTTGAGTCATAGAGTTCTGTTGTGATGCAATGTTGTATTTGCACATATTGAGCATATTGTGTGTATGGTTGAAATGCTTGGTATGTGTGGGATCCGACACCTAGTTGTTTTCCTTTGGTAGCCTACCTTACAGGGAAATGTCTCCTAGTGATTCCAAATGAGCCTTGGTAGCTTGCTACTGCTCGGAACACGTAGGCTGGCCGGCATGTGTCCTTCTTCGTTCCTGTGTCTGTCCCTTAGGGGAAATGTCACGCGTTGTTCCTTTAATTCCATGTAGCTTGCTACGACTTGGGTTCATACATTGATGACCGACACGTTCGTTGCTGGGTCATGGATGCTTGTCTCTGTAATCTAGTGCCACTTTTGGTTTATAACTAGCCATGTCGGCCCGGGTTCTCTGTCATATGGATGCTAGCGACACTGCCATATACGTGTGCCAAAATGCGCAAACGGTCCCGGGCCAGGTAAGGTGGCACCCATGGGGTTACCGTGCGTGAGGCCGCAAAGTGATATGACGTGTTACAGCTAGATCGGTGTGACTTAGGATCGGGGTCCTGACAGCGTTGGCATCAGAGCTGGACTGCCTGTAGGTTTCTCAAGCCAAACTGGTCGATGTTGAGTCTAGAAAAATTCTTAGTTATATGTAGGGGAATTGATTGTGGAAGGGAACGTAAGGCTCTTTTTACTCCTTTACCTTATGCCCTTCTGATCTGAGTCAGCCTATTCTTTCTACGGGGATTTAGGACTAGGCCTCTTATCCTTACTAGGTTCACGTGTTACTAATCCGTAGACTCTTAGGATTGTTGGTTTCAAGCCTCATTTCAGTTTCTATCCTTTTTAGTATGATGATTATTGGACCCGGAACCTTGATATGGAATTGTTGAGTGGTTATGCTATCATTTGTACGATGTCTCAAATCCTTGTTTGAGCATTTACAGTTGTTATGCTGCCCGATTTCTTCCAGAAACACTAATGCCTTTGCATTATTTCGTGTTTCAGATGTCTGGCCGCACCCCTCACCAAGTGGTTCGTTTGACTCGGTGCATTAATGTGCCCGGTCACACGGCCATGCTAGTCCGTGTGCTGACTGAGACCGGTTATCTCTGGTATCCTGAGTACACCGTGGAGGAACAGTACCGGGATTTCAATCAGAGTCAGTATTTCTGCATAGTCCGGATATACCCCTCATATCCCGGAGCTAACGACCCCATCCATTGGTCTTATGGACTCGGGGTTACCATCGACATGGCAGTGCAGGATGCTGCCTATTCGATGATGACCATTCTTCGGGCTAGGCATGCCCTGTTGTAGAACACTGAGTTCTGTTACATGCCAGCCTCACTTCCCGGATAGGAAGGCTACTACACTGGTCTGTATACTGATGCTGCTCATGAAGAGCCACTGCTTGGTAAGGGATGCAGCGGTACTTGCTCATAGAATTAAATGTAAATATAGAGATAGGCTTCTATCCTGGATAGCCTCACTTCAGTAGACTAGATGTAAGTCCCCTCCCCTCTCTTCTCTGTATATATTTAGGACCTTTTGTAATTCTTTCCCTCTATGGGTTTTTAAGCTAATAAAACACTGTGAGGCTGTTGCCTTGCAGTACATAGTCAAAAAAAGAGCCACTGCTTCAGACTACTGTTCAGATGCTGGAGGATAGGGACCGTGAGGTCCGTGCCCTTCGAATGGAGCTGTATAACACTCGAGCCGCCCACTGGACTACTTTGACACGGCTTGCACCTGCTGTGCACGCCGGATATCTCGACATGCGGGATTTGTACCCTGTGCGGACTCGTCTGCCTGATCGCATGGATGGGCGTGACGTTGGGGGTATTACACCTCCACGTGGGTGTCGGTTACCACCAGCATCGGGACCGAGGCCACATCCATGTCCTTATGGTCCACAGCCTTTGAGCGCTCGCGAGTTTCAAGATCCGTCTGTTCCACTTCTAGGCTACGGTGGTAATCTTTACGAAGATTACTACGGGAATGTCTGAGCTAGACCGTGGCAGTAGTAGTATTGTAGTAGTTGTATTCCCAGTCCTGCGCGTCTTGTGGAATATGACTTAGTGTGTACTGAGTTCCGGAGGTGTAGTTAAATAATGTATAGGAGCTTGGAATGCCTCTGATGGGATGTATCGTCTTTCACCGCAGTTGTACTTTAGCCTTGGCTTGTACTAAACTATGTTTGGTGTGTATGACCACTCGTGTATATATAGCAGTTTCTATATTACCATGTCGTACAGATGAACATCTCTGCATTCCACGTCATCCATTACATTCTGCACTTCTATGTCAAATTTTTGCCATCCTTGTCTAAACCGTTGTTTTGTTTTCCTAGGATGGTCAACACTCGCAACACTCCTGCTACTCAGGAGCAGGGTGAGGCTAGTGGGGATAGAGATGGGAATCTTCCCCAGCCACCCTCCTTGGCGGAAGTTATGCTCGAGGCAGAACGGAACAAGAGAGAGACCAACCGTCTGCTGGAACGCATAGAGCAGAACACTAGGTTCCGTCAGAGGAATGACGTGGTGTCAATCAATGACTTTATCAAGATGTGCCCACCGAAGTTCCATCACTCCACTGAACCTCTGGATGCGGATGACTGGCTACGTAGTATCACCCACAAGCTACACTCTGCCCGTGTGGCCGAAGCTGACAAGGTTACCTACGCCGCCTACCATCTTTAGGGCCCTGCCATTCTTTGGTGGGAAAACTTTGAAGCTATGCGTCCTGCTGGCCAAATCACTACTTGGGTTGAGTTCAGTGAGGCATTCCGTGAACATCACATTCCGGAAGGTCTCATGGATCGCAAGCGGGAGGAATTCTGCAACTTCACCCATGGCCAGTTAACTGTGGATGGCTATAGTCGCGAGTTTGGCAACTTGGCATGCTATGCACCTGAGGAAGTATCCACCGATGCCAAGAAGCAGGCGAGGTTCCGCAAGGGACTCAGCCCTAAACTCCGCCGGGATCTACGTCTGCACGAGTGTACTTCCTTCCAGAAGTTGGTAAACAAGGCTATCAGTGCTGAGACGGGCCAGACCGACTTCGAGGCCACACACAAGCATATTTGAGACTTTGGTTCCTCATCCGGCTCTGACTCTCACAAGCGTCGTGTGTGGGTTCCTAACACTGCTTTGCCAACCAAGTACACACCGAGGCCATCCTATGAGGCGCCTCGCCCAACTCAACAGTTTGCACCTGCTAAGACCTATGGAGGACCACCTTCCAACTTTACTCCACGCACTAGCACTGTGACCTGCTTCAAGTGTGGAGAACCAGGACACTACATGCGTGAGTGTCCTCAGAACCAACCAGGAAAACCCGTTGGCCGTGGTAAGCCAACCGGCAAGGTGAATTATGTCAAGCCAATCCCCACTGCATGTGGTCATGTCAACTATGTCTCTGCCAAGGAAGCTTATGAGGATCCTAACATCGTCCTTGGTACGCTTCTCGTTAACTGCCATCCGACATCTGTTCTTTTCGATACTGGAGCATCCCATTCGTTCATATCTGAGAGCTATGCTCGAATGCACAACATGACTTTTGTGACATGCCTACTTCCATGGTTATTCAAACTCCTGGTTCAAAGTGGCAAACCTCTAGGGTAAGCCATGGAAATGAAATCCTTGTCGATAGACTTGTTTTCCTAGCATCGCTAATCGCTCTCAAGTCCTCGGACATAAACATCATTTTGGGTATGGATTGGATGACAACTCATTACGCCAAGATTGATTGCTATACTAGGACCGTTCAACTTACACACCCATCCGGCAAGATAGTCAAT
Organism: Secale cereale; assembly: GCA_902687465.1. Lineage (NCBI taxonomy): Eukaryota > Viridiplantae > Streptophyta > Magnoliopsida > Poales > Poaceae > Secale > Secale cereale. Next base: position 448,114,244 of record LR738712.1, read on the forward strand.
GTCTTGACCCGAATGGCTGAGCGTCAGCTCTACTCTCTTAATGCCAGCCCTCTACCAGAACTCGAAGATATCCCGGTAGTCCATGACTTTCCAGATGTTTTTCCAGAAGAACTGCCAGGAATTCCACCTAACAGAGATGTCGAGTTCGTGATAGATCTTATCCCTGGAACTGTCCCAATCTCTAGGAGACCTTATAAGATGGCACCACTAGAATTAGCTGAGCTTAAGAAACAACTCGATGAGTCCTTGCAAAAAGGTTTCATCCGTCCTAGTTCTTCCCCTTGGGCTTGCCCCGTCCTATTCGTCAAGAAGAAGGATGGAACCGAGCGGATGGTTGTAGATTACCGACCTGTCAATCTGGTCACCATAAAGAACAAGTATCCGCTCCCCAGGATCAACGACCTGTATGATCAGCTCGCTGGATCCTCAGTCTTTTCTAAGATGGATTTGAGGTTGGGTTACCATCAAATCAAAATCAAGAACGGGGACATTCCTAAAACGGCTTTTGTTACTCGTTATGGCCAATATGAGTACACCGTCATGTCCTTCGGATTAACCAATGCCCCAGCCACCTTCTCCCGGCTAATGAATTCTATATTCATGGAGTACTTGGATAAATTCGTCGTGGTATACCTCGATGATATACTCATTTACTCCAAGAACAAGGAAGATCATGCCGAGCATTTAAGGCTGGTATTGACGAAACTTCGAGAGCACCGCCTTTATGGAAAATTCTCTAAATGTGAATTTTGGTTGCCGGAAGTAACCTATCTAGGTCATGTGATCTCTGGCAAGGGTATTGCTATCAATCCCGAACGAGTTCAAGCCGTCCTTGATTGGACTCCCCCTGAATCGGTCAAGCAAGTTAGGAGTTTTCTTGGCTTAGCGAGCTATTGCCGACGCTTCGTCGAGAATTTCTCCAAGGTTGCTAAACCTCTAACTGAACTCCTCAAGAAAGATAAAAAGTTTGATTGGACCCCACAGTGCGAGTCCAGTTTTCAGGAACTGAAAAGACGCCTGACATCTGCACCTATACTGGTACCACCAGACTTTTCCATGGATTTTATTATCTACTGCGACGCCTCGCGACAAGGACTAGGTTGCATACTCATGCAAGATCGTCAAGTGATTGCATACGCATCTCGACAGTTGCGTCCACATGAGGATAACTATCCTACTCATGATCTAGAGCTCGCAGCTGTAGTCCATGCACTCAAAACATGGCGACATTACCTCCTTGGTAATCGCTGTGAAATCTTCACTGATCATCAAAGTTTGAAGTATATCTTCACCCAACCGGATCTAAATCTCAGGCAAAGACGTTGGGTCGAGTTGCTCACAGATTATGACATAGGAATCACTTACACCCCTGGGAAGGCCGATGTCATGGCTGATGCACTAAGTCGTAAGTCTTATTGTAACAACTTGATGTTACAACAAGGACAACCACTTCTCCACGAGGAATTTCGTAAGCTTAACCTTCACATTGTTCCTTGAGGATTCCTTTCCACCTTGGTGGCGGAACCTAACCTTACGGATCAGGTCATCAAAGCACAGAAGGTTGACCCGGGAATTTCTCGTATTAAGAGGAACATCAAGAAAGGAGTCGCGGGATGTTTCTCAATTGATGATCAAGGAATTGTATTCTTTAGCCACCGTTTAGTGGTTCCTAAAGTACGAAACCTGAGACGTTTGATCCTTAAGGAGGCTCATGAATCCCCTCTCACAATTCATCCCGGTAGTACCAAAATGTATCAGGACCTACGTCAGAGATTCTGGTGGACTAGGATGAAGAGAGAAATCGCTCAATTCATTGCTAACTGCGACGTTTGTCGTCGAGTTAAAGCAGAGCATCAACGGCCTGCTGGCACCCTTCAACCTTTAGCTATTCCTGAATGGAAATGGGACAAAGTCGGTATGGACTTCATTACTGGGTTTCCCAAGACCAGGAAAGGGAATAATGTTATCTTCGTCGTTATCGACCGCCTCTCTAAAGTAGCTCATTTCCTGCCTGTTCGAGAGAGTATTACCACTAGCCAGCTAGCAGACTTGTATGTCTCTCGGATAGTATCACTTCATGGTGTGCCGTTGGAGATTAACTCAGACCGTGGAAGTCTTTTCACTTCACGATTTTGGGAAAGTTTCCAGAATGCTATGGGAACTCATCTCTCCTTCAGTACTGCCTTCCATCCGCAGTCAAGTGGTCAAGTGGAACGAGTCAATCAAATTCTGGAAGACATGCTTCGAGCCTCTATCAGCTCTTTCGGTATGGAATGGGAAAAGTGTCTTCCATTTGCCGAATTCGCTTATAACAATAGTTATCAAGCCAGCTTGGGCAAAGCTCCCTTCGAAGTTCTATATGGACGAAGGTGTCGAACACCTCTTAACTGGTCAGAAACCGGGGAAAGACAATTCTTTGGCCCGGATATGATCCAGGAAGCAGAAGAGCAAGTTCGCATAATTCGTGAGAGATTGAAAACAGCCCAGTCTCGTCAGAAGAGCCAATATGATAGTCATCATAAGGCTGTGACTTTTGAAGTCGGCGATAAGGCTAACCTTCGGGTTACCCCTCTTAAGGGAACCCATCGCTTCGGTATCAAAGGCAAATTGGCCCCTTGTTACATCGGTCCTTTTCGCATTCTTGCCAAACGAGGAGAAGTTGCCTACCAATTGGAACTACCTCCGCACCTATCCAAAGTTCATGACGTGTTCCACGTTTCTCAACTCAAGCGTTGCTTCTCGGATCCTATCCGCGGAGTGGACCACGAAACGCTTGATCTCCAAGACAATCTGACATATCGAGAATACCCCGTTCGTATTCTTGATCAAACCGAGCGCACCACTCGACGCCACAATATCAAGTTTCTTAAGGTTCAATGGTCACATCATTCCGAGAGTGAAGCTACTTGGGAAAGGGAGGATCGTCTTCGACTTGAGTACCCCACCCTCTTTCTGGAGGAACCCGAATCTCGGGACGCGATTCTTTTAAGTGGGGGTGAGTTGTCACATCCCTAGTTTAGTACTTGCATTAGGACTAGCTAGAGTGTGCATCATGTTTACTTATCAAAGAAACTTGAAATGGGAATGACAGAAACCCCAGCACCCCTCTTCTAACAACTAGGGTTTGATAAAATCTTTTCCAATGTACAAAAAATGCCCTTCAAAAATGTTCATCATTTCTGCCTTGGTCCTAAACCTCTGCTAAAAATGGTGCACAATTTTCTAGGACATCTAAGGTCTTTGGATTAAATCATATGGTATTTGCATTTGGGCATTTAAATACTATAAAATATTTTAAATGCTCAAATAATCATAAACTATAATGTTACATGCTGTTCATATTATATACAGTGGGCATGACATGTTTTATGAGTTATAAAAATGTTCTGGCATTTTTATTAATTAAACAAAGTTGCAAAAGAAATGAAACAGAAAAGAAATAGGAAAAAGGAAAGAGAAAAGGAGTTACCTGGCGCCCCACCCGGCCCACCTGCCGGCCCAGCCCAGCTGCCGCTCCAGCGAGCTGCTTGGCTCGGCCAGGCAGGCAGGCAGGTGCTCGACGGCGGCCGCAGCACGCGCCACGCAGCTGCCCGCCGCCCTGCTTCCTCCCCTCGCCGCCCTGGAGGCCTGGATCGGTCGTACACCTCGCCACCGACCTCGCAGACACCCCCCACTCTCCCCAGCTCCTCTCCTTCGCCCTCCCCGCACCATGGCCGACGCCGCCGTGCTCGCACCGTCGTAGTAGCCGCGCCCACCGTCGTCCCTGAGCCCCGTCGCCGTGTCCGTCGTCTCCGCCGTCCTCGACTACTTTGAGCAGGCCGAGCCCCGAGCGCTCGCCCGCCCTGGAGACGCCCCCGACCCCTTCTTCCCCAACTCCGGCCGCGGAGATCCCCCTCGCCGTCCCGCTCAGCTCCGACCACCCCCAAGCTCGCTACGGCGTCTGCTGCAACCCCTGTGAGCCCAGTTTGTCCTCCCCCTCCCCGTTGGCTCTCTACTACCCTGGAACGCACCGCACGAAGCTCACCTGCACGCACCGCCGTGGAGCTCGTCGCCAACGAGGCTCCGGCCATCCATTGGTCCGGCCACCGTGCCTATCAGCTTCACCGTCACGCGTAGGTGCTATAGGACCACTCCACGCTCCTCCACGAGCACCGCACCGTCGTTTTCGACTTTGCCGAACTCCGACAGCCGCTGGACTCGTCGTCGGCGTCATCTCCGGCGACCCCGAGGCCAGCCACCACCTCCACTCGATGCGGTTTGCCTCCAGGTAACCGTAGGTGTGCTCCGCCGTCGTTTTGGCAGCCGGAGCACGAAACCCGCACCTCACCGCCGTGTTTGGCCTCGCCGGCGGCTAAACGCCGGCGAGTTGGACCTATTTGACCACGCGTTTGACCCCCTAGGTCACTGACAATTGGGCCCTGCCTGCAAGTCAAACCTAGTTTAGGTGTTAATTTAATTCTAATTAGTTAATTCGTTAACTGTGACACTGACCAGTGGGTCCCACTGGTCAGGTTTGACTTGGGCCGCCCTGTTGACTGACTGATGTCAGCATGATGTCATGCTGACACAGTAAAGGATTTTCTGGGATTTTTAGATTTAAAAATAATTCAGGAAATTCCAGAAAATGCCTAAACTTCAAAAAATCATATAAATTCAACAGTAGCTCAGATGGAAAAGATTTATATATGAAAAATGATCAGAAAAATCCAATCTTTCCAATGGCACTGGTTTCATGCATGTTTGAGCAAGTTAACCTTGCTGTATACATTAAAACATGATAATGCACTTATTTAAATAATAGTTAAAGTGCCAATTTGAATCTTTGATTCAAATAGGCTCAAACCCTTCTGGTTATAGTTGCATTAGCCCAACACACATGCATCTTGCCATGTCATGAGCATGCATCATATTGTTGCATTTGTTTGTTTAATGATTGTATCGCCGGTATTCTCTGTGTTAGGTCCTGCTCCCGAGGATACTGCTGCGTATCCAGTTGAAGAGCAGTACCCGACAACCACTTTGTCAGGCAAGCAATCGTTGATCATTCCGATACAAACCCAATCTTCTCGCTCCTGCTCTCTTTTACTGCATTAAGGCAACAACGTGTGAACTGCTACTTGCTGCGGTAGTTGAACCCTATTCCCTTGCATGACCTGTCATTGCCACAGTAAATAGTTGAAACCCACTAGCATGTGTAGGAGTTGATTGAGCCATGTGATGTGTGATCCACCGAGCTATTTGTTTATGTTGCCTGCTATGCTTAGAGTTCTGTCTGGTCTGGTTCATCTGGGTGATGGATCAGAGTGAAATGATCATACCGATAAAGAGAAGGAAGTGTGGAATACGCTTGGTAAAGGTATCGATGAAAGGCCATGTAGGAGTACGTGGTGGGTTGTTTCATTGGAACCATCCATAGGACCCGAGATCTGTATGTGTGGTTCAAGTTCCAGTTACTACCATGCATTGGGCCCGAAACCAATGGACCCTCTAGGCTTATTAATTACCCTCGATCTCTGTCCAGGAGTTGCAACTAGTTTCTGGTGTTTATAGTTTACTGGAGGTCGTGCACAGCGCTGACCCTCGGGATGGGTTGTGATGCGACAGGTACGTGGCACGGTGTACCGGTTGCCCATTTGGTGACTCGGGAACCCTGTACACATCGTTTGGGGCCGTGAGCGACACCCCAGCCGGATCTCCCCACGGATGGAACCCAAATAGGCGATAAACCTGGACGAGAGACTTGAGTAGTTAGTCAGGTCATGGCCGACACCCTCGCTGGGCTTCCGCTTGAAGGTTGCCGAGTACATGTCGAGTAAACGGCGATAAGTGGTGAAAGCGTGTGTGAAGAGGTACTCCCCTGCAGGTTTATCAATCTATTCGAATAGCCGTTGTTCGCGGTACAGATTACTTGGTTACTCTTACAGTTCATAGACAGGTTGATGGATTCTACTAAAAGCCTCAAGATAAGTGTGAGTGCCGTGGATGGCCCTTCCGTAGGATGACGGAAGAGGATCCTCGGTAGTGTATTGTTGTGGTGAGTAGAGGACTCGTGTCCGAAATAACATCTTGCAATCCGTTGAGAGTTGTAGTATAGGTTAGCCAAGAGTCAAAGCTGGCTTTCTGCTATGAACTCCACTACCCCCTTTGATAATGTTGCATGTATGATAGATTTTGTGGTAAGACTTGCTGAGTACCTTTGTACTCATGTTTGCTTAATAACTGTTGCAGAGGAGAGCCCTGCCCCTGCTGATGGGTTCTACATAGACGTTGACGTCGACGAGTAGCTTGACACCAGATGGAGATCTGGAGCTTGTGAAGGGCCTTGTAGATAGTCAGGCTACACCAAGCCTGTTTTATTTTCTAAGTTGTCTGTACTCAGACATGTAGCTTCCGCTTGTGCTTGTATGACTGTATGACTTGAGTGTTGGGTCATGTGACCCCTACCTGTATGGATATTATGTATGGCTCTTGGAGCCTCTTAAATAAAGTACTTTGAGTCATAGAGTTTTGTTGTGATGCAATGTTGTATTTGCACATATTGAGCATATTGTGTGTATGGTTGAAATGCTTGGTATGTGTGGGATCCGACACCTAGTTGTTTTCCTTTGGTAGCCTACCTTACAGGGAAATGCCTCCTAGTGATTCCAAATGAGCCTTGGTAGCTTGCTACTGCTCGGAACACGTAGGCTGGCCGGCATGTGTCCTTCTTCGTTCCTGTGTCTGTCCCTTAGGGGAAATGTCACGTGTTGTTCCTTTAAGTCCATGTAGCTTGCTACGACTTGGGTTCATACGTTGATGACCGACACGTTCGTTGCTGGGTCATGGATGTCTGTCTCTCTAATCTAGTGCCACTTTTGGTTTATAACTAGCCATGTCGGCTCGGGTTCTCTGTCATATGGATGCTAGCAACACTGTCATATACGTGTGCCAAAATGCGCAAACGGTCCCGGGCCAGGTAAGGTGGCACCCGTGGGGTTACCGTGCGTGAGGCCGCAAAGTGATATGACGTGTTACAGCTAGATCGGTGTGACTTAGGATCGGGGTCCTGACAATTCAACTCCCTGTTGTACTGCACTCTTCAAGTGTGCTTCTCCCCCCTTCTCCCTCTTACCATGGAAAGTCCTTGGGAAATAACTCCGATGGGCAGAAAAAGGAAGGCGTTAAGAGACCTTCCTGGCCCAACCCTAGACACTCTAAGATCCTTTTTTCAAACCTGCTCTGCTCCCATTTAAGGAAAAAGAATTTCACGTTCTTCCTGAAAGGAAGGGAGGATTAGGAAAGTCCTATTGATTGCTGCTTTCTCCAGACCGCCGGGAAAAACATGAAAAAAAGGCTCGAATGGTACGATCCCTCCGTCACCCCAGAATGAAAGGGGTGATCTCGTAGTTCTTGGTCTGTGAAGATGCGTTGTTAGGTGCTCCATTTTCCCATTGAGGACGAACCTCAACCTGTGCTCGAGAGATAGCTCTCCATACACTGATAAGGGATGTATGGATTCTCGAGAAGAGAGGAGCCGTGGTGGCCCCCCCCCGGACCGCCCGGATCCCACGAGTGAATAGAAAGTTAGATCTACATGGGATCTCACCTGAATCGCCCCATCTATCCTCCTGAGGAGAAGTTTGTTTGGTTTCAAACTCCGATTCAAACAGGAGGAGTACGCCATGCTAATGTGCCTTGGATGATCCACATCTTCGGGTCAGGCGCTGATGAGCACATTGAACTATCCA
>LR738712.1:448131980-448304480 GCA_902687465.1 Secale cereale
TATTTCTATATATATAGAATATGATATCTAATATGACATCCGATTTGTCAAAGGGATTGGATTGGTGACTTACCCATTCAGTGACTTTGGCACTGGACGTTCCAAAAACGGGTACTATAGGATCGGGTGAATTAGAGAATAGACAGAGGTCCGTTGGCATTTCAGCCTTTCTTCTCCTTTCAGGGCCTATCTGAAAGAGAATCCAGTACCTCTTGGTCCTGAATATCAGAATAGGACGAACGAACCGGCCTCCGCGGATATCTTTGCTTCGGAACAAAACCCTGCAATCAAATAGATTGTCCCAAGGGCGCCATATTCTAGTATCCCAAGTTATGCTATTGAAAATTCGTTCCTCTAGCAGTTCCGGTTTGAGCATTCCGTTCCCTTTTTCAAACTCCACTTCTTTTCATACAGCAATCCCTGATCAAAGAGAGAACAATATCCATTTCAAAACATTTCTAACAGATTCCTTAGTTCGGACCGACGAAGTAATGTCACTCGACTATTATCAACCTGACTGCAATCTTTTTCTGTCGGTAAGGATTGCACCAGAGCACCTTCTACTTATAATAGGCCATGAACTATAGATAGAGAAGAATCATTCTGAGCGAGTACATAAGAAGCGATCCACTTTTTTCATCAGTTCCAGGGGAAGACCAAAGATCTTGCGCGGCAGGTCCGCCAGAAAAACTCAAAAGAGAAAGAAGTCTCGTTAATCTCTTCATGCTCATTCCAAGTTCGAAGTACATTTTGGCCAAAGAAAAACCCGCTTCCTGACACGATTGCCTCTTTATCTTTATATAGATAGATTCTATGGGGTTATTACTTAGTAAGTCTATTTTGTACAAGAGTCCCTCCTATCTGATAGAAAAGGGTCCCATGATCCCGAGCCGATCTTACCTTGGCTCGCAAACCCCAAGTTTGTCCATGAAGAGCTAATCTAATTGTATTTTTTTCTAGAATGGATTTCTTATGTGGAATACTAATGGATAGGGCTTCGTTGCTGAGTGCTACAAGATCTAGTGCACTAGAACTCGTGGTTATGGACCCGAATCCTTTAGTACGGAACATTGTCTTTTCTAAGTAAAAACCCCTAGTATATGAAAGAATGAAAAGGTGCTTTCGTTCTTGTGGAATAAGAAGCCCTCGTACCTTAATGAAAGGAAAATCGTAATTTTTCGTTAGGTATTTGACCAAATAGGATCGTCCAGTTCCTACAGAACCTATCACTAAAATACCCGATAGGGCTAAGCGGAACGAAAAGGGTTTTCCATGAGATGGTAAATGAAAACGATTAGTCCCACACGAGGTTTGGGAATAAGTGATTGTCTGATAATGAGCAAGGAATATACGTCTTTCTGCTAAAGAGGATCTATTAAACTCATAATTCATTAGATCCTTGTTATCAATGCCAACTAGGTATCATAAGTAAATGGATCCCGGCTGTTCAATCCTTTGATAACCAAGGTCATTCTTTGCTAAAGAGAAATGATCACTATGAGTCAGACTCAATAGAATTGGATCCATTCCAAATAGCGAGAATTAGGATTCTTGATCCCTCTCAATCTCTCTTTCAATTCGAGGATCCAGAGAGGTGTTTTCATAGTCATCTCCGATTATTTGCCATCTCGGAATATTTTCGATTTCATTTTTCTATGATATGGCTTTCTATTTGAAAATTGGTTATTTAGGATGTACGATGATCCCTGTTAAGCATCCATGGCTGAATGGTTAAAGCGCCCAACTCATAATTGGTAAATTTGCGGGTTCAATTCCTGCTGGATGCACACGAACGGGAACATTCCATAAGTCTATTGGAACTGGCTCTCTATCCATGGAATCTCATCCATCATCCATACATAACGAATTGGTATGGTATATTCATACCATAACATAAGAACAATAAGAAATCGAATTCTTATCGATACTGGAACTCAGAGCATAGGAGGGAAAGTCGATTTATGGATGGAATCAAATACGCAGTATTTACAGAAAAAAGTCTTCGTTTATTGGGAAAGAATCAATATACTTTTAATGTCGAATCGGGATTCACTAAGATAGAAATAAAGCATTGGGTCGAACTCTTCTCTTGGTGTTAAGGTGGCAGCTGTGAATAGCCATCGACTACCTGGAAAAGGTAGAAGAATAGGACCTATTCTGGGCCATACAATGCATTACAGACGTATGATCATTACCCTTCAACCGGGTTATTCTATTCCACTTCTAGATAGAGAAAAAAACTAAAGGAGAATACTTAATAATACGGCGAAACATTTATACAAAACACCTATCCCGAGCACACGCAAGGGAACCGTAGACAGGCAAGTGAAATCCAATCCACGAAATAATTTGATCCATGGACGGCACCGTTGTGGTAAAGGTCGTAATTCCAGAGGAATCATTACCGCAAGGCATAGAGGGGGAGGTCATAAGCGCCTATACCGTAAAATAGATTTTCGACGGAATCAAAAAGACATATCTGGTAGAATCGTAACCATAGAATACGACCCTAATCGAAATGCATACATTTATCTCATACACTATGGGGATGGTGAGAAGAGATATATTTTACATCCCAGAGGGGCTATAATTGGAGATACTATTGTTTCTGGTACAAAAGTTCCTATATCAATGGGGAATGCCCTACCTTTGAGTGCGGTTTGAACTATTGATTTACGTAATTGGAAGTAACCAATTAGGTTTACGACGAAACCTAGAAATCGATCACTGATCCAATTTGACTACCTCTACGGGATAGACCTCAACAGAAAACTGTTGAGTAACGGCAGCAAGTGATTGAGTTCAGTAGTTCCTCATTGAAAATTATTGGCTCTAGAGATATGGTAATATGGAGAAGACAAAATTGTTTGAAGCACGCACAGAACCGGAAGCGCCCCTTGTTTCAAAGAGAGGAGGACGGGTTATTCACATTTAATTTGATGGTCAGAGGCAAATTGAAAGCTAAGCAGTGGTAATTAAGACCCCCGGGGGAAAATAGGGATGTCTCCTATGTTACCCATAATATGTGGAAGTACCGACATAATTTCATAGAGTCATTCGATCTGAATGCTACATGAAGAACATAAGCCAGATGACGGAACGCAGAGACCTAGGATGTAGAAGATCATAACATGAGCGATTCGGCAGATTTGGATTCCTTTCCTATATATCCACTCATGTGGTACTTCATCATATGATTCATATAAGATCCATCTGTCTAGAGATCGTCATATACATCTAGAAAGCCGTATGCTTTGGAAGAAGCTTGTACAGTTTGGGAAGGGGTTTTTTGAGAGAAAAGAAGAATCTACTTCAACCGATATGCCCTTAGGCACGGCCATGCATAACATAGAAATCACACGTGGAAGGGGTGGGCAATTAGCTGGAGCAGTAGGTGCTGTAGCGAAACTCATTGCAAAAGAGGGTAAATCGGCCACTTTAAGATTACCATCTGGGGAGGTCCGTTTAGTATCCCAAAACTGCTTAGCAACAGTCGGACAAGTGGATAATGTTGGGGTGAACCAAAAAAGTTTGGGTAGAGCCGGATCTAAGTGTTGGCTAGGTAAACGCCCCGTAGTAAGAGGGGTAGTTATGAACCCTGTGGACCACCCCCATGGGGGCGGTGAAGGGAAAGCTCCCATTGGTAGAAAAAAAACCACAACCCCTTGGGGTTATCCTGCGCTTGGAAGAAGAACTAGGAAAAGGAAAAAATATAGCGATAGTTTTATTCTTCGTCGCCGTAAGTAAATACGTAACTAGGAATATGGAAAATTGCATTTTTGGAATTTGCAATAATGCGATGGGCGAACGACGGGAATTGAACCCGCGCATGGTGGATTCACAATCCACTGCCTTGATCCACTTGGCTACATCCGCCCCTTATCCAGCTAAAGGATTTTTTTTCTTTTTTCCATTGATCATTATTCTATTTATTCTGACCTCCGTACTTCGATCGAGATATTGGACATAGAATGCCACTCTTTAAAAAGGAAAAAAAGGAGTAATCAGCTGTGACACGAAAAAAAACGAATCCTTTTGTAGCTCATCATTTATTGCCTAAGATAAAAAAGGTCAATATGGAGGAGAAAGAAACAATAGTAACGTGGTCCCGGGCATCTAGCATTCTACCCACAATGGTTGGCCATACAATCGCGATACATAATGGAAAGGAACATATACCTATTTACATAACAAATCCTATGGTAGGTCGCAAATTGGGGGAATTCGTGCCTACTCGGCATTTCATGAGTTATGAAAATGCAAGAAAGGATACTAAATCTCGTCGTTAACTGAATTCTGAATAGAAAGATTAAGAAGAAAAAAAAGATTCAAAATAAAGTAAAGGTAGGCGGGGAATAACCTTATTTATGACAAGTTTCAAACTAGTAAAGTATATCCCTAGGATAAAGAAGAAGAAAAGTGGGCTAAGGAAACTCGCAAGGAAAGTTCCAACTGATTGTCTACTTAAGTTCGAGAGAGTTTTCAAAACACAAAAACGTATCCCTATGTCTGTTTTCAAAGCACAAAGAGTTCTTGACGAGATTCGCTGGTGTTACTACGAGGAAAATGTTATGATACTGAACCTCATGCCCTATCGAGCATCTTATCCCATCTTAAAGTTGGTTTATTCGGCAGCCGCAAATGCTACTCATTATAGGGATTTCGACAAAGCGAGGTCAGTAGGAGTACTATTATGAAGAAATTCAGACCTCGAGCTCGAGGACGTAGTTTCCCCATAAAAAAAGCCTGTGTCATATAACAATTGTACTAAATATAGTAAAGAAATCTAAATAACTTTTAGATCCATCTAAGATTTCGATTCCCAGTAAAAAAATATAGAATAGAAAAATATGGGACAAAAAATAAATCCACTCGGTTTCAGACTTGGTACAACCCAAAAACACCATTCCTTTTGGTTCGCACAACCAAAAAATTATTCTGAAGGTCTATAGGAAGATAAAAAAATAAGGGATTGTATCAAGAACTATATACAAAAGAATAGGAAAAAGGGCTCGAATAGAAAAATAGAATCAGACTCAAGTTCCGAAGTAATTACACATAATAGAAAAATGGACTCAGGTTCAAGTTTCGAAGTAATTACACATATAGAAATTGAAAAAGAAATCGATACGATCCATGTCATAATCCATATTGGATTCCCAAATTTATTAAAAAAGGAGCAATCGAAGAATTAGAGAAAGATCTACAAAAGGAAATTAACTCTGTAAACCAGAGATTTAATATTTCTATCGAAAAAGTTAAAGAACCTTATAGACAGCCTAACATTCTTGCAGAATATATAGCTTTCCAATTAAAAAATAGAGTTTCATTCCGAAAGGCAATGAAAAAAGCCATTGAATTAACTAAAAAAGCAGATATAAGGGGAGTAAAAGTAAACATTGCGGGTCGTCTCGGAGGAAAAGAAATTGCACACGCCGAATCCATTAAAAAGGGTAGACTTCCCCTCCAAACAATTCACGCTAAAATTGATTATTGCTGCTATCCAATTCGGACTATCTATGGAGTATTAGGTGTAAAAATTTGGATATTCGTAGACGAAGAATAACTAATCTTGTCTTCGGATTCTGTCCATTGATAGAATAAAAAATGAAAAGAGACTTTTTTCCTGAAATCCCTGCAAAAGAAGAAATTATACCTCTTTCTATAAGATTTAATGAAAATTGATAAATCATTTAATATAATTGCTATGCTTAGTGTGTGACTCGTTATTTTTTCTTTTTTCTTATTTTTTTAAGAAAAAAACTTAGTAATTATAGAAAATTAACTAATAACCAACCTATTGCTTCGTATTGTCGAGATCCTAACTAAGAAACAGTCACTATATGAATAAATACCTCTATCATAAATGAGTAGATGTGTCATATAGTTGTAGCAACTGCAATTTTTTCTCTAAAAATAAGAAAAGGGATTCTTGGTTGTGAAGCAAAACTAAAGGGATCTGGATAAAGGGAGGGATGATAGAAAGATGGAAGAGGAAATAAATAAGATATATGATTCCACTATGTATGGTCTATGAATTACATCATAAAAGGCAATGTGATAAAGCATCAATATAATAAAAATAATAGAGAATTAAAAACCATAACTTGAAACAAGAACTACAAATTTAAAGCAATAATAAAGAGCCGCCCGGGTTAATAAAACTGAGAAAATTAACTCGGAAAGAAATTTTTTGGAAGCTCCGTTGCGGGATTCAGACCTGACCATTCAAGGAGAAACAGTGGGAACGACAGAACCTATGATTCCATAGGATTTTTTTGAAAAGAATCCTAACACTTCATTGGGTGGGATGGCGGAATAAACCAAAAAATTGTCTTATTTGGTAAGTTTATAAATTAACAAATAAGACAGGAAAGAGTAAATATTCGCCCGCGAAATTCTTATTGAATTAGAATACTTTACCGCGATTTAATAAGAGTAAAAATAAGGATTTTTTTAAGAAGGATTACATTATCTATAAATATAGAATTTAGATAAATATACACACACATCTGGATATATTCTAGATCTTCTTTTTTGACTTTGACTATTGACTATATATTATATTTTTCTGTTTTAACAAATTCAATATAAAAAAACCGAACTTTTTTCTATTATCTATTAATGTGTATCTATCCGTATTTGAATATTATGAATTAGAGAAATTTACATGCTTTCTCATTACGTACGCGAGGAGCTGGATGAGAAGAAACTCTCATGTCCAGTTTTGCAGTAGAGATGGAACTAAGAAAGAGAACCATCGACTATAACCCCAAAAGAACCAGATTTCGCAAACAACATAGAGGAAGAATGAAAGGAAAATCCTGCCGAGGCAATCGTATTTGTTTTGGTAGATATGCTCTTCAAGCACTTGAACCCGCTTGGATCACGGCGAGACAGATAGAAGCAGGACGAAGAGCAATAACACGATATGCACGTCGTGGTGGAAAAATATGGGTACGTATATTTCCCGACAAACCGGTTACACTAAGACCCACGGAAACACGTATGGGCTCGGGAAAGGGGTCCCCCGAATATTGGGTATCCGTTGTTAAACCTGGTCGTATACTTTATGAAATGGGGGGAGTATTTGAAACTGTAGCTAGAGGAGCTATCTCCATAGCTGCCAGTAAAATGCCCATACAAAGTCAATTTATTCGATTAGAGATATAGAACCCTAAAAGGGGTATGGAAGATAAAAAAATGCCCGGTTTTTCTTTCTGGAAAGACAATATTTCTTTCATCCTTTTGCATTGAAATAACAAATTGAAATCAAAATAATATGATTCAACCTCAGACCCTTTTAAATGTAGCAGATAAGTGGAGCTCGGAAATTGATGTGTATTCGAGTCATAAGAGCTGCTGGTAATCAGCGATATGCTCGTATTGGTGATGTTATTGTTGCTGTAATCAAAGACGCATTGCCCCAAATGCCTCTAGAAAGATCCGAAGTAATTCGAGCTGTAGTTGTACGTACATGTAAAGAGTTCAATGCGAAGACGGTATAATAATCCGCTATGATGACAATGCTGCGGTTATAATTGATCAAAAAGGCAATCCAAAAGGAACTCGAGTTTTTGGCACGATTGCCGAGGAATTGAGAGAATTGAATTTTACTAAAATAGTTTCATTAGCTCCTGAAGTATTATAAATACTAGTAGGCGAAATTGAGATCAAAGAATTAATTTAATAGATTGTGTTTTACGTATATGTTTTAAAATCCAAAATGAAAAGAAAACAAAGAAAACATGTTGATTATAGAAAAATTAGGATGAACCTAGAATTAGAGTCTTATGGGCAAGGACACTATTGCTGATTTACTAGCCTCTATAAGAAATGCAGACATGAATAAAAAAGGAACAGTTCGAGTAGTATCTACAAATATTACCGAAAACATTGTTAAAATACTTCTACGAGAGGGTTTTATTGAAAGTGTTCGGAAACATCAGGAACGTAACAGATATTTCTTGGTTTCAACTTTGCGACATCAAAAGAGAAAGACTAGAAAAGGAATATATAGAACAAGAACCTTTTTAAAGCGTATCAGCCGACCCGGCTTACGAATTTATACCAACTATCAAGGAATTCCTAAAATTTTGGGTGGAATGGGAATTGCTATTCTTTCTACTTCTCGAGGAATAATGACAGATCGAGAAGCTCGACTAAACAGAATTGGGGGAGAAGTCTTATGTTATATATGGTAATCGCCCCGCCTATAGTGCTCGAATTCTATCTCGCCCTTCCTATTTTTAAAATAAAAATAGAAAAATAGGAGAAAAAAATATGAAAAAAAAATAGGAGTGAAAAAAAACCCCGAGAGAAGCAAAAGTAACTTTCGAAGGTTTAGTTACGGAAGCCCTACCCAATGGAATGTTCCGCGTTCGGCTAGAGAATGATACCATCATCCTAGGCTATATTTCAGGAAAGATACGGTCTAGTTCTATACGAATACTGTTGGGGATAGGGTCAAAATTGAAGTAAGTCGTTATGATTCAAGCAAGGGACGTATAATTTATAGACTTCCCCATAAGGATTCGAAGCGTATCGAAGACTCGAAGGATAGCGAAGATTTGATGGATACCAAAGATTCAAAGGATTAGGTTTTTTTTCTAGGGTAATAAATTCTAAGTTCTAAAATTCAAGCGAAGAGACTTATTTTTTCCAAAAGATTAGATTTATAGTTTAAAAAAGGATACGAAAATATGAAAATAAGAGCTTCCGTTCATAAAATTTGTACAAAATGTCGACTGATTCGTAGGCGTGGACGAATTAGAGTCATTTGCTCTAATCCAAAGCATAAACAAAGAAAGGGGTAATCTTTCGAAAAAGAACTTTACTTTCTAAAAAGTAAAAAAAAAGTACCCGCGGAAATGTTCCAATTCCAAATAAAATAATTTAATTTAAAATAATTAAAGTAAAGGGTTTATTTTATCCTGAAACGGATATCTTTGTATCTTTTTTTCTTTTTTTTTATTTCTAAGTCATATTTATGAGATAATAAAATATGGCAAAAGCTATACCAAAAATTGGTTCACGTAAGAAAGTGTGTATTGGTTTACGTAGGAATGCACGTTTTAGTTTACGGAAGAGTGCATGTAGGATAACAAAAGGGGTTATTCATGTTCAAGCTAGTTTCAACAATACCATTATAACTGTTACAGACCCACAAGGTCGGGTGGTTTTTTGGTCCTCGGCCGGTACTTGTGGATTCAAAAGCTCAAGAAAAGCATCACCCTATGCTGGTCAAAGAACAGCAGTAGATGCTATTCGTACAGTAGGTTTGCAACAAGCAGAAGTTATGGTAAAGGGCGCTGGTAGTGGAAGAGATGCCGCATTACGAGCAATTGCTAAAAGTGGTGTGCGATTAAGTTGTATACGCGATGTAACACCTATGCCGCATAATGGATGTCGACCGCCTAAAAAAAGACGTCTGTAAAAGAATTAACCCGCTTTCAACTTTCATTTCAAGAGAAATAAACGATTCAATGATAAAATAATAATACTAGTCTATTATGGTTCGAGAGGAGGTAGCAGGATCCACTCAAACACTACAGTGGAAGTGTGTTGAATCAAGAGTAGATAGTAAGCGCCTTTATTATGGTCGTTTCATTCTGTCCCCGCTTAGAAAAGGTCAAGCGGACACCGTCGGTATTGCCTTGCGAAGAGCATTACTTGGAGAAATAGAAGGAACATGTATCACACGTGCAAAATTTGGGAGCGTGCCGCACGAATATTCTACAATAGCAGGTATTGAAGAATCCGTACAAGAAATGTTTACTAAATTTGAAAGAAATTGTATTGAGAAGTAATCTCTATGGAGTTAGAGACGCATCCATTTGCGTCGAAGGTCCTAGATACATAACTGCTCAAGATATCATCTTACCGCCTTCCGTAGAAATCTTTGATACGGCACAACCTATAGCTAACTTGACAGAGCCCATTGATTTTTGTATTGATTTATAGATCAAGAAAGATCGTGGATATCAGACAGAACTCAAAAAGAACTATCAAGATGGAAGTTATCCTATAGATGTTGTATCCATGCCTGTTCGAAATGTGAATTATAGTATTTTTTCTTGTGGGAATGGAAATGAAAAACACGAGATACTTTTTCTAGAAATATGGACTAATGGAAGTTTAACCCCTAAGGAAGCACTTTATGAGGCTTCTCATAATTTGATTGATTTATTTCTTCCTTTTCTACACGCGGAGGAAGAGGGCGCTAGTTTCGAAGAAAATAAAAACAGGTTTACTCCACCCCTTTTTACTTTTCAAAAAAGATTAACTAATCTAAAGAAAAACAAAAAAGGAATTCCATTGAATTGTATTTTTATTGATCAATTAGAATTGACTTCTAGAACGTATACTTGTCTAAAAAGGGCCAATATACATACACTATTGGACCTTTTGAGTAAGACTGAAGAAGATCTTCTGAGAATTGACAGTTTTCGTATGGAAGATAGAAAACATATATGGGAAACTCTAGAGAAGCATCTCCCAATTGATTTACTTAAGAATAAACTCTCGTTTTAAATCCATTGCAATTTTTCTTCTTCTTCTTTTTCGAGTTAGAATAAAAAGAAAACAATTTAGCATCTTTGGTACAATCTATATTTTCGCGAAATGGATCATAATAAAATGGATTTTAGGTATCTAGGGAAGATTCACTTGGAAGTAACTATTTCCTAGATACCTATGGTACTTCACGGTTGAATGAATCAAAAAATATCTAAAAAAGACTTAAAGTTAATGATTTATCAATGGGTAATGTTGATCCAATACCTAACCAAAGAGCTACTACAGTACCGATTAAAAAACGGTCGTAGCTACTGGGCGGCAAAATGGATTTTGGAATTTATTGACATTCTCTAGAAAACGTGCTGTCAATAAGACTGTTGGCACAGAAACCATTAAGAGAACGCCCAATAACTTATTGGCTACCGTACGGAGTATTTGAAACACGGGAAAGAAGTACCACTCGGGTAATATTTCCAGAGTTGCAAAGGATCTGCCGGTTCACCAATCATTGATGGCTCGAGAACCGCTAAACCTACATTACATGCAATAGTACCTAGAATTACTACTAGAAAAATATATAAAAGATTGTTGGGCCATGCGGGTTCCCCGTAATAATTATGTTCCATCCCTTTAGCTAATTTAGCTCTTAATACAGGATCATTTAAGTCTGGTTTCTTTGTTATTGGGATAGGTGAACTCTTTAGGATCCATCCCCCAAAGGAACCGGACATGAGAATTTATCATCATCCGGCTCGAGCAAGAGTGAAAGAAATAAGACCGCGGAAGATCCTTAATAGAATTAAGGTATATAATGACTCAATGACTCTAGGCAAGAAAAGCTTTATCAGATTCTCTTTTCCGAAGTTGCACCTACAACTACTCATTGAAAATAATCCTATTCTTATGGGTAAATGCTCAATATCCAAGTGGGCTTACAAATTTGATCATGATCAATTGCTTTGTGGATTGTCTCATGTCTCTTGATTAGTTGGTATTTATCCCCTCAATATCGCAAGTTTCTTACCTCCAAACAAAATATTTACTTGTTACTAACAAAAAATCAAAAAGTTTAGCCTACATTCTTCCTTAGATCCCTTCTTTTACTCCGATACTATTGCGGATCACAATCGATGCAAAGAAAATGAATGCATTTCCATACTATAATAAAAAGGTAAGTGTAATAAATAGAGAACTGGATCATGTCACATGACTTATTCCATTTCTACTCTATGGGATCTTACGGAGCATGTTCATGGATGACATGGTTGCGGTATGATCATAGAAGATATTCTCCTCAAGTGAACCAGCCTATCCTTCCTAGGTAGGGGACTTACATGTTGATTGGATGTGGAGACACCTTTGGTTGTGAATTCTAATGTGGCAGATCCAATTCTTTATCTGCATGGCCAAATCAATAATTCAAGTCACGCACTCCCATAATCCGCCTTTTTTCTTTCGTAAAATTAACTCCAACTATTTGTATTGTAAAAAATTACTTTGGAGTTGAAGAGAAGTATCCAAATGACATGTGTTATTTTACAATAACCCATGCTTGTAGCAATGAAATACCACAACCTACCCTATATGATATATGATAATTATAATTCTTTATGATATGCCTTCCCTATAAAGGACCCGAAATACCTTGCTTACGTATCATTGGAAAGTGCATTAACATAAATACGGCAGTAAGCAGAGGCAGTACAAAGGTATGTAAACTATAAAAACGAGTCAAAGTGGATTGGCCCACACTAGCACTTCCGCGTAATAACTCCACTAAAGGCGATCCTATTACCGGAATGGCGTCAGGTACACCTGTCACAATTTTGACTTCCCAATAGCCAATTTGATCCCAAGGCAAAGAATAACCAGTTACACCAAATGATGCAGTCAAAACAGCCAAAACCACACCTGTGACCCAAGTTAACTCACGGGGTTTTTTAAATCCCCATGTGAGATACACACAAAATACATGCAGGATCTTCATTAAAACCATCATACTTGCTGACCATCGATGAACTGATCGGATTAACCAACCAAAGTTGGCCTCGGTCATTATGTATTGAGCCGAGGAAAAAGCCTTTTTAACGGTTGGTCGGTAGTAAAAAGTCATAGCAAAACCGGTAGCGACTTGTACTAGAAAACAAGTAAGTGTAATTCCCCCGAAACAATAAAATATGCTGACATGGGGAGGAACATATTTACTAGTTATATCATCTGCAATTGCCTGAATCTCAAGACGTTCCTCAAACCAATCATATACTTTATTGAGATAGGTAACTAACCCGAGTCCCCCTCTAAGAGCCGTATATGAAAATTTCACCTCGTACGGCTCAAGCAGAAACACAAAAAATTTCAACGAATATTAGAAAAAAGGTTCAAAACTTCATCAGCCACTGAATTGGGTCGATTTGCCTTGAAGATATCAAATAAGAAAAATCCGGAATATCTTCTTTGTGATGATAATGCCAAAAAATCTCAAGTTGGCGCGTCTTTCTTCCTTTCCCTTATGTTGGTCATTAGAGGCTTCTTGGCTTTTCTCTTCCCTATAAAGGATTTGTTTTTTTATGCGTAATATAGAAATTATCTTGTTGCGATCCTATGAATCAGTTCAATTAAAACCTTAGATTCATACTAGAGCCACGATGATTTAGTCTCAAGCTAAACAAAAGGCAAGGGTTCTTCGAATAAGAACCGCTTGATAATATTTATTGAATCAGTGTAATGACTCGACAAAATTGAGAGAAAAAAAGTTGTCTTTTGGGCAAACAAAATTGGAAGGAAGCAAATTTCTTTTTTATTTTTATTTAAGAACTAATTGAATTTTTCAGTCTGGTTGCGAGGTCTTAATAGTGAGTATGAATCATAGTTCCATTTTTTTGATCCACTCTATCTATTTCGTGTTCCAGATACTAGAATAAATAATATCTGACGAATTAGAATCATCTTGATAGAGATAACAGGCCCTTTCCATGTATTATCAATAGGATCAATTCTAACAAGTCACACACTCATATTCCAGAGATACCGAAAAAAAAATTCCACGGTCGAACTACCATAATATCTAGAAATGTAGATCTTAAACTAGAAAGGCTTTTTTGGATGGAAAAACTCTGACTTCCTAGTTTTAGTTAGTAGAAACCTAATTGGTTAAAATTCCGTCAAGTAAAACGGAAGAATTATAAATTTATAAAATGATAGATAGGAATATAGCGAATAAAGCCATTGCGACCCCCATAAAAGGAGTAGTCCCCCAACCCGGGGCGACTTCCCCATATTCCGAATTCAAGGGTTTCAGTAAACTACCTGCACCAGTTCGTTTTGGCCTAGGTTTAGAACTATCTTCAACGGTTTGTGTAGCCATAAATTCTATTTAATCATTGGTGTTGACTTTGTATACTATTCCGTTGTAGTTGTAAATACACGATCTTTTCGTAGATCCATTGTAATCTTGAAATTCTATAAAAATGGAAACAGCAACTTTAGTCGCCATCTCCATATCTGGTTTACTTGTAAGCTTTACTGGGTATGCCTTATATACCGCATTTGGGCAACCCTCTCAACAATTAAGAGATCCATTCGAAGAACACAGAGACTAATTTAAGTAAGAAGTCCCCCTATCTGGGAGACTTCTTACTTAAATGAAATTATTTTATTCTTTTAGTTGGAGTTGGTGGAACCTTAGGTGGTTCTCGGAAGAAGATAGCGAAAAAAATTATCCCTAAAGTCGAAACTAAAAGGAACGTATAAACCAATGCTTCCATAGATTCGATCTTGGTTTATTTACAATTATAACTTCCACACCTATTCATTTGTCATTTGGGATAATTTCCCATATAAAGAAAGAAAAAGAGTCAAAGAAAGGATGGGAGATGTTTCCCATGTCAAATCAAAAAAGACAGGTGAGAGATACTATAACAATGTGTATCAGACTGCATGTTTCCTTGTAGTTGGATCTCCCACTTTTTGGAATGTTCCAAATTCCACTTGAGCATCCAAATCTGGATCAATACCAGCAAAAACATCTCGGAACAATGTTCTAGCGCCATGCCAAATGTGTCCGAAAAAGAAGAGCAAAGCAAAGGTAGCATGACCAAAAGTGAATCGACCCCTTGGACTGCTGCGAAAAACACCATCAGATTTCAAAGTAGCCCGGTCTAATTCAAAAATTTCCCCTAATTGAGAACGCCTCGCATATTTTTTTACAGTAGCAGGATCAGAATAACTTACTCGATTAAGTTCGCCACCATAGAACTCCACCGTTACGCCTACTTGTTCAACACTATATTTGGATTCTGCTCTTCTAAAAGGAACGTCTGCTCTAACAATTCCCTCCTCATCTACCAAAACAACCGGAAATGTTTCAAAAAAAGTAGGCATACGGTGTACAAAAAGCTCACGTCCTTCTTTATCTCTAAAGATGGGATGTCCTAACCATCCAACAGCTATTCCATCCCCATTGTCCATTTAGCCTGCTCTGAATAATCCCCCTTTTGCCGGATCATTACCAATATAATCATAAAAGGCTAATTTTTCGGGAATTTTAGACCAAGCTTCTGATAAACTAAGATTTTCGGCTAAACCATTGCTAACTCTTCGATATATTTCTTGCTGAAAGTATCCCTGATCCCACTGATAACGAGTAGGCCCAAATAATTCGATTGGGGTCGTTGCTGACCCATACCACATAGTTCCAGCAACTACGAAAGCTGCAAAAAAAAAAAACAGCAGCGATACTACTGGAAAGTACAGTTTCAATATTACCCATACGTAATCCTTTATATAGACATTGAGGCGGACGGACACTAAGATGGAAAAAGCCCGCTAATATACCCAATGTACCCGCAGCAATATGATGAGAAGCTATTCCCCTCGGAACAAAAGGATCAAAACCTTCTGCACCCCACACTGGATTTACAGCTTGTACTTTTCCAGTTAGTCCATAAGGATCGGATACCCATATCCCAGGGCCATACAAACTCGTTACATGAAATGCCCCAAAGCCAAAGCAAGCCACCCCTGCAAGAAATAAATGAATTCCAAAGATCTTGGGCAAATCCAAAGAGGGTTTTCCCGTCCGCTCATCAGAGAATATTTATAGGTCCCAATATACCCAATGCCAGATCGCTGCCAAGAAACACAAGCCAGAAAACACAATATGCGTACCTGCCACACCTTCATAACTCCAAATACCCGGATTTGTTACAGTTCCTCCTGAAATACTCCAACCACCCCACGAATCCGTTATTCCTAAACGAGTCATGAAGGGAATTACGAACATACCTTGTCTCCACATTGGATCCAGAATAGGATCAGAGGGATTAAAAACTGCTAATTCGTATAAAGCGATTGAGCCAGCCCAACCAGAAACTAGAGCTGTGTGCATTATATGCACCGCAAGCAATCGACCCGGATCATTCAATACGATAGTATGAACACGATACCAAGGCAAACCCATGGAGATACCCCTTTAGCAAAGAAAAATAGACACGAAGTCGCTTTATTTTATCGCATTGAAAAAGACTATCCATATCCTATGTACCTAACCCTTCTAGGGGATTCTGTGTCAGAAAGCGCGAATATTTATTTCATTCCATTAAAAATAAGAAGCCAATTCTGTTCATAAGAAGAAAGAGAGGCAGATCTATTCTATACTCGATAAGTGCCAATATGCAATGGGTAACTTGGCCAATTTTGAAAAAACGAAGAATAGATCGCTACCCCTCTTTGTTTAGCATTCGAATCACCCATTCCTTTTTCTTTATTCAATATGTCTTACATTCCTTATATGTATAACCTTTCAATCTACGTATTAATAGAATCTATAATATTCATATAGAATAAGAATAAAAATTAAGACAATAAACTATGGATTCTTTCTTTCTGTTCCATTCTTACGTTTCCATATTAATGTGTGGTTTTCTTACTTAAATTTAATAATATTAATATAATATGCCCATTGGTGTTCCAAAAGTACCTTACCGGATTCCTGGAGATGAAGAAGCGACTTGGGTTGACTTATACAATGTTATGTATCGAGAAAGGACACTTTTTTTAGGTCAAGAGATTCGTTGCGAGATCACGAATCATATTACAGGTCTCATGGTATATCTGAGTATAGAAGATGGAATTAGTGATATTTTTTGTTTATAAACTCCCCAGGCGGGTGGCTAATCTCAGGAATGGCTATTTTTGATACGATGCAAACGGTGACACCAGATATATATACAATATGCCTCGGAATAGCCGCCTCCATGGCTTCCTTCATTCTGCTTGGAGGAGAACCCACCAAGCGTATAGAATTCCCTCACGTGAGGATTATGCTTCACCAACCTGCTAGTGCTTATTATCGGGCAAGCACACCAGAATTTTTACTAGACGTAGAAGAGTTACACAAAGTTCACGAAATGATCAGAAGGGTTTATGCAGTAAGAACAGGCAAGCCTTTTTGGGTTGTATCCGAAGACATGGAAAGGGATGTTTTTATGTCAGCAGACGAAGCCAAAGCTTATGGACTTGTCGATATTGTAGGGGATGAAATGATTGACAAGCACTGCGATACTGATCCAGTGTGGTTTCCAGAAATGTTTAAGGATTGGTAGTGTCCGGATTTCTTGTAAAGTTATTTCACAGCTAAATTTGTGTTTTCCTCGATTTAATAGAAAATTGAAAGACTTCATGATGAGCAATCATCAGGTTAAGATGGATCTAAACCAATCCATTTTTTTCTATATACATACAACATGCCGACGGTTAAACAACTTATTAGAAACGCAAGACAGCCAATACGAAATGCTCGAAAAACGGTCGCGCTTAAAGGATGCCCTCAGCGTCGAGGAACATGTGCTAGGATGTATGTGCGACTCGTTCCGACCATGACTTCAAACAAATATAAAAAAATTGAAGTATCCATGATTAGTACCAATGAATAGGATATAGTTTCTCTATCCTAGATTTCTATGGTATATGGAATTTATGGTTTCCTTTGGTGCAAATGAAATAAGAAGCAATTCTCCCATTGGTAGCAAATGGTTATCCATTAAGCGGAGGAAATAGTAATAAAAAGAAAAAGGCTTATGCTCCTTTATCTTAAAAGAACGGACTAACAAGGTCAGCTACTTAGCCAACTTTCATAATTAAATACCGTCACTGTATGGATAACTCTTATTGTGAAAAGAGCTATTTACTCTATAATGGATAGGTGGAGCCAAAGAATGTGAACTATACAAGTTCGCAATACCTTTTGATGAAAGAAAAAAGGGCTCCGGTGTATAGAGAGGGCCTCACCGTTTAAAAGGGAACCATAGAAACGATGGAACCCACTATTTTTTTAATATTATTAGAATGAATTTGTTATTTCCTATAGAAATAACTGAACGGAGTGGAATAAAAAATCGTGGTTGGGAAGGTTACTATAGCAAAAGCCATTGGAATTAATATTTTATATATCAGAATAATTAGTTTTGTTATTAATGAGAAAAAGGGTGGCTAAAAGAAGAGAAATCATTAGTTATTCATTAAGGTTAGTTTGATTCAATGACCAGAGTTCCGCGAGGATATATAGCCCGGAGACGACGAACAAAAATGCGTTCATTTGCCTCAACCTTTAGAGGGGCTCATTTAAGACTTAATCGAATGATTAGCCAACAGGTAAAAAGAGCTTTTGTTTCCTCTCATCGAGATAGAGGTAGGCAAAAGAGGGATTTTCGTCGTTTGTGGATCACTCGGATAAACGCGGCAACGCGGGTATATAAAGTATTCGATAGTTATAGTAAATTAATACACAACCTATATAAGAAGAAATTGATTTTTAATCGTAAAATGCTTGCACAAGTAGCTGTATCAAATCCAAATAATATTTACACGATTTCCAATAAAATAAAGATCATCAGTTAAAGGTATAAATAAGGTAATATACTGGAATACTAAAAGATGAATTCCCGGAGAGGGAACTCCGGGATGATATAATAAATTAAGATTAAGTGGTAGGAATCAACGAGCTGGATTACTTTCTTTATAATATATATAGGTCTGGCCCTTTCGAATTCGAATAAAATATCAACAATCGGAACTTAAGTTCCGGTTGTTGTTTCTTAAATTTTGGTTGTTGTTTCTCAAGTTTCGATTGGAATTGTACTTTTGCGTTAATTGAGGAATATGTCTATTTTTTCTGGGTCTAGAACCTGTAATTATTGAAATTGACTGGGCTTGAAATTGCTTTTCGTTCTCATAGTTACGAAACGGTAAGAAAGATAAAATGCGAGCCTGTTTTATAGCAAGAGTAATTAATCGTTGTTGTTTCAAGGTTAATCTATTTATTCGTCTCGATAATATTTTTCCTTGATCACTAATAAATCTATTAATTAAACTCATGTTTCTATAATCAATTCGATCTCCCGGGCCAATCCGAGGACGCCTACGAAAAGGTTGTTTAGATTTACCAAAAGGTTGCTTGAATTTACGAAAAGTTTGCTTGGATTTACGAAAGGGTTGCTCGGATTTACTAAAGGTTTGCTTAGATTTAATAAAAGGTTGTTTAGATGTATACATGATTTATTCCTTATTTAAAATTTGAAAATTCACTTCTTTATTTTATTCATTTAGGATCCAGAAGAAGTAGTTTTTCTTTGATCCATATCTTATTTGATTCATATTATAGTATATGAATACCCTCTATACATATGAAATAATATCTACTGGAAATCAGATGAGTTGATTTGTATTTTGTATTCTATACTATGTTTTCTTTATATATTAAATATGAAGTTCTTACTCTTTCTGTTGTTTGGAAAAATCGAACACACGATGTTCCTATTTCTTTATTTCGTGATGAGTCGTATGCTTGCGACAATAATGACAAAAGTTTTTGAATTCTAATTGTTCGGGTGTATTGTGGCGATTCTTTTGAGTACTATATCTAGAAATCCCCGGCGATTCCTCATTGGCACCTTTTCAAACACAACTGATGCATTCCAAAATAACTCTAATTCTAACATCTTTTCCCTCGGCCATGAACCTCCTTTTCTTTTTGGATTGACTTAACTTAATTCTTCTACTTATTCTTTTATTCTTCTATTTTGAATCCGAAGAAGAAGAATAAAATTCATTAGAATAATTTATAGAATAATTTTTTTATTCTTAAATTAAGTAATAAAAAATAGAGAAGTAATTAAAGAATACAATCCTTGTCGAATTAGCAAAGATTTTGGTTCGAAATCCTTTCATTTATTTAGCCAGCCCCGCCTTTTCTATGCTCTGATTTCCGAGGCCTTATTTAGCTTTGGTACCCCTTTAAATTGAATTTCTATTTTCAAAAATGGGGTTTACCAAAATTTTAATGACTCTGAGGTTCAACCCAATCCATGTTTTCTTTCTTTTTCCTTCCGATACTAAAAAAAGATTGAAAAGGATCAAATTTTGTCATATCACGAAGAAATCTATCCCTCCCATAGCAATAACTAGAATTTAAAAAAAGGGAATGACAAAGCATCTGGGAATAAACGATTAATTTCTATCAATAAACCTGCTAAAGCACCAAACCAGAGAGTACTTAGCACGGGTGCTACAGAGAGATATGTTTTTATATCCCGCATTGAAAATCCTCCTTCCTTGTTGGAATACATATATGATCATAAACTCTTGCCCAAGATTGTTATTCTATATATAAAATGAACCATATCGACGAAATTTTCCTATCCCTAAAAAATAAAAAGATGAGCCCATCTTCCTATATATTACCAAGGAAAAGTAATCCTTCTTTTATAGGCGAAATTATATTGAATTTTATATTTTTATATGTATATAATTCATTAATTATATGAGACCAAAAAGAAGAAATGACACGAGGGTTCTATATCTATATATAGATAGAGAAAGAAAGAAGAAGAAAATAGAAAGAAGAAGAAAATTATGATGTGGAAAAGAAGACAGGAATTGTGTACAATGGCATTGTACAACAATTTAATTTGGAAAAGGGATGTAGCGCAGCTTGGTAGCGCGTTTGTTTTGGGTACAAAATGTCACAGGTTCAAATCCTGTCATCCCTACCTATTACTTCTTTCTTCTTTATAGGCAGTAGCGACGAGATCAATTAAAGTAAAGTGGGTATAACTTGAATTTGTGGAGACTATACGTACGTGAGATACATTAGGAATAGAAAAAGATTTTCTTTTTGAATGAATGAAAGCGCTCTTTGTTCAGTTCGGTAGAACGCGGGTCTCCAAAACCCGATGTCGTAGGTTCAAATCCTACAGAGCGTGATTCCATCTATCTTATGTTGAAGCAGAGTAAAATAACTTA
This sequence comes from Secale cereale, assembly GCA_902687465.1. Classification (NCBI taxonomy): domain Eukaryota; kingdom Viridiplantae; phylum Streptophyta; class Magnoliopsida; order Poales; family Poaceae; genus Secale; species Secale cereale. The sequence continues at coordinate 448,152,798 of LR738712.1, forward strand.
ACAAAATTGAATTGTAACTCCAATTTCAATTTGACCTCCTCTCTGGTCTGGAGGAGGTCAATCAAAAAAAATGACTCAATCAAAGATCCAACTGATCCCCACGCCTGTATTGCAAATACACAGTCACGAATAATCTCGCTAAAGTAATAGGAATTAGGCCTAAGACGATTCCAAATAGAAAAACTTCAATCATTTCGATTTGTTCGAGGGGATAAAAAAAGAGGTACGATCTATCCCTAAATAGTACTCTAAATTATCCACGAATCTCAATGACCAAGAAAAGAATTCCTAATTAGTCTGGAAAAGAGTCGTAGAATGCCAGGAATCCCAAAGAAAGATTTTTCTTTTCTGAATTATAATTATTCAGTCAATTCAAATAAGGCGTATCTTGTTCAAGCCAATAAATAGAGCTGGGGTTATAGTTAAAGCAGCCAGTAGAAAAACAAAATAACTAGTTAAAGTAAGCATGAAAGAGTTAAATCCCATTTTTTTACTACACTACATATGTTGGTAAAGCATTTACCTAAGTTATGGAAAATTCATAATTCATCAGTTATTTTACATAATACTAAAAAACAAGATAGAGTAAGATACAAAAGTGTAAAAGAAAGTGGATTCATCAGATGATACATGAGTCCCTAATTCTGAATCAAGAGATTTGTTGTGGAATTTGTCAATTGAGTAAAGTAATAATATTAAGAACTAGATCATCTAACCCCATTGAATGAAAAAATGAAATTCGATTTTCAGGGAAATTTTTGAATAAGAGATAAATAAACAATTGAATTTGAAAAAAAAAACTTCTTTCTATTTTGGATAATTTCTTTTTCAATAGGACCCTCTTTTTGGAGTGAACGATCGAATATTCCCCTATTCCTTCTTATTTTAACTGATTGTATTTCATATGGAATAAGAGGAGAACAAAAGCATTCCACGACCTACCAAGGGGCTGTTAAAAAAAAGCTCTTCCTTGAATTTACTTTATTTTTATTCCTTTTTCGAACTCCAACCAAAGTAGATTCGAAGACGAGTCACTTCAATTATCCTGTTAAGTTCTATTCTATCTTTTGTCTTTCCCTATTTCATCTCGTAAAGTTCCGCGCTCGCAGTTTGGTCAAGAAAGTTAGACCTAATCCAACAAACAATACAAGGATTAATTACGAATTATGAAAGGATAGATTTCACATATACTTGTCCTTGTATTGTGTTAGTATGAGAATATCCTTCCTAAATTATTTATCCAAACCTATTGATCATTAACTTAGATTTTCCTAAGATTTTGGCTGCTATTCAGAATTACTCTATTATTCCGAAGCCAATGAAAAATAAGTAGAACCTACAAAAATGGGGTTTTCTATTGATGCCTTGAATAACATATAGCTTACCTATAGACAAAAAAAAGTAATTATGTTTCGGAACCAGGCAAAACCAGATTGCTGTGCCATAGGAAGGATAGCTATAATAATTCGGTATACTCAAGATACACCTTTGGTACAAAATTGACAATCTCACAAGGATGAAATATCAGTAATTTTCTATTTACTGGTCGATCCCATCTTTTACGGAATCAATTCCTTTTTTGAATGTACAAAAATTTTGGGAGTTCAGCATGTCTGGAAGCACGGGAGAACGTTCTTTTGCTGATATTATTACCAGTATTCGATACTGGGTTATTCATAGCATTACTATACCTTCCCTATTCATTGCGGGTAGGTTATTTGTCAGTACGGGTTTAGCTTATGACGTGTTTGGAAGTCCTAGGCCAAACGAGTATTTCACGGAAAGCCGACAAGGAATTCCGTTAATAACCGACCGTTTTGATTCTTTAGAACAACTCGATGAATTTAGTAGATCCTTTTAGGAGGCCCTCAATGACCATAGATCGAACCTATCCTATTTTTACAGTGCGATGGCTGGCTATTCACGGACTAGCTGTACCTACTGTTTTTTTCTTGGGATCAATATCAGCAATGGAGTTCATCCAACGATAAACCAAATTCCAACTATAGAACTATGACACAATCAAACCCGAATGAACAAAATGTTGAATTGAATCGTACCAGTCTATACTGGGGTTTATTACTCATTTTTGTACTTGCTGTTTTATTTTCCAATAACTTCTTCAATTGAGAGAAAGAAAGAGACTAATAAGAATTCTCTTATCCCATTTGGAAAGATACCATCCTTATAACTACCCATGACTGTTTTTGTCTCTAGCATGACCAATTGATAAAATGTGGAGGAAAGTAGGGAAAATGGCCGATACTACTGGAAGAATTCCTATTTGGCTGATAGGTACTGTAGCTGGTATTGCTGTGATTGGTTTAGTAGGTGTTTTCTTTTATGGTTCATATTCCGGATAGGGTTCATCTCTATAGTAATCGGAGGGACCAGATTGTAAACCTGAAAAAGTAGGAGCTGAGCGGGTCCTTACCCCCCTTTATCTGATTAGAGCAGAAAGGACCCGCGGAATTTTTACTCTTATAATGCAAATTGAATCTATTCGATTCACTCTTATGAAGCAACAAGAAAAAGAGATCACTCGAGGATCCAATATCTTATTCAACGAAGGAAGTATCCTGAAAATCCTTGATTTAGTTTCGAGTAATAAACTAATAAAACCTTAATCAAAACTATTCAACTAGCCTAAAAATAAAAAAAGAACCATCAATGGAATGGAAGAGTTTACTTTTTTTTGCAAAATTTCTGTAAATTTGAAGTTGAACTTAATTAAACAAGCCAAGCAATTCTATTTGCTCACAATCACAAGAAATTTGTCCCCCGCCATATTTTGTTCCCCTTTGTTTGTCCACTACCTCGGCTAAACCTAAGCAAAAGAAAAAGATGTCCAAGAGACAGACCCGAATAAAGAAGAAATAGTAATCTTTGACGAATTAGGAAGAAAAAGGATTCTTATTTTGATACAAGAAGAATCGGCACAAGAAAAAGCCTTTTTCTTGTGCCGAATAGACGATTAAGAAGACCTGCAATCCCTCCGAAAAGGGAGAAATTTTAATTTTATTGTTCTCGCCTTTGCCTTGGATTCTCTTCTTTTGCATGGGATATAAATAAGGAATTCCAGACATCTCATAAACAAAAAACAGTCTAAACAAAAAAAGGATTTCCAAAATAGATCATAGATAATTCTAGCAATTGCCAATAAATCGAAGCTTTTTACCAACTTGATGGTAAGAAATCCCGGGACCTAGAAATTCATTTCATACAATTGAACCTTTTAAAACTGTTTCTTTTTGAGAACCAAAAAAACTTGTGCCAAAATAACGGATGCGAAGAAGAACAAAAGGCCTTGGACACGTAATGGATCCTGAAGCACGATTTCTGTGTCCCCCTGACCAAAACTTCCCACATTAGGATTGCTTGTTAATGGTTGATCAAGCTTGATGGATTCCCCCTCTGAAACAAGAAGTTCTGGTCCGGGAGGTATAATATCAATCACTTGGCGTCCATCTGATGCATCAACTATGGATATTTCATACCCCCCTATCGGTGTACTAAAGTAGGGGTACCTTAGTATCCCGAACTTGTGCACGGGTAGTTGCAGTGTCCCGCGGCAAGGCTTGCCAGGCGACTGCCAAGGTCCTCCGTGGTTCCTTTGGAGCCATTCAAGAACAAAGTATTCAAGTCAAAGAGACAAGACCTCGGCAAGAGGAGCTTGCAGGGAAGGCCACTCAAGGCACAAAACCACTCAAGGCACAAGACCCTGGCAAGAGGAGCTTGCCGGGAAGGCCAATCAAGGCATCTCAAGGAACTTGCCGTGACGCGCCACGCGTCCTGGCAAGGCCCGGTGAGCGACAAGCTCCTCGAAGCGACAAGATAGCGACCGCGGCAAGGTGCTTGCCGCGGCAAGCTTCCACTCAGTACCCGCGCTCCAGCGCGTCCACCCACGTGTCGCTCTGGGACCATCCCAGGCGCACGTGGCGGAAGGCTGTGCAGCCTGGGGTACACGGTGGCAAGCATCGATGACAAGGCTACCGTCGTGGCGGACGGTGGCGCCCCTGACGGCCACTTTTTGCACTGTTTGGGAGACGGCGACGGGAATTTAATGCCCTTGCCCCCTGCCGTCAGGGTTACGTATGGAACACTGTTCCAACTACCACCCTTTTTACATTTTTACCCCCATCTGTGTTGCCACCTGTCGGTGACCCCTTTGACCTATAAAAGGAGGCCCATGCGCAACGTAGAGGGGGTTCCGAACATCGATCATTCCCACGCTCGGTCTTGCTAGCGGTTAGAGTGTACTGTAGCTCTCCTCGCTCCCGAGAAAGAACGCAATACAAACCAAAGCAGGAGTAGGGTTTTACGCATCCGTGCCGCCCGAACCTGGGTAAACTGCTCGTGTGCTCGCCTCGATCCGCTCTTTGTGCATCCTCCGCTCCCTGCCGTACCGAGAAGGGGCTCCGGTCCCATAGGTGTTCGTGGGCGATCAGCTTCCCCGACATCTTTGGCGCGCCAGGTGGGGGGTGCGTCGAGGTTGTGTGAACCCGATCCGGCGTCACACGAGCTAGATCTCCATCATCTTCATCTACATGCCGCCGAAGAAGAAGGCTTCAGAGGCAGTAGGCCCGTCCGCGTCGATCCCGCCACCGCCGGAGCCAATGGCTGGTGGGGTAGACGCCTGCGGAAGAACGGACGTCGACGAGGGAACCCACGGTGCCGCCAAGTCCAAAGACAAGGCCGCGCTGCCCATCGACGGCGTAGCCGGCTCCCACGACGACCGGGCGCACTCCAAGACCTCGACGTCCATGCATGCCCTGCGCCCATCTCAGGAGGCGCGAGACCGGCAGCGTCGTGGTACTGAAGGTACCATACGCTTGTTGGGCCAGGGTCAAGCTGGCGGATCTCGGGACGCTCAAGGCCAGCATGCACACCAACATGCCGGCACGAGCAAGGCACGGTCGCCGGGATGGGATGCTGCTCCTTCTAACGTAGTTAGAAGTCCGAGCATATCCCGCTCCTCGCACCGTTCGCCACTGCTACCCGCCACTCCAGCAGAAGCTCTAGCACGAGCTCAACTGCTCCTAGATTTCCCTCCAGCGGCAGACAAGGCCGACGACTAGAGGGCCACCATCCAGAGTCTCATCGCCTTCGCCAACGGCGACACTCCGCAGCAGCCGAGCACGTCGCGGCCGCGGCAAGTCAGCCAGGCGCGGGCCGATGGCGACAAGACCGCTGGGGGTGCAACCACCATGCACTCTCCGCCCCTAAGGCCAAGATCACCGACTCGCCGGGTCAACCTCGACAGCGACTCCACCGCGTCGTCGGATCCGCGAGCTCGTCGCGATCAACGCCAAGTTCTTCAAAATCGCCAACAAGAAGACGCTCGTACTCGCATCGAGCGTCGAAGAGAAGCGCGGCGTCAGTCAGACCAGCGCGCTGGGCCCACTATCGACATGCAAGCGCCAGGGGGACCAGTCGACTTGTCGTACGCGGTAGGTTGTCCTGCGTTCACTCGTGAGCTGTGGCAAGTCCAGTGGCCCAGCATGAAAAATTTCAAGCCAGACGTGCCGGAGAAGTATGACGGCAAGACGCACCCGTCGGAGTTCCTTAGCATCTACACCATCACGGTGCAAGCTGCTGGGGGCGGGACGACAAGATCCTTGCTAACTACTTCCCTCTAGTACTCAAACCCAACGTCAAGTCCTGGCTCATGCACTTGCCGGACAACTCCATTTCTTCTTGGGCTGACCTGTGCCATCAGTTTGTCGGTGCCTTCACGGGCGGCCACAAGCCTCATGGCCAGGAGAGTGACCTTCATCTGCTCACCCAGAAGGAAGGAGAGCCCCTGCGCAAGTACATCCAAAGATTTAGCCGTGTCCAACACAACATCCCAGACGTCCACCCTGCCGCGGTCATCAGCGCATTCCATCAGTACGTGCGTAACCGCAGGATGAGGGAGGAGATGGCGATGTGCAAGATCAGGGACGTCAGCGAGCTGTACGCCCTGGCTGACAAGTGTGCACGTGCTGAAGAGGGGAGGAAACTCCCCGGAGAGGATACGGGAGCCGGAGGACCAGACAGCGAGGATGCCGCCCCGGCAAAGAAAAACCGGCGGCGGAACAACAGAAAGAAGAAGAACAAGGAAGTGCTAGTCGTTGAGCAGTCCGGCAAGGAGGCTGGCGCCAAGAAAGCCCAAGTTGGTAGCTCCGGCAAGGAGACTGTCGCATGCACCAACTGCCAAGCTGTGGCGGCCGCCGACAAGCAGGACGGCACCGACGAGCAGTATTGCAAGATCCACCGCACCAAGGGCCACGATCTCCAGAACTGCAAAAGGGTCGAGCAGCTTGTCGAGCAGCAGAAAGCTGAGTACGAGCGGCGCGACAAGGAGAAGGCCCAAGGGGGTGATGGAGGGTTCGGCAAGAAGCGGCCATTCAACGGCCGGGGAGGACGCCGCGGCAAGGCCAAGCAGCGGCAAGGAGACAGACCTCCCCGCGGCCGCGACAAGGACGAAGACGACGAAGACGACGAAGACTTGGACAATGCGGAAAACAGCGAGTAGGAGTTCCAGAAAGCCACAGAAGTTTTGTGCATTGATGGTGGTGCTTCTCTGCATAATTCTCACCGCCAACTCAAGCAATGGGTGCGGGAAGTGAATGCGGCAGAACCACCCGTCGAGTCGCGCAAACTTTTGAAGTGGTCCAGCACGCCTATCATCTTTGACATTGAGGACCACCCTGATCGCACAACCGCGGAAGGGTGCTTTTCGATGTTGGTTTCGCCAACTATCCGAAACCTCAAGGTCACCAAGATGTTAGTTGACGGCGGGGCCAGCCTGAACCTGATCTCCTCTACTGTGATCCAGAAACTCCTAATCCCCGACAGCGAGCTCGAAGAAACCGGCACATTCCAAGGGATCAACCCGGGGAGGAGCAAGCCGAAGGGGAAGATCACGCTGCCAGTAACATTTGGCGGCGAGCTGAACTTCAGGGCTGAGAGGGTCACGTTCGACGTTGCCGATTTCCCATTGCCTTACAATGGGATACTTGGCCGTCCAGCGCTCGCCAAGTTCATGGCAGCCTCTCACTACGCTTACAACATGCTCAAGATGCCCAGCCCGATAAGCTTCATCAATGTCCCTGGCGAGAAGAAAGATGCCCTTATCTGCGCCGACAAGATCTACCAGGAAGCAACAGCCGCATCAGAACGCAAGACACTTGCCGCTGAAGCTCCCGGGGGAAGAAGAAGACCAAGTCCGGCAAGAGCTCTGGGGCCCACTCCGGCAAGCGCACCTCTTCGGAGTGCTGCGCTACCGTCGAGGACGCACCATCGAGCTGCACCGGCAAGTGTAAGAAGACGATGGCAGCTCCGCCAGAGACCAAGAAGGTGCCCGCCAAGGAGGACGGCACTGGTGGTACCTTCACCATCAGTGCCATGCTTGACCGCAAATAGGAAAACGCGCTCGTCGCTTTCCTGCGGGCGAACGTCGACGTGTTTGCATGGCAACCGTCTGACATCCCCGGTGTTCCCAGGAAAGTGATTGAGCACAAGCTTGCCGTCTGTCCTCACGCGCGGCCCGTCAAGCAAAAAGTTAGGAAACAAGTAGTGGAGCGCCAAGAGTTTATTGCAGAAGAAATCAAGAAGTTGGAATCAGCAGGCCTTGTCAGAGGCGTGCTCCATCCTAAGTGGTTGGCCAATCCTGTTGTCGTGCCTAAAGCAAAAGGGAAATGGAGGCTTTGTATCGACTTCACCGATGTGAATAAACCTTGTCCCAAAGACCCATTTCCCTTGCCGCGCATTGACCAGATTGTTGACTCCACGGCTGGATTTGATTTGCTTTCATTTCTTAACGCATACTCAGGATACCATCAGATCTTTATGGCTGAAGAAGATGAGGAGAAGACCGCATTCATTACTCCATGTGGCAGTTACTGTTTTATACGCATGCCTTTCGGATTGAAGAATGCTGGTTCAACATTTGCAAGGGTAGTCCATACAGCTTTTGAGCCACAAATTCACAGGAATGCAGATGCATACATGGATGACATAGTGGTCAAGAGCAAGGACAGGGCTACTCTGATCCAAGATTTAGATGAAACCTTTGCGAATCTGCACAAGTACCAGCTCAAGCTTAATCCCGAGAAGTGTGTGTTTGGAGTCCCTTCCGGCAAGCTTCTCGGGTTCTTCGTGTCTCAGAGGGGGATTGAAGCCAATCCCGACAAGATCAAGGCCATCGAGCAGATCGAAGCACCCAAGCGCGTCAAGGATGTACAGAGATGCCGGCTGCATGGCTTCTCTCAGCAGGTTTATCTCTAAGTCAGCAGAGCGCGCCCTGCTGTTTTTCAAAATTTTGAAAAAGGCAGGTCCAATGAAATGGACTCCGGAAGCGGAGGCAGCGCTGCAAGACTTGAAAAGATACCTGTCCTCCACTCCAATACTTGTCGCACCTAAACCACAAGAGAAGTTGCTGCTGTACCTAGCGGCAACCAATCAAGTGGTTAGTGCTGCGTTAGTAGCGGAGAGGGAGGCAGATGATGTGCCAGCAACAGCGGCAAGCACATCCAGCGACAAGCAGGGGGCTTCTCCAACAAGCTCTGGTCCCGACAAGGATGAATCTGCGCAGATGCAGGGGGAGATACAAAAGAAGATGGTGCATCGCCCAGTTTACTTTGTTAGTTCCCTCTTGCAGGGGGCTAGGTCAAGGTACTCTGGTGTGCAGAAGTTGCTTTTCGGCCTTCTCATGGCCTCGAGAAAGTTGCGCCATTACTTCCAAGCACATGAGATAACAGTTGTCACTCGCTTTCCATTGAAGAGGATACTGCAAAATCCAGAAGCAACAGGCAGGATTGTCGAGTGGGCATTGGAACTGTCAAGCTTTGGTCTCAAGTTCGAAAGCACTTCAACTATCCAAAGCAGAGAATTGACAGAGTTCATAGCAGAGTGGACGCCAACACCAAACGAAGAAATCCCAGAGACGAGCATCCCCGTCAAGGAAGGAAGAAAAGAGTGGATAATGTACTTTGACGGTGCCTTCTCGCTGCAAGGCGCCGGTGCCGGCGTGCTGCTTGTCGCACCCACCGGAGAGCACCTCAAGTACGTCGTCCAGATGCACTTTCCCAAGGAGCAAGCAACGAACAATACTGCAGAGTATGAAGGTTTGCTTGCCGGTCTCAGGATCGCGGCAGACCTTGGGATCAAGAAGCTGATTGTAAGGGGTGACTCGCAGCTTGTCGTCCGCCAAGTGAACAAGAATTACCAGAGTCCGTTGATGGAAGCTTACGTCGACGAAGTAAGAAAGCTTGAAGAACACTTTGACGGCCTACAGATGGGGCATGTTCCAAGAGCAAAAAACGACATCGCAGATGGCCTGTCAAAGTGCGCCGCACTTAAGTTACCTGTGGAACCAGGGATCTTTGTGCTCAAGCTGACTCAACCATCCGTAACACCATCAACTAGATAGACCAAGAAGAGGAAGTTGGTTTCTGGTGACTATTTTCCGGCAGAGCTTCTTGAAGCCGCCGCCAAGAAAGTCCCCAAGATCAACGCCGAAAATGCTGAGGAGCAGTCTGCTCCTGCAAAGCCCTAGGGTTTGTACAGTTGAAGCAGACGCTCCCGACAAGTTTTGCTCTGCCAAGCTTGCCGGGGAATGCCAAGCTCCGGCTGAGCCGCAGGTTCTTGCCGTAGAAGCGGACGTTCCCGCAGCAGCACAAGTGCCTTTAGTCCTTGTTGTCGAGCCAGAAGCTCCACCATGGGCGCAGCAGATTTTCCGTTTCCTTTAGATAGGAGAACTTCCCGAAGAGCAAGAAGAAGCGGAAAGAGTAGCCCGGCAGTCAAGTATGTACTAGTTTGTAGATAACACACTGTGCAGAATAAGACTCAACTGTGTGAAATTAAAGTGTATTTCCCGGGAAGATGGACAGAAGCTGTTGGCAGAGATAAATGGAGGCATATGTGGTCACCACATTGGCGCAAGAGCACTTGTCGGCAAAGCTTTCCGGCAAGGTTTCTTTTGGCCGACAGCCCTCTAGGATGCAACTTCACAAGTAACCAAGTGTGAAGCGTGCCAGTTTCATTCCAAGCAAATACATCAGCCAGCTCAAGCTCTCCAGACGATCCCTTTATCCTGGCCATTTTCGGTCTGGGGGCTCGACATCCTCGGCCCTTTTCCACACGCAGCCAGGGGCTTTGAGTACTTGTACGTTGCAATCGACAAGTTCACAAAGTGGCCGGAAGAGGAGCAAGTGAGAAAGGTGACCGCACACTCAGCAGTCAAGTTCTTCAGGTCGATTGTTTGCCGTTTCGGGATTCCTAACAGGATCATCACCGACAACGGTACGCAATTCACGAGCCACACCTTCATGCAGTACGTCCAAGATCTTGGCGCCAAGGTCTGCTTCACTTCCGTTGCTCACCCGAGAAGCAACGGTCAAGCGGAGAGGGCAAAGGTTGAAGTGTTGCGTGGCCTCAAGACCAGAACTTTCGACAGGCTGCACAAGTGCGGAAGAAACTGGATCGAGGAGCTGCCGATGGTTCTTTGGTCGATCAGGAAGACGCCAAATCGAGCCACTGGTCAGACACCCTTTGCTCTACTCTATGGAGCAGAGGCAGTTCTCCCCACGGAACTCGTATATGGGTCGCCTCGAGTGCTCGCTTATGATGAGCTCGAGCAAGAGCAGCTGCGACAAGATGATGCGCTGCTCCTTGAGGAGGACCGTCTTCAGGCTGTTGTACGAGCTGCTTGCTACCAGCAAGCTTTGCGTCGCTACCATAGCTGCAAAGTTAACGCCAGAAGTCTCGAGGAAGGCGACCTTGTTCTTCGGCGCGTTCAGTCTGCCAAGAATTCCAACAAGTTGACGCCGAAGTGGGAAGGCCCTTATCGGGTGAAACAAGTCACAAGGCCTGGCGCTGTCCGCCTTGAGACCGAGGATGGCTTTCCAGTGAGCAATTCCTGGAACATCGAGCATCTTCGTAAGTTTTACCCATAAGGCGCGGTTGCCGCGATCAGCTCCGGCAACCACCCTTTGTACAAGTCTTGCCGCTGTCGCATGTAATCCTTTGTACAAAGCCGGGCGCAGACCCCGTGCATCAGTAAAGCTTATGTGCCTCGCACAACTTGTCATTTCATGCTTTTTTATTTTCCTTGCATGTACTATCTGACACTTTGTGCAGCACCAATCTCGGTAAGCAATAACGAGCCCAAAGGCTCCATATCTATATTTTCTCTTCTATCTTTTTCTCAAGGAGAAGAAGGTTCCCTCGCGCACAAGTTTGCCGGGGAGGGAGGAAGATAGTGGTATGGACCAAGCGCCGTTCAAGAAAGCCTTGCCTTGCCGGGAAGCAGACAACACAAAAGCTAAGTTGCCAAAGTTTGAGCAATCAAAATTTTAAATTTTTAAGTTATCTTCCTTGAACGACCGCACTTTGTATGGAAAACCTGTGCGCGGAGGAACCAACTCGTAGCTAGTTGCACCCTTACTTTGTTTCGAGTTTGCTCAACAACTTAAGCGTGCTGCGACTAGTGTCGCGCCCTTACCTTGTTTCCGAGCCCGCTCAACAACTTAAGTGCGCTGCAACTGGTTGCAACAAGGTTTCTTGTCGGCAGCGGCACCGCCAGCAGGCTGCTGAAGTTCCGCACTCAGCGCTCGCGGCAAAGGTGCCTGCGCCGGCAAGTTCCCTAAAAGCGTAGGGTTAAAACATACAAAGCAAGGGAGTCAAGTAGAGGAAATAACATTGCATTCAGTACCCAAAATAGAGTTATACTACAAGATAACTTGTCGCAGCTCTAACAGACTTTTCTCCTAACATAACTAGCAGCGACAAGGAAAGAAGAAAAATGGGCAGGCTTAGTTCGCGCGGTAGCCCTCAAATCTCTTAATCCCGCCCACCTTGTCCACGATGGGTGCGACAAGGGCCTTGAGCGCGTCCAGATCGGCATCCGACGGCAAGCTCCTGAGGACGTTGGTGAGGTTGAGGCCCGGATTGCGGAAGGCCACCTTCATCAACACCTTCTGCAGGGCCCCCGCGTAGAGCCTGCACGACTCGTCCGCCAGCTGCTTTGGATCTTCTCCCGGAGTTGCTGGAGGGCCGTCGCCACGCCCCTGAAGAATAAAGTAAGTTTGGCGCTGGGGTGGAGGTTCTCATCGGTGGAGTACCCGAGATACTCCGCCCCCAACTGCTCCAACTCCTTGTCGATGTCTACGACGGCGTTGACAAGGCCCTCCGTCCAGTGCTCGACGGTCTGCCTAAAGTTGTTCTGGGAGATGGCAGCACTCTCCAGCAACGCCTTCTCGGCCCTAACCTCTTCCTTCAGGGCCGCCTCTCGCTCCTTGGCGCCGTCCAGCGTCTCAGTCCGAGTTGCCAGCTTCAGCTCGAGGTCGGCGTTGGAGTCCTTGGCGGCGGTGAGCTCCTTGCCCTTCTCGGCGAGGCGAACCTGCAGCTCCGAGTAGCTGTGGGCGTCTTTCTCGCGCTCAAGCTTGAGTGCGGCAACCTCCTCGCCACTCGTCTTGAGGTCGGCCTCCAGCTGCGCCACCCTCCTCTCCAACTCCTTCTTGGCGGTCTCGGCAGCTGCGGCGGCATCCTTTGCCTCCTGGAGGGCCCCGCCAAGTGACTACTTGCGCGCGGCAAGCTCATCCTCGTGGCTGTCAAGGTTGACCTTCCGCTGCACCAGCTCGCCTTCTCGCTTGGACAGCTCCTCGGCGGCAAGCCGCTGCTGCTCCTCCACTTCGGCCTTCTCGAGAACGAAGGCCTGCTGCGCCTCGGCAAGTTGCTCCCGCTCCTTCGCCAAGGACCGGACAGCTGCTTGGTTGATGGACCGGAGCTCCTCCGCGCGCTTCTCGATATCAGCTCCCGCCTTTGCGGCCAGAGCCTCTCGGGACTCCAGCTTGGCTTGCCGGGCGCGGTAAGGCGACAACAACTTGCGCAGCAGCCGCTCCTCCTCAGGCTCGCTGCTGCTGCTCGGTGCGTCGACAAGCTTCAGCTCGGCAGAGGCAAGCACCTCTCCGTCGAAGACCTCTCCCTCGACCGGCGCCCTGGACGTGGACGCCCAAGGGAGCTGGATGAAGACATCGTCGCCGGCCTTTAAGTAGGCGCCCGGCTCGGGCTCGTCGGAGCTGGGGGCTGCTGCGGCGGCGGAGGGCTAGGCGGTCGGTGTAGCGCCTGGCACTCCTGCGGCCTCAGGACCATCAGTGCGATCGCCAGCCCCTTCGCCGGCTGCTGCGGCAGCAGCCTTGGCGGCCTCTGCGCCAACGGGATCGTCCGCGCCGACCGTTTCTTCGGCAACGGCGGCGTCGTCAGCAACGACCTCCGTCTCCATTGGCTCAGCTGCGGATGGGTCTGATGGAAGAAAAGAAGAGACAAACAGTCAAGCAAGTATCCAAAAAGAAGAATCAAAAGGAGAAAAGTCCAAGGGAAGAGTGAAGCAAAGGGGTTACCTATGCGGGCCGGCTCCTCGGTGAGGTTCCTTGCCGGGGAGCTCTCCCTCGGCGGCGTGGTTGTAGCTCCTGCCGGCGGAGGGCCGCTGGTGTTATCCCTCGCTGGAGAACTCTCCCTTGGCGGAGTACTCTCCCTTGGCGGAGGGTTCGCCCTTGGCGGAGAGCTCGTCCTTGGCGGAGGACTCTCCCTTGCCGGAGAGCTTCCCCTTGGCGGTATGGTCGAAGCCTGCGGCACGTCGGGGGCGGTCTCCTGGCGCTCCTGGTGTTGCTGCTCTGCTCCTACACGAATCAACGAACAAGACGTTAGTAAAGCAGAAGCGCCCACGCGCGCCTAACAGCAGAAGATGAACCACACTTACGCTGGGGTCTGCGCTGGGGGCTGCTCTGAAGACCAGTTGCCGGGTCCGGCAAGCTTGTCTCGGGCGCACCCCCTACTGTTGCAGCGGGCTCGTCCTCGATGACAATCACCGGGGCCTTGGATCACTTTGCCGCCCTCTGGGCCAGAGTTCTGAAAAAGAAGAACAGGTTCAGAGTGAGGCAACAGAGATACAAGACAAGACAACAGAAAATCAAAGAAATACAAGAATTGCAAAGACTTACTCTTCTTCCTCCTCGTCGGAGCTGAGCGCAGAGAAGTCAAAATCTGGCTCACACGTCCCGGCGCGAGGAGGCGGAGGAGTGGGCTCCCTCGGCCGCTTAGCGGGAGCAGGGGCGGTGGTCTGAGAAGACCCCGCTCCGGTAGCCGCCGAGGCACGAGGGGCGGCAGGAGCAGAGGCGCCAGTACGGGAAGCTCCCGCTCCAGTTGCCGCGGAAGCGCGAGGTGCTCCCGTGGCAGCCTTGCTTGCCGCGGTGGCGCGTGTCGCGCGGCGCGGCGGCTGTTGGCCCGTCTGCCGCTCCGTTACGTCCCCGACCTTGCGGAGACGTCTTCTTGGTGGAGCTGGAGGCTCTGCTGGTGGTGGCGAGCTGCCCAAAGACGAGGAGGAAAAGGTGTCGATCTCCAGCGAACCGCTCGCGTCCTCGGCGGGCCCACTCGACCCGACGCCCTGCTCGGCGATCCCGCTCGACCCGACGCCCTGCTCGGCGGGCTCACTTGCCTCGGCGATTTGCCCGGCAAGCTTCCCCGTGTTGAGAAACTCTTCTCGCTCGGCGAGGCTTGTCGCCTCCGCTGCCTCCGCCTCCTCCATAGTGTACCCGAACTCGCCCGCGGCCGCGGCTACCGCCGCCTCTTCCAGCCTGGTGACGATGTACGCCATCTCCTGGTCGGTGGTGTCGCGGGTGAGGCCCTTCTTCTCGTTAGAGTTAATTGGCGTTTCTTCCAAGTTGTCGAAGAATGCCTGCACAGCTTCGTCGGTAGGCTCTTGCCAAGTGGGGTCGATCCCGTGCGAATCGCACAACGGCATCATTGCACGGATGCGGCTGAGCGCAGAGCTGTTGCACAGCGGGACGACGCCTTGCGACAACCTGAAATGCTCGAGATGGGCGGGGTCGTACTTGAACAACTCCTGAAGCATCCCGTTGAGCTCCAAGACCTTGAAGTTCCAATTGAGGCCAGGCCGCAGCCTCATGATATCTGTCGCGTTCTCGAACTCCCAGGCGGGCCTCTTCCTCTCCTGCAGGGGGGCGATGCGGCGGCGGAGAAAGTCTGCGCCAACTGCGCCTATAGTCAGCCCGGCAAGCCTGAGGCGAAGGATCCGGGTAGTGGCAATCTTCAATTTGCTATCCTCCGAGGCCAAGTCGCTCCAGTCGTTGCCGCGTACTACTGGAGCTTGACGGCGGGCGGTAAAGTGCTGCGGGTTATCCTCTACGATCCAACACCAATTGGCTCTCCACTCATCCCACTTGCCGCGGAGCTCTCCCAATAAGTAAGCTTCCTTCTTGTGGGTCCTAGAGATCCAAGAGATTCCGCCAGACAGAGGATTTCAACTAATCCTTTCTGGAGAATTAGACGGCCTACCTGAACAGGCTTTTTATTTGGTGGGTAACATCGATGAAGCTAGCATGAAAGCTATAACCTTAGAAGAGGAGAACAAATCGTAGAAATGAAATTAAATCTTTATGTACTGACTCCTAAGCGAATTATTTGGGATTGTGAAGTGAAAGAAATCATTTTATCAACTAATAGTGGCCAAATTGGCGTATTACCAAACCACGCCCCCATTAACACTGCAGTAGATATGGGTCCTTTGAGAATACGCCTCCTCAACGACCAATGGTTAACAGCGGTTCTGTGGAGCGGTTTTGCGAGAATAGTTAATAATGAGATCATCATTTTAGGAAATGATGCGGAACTGGGTAGTGATATTGATCCGGAAGAAGCTCAAAAGGCACTTGAAATAGCCGAAGCTTACTTGAGTAAAGCTGAGGGTACGAAAGATTTGGTTGAAGCGAAGCTCGCTCTCAGACGAGCTAGGATACGAATCGAAACTGTCAATTGGATTCCCCCATCCAATTGAAGACAATCCAGTGGTTTATAGTTGATACAAAGAAAAAGGGAAGAGGGGTAGAAAAATTTATTAGATAGCGAAGCGAAGTAAGTCCAATGCTATCTAGTAATTTTTCTACCAACTTACCTACTATTGGATTTGAACCAATGACTCCCGCCGTATGAAAGCAATACTCTAACCACTGAGTTAAGTAGGCAATTTATGACCACAAAGGAAGACACATTACTTCGATCGATTATATATTGAATCCCTTTTCTAAGCAATATCGCTCTGTTATTGGTCTGTTATATACTAAATACTAAACTAAATACTAAACAGATACAGATCAAAGGGGTATCCTCTGGCATTAGAAAATATTCATCTTGACAAGAAATTATCTATATGTTAAGATATCTCTGATAAGGGCTATAGCTCAGTTCGGTAGAGCAACTCGTTTACACGTGCGCCAATGCTTTTCAAAGGAGCTTATTATGCAATGTACATAATCGATCTTATTGCAAAATCAATGTCTTACTTCGTAGATTCGAGAGAATAGGAGAACAGTAGCCTGACAAACAGTCGGTTCAGTCCGATTCAGGTGTCAATTCAGGTGCCTAATCAAATAGAACCCTTATGGATTTGCTAGTTGATAAGGTAAATATCCATCCCACTAAATGCTAGGCGTAATGAGGATAAGGGCCTCCAAAAAACTTCTTTTTGTTCTATGAGCTTTAAGGTGTATGAAGTCTCATAGTTAACTCTTGTAGTGGAACGATAGAGACTCCATTTCACTTAGGTTGATTTAATTTAGACCGGAAGGAGACCTAAGTCAAGGTAATCCTCCTTTGAACACTTTGGTATTGCTCCTAGATAGATCATAATACAAAAAATCAATCAGAGCACAGGGAGCCATCTCATTATCTTTCCGTAAAGAAAAACTATGGTGGACTAACTGATCTTTGAATCAGTTTATGAAAGAGCCCAATGCAAAAAAAATGCATGTTGGGTCTTTGAAACAGTTCAAATCATTTCGATAATAATTCGTTTGATCTGTTTTACAGACAAGGTCTACGGTTCGAATCCGTATAGCCCTAATATGCCCTTTTTTAGATTTTAGGATCTCTATCCTATGTTTTCTTTAGTTTAGTATAGTTTTCATTTTCTCATTAGTATTTGTTTATAGACTGGATAGGCGCCTATGACATAGAATAAAGATAAAAGCATTACCAAAGGCTCATTCATCGAAAATCAAAATCATACAGACAGGAAAAGTAAAACGAATTTCTATCAAATCAATAGAAGAAAGAAAGGATCCTTTCCCTAATTTGAATCCCGTCCTCCTTCAAATAGGATATCTCTAGACTTCCCTATAATAACTGCAATGATTTTATCCATTTTGCGAATTCCTACTTTGTTTTAAGTATATTAATTACTTTGTTTATAGATACATTATGTAAATTGATCAACTTTAAATAGAAAAAATAAAGTAAAGAGTAAATAAGAAAACAGAATATTCTGTCTCATAGTTCTAAAATAGAGTTCTTTATTTTTATTTTATAGTATTAATTCTCATTAATTATACTGCATAGATTAGTCCTACTATCTTAATTAGGTTCTAATTTAGTAGTATTCTCATTTTTATTTAATAGTCTCTTATTATTTTATTATTAAATATTAAATAAAGGATAGAGCTATTCTTTTTTCTAGAGATTCTAGAGAAAGCGAGACAAAGTGAAACGAGAAAGTTTTCTTTATATAAGAATTAGATCTACATACACCATATCTAAATAGAATGGAAATCCAAAAGAAAGGGAGTTGGGATTCCATTGGATTAATCTTCAAAGAAGATGCAGCACCGAGGAAACAAAGGCTAAACTAAGCGCTTCTGTTTGAACAAAAAAGATACTTGTTTCACCGAGGAAAAGAGAGAAGTTCTGGATAAATTGACAATGCTGAATGGAATTGACTAATTTAAGTTCCGCCTATGGCACATTAATGGGAGTACATTATGTTTCTGCTTCACGAATATGATATTTTTTGGACATTTCTAATAATAGCAAGCCTTATTCCTATTTTGGCATTTTCGATTTTAGGGCTTTTAGCCCCGG
This sequence comes from Secale cereale, assembly GCA_902687465.1. Lineage (NCBI taxonomy): Eukaryota > Viridiplantae > Streptophyta > Magnoliopsida > Poales > Poaceae > Secale > Secale cereale. The sequence goes on from LR738712.1 coordinate 448,170,714, forward strand.
TTAGTGAAGGACCAGAGAAGATTTCTAGTTATGAATCGGGTATAGGACCCATGGGAGGGGCTTGGGTACAATTCTGAATACGCTATTATATGTTTGCGCTCGTTTTTGTTGTTTTTGATGTGGAAACCGTCTTTCTATACCCTTGGGCAATGAGTTTCGACGTATTGGGTGTATCCGTTTTTATCGAAGCTTTGATTATCGTGCTTATCTTAGTTGTTGGTTTAGTTTATGCATGGCGAAAAGGAGCCTTGGAATGGTCTTAACTGAATATTTAAACAAAAAAAATAAGGAAAAGATTCTATTGAGACAATTATGATTTTGATTGAGTTTCCCTTACTTGACCAAACAAGTTCCAATTCTGTTATTTCAACTACACCAAATGATCTTTCGAATTGGTCAAGACTCTCCAGTTTATGGCCCCTTCTATACGGTACCAGTTGTTGTTTCATTGAATTTGCTTCATTAATAGGCTCACGATTCGACTTTGATCGTTATGGATTGGTACCAAGATCAAGTCCTAGGCAAGCAGACCTAATTTTAACAGACGGTACGGTAACAATGAAAATGGCTCCCTCTTTAGTGAGATTATACGAGCAAATGCCTGAACCAAAATACGTCATTGATATGGGAGCCTGTACTATTACAGGGTGAATGTTCAGTACGGATTCCTATAGTACTGTTCGGGGAGTTGATAAGTTAATTCATGTGGATGTCTACTTGCCGGGCTGCCCACCTAAACCGGAGGCAGTTATAGATGCCCTAACAAAACTTCGTAAGAAGATATCGCGAGAAATAGTTGAGGATCGAACTCTATCTCAAAATAAAAATGGATGTTTTACTACCAGTCACAAGCTTTATGTTAGGCGCAGTACTCATACAGGAACTTATGAGCAAGAATTGCTCTATCAATCACCATCTACATTAGATATATCTTCTGAAACTTTTTGCAAATCCAAAAATTCAGTACCTTCCTACAAATTAGTGAATTAGGAGGGGGGCTCTTTTGTGTAGAAAAATAAAAAGCAGGGCAATCTTTCAAACTTGCATCCGAAATGTGAAATATTTATACAAAGAGGGAGAGATGAAGACAATGCAGCAGGGTTGGTTATCTAATTGGCTAGTCAAACATGAGGTGGTTCATAGATCTTTGGGCTTTGATCACCGAGGAATAGAGACTTTACAAATAAAAGCTGGGGATTGGGATTCCATTGCTGTCATTTTATATGTATATGGTTACAATTATTTACGCTCCCAATGTGCTTATGATGTAGCACCCGGTGGATCTTTAGATAGCGTGTATCATCTTACGAGAATACAATATGGTATAGATAATCCAGAAGAAGTCTGCATAAAAGTCTTTGCCCAAAAGGATAATCCTAGAATTCCGTCCGTCTTCTGGATTTGGAGAAGTGTCGATTTTCAAGAACGCGAATCTTATGATATGGTGGGAATCTCTTATGATAATCATCCGCGCCTTAAACGTATCCTGATGCCTGAAAGTTGGATAGGCTGGCCCTTACGTAAGGACTACATAACCCCCAATTTTTATGAAATACAAGATGCTCATTGAATGATAAGAAATTCATGCTCACCTATACAACACAACTCCAGATTTTATTCAAGTCAAGGAATATTTTTAGGTTGTTTTCCTAGATGAAACGGAATACCTATTTATAATTAATTCCTAATTATACAAAAGCATTCTAGATAGACTGAGCAAAAAAAGGGTTTCATTTGGATTCCCCTATTTTGAAAATCGCATATTAATTTCCTTCATATGAACAAAAAAATAGGATGACTCAAAGAAGTTCTCTACCAGGAACTTTGTACCGCACATTACTTAGCACAACTAGCAAAATAAGATAAGATAAAGATAAGCAAGACTAAAAAAATATTCGTCGGAATAGCGGAATACAAAATTAAGAAACGCAAAAAAAATAAAGGGGAATCTCACCCCCTTCTTTATCATAAAGAAAAGATATATTTTAAAACTTCTTTAAAAAGAAAACGAAGTGCCTCTATATTTATATTATAGATTTATCCACTTAGATGAATAAATATTATTAATGAATATGTATCACAATCCATCTCGAGATATTTGGATCAATACGTATTTGGTGGATCTTTTTTTTTCTCTGCCAGGAACCAGATTTGAACTGGTGACACGAGGATTTTTAGTCCTCTGCTCTACCAACTGAGCTATCCTGACCTTTTCTTGTGCATCATCCTAGTAGAGTATTTGTATCTATGTCAATTAAAAGGACTAAAAATTAATTAAAGTATTTCAAATTCAAAATTTGAAAATGGGGGGGGGTAGTCCTATGCATTGTGCATGGTTTACTTAAATAAAATAAAACTTAAAAATGGAGTGAATAACCAAGATTTCTTGCCGATACTCTAATAAAAAAGAAATCTATTCAATGAATAGGATAAGATCCATTGAGTTCTCTTTGCATTCCTTTGTGAAAGAATAGAATGAGAAAGCTAATGAATCTTAAACCCATTGATAAAAAAAAGAAGATAAATAATAATAATATAGTATAGTTAGGGAATAAAAGAGGATTTGGGGAGAGAGGGACTTGAACCCTCACAACTTATAAAGTCGACGGGTTTTCCTTTTACTTGAGATTTCATTGTTGTCAGTATTGACATGTAGAATGGGACTCTCTCTTTGTCCTCGTCTGATTAATCCGCTTTTTTAAAGATCTCGAAAACTTTGAATTTGAATTGAAGAATTTGATTATTGAATATTCGATTGGAGTGGATTCACAATAATGAAAAAAAAATTATGATATGAGTTTTTTATTTCATAATCATTATCATTTCTAATTTCATTTTTAAAAAAGATAAAGAACCTATATTATAATTATAATATAATATGAGTTCTGTGATTAACCGTTTGCTATGTCAGTGTCTATACGTGTTTATTAAATGTATATGTATAAGGTATAAAACCAAACCCCTCTTTCTCTAATTTAGAATTAGAAGGAATTCCACTAACAACACAACGTAATTAACTCGATTCGTTAGAACAGCTTCCATTGAGTCTCTGCACCTATCCTTTTCCTTTGTATTCTAGTTCGAGAACCCCTTGTTTTCTCAAAACACGGATTTGGCTCAGGATTGCCCTTTTTTAATTCCAGGGTTTCTCTGAATTTGGAAGTTACCACTTAGCAGGTTTCCATACCAAGGCTCAATACAATCAAGTCCGTAGCGTCTACCGATTTCGCCATATCCCCATTTCCCTCTTCTTTGAGACCAGGATTCCTTGTGTAATTTCATCCATCTCTTAGATTTTTTTTTTGAATCATTGAGTTCATCACTCAACGTAGTCTAGCAGTTCAGTTCGACTCTATGTGAGAGACCCCGCTTGCTTATTGCAATTCAGAATTGAATTGATTCTATCCTTGATGTATTTGTAATTCAATCCGAATCAATATATCCAAAAGTTTTTATCTCCCCCACCTCCCATCTTACTTTTTTATAGTATTCAAAATTATACTATAACGCTTGATATTTATTCTTTTTTTCTAATCAGAATTAGCAATTTTATTTACTCTGACTCTATGTTCCCCTTAGTCAAATATTAATCCTCAAATTATTAACAAATAATAAAGTCTATAATGATCGAATGAAAATACCAATAAATTCTATAATTTTATTTTTTAATATCCTATAGTTAAGCATATCAAGCTAACTTTATCTTTAAGAAGTTTTAGTATTTTTTTATTTTTATAAGTAGAACATCAAATTTAGAATTAGTTAATAGCTAAGATTAATAACTAATATCTGAGATTTTATGGATTTCCTATACAATACCTATTTCTATTTGTTACACTATTTCCGTTATGTAAGCCCACTTAGCTCAGAGGTTAGAGCATCACATTTGTAATGTGAGGGTCATCGGTTCAAATCCGATAGTCGGCTTTTTTTTTCTCTATCGATGTTCTACGAACAAGAATCTCTTTTTTCCGAATTAAATGGAGAATCCAGGATCTTTTATGTTTTTTACCTTACAATTTTGCTAGATACAAAACAATAAAATAAATAATATATATACAAAAAATAAGGATTTTGATGAAATTCCATTTTTTTGGTACTTTAGTTGATTTTACTCTGTTTATCCTGTAGTTTAATTCAGTTTTAATTTCGATGTATTCTGTAATGTAAATACAATGAAATTAATTGTGTAAAATGAAATTTCAATAAAATAAAAAAGGAGTCTTCATGTCCCGTTATCGAGGACCTCGTTTAAAAAAATACGCCGTCTAGGAGCTTTACCAGGACTCACTAGAAAAACACCTAAATCCGGAAGTAATCTGAAGAAAAAAATTCAATTCTGGGAAAAAGGAGCAATATCATATTCGTCTTCAAGAAAAACAGAAATTGCGTTTTCATTATGGTCTGACAGAACGACAATTACTTAGATATGTACATATCGCTGGAAAAGCAAAAAGGTCAACAGGCCAGGTTTTACTACAATTACTTGAAATGCGTTTGGATAATATCCTTTTTCGATTGGGTATGGCTTCAACCATTCCTGGGGCCTGCCAATTAGTCAACCATAGACATATTTTAGTTAATGGTCGTATAGTCAATATACCAAGTTTTTGTTGCAAACCCCGAGATATTATTACTACGAAAGATAACCAAAGATCAAAAGGTCTGGTTCAAAATTATATTGCTTCATCGGACCAGGGGAAATTGCCAAAGCATTTGGCGATTGACACGTTTGAATATAAAGACTAGTAAATAAAATCCTAGATAGGAAGTGGGTCGGTCTAAAAATAAATGAGTTGTTAGTTGTAGAATATTACTCTCGTCAGACTTGAACTTAACGAAAAAAATGAAAGGTTCATAGAATTTTCTTCCCCTTCCCCTTTCCCCCAACTAGATCGCCCTAAGACCATTACCATTAATTCGTATTTTCCCATCAACTAGCTAAAATTGATTAACCCTAGGATTAGGATCCTTTTTTCTTTTTTCCTCTATGTGTATTTTACATACCACAGTAATTTGCTATAGAGAATTTCTAATTTCTATTAAATCAAAATAAGATAATATAAGCTATTATATTATTGCTGGAAAAAATTGTTATTTGATTTGATACATTGTGATCCTTAACATTGATGAATTAAGAAAAACGGAAAGAGAGGGATTCGAACACTCGGTAAACAAAAGTCTACATAGCAGTTCCAATGCTACGCCTTGAACCGCTCGACCATCTCTCCTACATAACTTATTATGGAAAATAAACTGAGTGAATAGCGAGTTTTCTTATTCCTGCAGTACAGGTACAACCGCAACCACTCGGGGGTTCCATAGTTCTATTGGAAAAATTCCTTTTGATCTAAGTGGAAGGATACAAGATTTTTTACTAGAAATTGCGCTCGCTATAAAATAAAAGTTTTAATTTGTGTTTTCCCGCAACTAAAGAAAAAGAAAATGGAAGAATTCTTCTTATTGCATAATAAAATAAAGAAACCTTTGAATTCCGTTTGCATAAGATACGCTACACCATACTATCGAAATCAAAAATAGGGTATGAGACAATTAATAACTTTGAAAAGACGAAATAGTTGATAACATAAGTTGTTGTTCAGAAATAGGAAAGTGGAATGAAAACCAGTCTTAGTCAAATATTTCATATCTATTCGTGTCCAAGCAGAATGAAAGGATACAATTTGAGCTGAGCGGAAAATCCATATCTCTCTTATCCATTTAAAGCATATGGATTTAGAGTAAAGCATATGGATCAATCTATTTATAATTATAAGAATCGAATGTGTTTGTTTTTATGTTATTTTGTGAAGGAATGAAAACAATTCTATATAGAATGGGTTGGGAATTATGCCTAGATCCCGTGTAAATGGAAATTTCATTGATAAGACCTCCTCAATTGTAGGCAATATTTTATTGCGAATAATTCCGACAACCTCAGGAGAAAAAAAGGCATTTACTTATTATAGAGATGGTGCGATTTGACTCTTTTTTTTCTTTTTTTAGCCCTACCTATACCTCAGTCTTACGAAAAAGAGAAGGGGTTGTCGGGGGAAACTGTCCGCCACGAACGCCTATGGGACCGGAGCCCCTTCTACGTTGCGGTAAGGGAGCGGAGGGAGCACGGAGAGCAGATCGAGGAGCGCACGCGGGCAGTTTTACCCATGTTCGGGTCGCGCGGACGCGTAAAACCCTACTCCTGCCTTGGTTGTATTGAGCTCGGGAGCTTGAAGATCTACAGTGCTTAGCTACACCGAGCGAGAGAGTGAGCAAGTTTCTGGAATCGAACCCCCTCTACGTTGTGCATGGGCCTCCTTTTATAGCTCAAAGGGGTCACCGACAGGTGTCAACGTAGAGGAGGGTAAAAGTGTAAATTTGGTGGTAGTTGTAACAGTGCGTGAATAGTGCATGAACAGTAGATGAACAGTGGTCTTCACCTAACTTTGACAGTGGGGGACAAGGGCATTAACTGCCCGTCGCCGTCGACCCCAAAAGCGTCCGTCCATGCTCCTCCGTTCGCCACGGCGGTAGCCTTGTCACCGTGGCTTGCCACCGTGTGCCCCAGGCTGCACAACCATCTGCCACGCGCCCCTGGAAGGGCCCCAGGGCGATGCGTGGGCCGATGAGCTGGAGCGCGGGCACACAGTGTTGTTTCTCCGGCAAGCACCTTGCCGGGGTCGTGATCTTGCCGGGCCCGGAAGCTTGTCGCTCTCCGGGTCCTGCCGGGGCGCATGATGCGCCGAGGCGTCTCTTGAGGTGCGTATTCCTTGGGCTTCCTGGCAAGCTCCTCTTGCCAAGGTTTTGTGCTTAAAGTGATAACCTTGAGCCTGGTGCGGCCTTCCCGGCAAGCTCCTCTTGCCGGTGCCTTGATCTTCTGACTTGTATACTTTGTTTTTGAATGGCTTCGTAGGGACCGGAAAGGTTCTTGGCGAGCACGTGGTAAGCCCTGCCGCGGGAAGCTGCTACTGCCCGTGCACGAGTTGGGGTACTAAGGTACCCCTATCTTAGTACACCGACAGGGGTTGGCATAGAGAGAACCAAATTTGTAAAGCAAACAAACCCACGCTTCGGGAAGGTGAGGCGAACTAACAATTCCTTCGGTCGTGTATCCTCGATTGATGCGGCTTCAGATACTTCAATTGTAGATTTGAGTATTGAGCGAAAGGTTACACCTACAGGATATGGTATGGTATGGATTACAAGCCAATCCTACTCTATTAGTATCCGTAGGCAGCATAGGGGAGAAAAGCACTAAACCTAGAAATAGGAATCAACAAGAGAAAAACTTTGTTAGAAATTACCCCCTTCCTGATCGGTATCAGGGCTGGGAAGAATGGTTGGGATAACAAACAACCATAAGGTTTGTACTTTGGATACCCCTATAACCATAAAAGATCGTTGAAGTAGCTAATTCCTCTAAATAGGAGGTGTTGAGAACAAAGAAATTATTGGAGCTATCGTTTTCCTCTAGCATTAATAGAATTCATAGGTGTTAAGAAAAACCTCTTGTGGGAAGGTTGGCTAGAGATTTCTTGGAAAAATACCAGCCCCTTTCGGTTTATAATGAGACGGGACTAATTCTATTTTGATTCTATAGATTATTTTGCTTAGTACTATTATGTACAGAAGGGAGGAGCCGTATGAGATGAAAACCTCATGTACGGTTTTGGAACGGAGATTTTTTGAATAGAATGAACGACAGTAACGGATGTTGGCTCAATCCGAAGGAAATTATGCGGAAGCTTTGCAAAATTATTATGAAGCTACACGACTAGAAATCGATCCCTATGATCGAAGTTATATACTCTATAACATAGGCCTTATACACACAAGCAATGGAGAGCATACAAAGGCTTTGGAATATTATTTCCGGGCACTAGAACGAAACCCCTTCTTACCGCAAGCTTTTAATAATATGGCCGTGATCTGTCATTACGTGCGACTATCTCCACTATAGAAAAAAAAAGAGGATCAAATTTTCTAGTAAATACTAGAAAAAAGGGCTTTCTACATAGGGATCGTAAAAACAACGATTTTTCCCTATCAGCTGTAGGAAGGAAGGACACTTCACGAGAATCAAAAAACGAAGAAAGTATGGCCTATACTACTACTCTATGGATAAAGTTTCTCAAATTGATAGAGAAAGCACCGTAAAGATCAATTAGTGAGCGACTGGGTCGATACAACTAAAAAAAACTGCTTACTTATCCCATGATATGGGGCACAATTTAGGAATCCGCTTATGTAATAGAGCCGATCCACTAAGGGATTAAGCAGCGGTGTAGTATCAGATCCCAAAGATAGTAAGTTCTTTTTTCTTTCTTATGTATGGAAAAAAGTCTTTTTCAAGGATTCTATAGAGATTTCATATATGAAACCGGGATAGTTACCTTTCAGAAAATTTGAACGAAGGCTCTATATCTATCTATGCTTCATTCTTCTGAAGGTGGGAAAAAAGATCAAACTGATTATTGATAAAAATTAGGGTTTGAAACTTAGGTAATTAATTTCTTCTGCTTAACCCAAGAAAAGAACAAATTGGATCGATTTTTGATAAATCGAATTCAGTTAAGATAGGGGAAATTCAGATAGCAATTTCTGAGCCATATGAGGTAGGAAACTCTCAAGTATGGTTCTAAGGGAAGGAACTTCCTATTCCGACCGAGGAGAACAGGCCATTCTACAGGGTGATTCGGAAATTGTGGAAGCTTGGTTTGATCAAGCTGCTGAATATTGGAAACAAGCTACATCGCTTACTCCGGGAAATTATATTGAAGCACAGAACTGGTTGAAGATTATGAAGCGCTTTGAATTTGAATAAGACCATGCTCCTTCTTTTTCATAAAATGGGTGGTTTGGTTGTTGATCCATTAATCAAATAAATTAGGTCGTAAGATCGAATCAAGAATTTCATTATATCCATTTCTTATACCTTCTCTTTTATATGATATTTCATAAGAATCAACCATAGGGATAGGGTCTAGAATAGAAGTAATAAAGTGAATAAAAAGAGGGGGCAATCTAAATATTGTAATATATTAGGACCATCTTATTAATAATTCTATTGTAATATATTAGGACCATCTTATTAATAATTCTAATGAGTTATCTTGGAATTTAGAATCAAATAAAAAACTCTATATTATGCTGAAGTAAAGTAGATATAGATAGGAGCTTATGCCCTCAAAAAAAAAATACACTAGTTTCTTAAATTAAAAATAAAAAAGATTTTTTTCTTACGTCGAGAAATATTTGTTTTTCAAGATAAACAATGTCCGTTAGGAACCTAATCTTTATGTCATAATAGACCCGAACACTTGCCTCGGATTGACATCAATATATAATTGCTCTAGTGAATAACTAAAAAAAATAGAAGGATGGTAGATAGTAAAGAAAAGAACTAATCACAATATCTATCTTTCAAAATCTATCTTTCAAAGATTCACTAAAAAGGTAGTTGGCGGGTCTCTTTGTATGTCTTGTCCGGAAAGAGGAGGACTTATTGATTATTCGTTCGCCGGAACCAAAAGTAAAAATTGTTATGGATAGGGATCCTGTAAAAACATCTTTTGAGGAATGGGCCAGACCCGGCCATTTCTCAAGAACACTAGCTAAGGGCCCTGATACTACCACTTGGATCTGGAACCTACATGCTGATGCTCACGATTTCGATAGTCATACTGGTGATTTGGAGGAGATTTCTCGAAAAGTCTTTAGTGCTCATTTCGGGCAACTTTCCATTATCTTTCTTTGGTTGAGTGGCATGTACTTTCATGGCGCCCGTTTTTCCAATTATGAAGCATGGCTAAGTGATCCTACTCACATTGGACCCAGTGCTCAGGTAGTTTGGCCTATAGTAGGGCAAGAAATATTGAATGGTGATGTAGGCAGGGGTTTCCGAGGAATCCAAATAACCTTCGGTTTTTTTCAGCTTTGGCGAGCATCTGGAATAACTAGTGAATTACAACTCTATTGTACTACAATTGGTGCATTGATTTTTGCAGCGTTAATGCTTTTTGCTGGTTGGTTCCATTATCACGAAGCCGCTCCCAAATTGGCCTGGTTCCAAGATGTAGAATCCATGTTGAATCACCACTTAGCGGGATTATTAGGACTTGGGTGTCTTTCTTGGGCGGGGCACCAAATTCATGTATCTTTACCAATTAACCAATTTCTTGATGCTGGGGTGGATCCTAAAGAGATACCACTTCCTCATGAATTTATCTTGAATCGGGACCTTTTGGCTCAACTTTATCCTAGTTTTGCCGAAGGAGCAACCCCTTTTTTCACTTTAAATTGGTCCAAATACGCAGAATTTCTGACTTTTCGCGGAGGACTAGATCCAGTAACCGGTGGTCTCTGGCTGACCGATATTGCGCACCATCATTTAGCTATTGCTATTCTTTTCCTAATCGCAGGTCATATGTATAGGACCAATTGGGGTATTGGCCATGGACTTAAAGATATTTTGGAGGCTCACAAGGGCCCATTTACAGGACAAGGCCATAAGGGTCTTTATGAAATCTTAACAACGTCATGGCATGCTCAATTATCTCTTAACCTAGCTATGCTAGGCTCTACAACCATTGTTGTTGCTCATCATATGTATTCTATGCCTCCCTATCCATACCTAGCTACTGACTATGGTACACAAATTTCCTTGTTCACACACCATATGTGGATTAGCAGATTTCTAATAGTCGGTGCTGCTGCACATGCAGCAATTTTTATGGTAAGAGACTATGATCCAACTACTCGATACAACGATCTATTAGATCGCGTCCTTAGACACCGCGATGCAATCATATCCCACCTTAACTGGGTATGTATATTTCTAGGTTTTCACTGTTTTGGCTTGTACATTCATAATGATACCATGAGTGCTTTAGGCCGTCCACAAGATATGTTTTTGGATACTGCCATACAATTACAACCTATCTTTGCTCAATGGGTACAAAATATCCATGCTATTGCGCCTGGCGTAACAGCTCCTGGTGCAACAACAAGTACTAGCTTAACGTGGGGAGGCGGCGAGTTAGTAGAAGTAGGTGGAAAAGTGGCTTTGTTACCTATTCCATTAGGAACCGCAGATTTTTTAGTCCATCACATTCATGCATTTACCATACATGTGACTGTATTAATACTTTTGAAAGGTGTTTTATTTGCTCGGAGTTCCCGTTTGATACCCGATAAAGCAAATCTAGGTTTTCGCTTTCCTTGCGATGGGCCTGGCCGAGGGGGAACATGTCAAGTATCCGCCTAGGATCATGTTTTCTTAGGTTTATTCTGGATGTACAATGCAATTTCGGTAGTCATTTTCCATTTCAGTTGGAAAATGCAGTCGGATGTTTGGGGTACTATAAGTGATCAAGGGGTGGTAACTCATATTACAGGGGGAAACTTTGCACAGAGTTCCATTACGATTAATGGGTGGCTTCGAGATTTCTTGTGGGCACAGGCATCGCAAGTCATTCAGTCTTATGGTTCTTCATTATCTGCATATGGTCTTTTTTTCTTAGGTGCTCATTTTGTCTGGGGCTTCAGTTTAATGTTTTTATTCAGCGGTCGTGGTTATTGGCAAGAACTCATTGAATCTATCATTTGGGCTCATAACAAATTAAAAGTTGCTCCTGCTACTCAGCCTAGAGCCTTGAGCATTATACAAGGACGCGTTGTAGGAGTAACCCATTACCTTCTGGGTGGAATTGCCACGACATGGGCATTCTTCTTAGCGAGAATTATTGCAGTAGGATAGTGGCTAGGAGGATTTGAAAGGAATTATGGAATTAAGATTTCCCAGGTTTAGCCAAGGCTTAGCTCAGGACCACACTACTCGTCGTATTTGGTTTGGTATTGCTACCGCACATGATTTCGAAAGTCATGATGATATTACTGAAGAACGTCTTTATCAGAACATTTTTGCTTCTCACTTTGGGCAATTAGCAATAATCTTTCTATGGACGTCCGGAAATCTGTTTCATGTAGCTTGGCAAGGAAATTTTGAATCATGGATACAGGATCCTTTACACGTAAGACCTATTGCTCATGCGATTTGGGATCCTCATTTTGGTCAACCCGCTGTGGAAGCCTTTACTCGAGGAGGTGCTGCTGGTCCAGTGAATATTGCTTATTCTGGAGTTTATCAGTGGTGGTATACAATAGGATTACGCACCAAGAGGATCTTTATACTGGAGCTCTTTTTCTATTATTTCTTTCTACGCTGTCCTTAATAGCGGGTTGGTTACATCTACAACCCAAATGGAAACCAAGCCTTTCGTGGTTCAAAAACGCGGAATCTCGTCTCAATCATCATTTGTCAGGACTTTTCGGGGGAAGTTCTTTGGCTTGGACAGGACATTTAATTCATGTTGCTATTCCCGCATCCAGGGGGAGTACGTTCGATGGAATAATTTCTTAGATGTATTACCCTATCCCCAGGGGTTGGGACCCCTTTTGACGGGTCAATGGAATCTTTATGCCCAAAACCCCGATTCGAGTAATCATTTATTTGGTACCGCTCAAGGAGCGGGAACTGCCATTCTAACTCTTCTTGGGGGATTCCATCCACAAACACAAAGTTTGTGGCTGACCGATATGGCTCACCATCATTTATCTATTGCATTTATTTTTCTCATTGCCGGTCACATTTATCGAACTAACTTCGGAATTGGGCACAGTATTAAAGATCTTTTAGAAGCGCATACTCTTCCGGGGGGTCGATTGGGGCGTGGGCATAAGGGCCTTTATGACACAATCAACAATTCGATTCATTTTCAGTTAGGTCTTGCTCTAGCTTCTTTAGGGGTTATTACTTCCTTAGTAGCTCAACATATGTACTCTTTACCTCCTTATGCATTCATAGCACAAGACTTTACTACCCAAGCTGCTTTATATACTCATCACCAATATATTGCAGGGTTCATCATGACAGGGGCTTTTGCTCATGGAGCTATTTTTTTCATTAGGGATTACAATCCGGAACAGAATGAGGATAATGTATTGGCAAGAATGTTAGACCATAAAGAAGCTATCATATCTCATTTAAGTTGGGCTAGCCTCTTTCTAGGATTCCATACCTTGGGCCTTTATGTTCATAACGACGTCATGCTTGCTTTTGGTACTCCAGAAAAGCAAATCTTGATCTAACCTATATTTTCCCAATGGATACAATCTGCTCATCGCAAGACGACATATGGGTTCGATATACTCTTATCTTCAACGAATGGCCCCGCTTTCAATGCAGGTCGAAGCCTATGGTTGCCCGGATGGTTGAATGTTGTTAATGAGAATAGTAATTCGCTTTTCTTAACAATAGGACCTGGGGATTTCTTGGTTCATCATGCTATTGCTCTAGGTTTGCATACAATTACATTGATTTTAGTAAAGGGCACTTTAGCTGCACGTGGTTCCAAATTAATGCCGGATAAAAAAGATTTTGGGTATAGTTTTCCTTGTGACGGCCCAGGGCGCGGCGGTACTTGTGATATTTCTGCTTGGGACGCATTTTATTTGGCAGTTTTCTGGATGTTAAATACCATTGGGTGGGTTACTTTTTATTGGCATTGGAAACATATCACATTATGGCAGGGCAACGTTTCACAATTTAATGAATCCTCCACTTATTTGATGGGACGGTTAAGAGATTACCTATGGTTAAACTCTTCACAACTTATCAATGGATATAATCCTTTCGGGATGAATAGTTTATCGGTATGGGCGTGGATGTTCTTATTTGGACATCTTGTTTGGGCTGCTGGATTTATGTTCTTAATCTCCTGGCGGGGGTATTGGCAGGAATTAATTGAGACTTTAGCATGGGCTCATGAACGCACACCTTTAGCTAATTTAATTCGCTGGAGAGATAAGCTCGTGGCTCTTTCCATTGTGCAAGCAAGATTGGTTGGATTAGCTCACTTTTTCGTGGGTTATATATTCACTTATGCAGCTTTCTTGATTGCCTCAACATCAGGCAAGTTTGGTTAATTTAGTTTGTTTTTTTGTACTGTATCAGCACCTAGTTCATTACTCTTGATAGAGAGGGAGGATATGCCTTTTTAGATTTCTTTTTCTATTTATTTTTCCATCTAGGATTAGAACCATATACTTGGTAATAATAGCAACGGTACATTATGGCAAAAAAAAGTTTGATTCAGAGGGAGAAGAAGCGGCAGAAATTAGAACAGAAATATCATTTGATTCGTCAATCTTTAAAAAAAAAGATAAGATGCAAAGTTTCTCCCTTGAGTTTGAGTGAAAAAACGAAAATGCGAGAAAAATTGCAATCTGTACCGCGTAATAGTGCACCTACACGCCATCATCGACGTTGTTTTTTGACCGGAAGACCTAGAGCTAACTATCGACATTTTGGGCTATCCGGACACGTACTTCGAGAAATGGTTTATGAATGTTTGTTACCGGGTGCAACAAGATCCAGTTGGTAAGGATAAAATACCATTTCGTATTTGTATGGATTTCTGGAATTGATAATCATAGAGGAGCCCTCTTTACCATTCTGTGTAAATGGACTATTCTATTTGTATAGGTATTGGTAGAGGGCGTATCCAACCCTCTTTTATCCACTGGTTACCCCTCTTTAGTTTAAGTGTATAGAGCAGTTTCGTAGCTCATAAGGCTCATAACCTTTGGGTTGCGGGTTCGATTCCCACTACCGGCTCCATACTCCTTCTTTATGATATATGCATGATATAATATATACATCATGCATTTGTATCTAGATTTTTTGATTTCCTAAAAGAGTTTTGGTCTAACAGTTTTTTCTCGGAAGAAGAAAAAAAGAATAAAATATGAAAGAAAAACGTCCATTGTCTAATGGATAGGACAGAGGTCTTCTAAACCTTAATTTGGTATAGGTTCAAATCCTATTGGACGCAATCTTATTTCTATCTATTCTTTAAATAACTATACTAAACTAAAAACAAAGAATTTTTTTTGCATGATTCAAATGGAAAATCTTTCTCAACGATTCCTATTCTACTAACAAAAGTAGACATGCAAAATTTATTTGTTACTGAAGAGAAAACCGTTCCAGCTGTTCCTGAATAGCTTCCTTCAAAAGGATTTCTGCTTGCTCGGTGAATGTCTTGCTAGAAGATATAATTTCTTGGAATTGAGGTTTAGTATCTTTTAGATGTTTACGTAACTCATCCAGAAATTTATTTACCTGTTCAATTTCTAACGAATCAAGATATCCTCTTGTTCCGGTATAAATAGTAGCTATCTGCTCTCCCACTGGGAGAGGATTTGCCTGGGATTGTTTAAGCAATTCCCTTAATCGTCGACCCCTTGCCAATTGATTCTGACTTGTTTTATCGAGAGCAGAGGCGAATTGTGCAAAGGCTTGTAACTCTGCGAATTGAGCTAGTTCCAATTTTGATTTGCCAGCTACTTGTTTCATGGCTTTAATTTGAGACTTGGATCCTACTCTGGAAACAGAAATACCCACATTAATAGCGGGTCGAATTCCGGCATTGAATAGATCCGCAGATAAGAATATTTGTCCATCTGTAATGGAGATTACATTAGTAGGAATATAGGCGGAAACGTCTCCAGAATGAGTCTCCACTATCGGTAAAGCGGTCATACTTACTTCGCCTAAAAGAGAATTTAATTTAGTGGCTCTCTCTAAAAGGCGTGAATGCAAATAAAAAACATCCCCTGGATAAGCCTCATGGCCGGGAGGTCTTCTTAATAGAAGGGACATTTGGCGATAAGCTTGTGCCTGTTTGGAGAGATCATCATAAATTATTAAAGTATGCCGTTCACGGTACATAAAATACTCAGCCAGGGCTGCTCCCGTATAAGGAGCGAGGTATTGTAATGTAGCAGGTGAATCCGCCATTTCAGCTACTACAATAGTTTATTCCATGGCCCCCTCTTCATGGAAAGTAGTTACTACTTGAGCTACGGAGGATGCTCTTTGACCGATAGCTACATAAACACATATTACACCTTGCCCTTTTTGATTGAGAATTGTATCTGTGGCTACTGCTGTTTTGCCAGTCTGTCTGTCCCCAATAATTAACTCTCACCGACCGCGCCCTATAGGGATCATCGAATCGATAGCAATAAGCCCTGTTTGAAGAGGTTCGTATACGGAACGCCTGGAAATTATACTTGGAGCAGGAGATTCAATTAAGCGAGATTCGGAAGCTATAATTTCGCCTTTCCCATCAATAGGTTTAGCCAGAGCATTTACAACACGACCCAAGTAAGCCTCACTCACGGGTATCTGAGCAATTCTTCCTGTTGCTTTTACAAAACTCCCCTCTTGTATCATCAACCCGTCGCCCATTAATACAATCCCAACATTTTTGGATTCCAAATTCAGAGCAATACCCCTAGTACCTTCTGCAATTTCGACTAATTCACCTGACATTATTTCACCAAGACCTATAATACGAGCAATCCCGTCCCCCACTTGAACTACGCGACCTATATTCTCAATCCCTAGTTTCCTATTATATTGTTAAATACGTTCGCGGAGAATTTTATGAATTTCGTCGACTCGAAGGGTTGCCATTAGTGTTTCTTGACTCTTTTTTCGGAAGCAAGGGGAAAAATAATGCCTAAATTCTAAACGAAAGTAGAAGTTCAAGGCCTAATTAATTTAATTATCTCTTCCATTCCAGGGACCCGAGAATGCCAATATTACCACGAATCGTACGGAAATGTAACTCGGTATTCAAACAACTATTCAGAGTTCCTAGAGGTCCTTGTACGGCCTGTTGGAAAACCCGTTGTCGGACCTGATTCATTGCCCTTTGTTTTTCAAAATAAAGGGTTTCCTTTTTAGACTTTTCCAATTGTTCCAAACTAATAGAAGTAGCATTAATCAAATTTGCTTTTTCTCGTTCTATCCCAGAGTATCCATTCATTCGATACTCATCCGCTTCTAGTTTGACTTTCTGTAATCGAATCCGAGCTTTTTCGAGTTGCTCAATGGTCCCTCTACGCAATTCTTCTAAATTTCGAATAGTACTCAAGATCCTCTGTTTTCGATTATCTAATAAATCTTTTAATGAAAGTAGATTATTTTGTAAGTTTACAACTTTTATGATCTCTTCCCGAACCAAACATGAATCTGTCGATTCATTTGGCTCTCACGCTCCCTTTTTTTTTCTATATATATTTCCATATCTTTTTTTTAAGTAATGAGCCTATCCTCTATCTTCTTTTTTATGTTTATATTTCAATATACCGAAACCTATATAAGACTAGATAAATATTAAGAGGACTCTTCCGCCTAGATAAAAAAATATCATGGTCAGCAAAGTTGTTTCTTTATTTGTATTTGCCCTTTAGTTAATAATTTCAATTTCATTAAGAAAAACTAACTAAATAAATGGAAAATGAAAATTAATAGAATTCTTTTTTTTCTTCAAATCCAAAAAATTTCTCTTTTTTATACATAGGTCGTTGATTCGGCATTGGTTAAAAAAGGGCAGGGTGGCCCCTTTTTTTCTAGTAAATAGTTCAAACCATTTTATCGATATGAGTGTTCTATATCAGATAAATTTGCCATTAGCTATTTCTCGTTTAAATTCGATACTAATACTAATATAGTTGTAGAAAGAGTACCTCTTTTTGCGTGGACTTCAAGCAGTTTAGCTTTAACGGTGTTAATGGTCTCAAATTCTTGGTTTATAGAGAATCGAAGTTGATTTACCAATGAGTCGCGAAATGCTATGGTTCTTCCATATGATTTCTGAATTTATTCAGAAGTAATTCGTCGAGATCGTGCACCCTTTTCTTATTTATCCGAAAAATACTAAAAATATTATAAACTGCAGCCGGATAGATCCAATCTATTCTTGAAATAGACAACTCGCACACACTCCCTTTCGAAAGAAAATCAAAACACCAACCACTACAGTTAGATTTATTAGATTTGTTGCTAAAATATCGGTATTAAACCCGAAACTGCCAGCGGATGGCCAGTGAGCTAAAAAAACGAAAGAATGGGTTACATTTTTCATATGCTCTCCTCTTATAGATAGGACGAACAAAGAACAAAGTTTTTCGATCACTTACTTCGCTCGCCCTTTTTTGATCGGTTTTTTTAATGCAAATAGATTCAATCTAGTAATTTCTTTTAGATTAAGTCTTACGTCTTGTTTGACTGGTGAAAGACTTCCTTTGTTGAAATGTTCTGTTCCCAAAATTCCTAAAATAAAAGTGTCGGTGTACTAAAGTAGGGGTACCTTAGCATCCCGAACTTGTGCACAGGCAGTTGCAGCGTCCCGCGGCAAGGATTGACAAGCGACCGCCAAGATCCTCCGTGGTCCCCTTGGGGCCATTCAAGAACAAAGTATTCAAGCCAAAGAGACAAGACCCCGGCAAGAGGAGCTTGCCGGGATGGCCACTCAAGGCGCAAAACCACTCAAGACACAAGCCCATGGCAAGAGGAGCTTGCCGGGAAGGCCAACCAAAGGCATCTCAAGGAACTTGCCGCAGCGCGCCACGCGTCGCGGCAAGGCCCGGTGAGCGACAAGCTCCCAGAAGCGACAAGATAGCCACCGCGGCAAGGCGCTTGCCGCGTCAAGTTTCCACTCAGTACCCGCGCTCCAGCGCATCCACCCATGTGTTGCTCTGGGACCATCCCAGGCGCACGTGGCGGAAGGCTGTGTAGCCTGGGGTACATGGTGGCAAGCAGCGATGATGAGGCTACCGTCGTGGCGGACGGTGGCGCCCCTGACAGCCACTTTTTGCACTGTTTGGGCGACGGTGACGGGCATTTAATGCCTTTGTCCCCTGCCGTCAGGGTTAGGAATGGAACACTGTTCCAACCACCACCCTTTTTACATTTTTACCCTCATCTGTGTTGCCACCTGTCGGTGACCCCTTTGACCTATAAAAGGAGGCCCATGCGCAACGTAGAGGGGGTTCCGAACCTCGATCATTCCCACGCTCGGTCTTGCTAGCGGTTAGAGCGTACTGTAGCTCTCCTTGCTCGCGAGCCAAGAACACAATACAAATCAAAGCAGGAGTAGGGTTTTATGCATCCGTGCGGCCCGAACCTGGGTAAACTGCTCGTGTGCTCGCCTCGATCCGCTCTTTGTGCATCCTCCGCCCCCTGCCGTACCGAGAAGGGGCTCTGGTCCCATAGGTGTTTGTGGGCGATCAGTTTCCCCGACATCTTTGGCGCGCCAGGTAGGGGATCTCCTTCCTTCTGGGCGAGCAAGTGAAGGTCGCTCTCTTGGCCATGAGGTTTGTGGCCGCCTGTGAAGGCGCCGACAAACTGATGGCACAGGTCCGCCCAAGAAGAAATAGAGTTGTCCGGCAAGTGCATGAGCTAGGATCTGACGTTTGGCTTGAGCACCAACGGGAAGTAATTGGCGAGTATCTTCTCATCTCGTCCCCCAGCAGCCTGCACCGCGATGGTGTAGATGCTGAGGAACTCTGACGGGTGTGTCTTGCCGTCGTACTTCTCCGGTACGTCGGGCTTGAAGTTCTTCATGCTGGGCCACTGGACTTGCCGCAGCTCACGAGTGAACGCAGGGCAACCTACCGCGTACGGCAAGTCGCCTGGTACCCCTGGCGCGTGCATGTCAACAGCGGGCCCAGCGCGCTGGTCTGATTGTCGCCGCGCTTCTGTTCGGCGCTCGATGCGAGTACGAGCGTCTTCTTGTTGTCGATCGTCGAGAACTTGGCGCTGATCGCGGCGAGCTCGCGGATCTGATGACGCAGTGGAGTCGTCGTCGATGTTGATCCGGCGAGCCGGCGATCTTGGCCTTCGGGGCGGGGAGTGCCCGGTGGTCGCACCCCCAGCGGTCTTGTCGCCATCGGCTCGCGCCTGGCTGACTTGCCGCGGACGTGACGTGCTCGGCTGCTGCGGGGTGTCGCCGTTGGCGAAGGCGATGAGACTCTGGATGGTGGCCCTCCAGTCGTCGGCCTTGTCTGCCGCTGGAGGGAAGTCGAGGAGCAGTTGAGCTCGTGCTAGAGCTTCTGCTGGAGTGGCGGGTAGCGGTGGCGAGCGGTGCGAGGAGCAAGATATGCTCGGACTTCTACCTACGTTAGAAGGAGCAGCATCCCGTCCCGGCGACCGTGCCTTGCTCGTGCCAGCGTGTTGGTGCGCACGCTGGCCTTGAGCGTCCCGAGATTCGCCAGCTTGTCCCTGGTCCAGCAGGCGTATGGTACCTTGAGTACCACGACGCTGCCGGTCCCGCGCCTCCTTAGAGGGGCGCGGTGTGTCCACGAACGCCGAGGTCTTGGAGTGCGCCCGGTCGTCGTGGGAGCCGGCTACACCGCCGGTAAGAAGCGCAGCTTTGTCCTTGGACCTAGCGACTCCGTGAGTTTCCTCGCCGATGTCTGTTCTTCCGCCGGCGTCTACCCCACTAGCCGTTGGCTCCGGCGGTGGCGGGATCGACGCAGACGGGCCTGCTGCCTCCGAAGGCTTCTTCTTCGGTGGCATATTGGTGAAGATGATGAAGATCTAGCCCGTGTGACACCGGATCGGGTTCGCACAGACTCGACGCTCCCCCTACCTGGCGCGCCCCTGTCGGTGTACTAAAGTAGGGGTACCTTAGCATCCCGAACTTGTGCACTGGCAGTTGCAGCGTCCCCCGGCAAGGCTTGCCAAGCGACCGCCAAGATCCTCCGTGGTCCCCTTGGGGCCATTCAAGAACAAAGTATTCAAGTCAAAGAGACAAGACCCCGGCAAGAGGAGCTTGCCGGGAAGGCCACTCAAGGCGCAAAACCACTCAAGACACATGCCCCTGGCAAGAGGAGCTTGCCGGGAAGGCCAACCAAAGGCATCTCAAGGAACTTGCCACGGCGCGCCACACGTCGCGGCAAGGCCCGGTGAGCGACAAGATAGCCAACACGGCAAGGCGCTTGCCGCGGCAAGTTTCCACTCAGTACCCACGCTCCAGCGCATCCACCCACGTGTCGCTCTCGGACCATCCTAGGCGCATGTGGCGGACGGCTGTGTAGCCTGGGGTACATGGTGACAAGCAGCGATGACGAGGCTATCGTCGTGGCGGACGGTGGCGCCCCTGACGGCCACTTTTTGCACGGTTTGGGCGACGGCGACGGGCATTTAATGCCTTTGTCCCCTGCCGTCAGGGTTAGGTATGGAACACTATTCCAACCACCACCCATTTTACATTTTTACCCTCATCTGTGTTGCCACCTGTCGGTGACCCCTTTGACCTATAAAAGGAGGCCCATGCGCAACGTAGAGGGGGTTCCGAACCTCGATCTTTCCCACGCTCGGTCTTGCTAGCGGTTAGAGCATACTGTAGTTCTCCTCGCTCCCGAGCCAAAAACACAATACAAATCAAAGCAGGAGTAGGGTTTTACGCATCCGTGCGGCCCGAACCTGGGTAAACTGCTCGTGTGCTCGCCTCGATCCGCTCTTTGTGCATCCTCCGCCCCCTGCCGTACCGAGAAGGGGCTCCGGTCCCATAGGTGTTCGTGGGCGATCGGTTTCCCCGACATCTTTGGAAACTGATCGCCCACGAACACTTATGGGACTGGAGCTTCTTCTCGGTACGGCAGGGGGCGGAGGATGCACAAAGAGCGGATCGAGGCGAGCACACGAGCAGTTTACCCAGGTTCGGGCCGCACGGATGCGTAAAACCCTACTCCTGCTTTGATTTGTATTGTGTTCTTGGCTCGGGAGCGAGGAGAGCTACAGTACGCTCTAACCGCTAGCAAGACCGAGCGTGGGAATGATCGAGGTTTGGAACCCCCTCGACGTTGCACATGGGCCTCCTTTTATAGGTCAAAGGGGTCACCGACAGGTGGCAACTCAGATGAGGGTAAAAATGTAAAAAGGGTGGTGGTTGGAACAATGTTCCATACCTAACCCTGACGGCAGGGGACAAAGGCATTAAATGCCCGTCGCCGTCGCCCAAACAGTGCAAAAAGTGGCCGTCAGGGGCGCCACCGTCCGCCACGACGGTAGCCTCGTCATCGCTGCTTGCCACCATGTACCCCAGGCTACACAGCCTTCCACCACGTGCGCCTGGGATGGTCCCAGAGTGACAAGTTGGTGGATGCGCTGGAGCGCGGGTACTGAGTGGAAACTTGCCGTGGCAAGCGCCTTGCCGCGGTGGCTATCTTGTCGCTTCTGGGAGCTTGTTGCTCACCGGGCCTTGCCGCGACGCGTGGCGTGCCGCGGCAAGTTCCTTGAGATGCCTTTGGTTGGCCTTCCCGACAAGCTCCTCTTGCCAGGGGCTTGTGCCTTGAGTGGTTTTGCGCCTTGAGTGGCCTTCCTGACAAGCTCCTCTTGTCGGGGTCTTGTCTCTTTGACTTGAATACTTTGTTCTTGAATGGCCCCAAGGGGACCACGGAGGATCTTGGCGGTTGCTTGGCAAGCCTTGCCGCGGGACGCTGCAACTGCCTGTGCACAAGTTCGGGATGCTAAGGTACCCCTACTTTAGTACACCGACAGGAGCCCCCGGGCCTGGGCCATACACGGTGCCGAGCGCTGTTGGGCCAGGCCCAAAACAGTGCACGGGCACGCGCGCCCTGCGGCACGCCGTATCCCACTCCGTATCCACCGCGCCCTCCCTTAACGACACGCGTTTAATGCGGCGTCGTGGGGGAGATCGTGGCCTGTTTCTTTAATTGGAAATGCGGAACGTCCGCCCCCTTCCCCCTTATAAGCAGGGGAAACAGGGGCAGTTCGTCCATCTGCCCGTTGCTTCTTCAATCCTCAGAAACCTCCGCCGCTCTCCTCCTTCCCGAGGGCCGAAAGAGAGCTGCGCTCCGCCCTCCGTCGCCACCAACACCACCAGCTCCGTCAACCTCCTTCACCGCTTCCGCCATGGCTCCGAAAGGCGAGAAGGGGAAGACTAAGAAGTCGGTCGAAGCGCTGCGGCTCGCGGCGATGCGGAAGAAGAAGGCGGTCTTCCCGCCAAAGCTTGATGCGGAGGAGCTAAGGAATTCCTTCTACCTTTTCTGGTCGAGGGAGACGAAGGAGCATCCGCGCACCAAGGTACTCCCGGCCATCGCCTGCAAGATGTTCCCGAACGACTACGCATTCTTCGCTCTGTTCTTCTACTGCGGGCTCTGCCCGCCCTATTCTGAGTTCTTCTACGACATCATGAGCACCTACGAGTTCCACCTCCTTGACTTCACCCCCAACGCCGTTCTCACCATGGCCTTTTTCGCACATCTGTGCGAAAACTTTGTCGGAGTCTTCCCAAATGTAGCTCTTTTCCGCCAGTCAGGGAAACAGATCGCCCACGAACACCTATGGGACCGGAGCCCCTTCTCGGTACGGCAGGGGGCGGAGGATGCACAAAGAGTGGATCGAGGCGAGCACAGGAGCAGTTTACCCAGGTTCGGGCCGCACGGATGCGTAAAACCCTACTCCTGCTTTGATTTGTATTGTGTTCTTGGCTCGGGAGCGAGGAGAGCTACAGTACGCTCTAACCGCTAGCAAGACCGAGCGTGGGAATGATCGAGGTTCGGAACCCCCTCTACGTTGCGCATGGGCCTCCTTTTATAGGTCAAATGGGTCACCGAGAGGTGGCAACACAGATGAGGGTAAAAATGTAAAAAGGGTGGTGGTTGGAACAGTGTTCCATACCTAACCCTGACGGCACGGGACAAAGGCATTAAATGCCCGTCGCCGTCGCCCAAACAGTGCAAAAAGTGGCCGTCACGGGCGCCACCGTCCGCCACGACGGTAGCCTCGTCATCGCTGCTTGCCACCATGTACCCCAGGCTACACAGCCTTCCGCCACGTGCGCTTGGGATGGTCCCAGAGCGACACGTGGGTGGATGCGCTGGAGCGCGGGTACTGAGTGGAAACTTGCCGCGGCAAGCGCCTTGCCGCGGTGGCTATCTTGTCGCTTCTGGGAGCTTGTCGCTCACCGGGCCTTGCCGCAACGCGTCACGCATCGCGGCAAGTTCCTTGAGATGCCTTTGGTTGGCCTTCCCGGCAAGCTCCTCTTGCCAGGGGCTTGTGTCTTGAGTGGTTTTGCGCCTTGAGTGGTCTTCCCGTCAAGCTCCTCTTGCCGCGGTCTTGTCCCTTTGACTTGAATACTTTGTTCTTGAATGGCCCCAAGGGGACCATGGAGGATCTTGGCGGTCGCTTGGCAAGCCTTGCCGCGGGACGCTGCAACTGCGTGTGCACAAGTTCGGGATGCTAAGGTACCCCTACTTTAGTACACCGACAGGAGCCCCCGGGCCTGGGCCATACACGGTGCCGAGCGCTGTTGGGCCAGGCCCAAAACAGTGCATGGGCACGCGCGGCTTGCGGCACGCCGTATCCCACTACGTATCCACCGCGCCCTCCCTTAATGACATGCGTTTAATGCGGCGTCGTGGGGGAGATCGTGGCCTGTTTCTTTAATTGGAAATGCGGAACGTCCGCCCCCTTCCCCCTTATGTGCCCCGCACAACATGTCATTTCATGCTTTTTTGTCTTTTGCATGTATTATCTGACACCTTGTGCAGCACCTACACCCGGTAAGCAAGAACAAGCCGTGAGGTTCCATACCAGCATTTTCTCTTTTCTCTTTTTTCTCTCAAGCGAAGAAAGGTTCCCTCGCGCACAAGTTTGCCGAGGGGGGGAGGAGAAGATAGCAGTATGGACCAAACGCCGTTCAAGAAAGCCTTGCCTTGCCGGGAAGCAGACAACACAAAAGCTAAGTGGCCAAAGTTTGAACAATCAAATTTTTAAATTTTTAAGTTATCTTCCTTGAACGACCGCGCTTTGTATGGAAAACCTGTGCGCAGAGGAACCAACTCGTAGCTAGTTGCGCCCTTACTTTGTTTCGAGTTTGCTCAACAACTTAAGCGTGCTGCGACTAGTGTCGCGCCCTTATTTTGTTCCGAGCCCGCTCAACAATTTAAGTGTGCTGCAACTGGTTGCGACAAGGTTTCTTGTCGGCAACGGCACCGCCAGCAGGCTGTTGAAGTCCCGCACTCAGCGCTCGCGGCAAAGGTGCCTACGCCGACAAGTTTCCAAAGAGCGTAGGGTAGTAATATACAAACCAAGGGAATCAAGTAAAGGAAATAACATTGCATTAACTAGCCAAAATAGAGTTATATTACATAGCAACTTGTCCCAGCTCTAATAGACTGTTTTCATAACATGGTTAACAGCGACAAGGAAAAGAAGAAAGTGAACAAGACTAGTCCGCGCGGTCGCCCTCGACCCTCTTGATGCCACCCACCTTGTCCACAATGGGTGCGACAAGGGCCTTGAGCGCTTCTTGGTCGGCGTCCGGCGGCAAACTCCTAAGGACGTTGGTGAGGTTGAGGCCTGGATTGCGGAAGGCCACCTTCACCAACACCTTCTGCAGGGCCCCCGCGCAGAGCCTGCACGACTCGTCCGCCAGCTGCTTTGGGATCTTCTCCTGGAGTTGCTGGAGGGCCGTCGCCACGCCTCTGAAAAACAAAGTGAGCTTGGCGCTGGGGTGGAGGTTCTCGTTGGTGGAGTACCCGAGATATTCCGCCCCCAGCTGCGCCAGCTCCTTGTCGATATCCGCGGCAGTAGTGACAAGACCTTTTGTCCAATGCTCCACGGTTTCCTTGAAGACGTTTTGGGTGACGGCAGCGCTCTCCAGCAGCGCTTTCTCGGCCCTGATCTCCTCCTTCAGGGTCGCCTCCCGCTCCTTGGCGCCATCCAGCGTCTGGGTTAGGGTCGCCAGCTTCAGCTCGAGGTCGGCGATGGAGTTCTTGGCGACGGCGAGCTCCTTGCCCTTCTCGGAGAGGCGGACCTGCAGCTCGGAGTGGCTGTGGGCGTCCTTCTCTCGCTCGAGCTTGAGTGCGGCAACCTCCTCGCCGCTCGTCCTGAGGTTGGCCTCCAGCTGCGCCACCCTCGTCTCCAACTCCCTCTTCACGGTCTCGGCGGCCGCGGCAGCATCCTTTGCTTCTTGGAGAGCTCCGCCAAGCGACTGCTCGCGCGCGGCAAGTTCATCCTCGTGGCCATCGAGGTTGACCTTCCGCTGCGCCAGCTCGCCCTCCGGCGTGGATAGCTTCTCGGCGGCGAGCCGCTGCTGCTCCTCCACTTCGGCCTTCTCGAGGATGAGGGCCTGCTGCGCCTCGGCAAGCTGCTCCCGCTCCTCCGCCAAGGACCGGAGAGCCGCTTGGTTGATGGCCCGGAGCTCCTCTGCGCGCTTCTCGATATCGGCTCCCGCCTTCGCAGCAAGAGCCTCGCGGGACTCCAGCTTGGCCTGCCGGGCGCGGTAAAGCGACAGCATCCTGCGCAGCAGCCGTTCCTCCTCGGGCTCGTTGCTGCTGCTCGACGCGTCGACAAGCTTCAGCCCAGCGGAGGCCAGCACCTCCCCGTCGAAGATCTCTCCCTCAACCGGCGCCCTGGACATGGACGCCCAAGGGAGCTGGATGAAGACGTCGTCGCTGGCCTTTATGTAGGCGCCTGGCTCGGGCTCGTCAGAGCTGGGGGGCTGCGGCAGCGGCGGAGGGCTCGGCGGCCGGTGTAGCGCCTGGCGCTCCTGCGGCCTCAGGGCCATCAGTACGACCACCGGCCCCTTCACCAGCTGCTGCGGCGGCAGCCTCGGCGGCCTCTGCGCCAGCGGGATCTGCGGCCTGAGGGCCATCAGTTCTTGAATGGCCGCAAGGGGACCACGGAGGATCTTGGCGGTCGCTTGGCAAGCCTTGCCGCGGGACGCTGCAACTGCCTGTGCACAAGTTCGGGATGCTAAGGTACCCCTACTTTAGTACACCGACAGGAGCCCCCGGGCCTGGGCCATACACGGTGCCGAGCGCTGTTGGGCCAGGCCCAAAACAATGCACGGGCACGCGTGCCCTGCGGCACGCCGTATCCCACTCCGTATCCACCGCGCCCTCCCTTAACTACACGCGTTTAATGCGGCGTCGTGGGGGAGATCGTGGCCTATTTCTTTAATTGGAAATGCGGAACGTCCGCCCCCTTCCCCCTTATAAGCAGGGGAAACAGGGGCAGTTCGTCGATCTGCCCACTGCTTCTTCAATCCTCAGAAACCTCCGCCGCTCTCCTCCTTCCCGAGGGCCGAAAGGGAGCTACGCTCCGCCCTCCGTCGCCACCAGCACCGTCAACCTCCTTCGCCGCTTCCGCCATGGCTGCGAAAGGCGAGAAGGGGAAGACTAAGAAGTCGGTCGAAGCGCTGCGGCTCGCGGCGATGCGGAAGAAGAAGGCGGTCTTCCTGCCAAAGCTTGACGCGGAGGAGCTGAGGGATTCCTTCTACCTTTTCTGGTCGAGGGAGACGAAGGCGCATCCGCGCACCAAGGTACTCCCAGCCATCGCCTGCAAGATGTTCCCGAACGGCTACGCATTCTTCGCTCTGTTCTTCTACTGCGGGCTCTGCCCGCCCTATTCTGAGTTCTTCTGCGACATCATGAACACCTACGAGTTCCACCTCCTTGACTTCACCCCCAACGCCGTTCTCACCATGGCCGTTTTCGCACATCTGTGCGAAAACTTTGTCGGAGTCTTCCCAATTGTAGCCCTTTTCCGCCATTACTTCACGCCTCGAGTTGAGAGGGGAGAGCCTCTGTCTGGCGGAATCTCTTGGATCTCTAGGACCCATAAGAAGGAAGCTTACTTATTGGGAGAGCTCCGCGCCAAGTGGGATGAGTGGAGAGCCAATTGGTGTCGGATCGTAGAGGATAACCCGCAGCAGTTTACCGCCCGGCACCAAACCCCAGTAGTACGCGGCGACGACTAGAGCGACTTGGCCCCGGAAGACAGCAGACTGAAGATTGCCACTACCCAGATCCTTCGCCTCAGGCACGCCAAGCTCACTGTAGGCGCAGTTGGAGCAGACTTTCTCCACCGCCGCATCGCCCCCTTGCAGGAGAGGAAGAGGCCCGCCTGGGAGTTCGAGAACGCGGCAGATATCATGAGGCTGCGCCCGGGCCTCAATTATAACTTCACTGTCCTAGAGATCAACGCGATGCTCCAGGCGTTGTTCAAGTACGACTCCGACCATCCCGAGTGGTTTACATTGCCGAAGGGCGTAGTTCCGTTGTGCAACAACTCGTCGCTCAGCGCCATCCGTGCAGCGATGCCGCTGTGCGACTCCCACGGGATCGACCCCACTTGACAAGAGCCTACCGACGAAGCTGTGCAAGCGTTCTTCGACAACTTGGTGGAATTGCCAATCGACTCCGACGAGAAGAAAGGCCTCACCCGCGACACCACTGACCAGGAGATGGCATATATTGCCACCAGACTGGAAGAGGCAGCGGCAGCCACGGCCGCGGGCGAGTTTGGGTACACAGTGGAGGAGGCGGAGGCAGCGGAGGCGACAAGCCTTGCCGAGCAGGAAGAGTTCCTCAAAGCGGGGAAGCTTGCCGGGAAGGTCGCCGAGACAAGTGAGCTCGCCGAGTAGGGCGCCGAATCGAGCGGGCCTGCCGAGCAGGGCGCCGAGTCGAGCGGGCCCGTTGGGGACACGAGCGGCTCACTGGAGAACGGCGACTCTTCTTCCTCGTCCTCAGGTAGCTCGCCGCCACCAGCAGAGCCCCCGGCTCCGTGAAGGCGCCTCCGCAAGGCCGGGGACGTGACGGAGCGGCAGATGGGCCCACAGCCGCAGCGCCGTGCGACACGCGCCACCGCGGCAAGCAAGTCCGCCACGGGAGCACCTCGCGCCTCTACGGCAACCGGAGCGGGATCTTCCCGGACTGGCGCCTCTGCTCCCGCCGCCCCTCGCGCTTCGGCGGGAACCGGAGCGGGGTCTTCTCAGACCAGCGTCCCTGCTCCCGCCAAGCGGCCAAGGGAGCCCACTCCTCCGCCTCCTCGCGCCGGGACGCGTGAGCCAGATTTTGACTTCTCCGCGCTTAGTTCCGACGAGGAAGTAGAAGAGTAAGACCTTGCAATTCTTGTATTTCTTAAATTTTCTGTTGCTTTGTCTTGTATCTCTCTTGCCTAACTCTGAACCTGTTCTCTTTTCAGTACCCTGGCCCAGAGGGCAGCAAAGAGGGCCAAGGTCCCAGTGATCGTCATCGAGGACGAGCCCGCCGCGACAGCAGGGGGCGCGCCTGAGACAAGCTTGCCGGACCCAGCAACTGTTCTTCAGAGCAGCCCCCAGCGCAGCCCCTAGCGTAAGTGTGGTTCACTTTCCGCTTGTCGGGCACGCGTGGGTCTTCCATCCTTGCTGATATCTTGTTTGTTGACTTGTGTAGAAGCAGAGCAGCAGCATCAGGAGCGCCAGGAGACCGCCCTCAACGTGCCGCACGCTTCGACCACACCGCCAAGGGGAGGCTCTCCGGCAAGGGCGAGTCCTCCGCCAAGGACGGATTCTCCGCCAAGCGCGAACACTCCGCCAAGGGTGAGCTCTCCGGCGAGGGATGGCACTAGCGGCCCTCCGCCGGCGGGAGCTACAACCACGCCGCCGAGGGAGAGCTCCCCGGCAAGGAACCTCACCGAGGAGCCGGCCCGCGCAGGTAACCCCTTTTCTTCAGGCTTCCCTTGGCTTTTCTTCTTTCAATTCTTCTTTTTGGATATTTGCTTGACTGTTTGTCTTTTCTTTTCCTCCGTCAGACCCGTCCGTAGCTGAGCCAATGGAGACAGAGGTCGTTGCTGACGACGCGCCGTTGCCGAAGAAACGGTCGGCGCAGACGATCCCGCTGGCGCAAAGGCCGCCGAGGCTGCCGCCGCAACAGCTGGGGAAGGGGCCGGTGGTCGTACTGACGGCCCTGAGGCCGCAGGAGCGCCAGGCGCTACACCGGCCGCCGAGCCCTCCGCCGCTGCCGCAGCCCCCAGCTCTGACGAGCCCGAGCCAGGCGCCTACATAAAGGCCGGCGACGACGTCTTCATCCAGCTCCCTTGGGCATCCATGTCCAGGGCGCCGGTCGAGGGAGAGATCTTCGATGGGGAGGTGCTGGCCTCCGCTGGGCTGAAGCTTGTCGACGCGCCAAGCAGCATCAACGAGCCCGAGGAGGAACGGCTGCTGCGCAGGCTGCTGTCGCTTTACCGTGCCCGGCAGGCCAAGCTGGAGTCCCGCGAGGCTCTTGCCGCGAAGGCGGGAGCCGATATCGAGAAGCGCGCGGAGGAGCTTCGGGCCATCAACCAAGCGGCTCTCCGATCCTTGGCGGAGGAGCGGGAGCAGCTTGCCGAGGCGCAGCAGGCCTTCATCCTCGAGAAGGCCGAAGTGGAGGAGCAGCAGCGGCTCGCCACCGAGAAGCTATCCACGCTGGAGGGCGAGCTGGCGCAGCGGAAGGTCAACCTCGATGGCCACAAGGATGAACTTGCCAGGCGCGAGCAGTCGCTTGGCGAAGCTCTCCAATAAGCGAAGGATGTTGCCGCGGCCGCCGAGACCGCGAAGAGGGAGTTGGACACGAGGGTGGCGCAGCTGGAGGCCAACCTCAGGACGAGCGGCGAGGAGGTTGCCGCACTCAAGCTCGAGCAAGAGAAGGATGCCCACAGCCACTCCGACCTGCAGGTCCGCCTCTCCGAGAAGGGCAAGGAGCTCGCCGTTGCCAAGGACTCCATCGCCGACCTCGAGCTGAAGCTGGCCACCCTAACCCAGACGCTGGATGGCGCCAAGGAGCGAGAGGCGACCCTGAAGGAGGAGATCAGGGCCGAGAAAGCGCTGCTGGAGAGCGCTGCCGTCACCCAAAATGTATTCAAGGAAACCGTGGAGCATTGGACAGAAGGTCTTGTCAATGCTGCCGCGGATATCGACAAGGAGCTGGCGCAGCTGGGGGCGGAATATCTCGGGTACTCCACCGACGAGAACCTCCACCCCAGCGCCAAGCTCACTTTGTTTTTCAGAGGCGTGGCGACTGCCCTCCAGCAACTCCGGGAGAAGATCTGAAAGCAGCTGGTGGACGAGTCGCGCAGGCTCTACGCGGGGGCCCTGCAGAAGGTGTTGGTGAAGGTGGCCTTCTGCAATCCAGGCCTCAACCTCAACAACGTCCTTAGGAGTTTGACGCCGGACGCCGACCAAGAAGCGCTCAAGGCCCTTGTCGCACCCAGTGTGGACAAGGTGGGTGGCATCAAGAGGGTCGAGGGCGACCGCGCGGACTAGTCTTGTTCACTTTCTTCTTTTGCTTGTCGTTGTTAACCATGTTATGAAACCAGTCTATTAGAGCTGCGACAAGTTGCTTTGTAATATATCTCTATTTTGGGTAGTTAATGCAATGTTATTTCCTTTACTTGATTCCCTTGCTTTGTATGTTACTACCCTACGCTCTTAGGGAACTTGCCGGCGTAGGCACCTTTGCCGCGAGCGCTGAGTGCTGGACTTCAGCAGCCTGCTGGCGGTGCCGTTGCCGACAAGAAACCTTGTCGCAACCAGTTGCAGCACACTTAAATTGTTGAGCGGGCTCGGAACAAAATAAGGGCGCGACACTAGTCGCAACACGCTTAAGCTGTTGAGCAAACTCGAAACAAAGTAAGGGCGCAACTAGCTACAAGTTGGTTCCTCCGCGCACAGGTATTCCATACAAAGCGCGGTCGTTCAAGGAAGATAACTTAAAAATTTAAAATTTTGATTGTTCAAACTTTGTCCACTTAGCTTTTTTGTTGTCTGCTTCCCGGCAAGGCAAGGCTTTCTTGAACGGCGCTTGGTCCATACTGCTATCTTCTCCCCCCCCCCCGGCAAACTTGTGCGCGAGGGAGCCTTTCTTCGCTTGAGAGAAAAAAGAGAAAAGAGAAAATGCTGGTATGGAACCTCACGGCTTGTTATTGCTTACCGGGTGTAGGTGCTGCACAAGGTGTCAGATAATACATGCAAAAGACAAAAAAGCATGAAATGACAAGTTGTGCGGGGCACATAAGCTTTACTGATGCACGGGGTCTGTGCCCGGCTTTGTACAAAGGATTACATGCAACAGCGGCAAGACTTGTACAAAAGGTGGTTGCCGGAGCGGATCACGGCAACCGCGCCTTATGGGTAAAACTTACGAAGATGCTCGATGTTCCAGGAGTTGCTCACCGGAAAGCCATCTTCGGTCTCAAGGCGGACGACGCCGGGCCTAGTGACTCGTTTCACCCGATAAGGGCCTTCTCACTTCGGCGTCAACTTGTTGGAATTCTTGTCGGACTGAACGCGCCGAAGAACAAGGTCGCCTTCCTCGAGACTTCTGGCGTTAACTTTGCGGCTATGCTAGCGGCGCAAAGCTTGCTGGTAGCAAGCAGCTCGAACAGCAGCCTGAAGGCAGTCTTCCTCAAGGAGCAGCACGTCATCTTGTCGCAGCTGCTCTTGCTCGAGCTCATCATAAGCGAGCACTCGAGGCGACCCATATACGAGTTCTGTGGGGAGAACTACCTCTGCTCCATAGATGAGAGCGAAAGGTGTCTGTCCAGTGGCTCGATTTGGCGTCGTCCTGATTGACCAAAGAACCACTGGCAGCTCCTCGATCTAGTTTCTTCCGCACTTGTGCAGCCTGTCGAAAGTTCTTGTCTTGAGCCCGCGCAGCACTTCAGCGTTTGCTCTCTCCACTTGACCGTTGCTCCTCGGGTGAGAAACAGAAGCGAAGCAGACCTTGGCGCCAAGGTCTTGGACGTACTGCATGAAGGTGCGACTTGTGAATTGTGTGCCGTTGTCGGTGATGATCCTGTTAGGGATCCCGAAACGGCAAACAATCGACCTGAAGAACTTGACTGCTGACTGTGCGGTCACCTTTCTCACTGGCTCTACTTCCGGCCACTTTGTGAACTTGTCGATCGCAACGTACAAGTACTCAAAGCCCCCGGCTGCGCGGGGAAAGGGGCCGAGGATGTCGAGCCCCCAGACCGAAAATGGCCAGGATAAAGGGATCGTCTAGAGAGCTTGAGCTGGCTGGTGTATCTGTTTGGAATGGAACTTGTACGCTTCACACTTGGTTACTTGTGCAGTTGCATCCTGGAGGGCTTCTGGCCAAAAGAAACCTTGCCGGAACGCCTTGCCGGCAAGTGCTCTTGTGCCAATGTGGTGGCCACATATGCCTCCATGTATTTCTGCCAACAGCTTCTGTCCATCTTCCCGGGGAATACACTTCAATTTCACACCGTTGAGTCTCCTTCTGTACAGTGTGTTGTCAACAAACTGGTACATACTTGACTGCCGGGCTACTCTTTCCGCTTCTTCTTGCTCTTCGGGAAGTTCTCCTGTATGAAGGAAACGGACAATCTGCTGCGCCCATGCTGGAGCCTGTGGCTCAACAGCAAGGACTAAAGGCACATTTGCTGCTGCAGGAACGTCTGCTTCTATGGCAAGAACCCGCGGCTCAGCCGGAGCTTGACATTCCCCGGCAAGCTTGCCGAAGCAAAACTTGTCGGGAGCGTCTGCTTCAACTGTACAAACCCTAGGGATTGCAGGAGCGGACTGCTCCTCAGCATTTTCGGCGTTGATCTTGGGTACTTTCTTGGCGGCGGCTTCGGGAAGCTCGTTGGAAAATAGTCACCGGAAACCAACTTCCTCTTCCTGGTTTGTCCAGTTGATGGTGTTACGGATGGCTGAGTCAGCTTGAGCACAAAGATCCCTGGTTCCACAGGCAACTTTAGTGCGGCGCACTTCGACAGGCTATCTGTGATGTCGTTCTGAGCTCTTGGAACATGCTCCATCTGTAGGCCGTCAAAGTGTTCTTCAAGCTTTCTCACTTCGTCGACGTAAGCTTCCATCAATGGACTCTGGTAGTTCTTGTTGACTTGGCGGACGACAAGCTGCGAGTCACCCCTTACAATCAGCTTCTTAATCCCAAGGTCTGCCGCGATCCTGAGACCGGCAAGCAAACCTTCATACTCTGCAGTATTGTTTGTTGCTTGCTCCTTGGGAAAGTGCATTTGGACCACGTACTTGAGGTGTTCTCCGGTGGGTGCGACAAGCAGCACACCAGCACCGGCGCCTTGCAGCGAGAAGGCACCATCAAAGTACATTATCCACTCTTTGCTCGCTTCCTTGACGGGGATGCTCGTCTCTGAGATTTCTTCATCTGGGGTTGGCGTCCACTCTGCTATGAACTCTGCCAATGCTCTGCTTTGGATAGTTGAAGTGCTTTCAAACTTAAGGCCAAAGCTTGACAGCTCCAGTGCCCACTCAACAATCCTGCCTGATGCTTCTGGATTCTGCAGTATCCTCTTTAGCGGAAAGCGAGTGACCACTGTTATCTCATGTGCTTGGAAGTAATGGCGCAGCTTTCTTAAGGCCATGAGAAGGCCGAAAAGCAACTTCTGCACACCAGAGTACCTTGACCTTGCCCCCTGCAGAAGGGAGCTGACAAAGTAAACTGGGCGCTGCACCATCTTCTTCCATATCTCCCCTTGCATCTGCGTAGATCCATCCTTGCCGGGACCAGAGCTTGTCGGAGAAGCCCCCTACTTTTCGCTGGATGTGCTTGCCGCGGTTGCTGGCTCGTCATCTGCCTCCCTATCCGCTACTAACGCAGCACTAACCATTTGATTGGTTGCCGCTAGATACAGCAACAACTTCTCTTGTGGTTTAGGTGCGACAAGTATTGGAGTGGAGGACAGGTACCTCTTCAAGTCTTGCAGTGCAGCCTCCGCTTCCGGAGTCCATTTCATTGGACCTGCCTTTTTCAAAATTTTGAAAAACGGCAGGGCGCGCTCAGCTGACTTAGAGATAAACCTGCTAAGAGCAGCCACGCAACCGGCAAGTCTTGGTACATCCTTGACGCGCTTAGGTGCTTCGATCTGCTCGATGGCTTTAATCTTGTCGGGATTGGCTTCAATCCCCCTTTGAGACACAAATAACCCGAGAAGCTTGCCGGAAGGGACTCCAAACACACACTTCTCGGGGTTGAGCTTGAGCTGGATCTTGCGCAGATTTGTAAAGGTCTCATCTAAATCTTGAACTAGGGTAGCCCTGTCCTTGCTCTTGACCACTATGTCATCCATGTACGCTTCTACATTTCTGTGAATCTGTGGCTCAAAAGCTGTATGGACCACCCTTGCAAACGTTGAACCAGCATTCTTCAAACCAAAAGGCATCCATATGAAAAAGTATGTGCCACATGGAGTGATGAATGCGGTCTTCTCTGTTGGAAATATGCCCTAGAGGCAATAATAAAAGTATTATTATTATATTTCCTTGTTCATGATAAACGTCTGTTATTCATGCTTGAATTGTATTGTACGGAAACAACGATACATGTGTGAATACATAGACCAAAATGAGTCCCTGGTAGGCCTCTATTTACCAGCTCGTTGATCAACAGATGGTCACGGTTTCCTGACCATGGACATGGGATGTCAGTGATAACGGGATCACATCATTAGGAGAATGATTTGATGGACAAGACCCAATCTTGAGCATAGCACGAGATCGTATAGTTCGTAATGCATAAGCTTTTCGGTGTCAAGTATTTATTCCTTAGACCATGAGGTTGTACAACTCCCAGATGCCGTAGGAATACTTTGGGTGTGCCAAACGTCACAACGTAACTTGGTGGCTATAAAGGTACGCATCGGGTATCACCGAAAGAGTCTGTTGAGTTGGTACGAACCGAGACTGGGATATTGTCACTCCGTATGACGGAGAGGTACCTCTGGGCCCACTCGGTAAGACATCATCATAATGAGCTCAATGTGACTAAGTAGTTAGTCATGGGATGATGGATTACGGATCGAGTAAAGAGACTTGCCATGACGAGATTGAACAAGGTATCGGGAATACCGACGATCGAATCTCGGGCAAGTACCGTACCGATGGAAAAAGGGAATGACATACGGGATTGAGTGAATCCTTGACACGGTGGTTCATCCGACGAAGATCATCGAGGAACACGTGGGAACCAACATGGGTATCCAGATCCCGCTGTTGGTTATTGACCGGAGAGTGGTCTCGGTCATGTCTACGTGTCTCCCGAACCCGTAGGGTCTACACGCTTAAGGTTCGGTAACGCTAGGGTCGTAGAGATACATGCACGTGGAAACCCGAAAGTTGTTCGGAGTCCCGGATGAGATACCGGACGTCACGAGGAGTTTCGGAATGGTCCGGAGGTAAAGATTGATATATAGGAAGTCCAGTTTCGGCCATCGGGTGATCTCCGGGGGTCACCGGGAGTGTCCCGAGACCATCGGAGGGGCACCGGGGGTCCACCGGGTGGGGCCACCCATCCCGGTGGGGCCCCTAGGCCGCAAGGGGGAAGTGTCCAGCCCTAATGGGCTGGCGCACCACTTGGGCCCCCCTCCCCATGCGCCTAGGGTTGAAACCCTAGGGGGGAGGGGGCGCCACTTGCCTTGGGGGGCAAGGACTCCCCCCTGGCCGCCGCCCCCCCTTGCAGATTGGATCTGCAGGGGCTGGCGCACCCCCCTGGCCCCCTATATATATGTGGGGGGAGAGGGCAGCCGCACCCTTGCCCTAGCGCCTCTCCCCCTCCCGTCACAACTCCGTCTCGTCAAACGCAGGGCGCCCGGCGAAGCCCTGCTGCAATCTCCACTGCATCCACCACCACGTCGTTGTGATGCTGGATCTCTGACGACTTCTCCTCCCCCCTTGCTGGATCAAGAAGGAGGTGATGTTGCTGTACCGGACGTGTGTTGAACGCGGAGGTGCCGTCCGTTCGGCGCTAGATTATCGGTGACGAAGAACGTGAAGAGTATGACTACTTCATCCACGCTTCTTCGAAAGCTTCCGCACGCGATCTACATAACGGTATGTAGATGCACTCTTACTTGCTCGTTGCTAGATGTATCCTTAGTTGGATCTTGGTGAAAGCGTAGAAATTTTTTGAATTCTGCTACGTTACCCAACAGTGGTATCAGAGCCAGGTTTTATGCGTAGCATCTTGCACGAGTAGAACACAAAGCAGTTGTGGGCGTTTGAGTTTGTTCAACTTTCTTGCCGTTACTAGTCAATCTTGAGTCGGCGGTATTGTGGGATGAAGCGGCCCGGACCGACTTTACACGTACGCTTACGTGAGACTGGTTCCACCGACAGACATGCACTAGATGCATAAGGTGGCTGGCGGGTGTCTGTCTCTCCTACTTTAGTCGGATCGGATTCGATGAAAAGGGTCCTTATGAAGGGTAAATAGAAATTGACAAATCACGTTGTGGTTTTGGCGTAGGTAAGAAACGTTCTTGCTATAAATCCTATAGAAGCCACGTAAAAATTTGCAACAACAATTAGAGGACGTCTAACTTGTTTTTGCAGCATGTGCTATGTGACGTGGTATGGCCAAAACGAAGATGTGATGAATGTTATATGTGATGTATGAGATTGATCATGTTTTTGTAATAGGGAATCACGACTTGCATGTGGATGAACTTGACAACCGGCAGGAGCCATAGGAGTTGTCTTAATTATTGTATGACATGCGTGTCACTGAATAACGCCATGTAATTACTTTACTTCATTGCTAAACGTTAGCTATAGTAGTAGAAGTAATAGTTGGCGTGACGACTTCTTCAAGACACGATGATGAAGATCATGGTGTCGAGCCGGTGACAAGATGATCATGGTGCCCCGAAGATGGAGATCCAAGGAGCAAGATGATATTGGCCATATCATGTTACTTTAATTGATTGCATGTGATGTTTATCATGTTTATGCATCTTGTTTACTTAGAACGACGGTAGTAAATAAGATGATCTCTCACTAAAAATTTCAAGAATTGTGTTCCCCCTAACTGTGCACCGTTGCTAAAGTTCGTTGCTCCGAAGCACCACGTGATGATCGGGTGTGATAGGTTCTAACGTTCGCATACAACGGGTGTAAGCCAGATTTACACACGCGATACACTTAGGGTTCACTTGACGAGCCTAGCATGTACAAACATGGCCTCGGAATACAGAAGACCGAAAGGTCGAACACGAGTCGTATAGAAGATACGATCAACATGTAGATGTTCACCGTAGATGACTAGTCCGTCTCACGTGATGATCGGACACGGGCTAGTCGATTCGGATCGTGTATCACTTAGATGACTAGAGAGATGTCATTCTGAGTGGGAGTTCATTAAATTCTGATTAAGATGAACTTAATTATCATGAACTTAGTCTAAATTCTTTACAATATCTCTTGTAGATCAAATGGCCCACGCTCCAGTTTCCCTCAACTTCAACGCGTTCCTAGAGAAAACCAAGCTGAAAGACGATGGTAGCAACTATACGGATTGGGTCCGTAACCTGAGGATTATCCTCATAGCTGCCAAGAGATCATATGTCCTAGAAGCACCGCTAGGTGATGCCCCCGTTCTCCTGGCGACCCAAGACGTTATGAACGCTTGACAGTCGCGTTGTGACGATTACTCCCTGGTTCAGTGCGGCATGCTTTACAGCTTAGAATCGGGGCTCCAAAAATGTTTTGAGCACCACGGAGCATATGAGATGTTCGAAGAGCTGAATATGGTTTTCCAAGCTCATGCCCGAGTCGAGAGATATGATGTCTCCGACGCATTCTATAGCTGTAAGATGGAGGAAAACAGTTCTGTCAGTGAGCACATCCTCAAGATTTCTGGGTTGCACAACCGCTTGTCTCGGCTGGGAATGAATCTCCCAGATGAAGCAGTCGTTGACAGAATCCTCCAGTCGCTCCCACCAAGCTTCAAGAGCTTCGTGTTGAACTGCAATATGCAGGGGATGGAGAAGTCCATTCCCGAGGTGTATTCGATGCTGAAATCAGCGAAGGTGGACATCAAGAAAGAACATCAAGTGTTGATGGTCAATAAAACCACTAAGTTCAAGAAAGGCAAGGGTAAGAAGAACTTCAAGAAGGACGGCAAGGGAGTTGCTACGCCTGGTAAGCCTGTTACCCTAATGGGCTGGCGCACCACTTGGGCCCCCCTCCCCATGCGCCTAGGGTTGAAACCCTAGGGGGGAGGGGGCGCCACTTGCCTTGGGGGGCAAGGACTCCCCCCTGGCCGCCGCCCCCCCTTGCAGATTGGATCTGCAGGTGCTGGTGCACCCCCTGGCCCCCTATATATATGTGGGGGGGGAGAGGGCAGCCGCACCCTTGCCCTGGCGCCTCTCCCCCTCCCGTCACAACTCCGTCTCCTCAAACGCAGGGCGCCCGGCGAAGCCCTGCTGCAATCTCCACTGCATCCACCACCACGCCGTTGTGCTGCTGGATATCTGACGACTTCTCATCCCCCCTTGCTGGATCAAGAAGGAGGTGACGTTGCTGTACCGTACGTGTGTTGAACGCGGAGGTGCCGTCCGTTCGGCGCTAGATCATCGGTGACGAAGAACGTGAAGAGTACGACTACTTCATCCACGCTTCTTCGAAAGCTTCCGCACGCGATCTACATAACGGTATGTAGATGCACTCTTACTTGCTCGCTGCTAGATGTCTCCTTAGTTCGATCTTGGTGAAAGCGTAGAATTTTTTTGAATTCTGCTACGTTACCCAACATTCTCTTCATCTTCTTCTGCCATGAAGATCTGATGGTATCCTGAGTATGCGTCAAGAAATGAAAGCAAATCACATCCAGCCGTGGAGTCAACAATCTGGTCAATGCGCGGCAAGGGAAATGGGTCTATGGGACAAGCTTTATTCACATCGGTGAAGTCGATACAAAGCCTCCATTTCCCGTTCCTTACACACGACAACAGGATTGGCCAACCACGTTGGATGGAGCACTCCTCTGACAAGGCCTGCTGCTTCCAACTTCTTGATTTCTTCTGCTATGAACTCTTGGCGCTCCACTGCTTGTTTCCTAACTTTTTGCTTGACGGGCCGCGCGTGAGGGCAAACGGCAAGCTTGTGCTCAATCACTTTCCTGGGAACACCGGGGATGTCAGACGGTTGCCATGCAAACACGTCGACTTTCGCCCGCAGGAAAGCAACGAGCGCGCTTTCCTATTTAGGGTCAAGCGTGGCACTGATGGTGAAAGTACCACCAGTGCCGTCCTCCTTGGCGGACACCTTCTTTGTCTCTGGTGGAGCTGCCATCGTCTTCTTACACTTGCCGGTGGAGCTCGATGGTGCGTCCTCGACGGCAGCGCAGCACTCCGAAGAGGTGCGTTTGCCGGAGTGGGCCCCAGAGCTCTTGCCGGACATTGTCTTGTTCTTCCCCCCGGGAGCTTCAGCGGCAAGTGTCTTGCTATCTGTTGTGGCTGCTGCATCCCGGTAAATCTTGTCGGCACAGATAAGGGCATCCTTCTTGTCGCCAGGGACAGAGATGACGCTTATCGGGCCTGGCATCTTGAGCATGTTGTAGGCATAGTGAGAGGCTGCCATAAACTTGGCAAGCGCTGCACGGCCAAGTATCCCATTGTAAGACAGTGGGAAATCGGCAACGTCAAAAGTGATCCTCTCAGTCCTGAAGTTCAGCTCCCCGCCAAATGTCACTGGCAGCGTGATCTTCCCCTTCGGCTTGCTCCTTCCCGGGTTGATTCGTTGGAAAGTGCCGGTTTCTTCGAGCTCGCTGTCGGGGATCTGGAGTTTCTGGATCACAGTGGAGGAGATCAGGTTCAAGCCGGCCCCGCCGTCAACTAACATCTTCTTGACCTTGAGGTTGCGGATGGTTGGTGAGACCAACATCGGCAAACACCCGACCGCAGTTGTGCGATCAGGGTGGTCCTCAATGTCAAAGACGATAGGCGTGCTGGACCATTTCAGAAGTTTGCGCGATTCGAGAGGAGGTTCTGCCGCATTGACTTCCCGCACCCACTGTTTCAGTTGGCAGTGCGAAGTATGCAGAGAAGCACCGCCGTCAACGCACAAAACCTCTGTGGCTTTCTGAAACTCCTGCTCGCTGTTCTCTGCGTCCTCCAAGTCTTCGTCGTCGTCGTCGTCTTCATCCTTGTCACGGCCGCGGGGAGGCCTATCTCCTTGCCGCTGCTTGGCCTTGCCGCGGCGTCCTCCCCGGCCGTTGAATGGCCGCTTCTTGCCGGACACTCCATCACCCCTTGGGCCTTCTCCTTGTCGCGCCGCTCGTACTCAGCTTTCTGCTGCTCGACGAGCTGCTCGACTCTCTTGCAGTTCTGAAGGTCGTGGCCCTTGGTGCGGTGGATCTTGCAATACTGCTTGTCGGTGCCGTCCGGCTTGTCGGCGGCTGCCACAGCCTGACAGTTGATGCATGCGGCAGTCTCCTTGCCGGAGCTACCAACTTGGGCTTTCTTGGCGCCAGCCTCCTTGCCGGACTGCTCAACGACCAGCACTTCCTTGTTCTTCTTCTTCCTATTGTTCCGCCGTCGGCTTTTCTTTGCCGGGGCGGCATCCTCGCTGTCGGATCCTCCTGCTCCCGTATCCTCTCCGGGGAGTTTCCTCCCCTCCGCAGCTTGCGCGCACTTGTCGGCCAGGGCGTATAGCTCACTGACGTCCCTGATCTTGCACATCGCCATCTCCTCCCTCATCTTGCGGTTATGCACGTTCTGATGGAACACGCTGATGAACGCGGCAGGGTGGATGTCTGGGATGTTGTGTTGGACACGGCTGAATCTTTGGATGTACTTGCACAGGGGCTCTCCTTCCTTCTGGGCGAGCAAGTGAAGGTCGCTCTTCTGGCCATGAGGTTTGTGGCCGCCTGTGAAGGCGCCGACAAACTGATGGCACAGGTCCGCCCAAGAAGAAATAGAGTTGTCCGGCAAGTGCATGAGCCAGGATCTGACGTTTGGCTTGAGCACCAACGGGAAGTAATTGGCGAGTATCTTATCGTCTCGTCCCCCAGCAGCCTGCACCGCGATGGTGTAGATGATGAGGAACTCCGACGGGTGTGTCTTGCCATCGTACTTCTCCGGTACGTCGGGCTTGAAGTTCTTCATGCTGGGCCACTGGACTTGCCGCAGCTCACGAGTGAACGCAGGGCAACCTACCACGTACGGCAAGTCGCCTGGTCCCCCTGGCGCGTGCATGTCAACAGCGGGCCCAGTGCGCTGGTCTGATTGTCGCCGCGCTTCTCTTCGCCGCTCGATGTGAGTACGAGCGTCTTCTTGTTGTCGATCGTCGAGAACTTGGCGCTGATCGCGGCGAGCTCGCGGATCTGATGACGCAGTGGAGTCGTCGTCGATGTTGATCCGGCGAGCCGGCGATCTTGGCCTTCGGGGCGGGGAGTGCACGGTGGTCGCACCTGTCAGGACCCCGATCCTAAGTCACACCGATCTAGCTGTAACACGTCATATCACTTTGCGGCCTCACGCACGGTAACCCCACGGGTGCCACCTTACCTGGCCCGGGACCGTTTGCGCATTTTGGCACACGTATATGACAGTGTCGCTAGCATCCATATGACAGAGAACGCGGGCCGACATGGCTAGTTATAAACCAAAAGTGGCACTAAATTATAGAGACAGGCATCCATGACCCAGCAACGAACGTGTCGGTCATCAACGTATGAACCCAAGTCGTAGCAAGCTACATGGACTTAAAGGAACAACGCGTGACATTTCCCCTAAGGGACAGACACAGGAACGAAGAAGG
Source organism: Secale cereale (assembly GCA_902687465.1). NCBI lineage: Eukaryota > Viridiplantae > Streptophyta > Magnoliopsida > Poales > Poaceae > Secale > Secale cereale. The sequence continues at coordinate 448,212,941 of LR738712.1, forward strand.
ACACATGCCGGCCAGCCTACGTGTTCCGAGCAGTAGCAAGCTACCAAGGCTCATTGGAATCACTAGGAGGCATTTCCCTGTAAGATAGGCTACCAAAGGGAAACAACTAGGTGTCAGATCCCACACATACCAAGCATTTCAATCATACACGCAATATGCTCAATATGTGCAAATACAACATTGCATCACAACAGAACTCTATGACTCAAAGTACTTTATTTAAAAGGCTCCAAGAGCCATACATAACATATTCATACAGGTAGGGGTCACATGACCCAACACTCAAGTCATACAGTCATACAAGCACAAGCGGAAGCTACATGTCTGAGTACAGACAACTTAGAAAATAAAACAGGCTTGGTGTAGCCTGACTAACTACAAGGCCCTCCACAAGCTCCAGATCACCGTCTGGGTGTCAAGCTACTCGTCGACGTCAACGTCTATGTAGAACCCATCAGCAGGGGCAGGGTTCTCCTCTGCAACAGTTATTAAGCAAACATGAGTACAAAGGTACTCAGCATGTCTTACCACAGAACCTATCATACATGCAACATTATCAAAAGGGGGTAGTGGAGTTTATAGCAGAATGCCAGCTTTGACCTTGGCTAACCTATACTACAACTCTCAACGGATTTCAAGATGTTATTACGAACACGAGTCCTCTACTCACCACATCAATACACTACCGAGGATCCTCTTCCGTCATCCTACGGAAGGGCCATCCACGGCACTCACGCTTATCTTGAGGCTTTTAGTAGTATCCATCAACTTGTCTATGAACTGTAAGAGTAACCAAGTAGTTCGTACCGCGAACAACGGCTATTCAAATAGTTTGATAACCCTGCAGGGGTGTACTTCTTCACACATGTTTTCACCACTTAGCGTCTGCACACGACATGTGCTCGGCAGACTTCAAGCGAAAGCCGACGTGGGTGTATACCACGACCTAACCAACCACTCAAGTCTCTCGTCCAGGTTTATCGCCTATTTGGGTTCCATCCGTGGGGAGATCCGGCCGGGGTGTCGCTCACGGCCCCAAACGATGTGTACAGGGTTCCTGAGTCACCAAACGGGCAACCGGTACACCATGCCACGTACCTGTCGCATCACAGCCCACCCCGAGGGTCAGCGCTGCGCACGACCTCGAGTAAACTATAAACACCAGAAACTAGTTGCAACTCCTGGACAGAGTACAAGGGCAGTCAATAAGTCGAGCGGGGTCATATTTCAGGGCCCAATGTGTGGTAGTAACTGTAACTTGAATCACACACACAGATCTCGGGTCCTATGGACGATTCCAATGAAACAACCCACCATGTACTCCTACATGGCCTTTCATCGATACCTTTACCAACCGTATTCCACACTTCCCTCTCTTTATCGGTAAGATCATTTCACTCTGATCCATCACCCAGATGAACCAGACCAGACACAACTCTAAGCATAGCAGGCAACATAAGTAAATAGCATGGTGGATCACACATCACATGGCTCAATCAACTCCTACACATGCTAGTGGGTTTCAACTATTTACTGTGGCAATGACAGGTCATGCAAGGGAATAGGGTTCAACTACCGCAGCAAGTAGCAGTTCACGCGCTGTTGCCTTAATGCAGTAAAAGAGAGCAGGAGCGAGAAGATTGGGTTTGTATCGGAATGATCAATGATTGCTTGCCTGACAAGGTAGTTGTCGGGTACTGCTCTTCAACTGGATACGCAGCAGTATCCTCGGGAGCAGGACCTAACACAGGGAATACCGACGATACAATCATTAACAAACAAATGCAACAATATGATGCATGTGTGTTGGCTAATGCAACTAAAACCAGAAGGGTTTGAACCTATTTGAATCAAGGATTCAAATTGAAGTTCAAACTATTATTTAAATAAGTGCATTATCATGTTTTTGATATATACAGCAAGTTAACTTGTTCAAACATGCATGAAACCGGTGCCATTAGAAAGATTGGATTTTTCTGATCATTTTTCATATATAAATCTTTTCCATCTGAGCTATGGTTGATTTTATATGATTTTTAGAAGTTTTGGGTATTATCTGGAATTTCCTGAATTATTATTAAATCTAAAAATCCCAGAAAAACCTTTACTGCGTCAGCATGATACCATGCTGACGTCAGCCAGTCAACAGGACCAGTCCAGGTCAAACCTGACCAGTGGGTCCCTCATGTCAGTGTCACAGCTAACTAACTGAGTTAATTAGAGTTAAACTAAAACTAATTAGCTGTCAGTGGGGCCAGGGCCCATGTGTCAGTGACTAAACTAATTAACTAATTAAATTAAATTAACACCTAATCTAGGTTTGACTTGCGGGCATGGCCCACATGTCATTGACCCTGGGGGTCAATCCCGTGGTCAAAACAGGTCCAACTCGCCGGCGTTTAGCCGCCGGCGAGGCCAAACGCAGCGGCGTTCTTCGGAAAACGCCTACGGTGCATGGCTCGAGCTGCGGCTGGGTGCGTTGGATAGCCCTTGCTGTTGCGCGTCGGATGGAAGTGGTCGCCGGACCTGGGGTGGCCGGAGACGACGGCAACAAGCTCGACGGCGGCGACCGGCGTCGGCGTGTGTGGAGAAACGGCTGCAGAGGCCTAGGCGATGCGTGCGTAGCACCGTTCGCATCTACGTGCTGTGGTGAGTACGTTGGACGGGTGCCAGTGACCAAATGGTCACCGGAGCATCACCGGCGGCGAGCACGGCGGCGGTGCGTGCGGTTGAGCTTCGTGCAGTGTGTTACAGGGCAAAAGGGAGCCAACGGAGAGGGGGAGGAGGTAGCTAGGCTCACAGGGGTTGCGGCAAGCACCGGAGCGAGCTCGGGGGTGGTCGGAGCTGAGCAGAACGGCGAGGGGGATCTCCGCGGCCGGAGTTGGGGAAGAAGAGGTCGGGGGCGTCTCCAGGGCGGGCGAGCGCTCGGGGCTCGGTCTGTTCGAAGCAGTCGAGGACGTCGGAGTCGAAGGACACCAAGGCGGAGCTCAGGGACGACGGTGGACGCGACTTCTACGATGGTGCGATCACGGCGGCGTCGGCCATGGCGCGGGGAGAGCGGAGGAGAGGAACTGGGGGAGGCGGAGGTGTCTGCGGGGTCGAGGAGGACGTGGGCGATCGATCCATCCCTCCAGGACGGCGAGGGGGTGAAGCAAGGCGGCGGGCAGCTGCGTGGCGCGCGGCGCGGTCGCCGTCGAGCACCTGCCTGCCTGCCTGGCCGAGCCAAGCAGCTCGCTGGAGCGGCAGCTGGGCTGGGCCGGCAGGTGGGCCGGGTGGGGCGCCAGGTAAGTTCTCTCTTCCCTTTTTTTCTATTTTCTTTTCTGTTTCATTTCTTTTGCAGCTTTGTTCAATTAATAAAAATGCCTAAACATTTTTATAACTCATGACACTTGTCATATCTACTATATATAATATGAACAGTGGAAACATTATAGTTCATGATTATTTGAGCATTTAAAATATTTTATAGCATTTAAATGCCCAAATTCAAATACCATATGATTTAATCCAAAGCCCTAGATTATCCTAGAAAATTGTGCACCATTTTTGGCAGAGGTTTAAGACCAAGGCAGAAATGATGAACATTTTGAAGGGCATTTTGGGTACATTGGAAAATATTTTATCAAACCCTAGTTGTTAGGGGAGGGGTGCTGGGGTTTCTGTTAATCCCATTTCAAGTTTCTTTGAAAGTAAACATGATGCACACTCTAGTTAGGTCCTAATGCAAGTGCTAGCTAGGGATGTGACAACTCACCCCCACTTAAAAGAATCGCGTCCCGAGATTCGGGTCCTCCGGAAAGAGGGTAGGGTACTCAAGTCGAAGACGATCCTCCCTTTCCCAAGTAGCTTCACTCTCGGAATGATGTGACCATTGAACCTTGAGAAACTTGATATTGTGGCGTCGAGTGGTGCGCTCAGTTTGATCAAGAATACGAACGGGGTATTCTCGATATGTGAGATTGTCTTGGAGATCAAGCGTTTCGTGGTCCACTCCGCGGATAGGATCCGAGAAGCAACGCCTGAGTTGAGAAACGTGGAAAACATCATGAACTCTGGAGAGGTGCGGAGGTAGTTCCAATTGGCAGGCAACTTCTCCTCGTTTGGCAGGAATGCGAAAAGGACCGATGTAACGAGGGGCCAGTTTTCTTTTGATACCGAAACGATGGGTTCCCTTAAGAGGAGTAACCCGAAGGTAAGCCTTATCGCCGACTTCAAAAGTCACAGCCTTAAGATGACTATCATATTGGCTCTTTTGGCGAGACTGGGCAGTTTTCAATCTCTCACGAACGATGCGAACTTGTTCCTCTGCTTCCTGGATCATATCCGGGCCAAAGAATTGTCTTTCCCCGGTCTCTGACCAATTAAGAGGTGTTCGACACCTTCGTCCATATAGAACTTCGAAGGGAGCTTTACCCAGGCTGGCTTGATAACTATTGTTATAAGCGAATTCGGCAAATGGAAGACACTTTTCCCATTCCATACCGAAAGAAATGACAGAGGCTCGAAGCATGTCTTCCAGAATTTGATTGACTCGTTCCACTTGACCACTTGACTGCGGATGGAAGGCAGTACTGAAAGAGAGATAAGTTCCCATAGCATTCTGGAAACTTTCCCAATATCGTGAAGTGAAAAGACTTCCACGGTCTGAGTTAATCTCCAACGGTACACCATGAAGTGATACTATTCGAGAGATATATAAGTCTGCTAGCTGGCTAGCGGTAATACTCTCCCGAACAGGCAGGAAATGAGCTACTTTAGAGAGGCGGTCGATAACGACGAAGATAGCATTATTCCCTTTCCTGGACCTGGGAAACCCGGTAATGAAGTCCATACCGACTTTATCCCATTTCCATTAAGGAATAGCTAAAGGTTGAAGGGTGCCAGTAGGCCGTTGATGCTCTGCTTTAACTCGACGACAAACGTCGCAGTTAGCAATGAACTGAGCGATTTCTCTCTTCATCCTAGTCCACCAGAATCTCTGACGTAGATCCTGATACATTTTAGTACTACCGGGATGAATCGTGAGAGGAGATTCATGAGCCTCCTTAAGAATTAATTGCCGTAGATGGTGGTTCTTGGGAACCACTACACGGTTCTCAAAGAAAACAACACCTCGATCATCCATGGAGAAACTTTTAGCGAGTCCGCTAGCAATGTTCTCTTGGAGTCGTGATACACCTTTATCACGCTTCTGGGCAGCTATGATTTGATCCATAAGGGTAGGTTTCGCCACCAAGGTGGAAAGGAATATTCGAGGAACAATGTGAAGATTAAGCTTACGAAATTCCTCGTGGAGAAGTGGTTGACTTTGTTGTAACATTAAATTGTTACAATATGACTTACGACTTAGTGCATCAGCCATGACATTGGCCTTTCCAGGAGTGTAAGTGATTCCTAAATCGTAGTCGGTTAGCAACTCAACCCAACGTCTTTGCCTGAGATTTAGATCCGGTTGGGTGAAGATATACTTCAAACTTTGGTGATCAGTGAAGATTTCACAGCGATTACCAAGGAGGTAATGTCGCCATGTTTTGAGTGCATGGACTACAGCTGCAAGCTCTAGATCATGAGTAGGATAGTTATCCTCATGTGGACGCAACTGTCGGGATGCGTATGCAATCACTTGACGATCTTGCATGAGAATGCAACCCAGTCCTTGTCGCGAGGCGTCGCAATAGATTATAAAATCCTTGGAAAAATCTGGTGGTACCAGTACAGGTGCAGATGTCAGGCGTCTTTTCAGTTCCTGAAAACTGGACTCGCACTGTGGGGTCCACTCAAACTTTTTATCTTTCTTGAGGAGTTCGGTTAGAGGTTTAGCAACCTTGGAGAAGTTCTCGACGAAACGTCGGCAATAGCTCGCTAAGCCAAGAAAACTCCTAACTTGCTTGACCGATTCAGGGGGAGTCCAATCAAGGACGGCTTGAACTCGCTCGGGATTGACAGCAATACCCTTGCCAGAGATCACATGACCTAGATAGGTTACTTCTGGCAACCAAAATTCACATTTAGAGAATTTGGCATAAAGGCGATGCTCTCGAAGTTTCGTCAATACCAGCCTTAAATGCTCGGCATGATCTTCCTTGTTCTTGGAGAAAATGAGTATATCATCGAGGTATAACACGACGAATTTATCCAAATACTCCATGAATATAGAATTCATTAACCGAGAAAAGGTAGCTGGGGCATTGGTTAATCCGAAGGACATGACGGTGTACTCATATTGGCCATAACGAGTAACGAAAGCCGTTTTAGGAATGTCCCCGTTCTTGATTTTGATTTGATGGTAGCCCAACCTCAAATCCATCTTAGAGAAAACTGAGGATCCTGCGAGCTGATCATACAGGTCGTTGATCCTGGGAAGCGGATACTTATTCTTTATGGTGACCAGATTGACAGGTCGGTAATCTACAACCATCCGCTCCGTTCCATCCTTCTTCTTGATGAAGAGGACGGGGCAAGCCCAAGGGGAAGAACTAGGACGGATGAAACCCTTTTGCAAGGACTCATCGAGTTGTTTCTTTAGCTCAGCTAACTCTAGTGGTGCCATCTTATATGGTCTCCTAGAGATTGGGACAGTTCCAGGGATAAGATCTATCACAAACTCGACATCTCTGTCAGGTGGAACTCCTGGCAGTTCTTCAGGAAAAACATCCGGGAAGTCACGGACTACCGGGATATCTTCGAGTTCTGGTAGAGGGCTGGCATTAAGAGAGTAGAGCTGACGTTCAGCCATTCGAGTCAAGACATTGACTATCTTGCCGGATGGATGTGTAAGTTGAACGGTCCTAGTAAAGCAATCAATCTTGGCATAATGAGTTGTCATCCAATCCATACCCAAGATGATGTTTATGTCCGAGGACTTGAGAGCGATTAGAGATGCAAGGAAAACAAGTCTATCGACAAGGATTTCATTTCCATGGCTTACCCTAGAGGTTTGCCACTTTGAACCAGGAGTTTGAATAACCATGGAAGTAGGCATGTCACAAAAAGTCATGTTGTGCAATCGAGCATAGCTCTCAGATATGAACGAATGGATGCTCCAGAATCGAAAAGAACAGATGCCGGATGGCAGTTTACGAGAAGCGTACCAAGGACGACGTTAGGATCCTCATAAGCTTCTTCGGCAGAAACATAGTTGACATGACCACGTGCACTGGGGATTGGCTTGACATAGTTCACCTTGCCGGTTGGCTTACCACGGCCAACGAGTTTTTCTGGCTGATTCTGGGGACAATCACGCATGTAGTGTCCCGGTTCTCCACACTTGAAACATGTCACAGTGGTGGTGCGTGGAGCAAAGTTGGAGGGTGGACCTCCATAGGTCTTAGCGGGTGCAAACTGTTGAGTTGGGTGAGGCGCCTCATAGGATGGCCTCGGTGTATACTTGGGTGGCAGAGCAGTGTTAGGAACCCACACACGGCGCTTGTGAGAGCCAGAGCCGGATGAGGAACCAAGGTCTCGAGTATGCTTGCGGGTGGCCTCGAAGTCGGTCTGGCCTGTCTCAGCACTGATAGCCTTGTTAACCAACTTCTGGAAGGAGGTGCACTCGTGCAGACGTAGATCTCGACGAAGTTCAGGGCTGAGTCTCTTGCGGAACCTCGCCTGTTTCTTGGCATCGGTGGATACTTCCTCAGGTGCATAGCGTGCCAGATTACCAAACTCACGACTATAGCCGTCCACAGTTAAACGGCCCTGGGTGAAATTGCAGAATTCCTCCCGCTTACGATCCATGAGACCTTCCGGAATGTGATGTTCACGGAATGCCTCACTAAACTCAACCCAGGTAGTGACTTGGCCAGCAGGACGCATAGCTTCAAAGTTTTCCCACCAAAGACTGGCAGGGCCCTCAAGATGGTAGGCGGCGTAGATAACCTTGTCAGCTTCGGCCACACGGGCAGAGTGTAGCTTGTGCGTGATACTACGTAGCCAGTCATCAGCATCCAGAGGTTCAGTGGAGTGATGGAACTTTGGTGGACACATCTTGATAAAATCGTGGATTGACACCACGTCATTCCTCTGACGGAACCCAGTGTTTTGCTCTATGCGTTCCAGCAGACGGTTGGTCTCTCTCTTGTTCCGTTCTGCTTCAAGCATAACTTTCGCCAAAGAGGGTGGCTGGGGCAGATTTCCATCTCTAGCCCCACTAGCCTCACCCTGCTCCTGAGCAGCAGGAGTGTTGCGAGTGTTGACCATCCTAGGAAAACAAAACAACGGTTTAGACAAGGATGGCAAAAATTTGACATAGAAGTGCAGAATGTAAAGGATGACACAGAATGCAGAGATGTTCATCCGTACGACATGGTAATATAGGAACTGCTATATATACACCAGTGGTCATACACACCAAACAAAGTTTAGTACAAGCCAAGGCTAAAGTACAACTGCGGTGAAAGACGATACATCCCATCAGAGGCATTCCAAGCTCCTATACATTATTTAACTACACCTCCGGAATTCAGTACACACTAAGTCATATTCCACAAGACGCGCAGGACTGTGGAAATACAACTACTACAATACTACTACTACCACGGACTAGCTCAGACATTCGCGTAGTAATCCTCGTAAAGATTACCACCGTAGCCTGGAAGTGGTACAGACGGATCTTGGAACTCGCGAGCACTCGATGGCTGAGGACCATAAGGGCATGGGTGTGGTCTCGGTCCCGATGCTGGTGGTAACCGACGCCCACGTGGAGGTGTAATACCCCCAACGTCACGCCAATCCATGCGATCAGGCAGACGAGTCCGCACAGGATACAAATCCCGCATGTCCAGATATCCGGCGTGCACAGCAGGTGCAAGCCGTGTCAAAGTAGTCCAGTGAGCGACTCGGGTGTTATACAGCTCCATTCGGAGGGCACGGACCTCACGGTCCCTATCCTCCAACATCTGAACAGTAGTCTGAAGCAGTGGCTCTTCATGAGCAGCATCAGTATACTGTCCAGTGTAGTAGCCTTCCTCTCCGGGGAGTGAAGCTGGCATGTAACAGAACTCAGTGTTCAGCAACAGGGCATGCCTAGCACGGAGAATGGTCATCATCGAATAAGCGGCATCCTGTACTGCCATCTCGATGGTAATCCCGAGTCCATAAGACCAATGGATGGGATCATTAGCTCCAGGATATGAGGGGTATATTCGGACTGTGCAGAAATACTGACTTTGATTAAAATCCCGATACTGTTCCTCCACGGTGTATTCAGGATACCAGCGATAACCGGTCTCAGTCATCACACGAACTAGCATGGCCGTGTGACCGGGCACATTAATGCACCGAGTCAAATGAACCACTTGGTGAGGGATGCGGCCAGACATCTGAAACACGGAATAATGCAAAGGCATTAGTGTTTCTGGAAGAAATCGGGCAGCATAACAACTGTAAATGCTCAAACAAAGATTTGAGAGATCATACAAATGATAGCATAGCCACTCAACAATTCCATATCAAGGTTCCGGTTCAACAATCATCATACTAAAAGGATAGAAACTGAACTGAGGCTTGAAACCAACAATCCTAAGAGTCTACGGATTAGTAATACGTGAACCTAGTAAGGATAAGAGGCCTAGTCCTAATTCCCCGTAGAAAGAATAGACAGACTCAGATCAGAAGGGCATAAGGTAAAGGAGTAAAAAGAGCCTTACGTTCCCTTCCACAATCAATTCCCCTACATATATCTAAGAATTTTTCTAGACTCAACATCGACCAGTTTGGCTTGAAAAACCTACAGGCAGTCCAGCTCTGATGCCAACGCTGTCAGGACCCCGATCCTAAGTCACACCGATCTAGCTGTAACACGTCATATCACTTTGCGGCCTCACGCACGGTAACCCCACGGGTGCCACCTTACCTGGCCCGGGACCGTTTGCGCATTTTGGCACACGTATATGACAGTGTCGTTAGCATCCATATGACAGAGAACCCGGGCCGACATGGCTAGTTATAAACCAAAAGTGGCACTAAATTACAGAGACAGGCATCCATGACCCAGCAACGAACGTTTCGGTCATCAACGTATGAACCCAAGTCGTAGCAAGCTACATGGACTTAAAGGAACAACGCGTGACATTTCCCCTAGGGGACAGACACAGGAACGAAGAAGGACACATGCCGGCCAGCCTACGTGTTCCGAGCAGTAGCAAGCTACCAAGGCTCATTGGAATCACTAGGAGGCATTTCCCTGTAAGATAGGCTACCAAAGGAAAACAACTAGGTGTCGGATCCCACACATACCAAGCATTTCAATCATACACGCAATATGCTCAATATGTGCAAATACAACATTGCATGACAACAGAACTCTATGACTCAAAGTACTTTATTTAAAAGGCTCCAGGAGCCATACATAACATATTCCTACAGGTAGGGGTCACATGACCCAACACTCAAGTCATACAGTCATACAAGCACAAGCGGAAGCTACATGTCTGAGTACAGACAACTTAGAAAATAAAACAGGCTTGGTGTAGCCTGACTATCTACAAGGCCCTCCACAAGCTCCAGATCACCGTCTGGATGTCAAGCTACTCGTCGACGTCAACGTCTATGTAGAACCCATCAGCAGGGGCAGGGTTCTCCTATGCAACAGTTATTAAGCAAATATGAGTACAAAGGTACTCATCAAGTCTTACCACAGAACCTATCATACATGCAACATTATCAAAAGGGGGTAGTGGAGTTTATAGCAGAATGCCAGCTTTGACCTTGGCTAACCTATACTACAACTCTCAACGGATTTCAAGATGTTATTACGAACACGAGTCCTCTACTCACCACATCAATACACTAGCGAGGATCATCTTCCGTCATCCTACGGAAGGGCCATCCACGGCACTCACGCTTATCTTGAGGCTTTTAGTAGTATCCATCAACTTGTCTATGAACTATAAGAGTAACCAAGTAGTTCGTACCGCGAACAACGGCTATTCAAATAGTTTGATAACCCTGCAGGGGTGTACTTCTTCACACATGTTTTCACCACTTAGCGTCTGCACATGACATGTGCTTGGCAGACTTCAAGCGAAAGCCGACGTGGGTGTAGACCACGACCTAACCAACCACTCAAGTCTCTCGTCTAGGTTTATCGCCTATTTGGGTTCCATCTGTGGGGAGATCCGGCCGGGGTGTCGCTCACGGCCCCAAACGATGTGTACAGGGTTCCCGAGTCACCAAACGGGCAACCGGTACACCGTGCCACGTACCTGTCGCATCACAGCCCACCCCGAGGGTCAGCGCTGCACACGACCTCCAGTAAACTATAAACAGCAGAAACTAGTTGCAACTCCTGGACAGAGTACAAGGGCAGTCAATAAGTCGAGCGGGGTCATATTTCAGGGCCCAATGTGTGGTAGTAACTGTAACTTGAATCACACACACAGATCTCGGGTCCTATGGACGATTCCAATGAAACAACCCACCATGTACTCTTACATGGCCTTTCATCGATACCTTTACCAAGTGTATTCCACACTTCCCTCTCTTTATCGGTAAGATCATTTCACTCTGATCCATCACCCAGATGAACTAGACCAGACACAACTCTAAGCATAGCAGGCAACATAAGTAAATAGCATGGTGGATCACACATCACATGGCTCAATCAACTCCTACACATGCTAGTGGGTTTCAACTATTTACTATGGCAATGACAGGTCATGCAAGGGAATAGGGTTCAACTACCGCAGCAAGTAGCAGTTCACGCGCTGTTGCCTTAATGCAGTAAAAGAGAGCAGGAGCAAGAAGATTGGGTTTGTATCGGAATGATCAATGATTGCTTGCCTGACAAGGTAGTTGTCGGGTACTGCTCTTCAACTGGATACGCAGCAGTATCCTCAGGAGCAGGACCTAACACAGGGAATACCGACGATACAATCATTAACAAACAAATGCAACAATATGATGCATGTTTATGACATGGCAAGATGCATGTGTGTTGGCTAATGCAACTAAAACCAGAAGGGTTTTAACCTATTTGAATCAAGGATTCAAATTGAAGTTCAAACTATTATTTAAATAAGTGCATTATCATGTTTTTGATATATACAGCAAGTTAACTTGTTCAAACATGCATGAAACCAGTGCCATTAGAAAGATTGGATTTTTCTGATCATTTTTCATATATAAATCTTTTCCATCTGAGCTATGGTTGATTTTATATGATTTTTAGAAGTTTTGGGTATTTTCTGGAATTTCCTGAATTATTAATAAATCTAAAAATCCCAGAAAAACCTTTACTGCATCAGCATGACATCATGCTGACGTCAGCCAGTCAACAGGACTAGTCCAGGTCAAACCTGACCAGTGGGTCCCTCATGTCAGTGTCACAGCTAACTAACTGAGTTAATTAGAGTTAAACTAAAACTAATTAGCTGTCAGTGGGGCCAGGGCCCACGTGTCAGTGACTAAACTAATTAACTAATTAAATTAAATTAACACCTAATCTAGGTTTGACTTGCGGGCAGGGCCCACATGTCATTGACCCTGGGGGTCAATCCCGTGGTCAAAACAGGTCCAACTCGCCGGCGTTTAGCCGCCGGCGAGGCCAAACGCGGCGGCGTGCTTCGGAAAACGCCTACGGTGCACGGATCGAGCTGCGGCTGGGTGCGTTGGATAGCCCTTGCTGTTGCGCGTCGGATGGAGGTGGTCACCGGACCTGGGGTGGCCGGAGACGACGGCAACAAGCTCGACGGCGGCGACCGGCGTCGGGCATGTGTGGAGAAACGGCTGCAGGGGCCTAGGCGATGCGTGCGTAGCACCGTTCGCATCTACGTGCTGTGGTGAGTACGTTGGACGGGTGCCAGTGACCAAATGGTCACCGGAGCATCACCGGCGGCGAGCACGGCGGCGGTGCGTGCGGTTGAGCTTCGTGCAGTGTGTTACAGGGCAAATAGCTAGGCTCACAGGGGTTGCGGCAAGCACCGGAGCGAGCTCGGGGGTGGTCGGAGCTGAGCAGAACGGCGAGGGGGATCTCCGCGGCCGGAGTTGGGGAAGAAGAGGTCGGGGGCGTCTCCAGGGCGGGCGAGCGCTCGGGGCTCGGTCTGTTCGAAGCAGTCGAGGACGGCGGAGACGAAGGACACCAAGGCGGAGCTCAGGAACGACGGTGGACGCGGCTTCTACGACGGTGCGATCACGGCGGCGTCGGCCATGGCGCGGGGAGAGCGGAGGAGAGGAACGGGGGGGAGGCGGAGGTGTCTGCGGGGTCGAGGAGGACGTGGACGATCGATCCATCCCTCCAGGACGGCGAGGGGGTGAAGCAAGGCGGCGGGCAGCTGCGTGGCGCGCGGCGCGGTCGCCGTCGAGCACCTGGCTGCCTGCCTGGCCGAGCCAAGCAGCTCACTGGAGCGGCAGCTGGGCTGGGCCGGCAGGTGGGCCGGGTGGGGCGCCAGGTAAGTTCTCTCTTCCCTTTTTTTCTATTTTCTTTTCTGTTTCATTTCTTTTGCATCTTTGTTCAATTAATAAAAATGCCTAAACATTTTTATAACTCATGACACTTGTCATATCTACTGTATATAATATGAACAGTAGGAAACATTATAGTTCACGATTATTTGAGCATTTAAAATATTTTATAGCATTTAAATGCCCAAATTCAAATACCATATGATTTAATCCAAAGCCCTAGATTGTCCTAGAAAATTGTGCACCATTTTTGGCAGAGGTTTAAGACCAAGGCAGAAATGATGAACATTTTGAAGGGCATTTTGGGTACATTGGAAAATATTTTATCAAACCCTAGTTGTTAGGGGAGGGGTGCTGGGGTTTCTGTTAATCCCATTTCAAGTTTCTTTGAAAGTAAACATGATGCACACTCTAGTTAGGTCCTAATGCAAGTGCTAGCTAGGGATGTGACAGCACCCCCAGCGGTCTTGTCGCCATCGGCCCGCGCTTGGCTGACTTGCCGCGGCCGTGAGGTGCTCGGCTGCTGTGGGGTGTCGCCGTTGGCGAAGGTGATGAAACTCTGGATGGTGGCCCTCCAGTCGTCAGCCTTGTCTGCCGCTGGAGGGAAGTCGAGGAGCAGTTGAGCTCGTGCTAGAGCTTCTGCTGGAGTGGCGGGTAGCCGCGGCGAGCGATGCGAGGAGCGGCATATGCTCGGACTTCTAACTACGTTAGAAGGAGCAGCATCCCGTCCCGTCGACCGTGCCTTGCTCGTGCCAGCGTGTTGGTGCGCACGCTGGCCTTGAGCGTCCCGAGATCCGCCAGCTTGTCTCTGGCCCAGCAGGCGTATGGTACCTTGAGTACCACGACGCTGCCGGTCCCGCGCCTCCTGAGAGGGGCGCGGTGCATGCACGGACGCCGAGGTCTTGGAGTGCGCCCGGTCGTCGTGGGAGCCGGCTACACCGCCGATAAGCAGCGCAGCTTTGTCCTTGGACCGGGCGGCACCGTGAGTTTCCTCGCCGACGTTTGTTCTTTCGCCGGCGTCTACCCCGCCAGCCGTTGGCTCCGGCGGTGGCGGGATCGACACAGACGGGCCTGCTGCCTCCGAAGCCTTCTTCTTCGGCGGCATATTGGTGAAGATGATGAAGATCTAGCCCGTGTGACACCGGATCGGGTTCGCACAAACTCGACGCTCCCCCTACCTGGCGCGCCAAAGATGTCAGGGAAACTGATCGCCCACGAACACCTATGGGACCGGAGCCCTTTCTCGGTACAGCAGGGGGCGGAGGATGCACAAAGAGCGGATCGAGGCGAGCACACGAGCAGTTTACCTAGGTTCGGGCCGCACGGATGCGTAAAACCCTACTCCTGCTTTGATTTGTATTGTGTTCTTGGCTCGTGAGCGAGGAGAGCTACAGTACGCTCTAACCGCTAGCAAGACCGAGCGTGGGAATGATCGAGGTTCGGAACCCCCTCTACGTTGTGCATGGGCCTCCTTTTATAGGTCAAAGGGGTCACCGACAGGTGGCAACACAGATGAGGGTAAAAATGTAAAAAGGGTGGTGGTTGGAACAGTGTTCCATACCTAACCCTGACGGCAGGAGACAAAGGCATTAAATGTCCGTCGCCGTCGCCCAAACAATGCAAAAAGTGGCCGTCAGGGGCACCACCGTCCGCCACGACGGTAGCCTCGTCATCGTTGCTTGCCACCATGTACCCCAGGCTACACAACCTTCCGCCACGTGCGCCTGGGATGGTCCCAGAGCGACACGTGGGTGGATGCGCAGGAGCGCGGGTACTGAGTGGAAACTTGCCGCAGCAAGCGCCTTGCCACGGTGGCTATCTTGTCGCTTCTGGGAGCTTGTCGCTCACCGGGCCTTGCCGCGACGCGTGGCGCACCGCGGCAAGTTCCTTGAGATGCCTTTGTTTCGCCTTCCCGGCAAGCTCCCCTTGCCAGGGGCTTGTGTCTTGAGTGGTTTTGCGGCTTGAGTGGCCTTCCCGGCAAGCTCCTCTTGCTGCGGTCTTGCCTCTTTGACTTGAATACTTTGTTCTTGAATGGCCCCAAGGGGACCACGGAGGATCTTGGCGGTCGCTTGGCAAGCCTTGCCGCGGGACGCTGCAATTTCCTGTGCACAAGTTCGGGATGCTAAGGTACCCCTACTTTAGTACACCGACAAAAAGGAAAAAACTTTCCACTTTCCTAAACTAAGGACGGGAAATAAGAAGGTGAGCATATGTTCTAAATTAATAATACTCAACTCAGCCCTTCCTAGAATGGGGTATTATCTGTCCCGATAAATAGATAATTTCAGGAGTAATAAATAGGAGTAAATTAAATAAAGTATTGATATAATTGGAATATTGATATAATTGGAATTGCGGAAGCAAATACCAATTTACTAAAAAAAGAAAAAACTATCTAATCGAAATCGAAAGATTTTTTTTAAGATTAAACAAAAGGGTTCGCAAATAAAAGTGCTAGTGCCACAACTAGTCCATAAATTGCTAAAGCTTCCATAAAAGCTAGACTAAGCAATAAAGTACCTCGTATTTTACCTTCTGCTTCTGGTTGTCTCGCAATACCTTCTACAGCTTGTCCTGGAGCAGTACCTTGACCAACTCCAGGTCCAATAGAAGCAAGCCCTACGGCCAATCCAGTAGCAATAACAGAAGCAGCAACAATTAGTGGATTCATGGTGAGTAGTTCCTCGTGTCAAAAAAAAGAAATGGTTAAGGATACAATCAACCAATAAATTCTTACTTCTAAGCTCTATTGGGGAGAAGTAAAGTAACTAAAAAGTACAAATTTAAATCAAATTGAAATGATAATGTGAATTGTCCGAACTACATAGAAGGGAATTCCATATCCATATATCGGATTAGATAATGAATCTAACCTAGGAATATATAATATAATATCCTATATATACATTTGTTTCTTCTATTTTGTTTACATATTTTCTCATTTTCTATTGAATCGGATTATAAAATCATTGCTTAAAGTGGAAACCCGCATAAAAGAGGACTCCACTTATAGACATTAAGGATATTATAGTATAGATCTAGCCTGACTCCACCCTCCTTAATGCATATATACTTTGAAAATTCCATAATATAGTCTATTCTATTCTCTCTCCTACAACTCTAGGCTATATATTCATACGCATTTCTAACTATTTTTTTGCAACCAAGCAGATTATCTGGAACCATGCATGAATTGAGCTAAGCTGCAAAAAAAATACTATTTCCAAAAATAGTCAATTCAATGATGACCCTCCATGGATTCACCTATATAGGCTGCGACTAATGTTGCAAAAATAAGAGCTTGAATACCGCTTGTAAATAATCCAAGAAACATGACCGGTATAGGGATTACTAAGGGGACTAAAGAAACAAGAACAACAACAACTAATTCATCCGCCAATATATTCCCGAAAAGTCGAAAGCTAAGCGATAATGGTTTTGTGAAATCTTCTAGGATGTTAATTGGTAAAAGGATTGGAGTTGGTTTAATATATTTCTCGAAATAGCTCAATCCTTTTTTGCTGAGACCAGCATAAAAATATGCCACTGACGTGAGTAAAGCTAAAGCAACAGTAGTATTTATATCATTCGTGGGCGCTGCTAATTCCCCATGGGGTAACTCTATAATTTTCCAATGTAAAAGAGCAGCCGACCAATTCAAAACAAAAATAAAAAGGAACATAGTTCAAATAAAGGGAACCCAGGGACCATATTCTTCTCCAATCTCAGTTTTGCTCAAGTCTCGAATAAACTCAAGGACATATTCAAAAAAATTCTGACCGTCGGTCGGGATAGTTTGTGGATTCCGAATAGCTATGACAACTGAACCTACCAAGATAGTAATTACGACCCAAGAAGTGATGAGTACTTGGGCATTAATTTGGAAACCTCCTATTTGCCAATAGAAGTGTTGGCCTACTTCTACACCCGATATATCATATAACCCCTTGAGTGTTTTAATGGAACAAGGTATAATATTCATAGTGTCCTCTGATAAAAATTGAACTTCAAAAAAGGAATTATTTTAATTCAACCATCTCTTTCTCAACTCAGCAACTTGAAGTATTAATCTTATATTTAGGATACCCAGAAAGCATATCAGATAATAATATATATCAATACCCTCTAATATATATCAATATTCCCCTTCTTTTTTCTATGCAAAAAAAATTCTATGAAAAAAAAAGATATAGTAAAGTAAGTGATTCCATAAATTTACGCAGTTGCCCAAAAATTCACTATATATTATTAATCAACGATTTCTTATATAGAGAGAACGGCCCTCACAAATTGAAAATACTAATTTGTTAAGAATCAATCGAATTGAAGTCATAGTGTCATCGTTGGCTGGAATCAATATATTCGCGAGATCCGGGTCACAATTAGTATCGACTAAAGAAATAGTAGGAATCCCCAAAATGGCACATTCCCGAAGAGCTATATACTCTTTTTGCTAATCAAGGATGATCACAATGTCTGGCAATCTCGTCATATATTTGATCCCGCCGAGATACCTTTGCAAGGTAGATAATTTTCTCTTCAAGATTGCCACATCTCTTTTTGGGAGATGGTGGAATTTTCCCTTTTTTTCTTCTGCTCTTATGTCTCTAAATTGAGAAAGTCTAGTTTTCATAATCGACCAATTCGTTAACATACCACTGAACCACTTTTTATTAACATAATGACAACGAGCCCTTATTGCAGCTGATGCTACTAAATCTGTTGCTCTTTTTTTGGTACCAACAATTAAGAAACTTTTTCCCTGACTTGCTGCATCAAAAACTAAATCACAAGCTTCTGATAAAAAACGAGCCGTTCTAGCGAGATTTATAATATGAGTACCTTTACGCTTTGCCGAAATGTAAGGGGCCATTTTAGGATTCCATTTCTTAATACCATGACCAAAATGAACTCCTGCTTCTATCATCTCTTTCAAATTAATGTCCAATATCTTCTTGTCATTTCTTCCACATTTCCTTTTTTTTAATCCTACCATTCCATTACGGAATTTAGTTCTTTTTGAAGGTTAAGAAAGATCCGAAATAGCTTGAAATAAATAATAATTGTTCCGAGAGAACCTTGTACTAACATAAGAGTTGGCCATTGATACATGGTATAAACATAACCACCTTAATGAATTAACTGACTTGTTTTACCTATTAAAATAAAAATCTTAAAAATCTAAAATTTGACCTGTTAGTGTTCTAAGTTCAAAAGTCTAGTAAAGTAAAAAATATGTTTTATGTATCCTTAAATGATATAGGGTTAAATGTTAAATGGGGGTTCTTATGTCTCATAAAAATTGTTTGTTACGTCAGAATCTGAAGAAACTAATTCTGTATGGAGAAACAAAAAATCTCTCATTTCCGACGCGAATAGATTTTTTTTTCGAAATAAAGGTTCTTGTCTTGTGGGGAACGATGCACAAATTTTTGGAATCCGGTACCAACAGGTATAATCCCCCCCAGAACTACGTTTTCTTTCAAGCCTTTCAACCAATCAATGCGACCTCGTAGGGCAACTTTTGCTAAAACTCGAGCAGTTTCTTGAAAACTTGCTTCAGATATGAAACTTTGGGTATTCAGGGAAGCCCTTGTTATTCCCAATAAGATTGCCCGATAATAGATCGATTCATCCAAAGCTCGCCCTGCTCGTTCTGCTCGCAATAGTCCGATTAATTCCCCAGGCGAAAAAACATTAGACATTCCATCTTCGGAAACCTGCACTTTTGATGTTAATTGGCGTATAATAATCTCTATATGTCTATTATGGATCTGTACCCCTTGGGATCGATAAACCTTTTGGATTTTATTAACCAAAGAGATACGACTTTGGGCTATGGTTAGCTCAGCTCCAATCAAGAATCGCCAAGGGACCCCAAGAATTCTTGGTATACGCTCATTCCAATCCTCAATTCTCCTTTCGAGATTCGGGGATAATGAATCAATTGAACGCGCTTCAAAGATTTGTTCCACTTCTGGAAGACCTTGCGTTATGTCACTAGATCTCGTTTTTCATATATAAACGTAACTAACCTATCTCCCTTGTAAAGGATTTCTCCATAATGACCATTAACAGTTGCTCCTGTAGTGGCCAAATAAGGTTTAGCTGCTCTTATAACAAAGGAATTCATATTTACAATGAAAATTTGACCGGATTTTTTTATGTGCGATTTAAATAGACATACATTTTCACAAATAAATTGTCCAAGGTGAATTATTGCCAATGTCTCTTCCCAAGAATCATGATGGACAAAGTGACAATTCAAAAGGAACGGATCTAACATTATGTTACTATCGAAATTAGAAATCCTTTTATTTTCATCTATTAAAGAGTATTTAAGTTCTTGAAGTACTTGGAAGGTTTTTTTCAAATTGTCAACGAACAAATATTTTTTAACAGGATTTTATTATGCGTTAGTAAATAGTAAGATGAAGAAAAATGCGATATACTAGCTACAATAGCGCCTAAGGGCCCAAAAATTTCTCGAATAGGAATTCTAGGATTCCATTCTTTTATCGTATTGGGATGTTTTGAATTCTTGAATAAACCAATTCGAGAACAGTTGGATGCCGACAAAATCATCAAAGAGTGGTATTCTTTATTTCGATTCAACAAAGTGCCAATAGCTTCTGGATGTTGGCTAAGTGATTCAATCTTCGCCTTGGAATAAAAAGAATGGATATTGGCGCGATCTAACCTATTATGGGGAATCGGTCCTGCACTTGTCCTATCATACCTTTTTCGTGTATACGAAATAGTGGACTTGACTAACTCAATTCTTAGGAAATCGCGAATAAGATCATTTGCTCTTACCTCAACAAGGGAAGCACCAGCCTTTTATAATAAGATCATTTTTACCATATCCTTTCTTTTTTATCAGTTGCTAATTCCGATCTCCCTCCCCAATCTGATATTATAGTCCAAGTGTAGATAGAAATTCCCTTATGATCTAATTCCGAGCGGTAGAAAATACCAGGACTTAGCAATATTTGATTGATCACAATTCGGTATATTCCATTTATAATAAAGGTTCCTAAGGAATTCATTATAGGAATGTTTCCGATAGAAATGGTTTGCTTTTGCACATCGAAACCAAAAATTAATCTCGCAGATACATATAATTCGGAAGAATAGGTGAGTGATTCATACACATCATCTCTTCCTTTTATCGAGGGTTCTAGCAATTGATATCCTTTCGCAAATAATTGAAATGCAATTTCGTGATCTGGATCTTTAATTGTTGGAAACTTGTCAAGTTCTTCTGCCAAGGCTTGATTAATGAACCTACAAAATCCCTCGAATTGGATCTGACTAAATCCGGGTATTGTGGACATTCCCTCGTTTCCATTCCGGAGCATCTTAATCTTAAGTTTCCTGTTTATCAAAGAAAAATTCCATTATCAGCTCACTCTTCATCAATCCCTATGGATCGATCTAGCAATCATGGAATCCATATTCTGTTTACTGAATCACATGAAATTCTAGGGAACTCCACATACGTATTTCATATATGTATTGCATACATATGAATAGAGACCATTTCGACGAAAGTTCGAGTTTGCCAGGGGTACAAATGAAATGAAAATGAATTGATAAAACATTCCTACAAAAAAAAATCTGCCACTTATACTTTATGTTATGATATTCTAATCAGATTGGATGGCGAAGATTTCTCATTTTATCTCCTTTCTATGTCTCATTTTATCTCCTTTCTATGAATGTAATAAATCTGTAATATAATATACTAGAAAGTTTGACTTTACTTTTATTTAGAATAGCGTGCTTACTTTAATTTCTCAAAATAATTTGAGGGTTCTTTTTTATTTCGGATCGGAGTAGTATAACTGCTAGAAAATGAAGTATTTCATTGTGGAATTCTAAAATAAAGTAAGTCCCTTTTTTAAGTACATGCCAATCTAGTTATCCACCTCTCCCGATATCCATGTTTTTCTTTTATCGTAATTTCACTTGGGTAGGCCAAGATAGTTAGGTTATACTCTATATCAGAGCAAATTTCTTTTATTTATTCAAGATATTTAATTTAATACTTTGAAAAATTAAAGCATAATTCCCCATAGAGATATGCACATAAAGGGGATCCTTGGATAATAATGCTGTTCGGACCTAAAGTTTACCTATACACCGATTAAGCATAAAGCCATAATATTTTATTATGCCATTGAAGGGGGGGGAGATAATACCGATTTAAGAGTAGTTCACTACTGCAATAAAAAAAGAGAATTCTAGTTAACAGTTCCAATTTGTTCTGAATTTTGCAGCCTGTGAATAGAAATCCACTTTTTCTTCTTTTTCATCTCAATAGAAAGAAATGGGATGTTTTATTGTGTTAACAATGTATGTTTGAAGATAGAATCTATCGAGGAGAATAATAGAAACTGGATCAAAAAAAGCAGGAATAGATTTTTTGAAAAAGATTGGAAAAAAGTAAGTAGAAATATATTCAAAATAAAAGAAAGGGGCTTTTCGTAAGAAAACGTGGATGAATACTTGCGTTTTTCTAGATTTTTGATTGGATTTTTTGGCGGCATGGCCAAGCGGTAAGGCAGGGGACTGCAAATCCTATATCCCCAGTTCAAATCTGGGTGCCGCCTGATCAATAAAATACGGAGGTTTTTTTTATAGTGTTGATGAAATTCGATAAATTTTTACTTCGCATAAGTTCGGGCAAGAGAGTAACTGGGCCTGCCGATACTGGGTTTAGAGAAACCATACCATAGTTCTATCCTCAAACTAGGGTTAGGGTTTGTTTTGATGGTAGTGGCCAAAATGGTTATCAATAGGGGTGAGGTAGTGTTTCCTTATTCTTTTATTATATGAATTTGAATTGGTTCTTAATTGAGATTCGATTTGAGAATTTTAAAATACGAGGATAAGATGTCAGAAATCTTGGTATCCAAAGAAAGGTCCCTAAGGGGCATTCTTTTTTTTTCAATCTAAGATTCAAGAAGGGACTCGACGAAAGAATATCAAGACTTACTAATTATTATACATTTTTTATCGTACATCTTATGTTACCTACATACACTAAAGTAAGGACTACTTAATTCTGACGAGAATCAGATTAAATAGGTCGATCAAAAATCAATTTAGGAGTTGTGTTATGGATAAAGTCGCTTCTCTTCATTCTTTCATAGAATGATACAAAGCAAGGCTGCAGGCTTTAGGTCAAAAATAAACATAGGTAAGGTAGGTATCCAATAAATATTTATCTATTGATAATTTTATGGTATATTCGGGCGTCCTTTGCTTAAAAAAAAGAGTAAAAAAAGGAATAAAAAATCTTCCTATTCCCGCTTCTTCTATTCATGACATCATTCCCGTACTCCTTCTTTTTTAAGGAAAAAAGGACTATAGTATCATATTTTTAATGCTCTCTAATTTTACCAGAATTCCTATAAGAATTTGTTAGGAGTAAATTCCTTGAACTGATTGATGCATGGCCTTAGGGCGGAATCCCTTTTTGACTTTGTACCCTTGATTCCACTATGATTATTGATCAATAGTAGAATAATCCCTTCATAGAAATAGGAGACATAATTTAGATGGATATAGTAAGTCTCGCTTGGGCTGCTTTAATGGTAGTCTTTACATTTTCTCTTTCACTAGTAGTATGGGGAAGGAGTGGACTCTAGGGATACTACTAATTGATTAAGTAATCAAATTGTTGTATCAATTCTTTTCTTTAATGGATCATTTTGCATTAATCATTTTGTCAAACGTTATTATTTAATCTTTTTCTTTAGTTTTGTTTCACTCCTGTAAGAAACTCTTGTATTGTAAGTTGTAAGAAAGAGCCATTATACCAATTCAGAATTTCTACTAGAAATGACGAATGGTTAAAAAAAGTTCTATACATAAGAAAATTAGACTTTCTTCCATGGAACTATTCACGGCATATCACACATTTTCCATTTCCTTTTACTTTTTATTATAGTATGTTCTTAATATTATTTTTATTTCCTTCCATGGATTCTTTGGTCCAGAATTGTCTTAGATTTTTTAAATTTTGACTTGATTGAAATTAAGTGGATGCAATGAAAAAAGAAATTAAATTAGACTACTTAACTATTTCAATCTACTAATCTATTCTATGTAGAATAAAAGATAATATAATAGAAAGAATCTAAAGTGTCGTAGAAAAAACTACATATAGTTCTTTCTACCACACTTTAAGATTCCAACCAGATCCTTTCATTTAAGACTTGGATTTTTTATTTAATCCCTTTTTAATTTCTTAAATGATTAATTGGAATTCCAATTAATTATTTTGGCTGACTGTTTTTACATAAATAATAAGTAAAAAAGAAGTAGGAACTAGAATGAACAGTGCAGTAGCAATAAATGCGAGAATATTGACTTCCATAACCTCTTTATTTTTTATTTTCACAATAACTCAGGATGTAATCCCATGGAGATGAAAAAGGGGTATCTTGTAAATTCAAGGGAAGGGCTTGCATTCTAATAATACTGAATCAATTCAATATTATGAATATCGGATCTATCAAATCAATTCATGGATGAGAGTTATATTTCATGGATGAGAGTTATATAGTATAACATAGGAAGATCCTCTATCCACACTAAGACCAAAATGGGTTTTTTGATTGGATTAGGAATTCCCTCTTTTTGAATCCTTTTCTACTTTTTCTTTTCTATATCTCTAACCCACGAGCTTTCTTAATCTTATACTTTCTTAATCTTATCCAATTTCCCTTCCTTTTTCTTATAGTTATACATACAATTATGTATGTATTATATGACCAACTTTCTATGGGTCACATAAACATCCAAATAAGCAGTAGAAGTGAGATGGGGAAAAGAGGTCTGAAGTAAAAAGGGAATACGATTTATGTATGGATTCCGGTAAAATACCGGTACTCTATTCCATAAGAGTGGAATAGGAAATTAAGATGAGGATGGTACCATCATAAAGAAAGATAGAGTAATATAATATCCTAAATTCTACTAATCCACATATCGTATGTGTGTCTTTCTTTATCTTTATCGATCGGGAGTAGTGAAAAAAATTCCTATACGCCTTCCCTCCCTCTTTAATGAGGGATGCAAAATAAAAAAGTGAAGTAAGGGTGCCCTGTGGGTATTTGATCTTGCTCCCTGCCCCTTTTTTTCATGGAAAAAGGAAATATCAATTTATCCATTCATTGAACCCTAGTTCGGGACTGACGGGGCTCGAACCCGCAGCTTCCGCCTTGACAGGGCGGTGCTCTGACCAATTGAACTACAATCCCCGCGGGGTGTATGGCATACCCATTCTTAAATAGAACCATAAGAAGATTCGATTCGTCTTTCGTACTCTAAGAAATAGACGAATCATATACTACATACCCACATATTATATTATATGTGGGTATAGTGAGAGTGACATAACTAGTATGTCGTGGTTTTTTATCACTAAAATGGATAATAATCTAGCCTTCAATAAGAAAAAATCTTTTGTTTGTAAGAAAGGAATGAGAGAGATATGGATTAGAAAAAAAATTCCCTTTTTTATTTATCTTTTATTTCTATAGATCAGACATTTTATTTTATGGAAGAAAAACAAAAGGATTTAGTTCATATTCACGAAGCCCTAGATTTTTTGTTTGGGCCGAGCTGGATTTGAACCAGCGTAGACATTGTCAACGAATTTACAGTCCGTCCCCAATAACCACTCGGGCATCGACCCAGGAAGAATTTATTCTAGGGTTTTTGCTAATCTATGATTAACCTCCTTTCATAATACTCCCTACCCCCAGGGGAAGTCGAATCCCCGCTGCCTCCTTGAAAGAGAGATGTCCTGAACCACTAGACGATAGGGGCATCACTAGACGATAGGGCCATATACAACCACTTGTGATTATACTATAATCATAGTATGAGCAGTTTTTTGGAATTGTCAATATACTCAAAAAGTATAAATAGATCCAAAGCAAAGAGTTTTTCCAACTTTTTTGTTATATTTTCATCTAGGATTTTTTTTAGTTGATCGTTATAGATTAATTCTCTGTGCTTCATTTAGTGTTCAGACCAAAAATGCATCCATCCCGCACTAAGTCATAAAATTCTCTAAAAATATAGAGAAAGTTTCAAAAACAAAGAAAAAAAGTGAATCAATTTAGTAGAAAAGTACTCTATCAGATTCGAACCAACGACTTACCTCTTAGCACGAGATTACTCTACCACTAATTTAAAAAGCCCTTTATCGGATTTGAAACGATGACTTATGCCTTACCATGGCATTACTCTACCACTGAGTTAAAAGGGCTTTTTATTTAATTCAAAAATTAGCCACTTGGATTTCCCATTATGGGTCTACTGCATAATGTACATATTATATATATAATATATAGAGATAGAGAGAGAGAGACATTATGTAGAGATTGTATATGTATATATCGATATCTTGAGAGCTCCAAATAAAATTAATAAAAAAACATACCCTACATAACATATCCAACTCTTCTTGGTTCAGGGTTTTCCGTTTCCGAAGACTAGTAAAATAGGCGGATTCTGGAACCCCAAGGTTTCAATGGTATATGGGTATGGAAAATATAAGATTTCCAATCCTAGCGGGAAAAGGCGGGGAACAGATACCCAATAGGATAGGATCCTTGGGAGGAAGTTTTGGTAATGGCCTTGATCCTCTATGCTATTTTTTATGCGTTCTTAGTTCTATTGAACTTTTTGCATTCTTTTAAATTTTAAACAAGAATCTAATAAACTAGAATTGAGTCAGTGGAAAAAAGGAGAGAGAGGAAAGTGTTAAATGGAGAGAGTCGACTAATCTAAGACTTTTAGGATCTTCTTTACATCAGGTAAATCTGTCGACCCTGTCCGTTTTTTTCTTTAAGTTACGACTCTTTGCTTCTTACTTCTATCAAACCATAGGGAAAGTCTATGATGAATTTGGAAAACTCATCTCACTCT
Organism: Secale cereale; assembly: GCA_902687465.1. Classification (NCBI taxonomy): domain Eukaryota; kingdom Viridiplantae; phylum Streptophyta; class Magnoliopsida; order Poales; family Poaceae; genus Secale; species Secale cereale. The sequence continues at coordinate 448,239,290 of LR738712.1, forward strand.
TACTCTATGGCTCGGACTTAATGGGGAAAGAAAACATCTTCCGTAATTTCTTTTTTTTTCAATTCTGGACAAAAAAGAAAAGGAAAAAAGGAATTTATAGGGACAGTGTTACCCCCTATATCCCCTAGTTTATATTGTAGGAATAATAAAACAACTTAGCAGTCTGACACACTTACGTCCTTGAAAGTAAATAATTATTATTGTAGTCGTAACCGTAGAATAGGATCCTAATCAAAATAAATACATTTGGTTCAGGCGCTATTAGCATGGTAAGAAAAGATTTTTTTACAGACCAGAGGGGCTATCTAAATCCTAAAGTAAAGGCGAGCGATCGAAGTAGAAGTACCAACGGCTCAGTGTCATGAACCTTCTCCATCTGATTCAATAAGGGGGGAATTAGCCTTCTTTTCAAATGGCTATCCTTGACAAAGGGTACCATTTATACCATAATCTACAATGTAGCGGGTATAGTTTAGTGGTAAAAGTGTGATTCGTTCTATTAATAATTGAATTTGAAATGATATACTTAAGGCATCCTTAAGTTTTTTATTTTTATATTCCGATGAAAACTTTAGTTCTTATAAAGGATTAAATCATTTTTCTCTCAATAGCATATTGAGGAAGAATATACATTCTGGCGATTTGTATCCAAAGACTAATTTAAATTGCATCCAGAATAAAAATTGGATTATGAGTACAGAGTCGCGAAGCATAATTTTGCTTTGGATTAAGTATTCCAATTTTGAAAATATGAGTAAAGGATCTATGGATGAAGATACAAAAAAGTTGATTTCCAATCGTAACTAAATCTTCTTTTGTTAAAATAAGGAATAAGGAAGCCAAATAGCAAAAAAACGATAGTTTTGGTTTACTAGAACCATCCGCATATTGTTTCAGCTTGGTGGAAACCCAATTCTTTTCCTCAGGATATCTTGAATGAAATTAGGGAACGAAGTAAGTAGATTAGATGGATTTAAATAGAATTTCTATCCCCTACTCTATAAGGATCATCTAGAAAGCGGAGAGCTTTGGTTCCATTCAAATAGAAAAGCTGACATAGATGTTAATTGGTGACAATATCCATAAAGGAGCCGAATGAAATCAAAATTTCATGTTCGGTTTTGAATTAGAGACGTTAAAAATAATCAACCAACGTCGACTATAACCCCTAGCCTTCCAAGCTAACGATGCGGGTTTGATTCCCGCTACCCGCTCCATTCTGTATAAAAGGACTATTCTATTTCTCTAGATATGGTAGAGGGGCGTATCCAACCCTTTTTTATTCATTAGTTTCTGGTACTCCAGAGCGGAGTAGAGCAGTTTGGTAGCTCACGAGGCTCATAACCTTGAGGTCACGGGTTCGATTCCCGTCTCCGCACTTAGCAGTCTGTATAAAAGGACTATTCTATTTCTCTAGATATGGTAGAGGGGTGTATCCAACCCTTTTTTATTCATTAGTTCCCGGCCCTAGAGGGCAAAATTGAGTAGTTTGCGAAGTCACTTGCCTTCAAAAAAAGAAGGCGCAAGGCTTCTCCCTACCCTGCAGAAAATAAAAATGAAACGAAAGGGACAGTCTACCTCTCCTTTCCCTTTAAAAACAGTTTGCCCGTTGTTTGTCTCAGTTAATACCCAATTTTTGGAGCTCTGTTGGCGAGTTCTATTTCTGCCCCCGGAGCGCCCTCTTTTTTTGAGTGGGATGCAAAGAAAGGGTAAGATAGTAAGGGATACGGCACTAGACTAACACCTAATTAATACTTAATTTAATATAAGTAGTTAAACAGTTAACTAGACTAAACTTTTTATCATAGTACTTTGATAAATTAAGCGGGCGAGCGGCGGGAATCGAACCCGTATCTTCTCCTTGCCAAGGAGATATTTTACCATTGAACTACGCTCGCTACGGTATATATTTTATAGCGTATATCCGCCTGGGTCGACCTTCTATGTGTGGGTCGACCATTTCATTTCATTTTCTATTATATTAGAGTTTTCCTTTTTTTATTATCTGTCAATGAATATTCTAATGGGAATGGAATTTCATAATACTGAAAGAGAAGAGCTAGCAATTCGGAACGCAAATTGCGTTTTAATACGTCTCACTATTCTAATTTTTTAGAAGAAATGGCCTTTATTATTTATTTTTTATAGGGTTAATAAATATTAACCAAATTTCATTTAAGAAATGAGAGAATACAGAATAGCTACGAGAAAGACTAGTCCAATCCATAATGATGTACCAGAAAATACAACATTTTTATTATTTGACCAACCATCAGGAGAAGCAAATACAAGGGGTACACTAATTACTAAGACTGAGGAAGTCGCAATTAATGCAAAAACAGCTAATTGGAAAGCAATAGTCATATTTATAATCCTCCAAGCTACCATCAAATAAAGTTGACTACATATTTGATCCCTCACTTAACCAAAATTGTAAAAAATACAAGAAGTAGGAGGGGTTTAATCATGAATCCATTGATTCTTCTCTTTAATTCAAATTTATTACTTAAACCGCTTTTTTATTTGGATATGGGGGTGAGAAGAGATTATTTACTCTTTATTTCACAAGCGGGTGTAGCGGATCCTGTATCCGTGTATACAATATATAGAGATATATCGAAAAGGAACTTGTATCTGATATCTTTCTTGAGGCTAATAAATCTTTTTATTTTTTATATGGCTATGTTCTATTTGTAGGAGTAAAATAAGGATTAGGCTGTGGAGAGATGGCTGAGTGGTTGATAGCTCCGGTCTTGAAAACCGCTATAGTTCTAGGAACTATCGAGGGTTCGAATCCCTCTCTCTCCTTTTGCTTATTGAATACGTTTGTTTCTTTCATTTTTTTCTATCCCTTATCTTTCTTTCATAAAAAGGAATGAATGGCTCGGCTAGATGGAATAACCGAGCCAGAACAGAAAAAAAGTAGAACAGGTATAAATAAGAAAATCTTAGTTAAGAGGGTTCATGTATAGAACAGGTTCCAAATCACGATCGATTCCCTTTTCAAAACCTGCTGCAGCAGCTCGGGCTCTTCCTGCATGCCATAAATGGCCCACAAAAAGGAAGAATCCTAGAACAAAAATGAGAAGTTGATAACCAACTTCTAGGAGAGACATAATTAACTGCATTGATCTCGGTAGTTACGCCACCCACGGAATTTAAAGAGCCTAAAGGAGCGTGGGTCATATATTCTGCCGAGCGTCGTTCTTGCCAAGGTTGTATATCTTTTTTCAACCTACTCAAGTCCAAACCGTTGGGGCCCCTTAGAGGTTCTAACCATGGAGCACGAAGGTCCCAAAAACGCATAGTTTCCCCTCCAAAGATAACTTCCCCAGTTGGGGAACGCATTAGATACTTACCTAAACCTGTGGGTCCTTAAGCGGATCCCACATTAGCTCCAAGACGCTGGTCTCTAACTAGAAAAGTAAATGCTTGAGCTTGGGAAGCTTCTGGCCAGGTGGGTCCATAAAACTCACTCGGATAAGCTGTATTATTGAACCATACAAAACAACAAGTGATAAAACCAAAGAAAGATAAAGCAGCTAAACTATAAGACAAGTAAGCTTCTCCAGACCATACAAATGCACGGCGAGCCCATGCGAAGGGTTTGGTTAAAATATGCCAAATTCTGCCAAATACACAAATAAAACCCAACCATACATGTCCACCAATTATATCTTCTAAATCATCTACACTAACAATCCACCCTTCTCCACCAAAAGGAGATTTTAGTAAATAACCAAATATAACACTGGGACTAAGGGTCAAATTGGTAATTTTTCTTACATCTCCCCCCCCCAGGGGCCCAGGTATCATATACACCGCCAAAATAAAGAGCCTTGAGTACTAGAAGAAAAGCACCTAGACCTAACAAAATTAAGTGAATACCCAAAATTGTAGTCATTTTATTTCGATCTTTCCAGACTTAACCAAAGAATGGAAAAGATTCCTCAAGAGTCTCGGGTCCCAGAAGCGCGTGATAAATGCCACCGAAGCCTAAGAGTGCGGAGGAAATTAGGTGAAGTACGCCAGATACAAAGTATGGAAAAGTATCTAGAACTTCCCCCTGGCCCTACTCCCCAACCTAGAGTAGCTAAGTGTGGAAGTAAAATCAACCCTTGTTCATACATGGGCTTTTCTGGTACGAAATGGGCCACTTCAAATAGGTTCATTGCTCCGGCCCAGAATACGATTAATCCGGCATGGGCTACATGAGATCCAAGTAGTTTACCGGACAAATTGATAAGTCTGGCATTCCCAGCCCACCAAGCAAAGCCGGTGGTTTCTTGGTCACGACCAGCTAAAACGAAAGTTCCATTAAAGAGCGTTTCCACGTGGTAGAACCTCCTCAGGGAATATAAGATTTTCATGAGGCTGATCCTGAGCTGCCATTCACGCACGAATACCCTCATTTAAAAGAATATTTTTGGTGTAGAAAGTCTCAAATTCAGGATCTTCCGCTGCACGGATTTCCTGGGAAACAAAGTCATAGGCACGTAAGTTCAAAGCCAAGCCAACTACGCCAATAGCACTCATCCATAAACCGGGGACGGGTACAAATAGCATAAAGAAATGTAACCAACGTTTATTGGAAAAACCAACACCAAAGATTTGGGTCCAAAAGCGGTTAGCAGTGACCATTGAATAAGTTTCTTCAGCTTGAGTTGGGTTAAAAGCACGGAAGGTATTTGCACCATCACCGTCCTCAAATAGAGTGTTTTCTACGGTCGCTCCATGAATAGCGCATAGCAGAGCTGCACCTAATACTCCGGCAACTCCCATCATATGAAATGGGTTCAACGTCCAATTATGAAATCCTTGGAAGAAAAGGATGAATCGAAATATCGCTGCTATGCCAAAACTCGGCGCAAAGAACCAACCAGATTGCCCCAGTGGATAAATAAGGAATACAGAAACAAAAACAGCAATTGGACCACAGGATGATATTGCATTATAAGGCCGCAATTGAACAGATCGAGCAAGTTCAAATTGGCGTAACATGAAACCTATTAGTGCAAAAGCCCCGTGGAGAGCTACAAAAGTCCATAGACCGCCTAATTGACACCAACGAGTAAAATCTCCTTGTGCTTCGGGCCCCCATAGTAGCAACAAAGAGTGTGCTAAACTATTGGCAGGGGTAGAAACTGTTGCGGTTAAGAAATTACAACCTTCCAAATAGGAACTAGCCAATCCATGGGTAAACCAAGAAGTTACAAAAGTTGTCCCTGTAAACCAACCCCCTAAAGCGAAATAAGCACAAGGAAAGAGCAATAGGCTAGACCATCCTACAAAAACGAAACGGTCCCTTCGTAACCAGTCATCCATAGTATCAAATAGATCATTTTCTTCTTTAGGAATTCTACCAAGGGCTATAGTCATAGTGATCCTCCTATTCAATTACTTCAACCATTTCCGAGCACCTCATATCACTTTCCAAGGCATATGATAGTTTTATTATCTGTGGACGATTTCTTTCTCGTTCAATGCCCTTTTTCAATGGTCTCGAAGAGAGAAATTTCCTATTTTTATCTATGGAGTCACAATCGAGGTCGTGGTAAATCCATGAATTTGATTCGATTTGTTTTTCTTATACTAGTTGTTTTTCTTATACTATAGAAAGAAATAGAAATAAATTGTTTTTCTTATACTATTGAAAGAAATAAACCTTTGAATTCAGCATTATTCCAAGACTCCTATTTTAAAGTCTATCTTTTAAGGGAAAAATGAAAATAAAAGTAACCTTCTTTTCCCATTCCCTCTCTATTGCATGGGTGGAAGAACTAAAATAGAGGATTCTGAAAAAAAAAAATGGACCTTCGAAATCAAATTTTATGTGTAGCGCAAAGGAGTTGCGATTTCTTCTTATTCCTATAGAACATCTAGTAACAAGAATATGAAATCATAAATAGCGAAAAATTCTTGTCTTGCGCGGTCTAAGTCCAAGGAAATACAAAAAATTCGCTTATACAATTTCATCTACATCGAATTTATATATCAGAATAGCGGATAGAGGCATCATTAAAGGAGTCAGGTCTACTTACTTTATGCTTCTTTCCAATTATATGGTGGATTTGATAAGAACCCTTTTTTGCTTTCTTGATAAATAATCGACAAAAAAAGCGTTTATTTTATTTTATATATAACCTGCTTGTTTTATTATAATTATAAAAAGTTATAATTATAAAAAGTCCTATATGGAAATGCCCGCTAAAGAGAAAATCTATTTGATTGTCTCTCGGCCAATATCGATTTTTAGAAAGAAAAAACAAGAATTTTCTTCTTTTTTTATTAACATTAAGAAAAAAGAATATAACTGAAATGGAATTGGCAATATAATTTTTATAGACTTTTGAAAGAAAAAAAGGGTTTTTTTTGCAACCGTTATTTCTTATTTCTTGCCTATATCATATCACGGAAACCTTTCGCTTTGGAACGTGGAGAGATGGCTGAGTGGACTAAAGCGGCGGATTGCTAATCCATTGTACAATTTTTTTGTACCAAGGGTTCGAATCCCTCTCTTTCCGCTCCCTTGGATCATTTGGGACTTTCGAATTGGAAAGAATTCTGACCCCCGGATTTTCTCATAGATAAATGTACGAAACAAATCCAATTTGTAAGAAAAAAAATGAATTTTTACTCCTCGCGTCCAGGATTCCGTCTTGGGTCATTAGATAAGAATCCAAAGATAAAGAGTGAAACAAAGAATATTACTAATGTATAAACAAAAAGTTTGAGAGTAAGCATTACATAATCTCCAAGATTTTTTTTAAGGAATAGATTACCAGTTTTTCCTTACCACACGGATCCACTAGGATGGTTTTTTTTATACCTAAAAATGAAAAAAAAGAATTCTTGAAAAAAAATTGCAAGAATTCTTTTTATAATAAGCACTCTTATCAATAGAAAAAATAGGGTTAGATGGTTAGGTATTGTGTAGGTACCTGCTCAACCTAGGTGCAGGGGAGTAGAAAGGCTGATCCAAATTTATTTTATTGTTGTAGCTACCCATTCAATGTAGAAGAATTTAAATTTTAGAATCGAAGGTTCATAATATAAAAATATAAAACTTCTCGGCTTTTACCCATTTTTAAAATTTTTTGGAATGAACACATCATTCAATTTGGCATACAGAGTACTAAAGATTTCATCGTAACTTACAGCATCTTGCCAAACAAAGGCTAATAGAAAAAAGAATAGAGGTATAACAGGCATAATATCCATGATTGGATTGAAAATAGCATAAGCTTCGGGTAATTTGGCAAAGAAAAAACTAGTAGGATAAAGAACAGAATTAAAACATATACATGTTAAACTAAGTATATTAGGCATAACAAGCATTTCATTCTTGTAGAATAAATAATTGGATTTTTCTTGAGTTATTTTTTTAAGGGAAAGAAGGAAAAGGCAGATTCAAAATCTTTTTTCTTCGGACTTTCCCAAACACAAAATACCTCCTTGTATTCGCACTCTCAAATGAGAGTGGAATAAATTCGACTTTCATATAATATCTTAATAGAATTCCATGTAATGATCAATGCATTTTTTGATTCTATATTATCCGCATGTGTAGAATACTAGCAAGAGAATATCCCTCCTTTTTTATGTAATTGAAATGTGTCGGGGAAACTGATCCGCCCCACGAACACCTATGGGACCGGAGCCCCTTTTGGTACGGTAGGGGGCGGAGATTGCACGAAGAGCAGATCGAGGCAGTGCACACGAGCAGTTTACCCAGGTTCGGGCCGCACGGATGCGTAAAACCGTACTCCTGCTTTGGTTTTGTATTGTGTTCTTGCTCGGGAGCACTGAGAGCTATAGTACCCTCTAGCAGCTAACGAGGCCGAGCGTGAGAATGTTCGAACCCCTCACAACGTTGCGCATGGGCCTCCTTTTATAGGCTAAAGGGGTCACCGACAGGTGGCAACATAGTTGAGGGTAAAAATGGAAAAAGTGCGGTAGTGGGTACAGTGTTCCATACCTAACCCTGACGGCAGGGGACAAGGGCATTAAATGCCCATCGCCGTCGCCCAAACAGTGCAAAAAGGTGCCGTCAGGGGCGCCACCGTTCGCCACGATGGCTACATTGTCAGCGCCGCTTGCCACCGTGTACACCTGGCTGCACAGCCTCCCGCCACGTGCTCCTGGAAGGGTCCCAGAGCGACACGTGGGTGGATGTGCTGGAGCGTGGGTACTGAGTGGAAGCTTGCCGCGGCAAGCGCCTTGCCGCGGTCGCTATCTTGTCGCTTCCGGGAGCTTGTCGCTCACCGGTCCTTGCCGGGACGCGTGGCGCGTCGCGGCAAGTTTCTTGAGATGCCTTGGTTGGCCTTCCCGACAAGCTCCTCTTGCCAGGGTCTTGCGCCTTGATTGGTCTTATGCCTTGAGTGGCCTTCCCGGCAAGCTCGTCTTGCCGGGGTCTTATCTCCTTGGCTCGGATACTTTGTTCTTGAATGGCTCCAAAGGAACCACGGAGGACCTTGGCGGTCACCCGGCAAGCCTTGCCGCGGGACGCTGCAACAGCCCGTGCACAAGTTCGGGATACTAAGGTACCCCTACTTTAGTACACCGACAGGAGCCCCCGGGCCTGGGCCATACACGGTGCCGAGCGCTATTGGGCCAGGCCCAAAATAGTGCACGGGCACGCGCGGCCTGCGGCACGCCGTATCTCACTCCGTATCCACCGCGCCCTCCCTTAACGACACGCGTTTAATGCGGCGTCGTGGGAGAGATCATGGGTGGTTTCTTTAATCGGAAATGCGGAACGTCCGCCCTCTTCCCCCTTATAAACAGGGGAAACAGGGGCAGTTCGTCCATCCGCCCGTTGCTACTTCTCAAAAACCTCCGCCGCTCCCCTTCCTGCCAAAGCATGAAAGAGAGCAGTGCTCCGCCCCCCATCGCCACCAGTACCACCAGCGCCGTCGACCTCCCCCACCGCTTCCGCCATGGCTCCGAAAGGCGAGAAGGGGAAGTCCACGAAGTCGGCCGAGGCGCTGTGGCTCACGGCGCTGCTGAAGAAGAAGGTTGTCTTCCCCCCCAAGCTTGCCGCGAAGGAGCTGAGGGAGAACTTCTACCTCTTCTGGTCGGGGGAGACGCGGGCGCATCCGTGCACCCAGGTACTCCCAGCCATTGCTTGCGAGAAGTTTCCGAACGGATATGCGTTCTTCGCTTTGTTCTTCTACTGCGGGCTCTGCCCGCCCTTCTCTGAATTCTTCTGCGACATCATGAACACCTACGGGTTCCATCTCCTTGACTTCACCCCCAACGCCGTTCTCAGCATGGCAGTTTTCGCACACCTCTGCGAGAACTTTGTCGGGGTCTTCCCCAATGTAGCCCTCTTCCGCCATTACTTCACACCCCGAGTTGAGGGAGGAGAGCCTCTGTCTGGCGGGATCTCCCGGATCTCGAGGACCCACAAGAAGGAAGCGTATCTAAAGGGAGAGCTTAGTAGCAAATGGGAGGAGTGGAGAGCCAATTGGTGTTGGATTGTAGAGGATAACCCGCAGCCATTCACCGCCCGGCGCCAAGCCCCAGTAGTACGCGGCAACGACTGGAGCGACTTGGCCCCGGAGGATAGTAGATTGAAGATTGCCACTGCCCGAATCCTTCGCCTCAGGCTTGTCGGGCTCACTGTAGGCGCAGTTGGCACGGACTTTCTCCGTCGCCGCATCGCCCCCCTGCAGGAGAGGAAGAGGGCTGCCTGGGAGTTCGAGAACGCGGCGGATATCATGAGGCTGCGCCCGGGCCTCAATTATAACTTCACGGTCCTGGAGCTCAACGGGATGCTGCAGGAGCTGTTCAAGTATGACCCCGATCATCCCGAAGTCTTCAGGTTGCCGCAAGGCGTCGTCCCGCTGTGCAACAGCTCCGTGCTCAGCCGCATCCACGCAATGATGCCACTGTGCGACTCGCACGGGATCGATCCAACTTGGCAACAGCCTGCCGATGAGGCCGTGCAGGAGTTCTTCGACAACTTGGATGAAACGCCGATCTACTCCGACGAGAAGAAAGGCCTCACCCGCGACACCACCGACAGGGATGTGGCGTACATCGCCACCAGGATGGAAGAGGCGGTGGCAGCCGCGGCCGCAGGCGAGTTCGGATATACTGTGGAGGAGGCGGAGGCAGCGGAGGCGGCAAGCCTTGCCGAGCGAGCGGCGTTTCTCAGCGCGGGCAAGCCTGCCGGGCAAGACGCCGAGCCGAGCGAGCCCGCCGAGCAGGGCGTCGAGTCGAGCGGGCCCGCCGAGCAGGGCGTCGAGTCGAGCGGGCCCGCCGAGGACACGAGTGGCTCGCTGGAGATCGACTCCTCCTCCTCCTCGTCTTCAGGCAGCTCGCCACCACCAGCAGAGCCTCCAGCTTCATCGAGAAGGCGTCTCCGCAAGGCCGAGGACATGACGGAGCGGCAAAAGGGTCAACAGCCGCCGCGCCGCGCGACACGCGCCACCGCGGCAAGCAAGGCTGCCACGGGAGCACCTCGTGCTTCTGCGGCAACTGGAGCAGGATCTTCTCGGACCGCCGCTTCTGCCCCTGCCGCTCCCCACGCCTCGGCGGCAGCCGGAACGGGGTCGTCTCAGACCACTGCCCCTGCTCCCGCCAAGCGGCCAAGGGAGCCCACTCCTCCACCTCCTCGTATCGTGCGTGAGCCAGACTTTGACTTCTCCGCGCTCAGCTCCGACGAGGAAGAAGAAGAGTAAGGCTTTGCAATTCTTGTATTTCTTCAACTTTTGCTGTTCTTTGTCTTGTATCTCAATTGCCCCACTCTGAACATGTTCTCCTTTTTCAGAACTCTGGCCCAGAGGGCGGCAAAGAGAGCCAAGGTCCCAATGATTTTCATCGAGGACGAGCCCGCCGCGACAGCAGGGGGCGCGCCTGATACAAGTTTGCCGGACCCGGCGACTGATCTTCAGAGCAGCCCCCAGCGCAGCCCCCAGCGTAAGTTCTTGGTTCACTTTCCGCTGTTAGGCGCGCGCGGGAGTTCTATCTTTGCTGACGTCTTGTTTGTTGATTTGTGTAGGAGCAGAGCAGACACACCAGGAGCGCCCGGAGACCGCTCCCGTCGTGCCATCAGCTTCAACCACGCCGCCAAGGGGAAGTTGAAAGTGCAACTAATCCCCGGGTGGTTTTGGCAATTAATAACAACATATATATCATTGAACTAATAGTTACTTGAGAATCATTTCAGAGAAGTTAAGTGATATGGGTATGGCAAGGACTGAAGAAGTGGACCCCTCAAAATGCTAAGGCAAGCATTGGCAAAAGCTCAAGACTCCATTTTTGGTTTAGTGATCCAAGATCACATTGAGTCCATAGGAAAAGCCAATACTATTAAAAGGGGATGAGGTTATGATGATGGTCTGGTTGCTCAAGTGCTTAGTGATACATCTCCTAAACTATCAGCAACTTTCACTGCCATATACACTCATAAGTAATCTCGGTCCCACCGATAATCCAAACTCAGTCACACCGAGATGAACCACCTCAGCCATAAGCCAAACCCTAGTAATTTCGGATATTCCGATTCTGAACTCGGTTTCACCGAAACATGAGTTGCCAAGCTTCTGTAACCTTCTGTCATCAAATCGGTGTCACCGAGATGATGAAGTCGGTCTCACCGAAACTGGCATGCTCTTGTCATTGCACGAATCGGACTAACCGAGATTGTATTTTCGGTCCCACCGAAAACGCCAACGTTCACATTATTTGAACTTTCGGTCTCACCGAGTTGTCCACTTCGGTCCCACCGAGATTGCTCAAATATGTGTGTAACGGTTGTATTTTGTGTGGAGGCTATTTATACCCCTCCACCCCCTCTTCATTCGTGGAGAGAGCCATCAGAAAGAACTACTACTCCTACCTTACATTTCTGAGAAGAGAACTACCTACCCTTTGTGTTGAGATCAAGTTGCTCCACTCCCACCATATGAAGCTTGATCTCTAACCTTCCCAAGTTGCTTTCCACTCAATCCTTTCTTCCACCACAGCCAAATCAGTGAGGAGAGTTGAGTGTTGGGGAGATTATCATTTGAAGCACAAGAGCAAGGAGTTCATCATCATCTACAACATCTATTACCTTTTGGAGGGTGGTGCCTCCTAGATTGGTTAGGTGTCGCTTGGGAGCCTCCTTCATCGAGATGTGGAGTTGAACCAAGAAGTTTGTAAGGGCAAGGAGATCGCCTACTTCGTGAAGATCTACCCCGAGTAAGGCTAGCCCTCCGTGGGCGTAGGCCATGATGGAATAGACAATGTTGCTTCTTCGTGGACCCTTCGTGGGTGGAGCCCTCCGTGGACTCGCGCAGCCGTTACCCTCCGTGGGTTGAAGTCTCCATCAACGTGGATGTACGATAGCACCACCTATCGGAACCACGGGAAAAATCACCGCGTCTCCAAAATTGCGTTTGCTCTTCTCCACCTCTCTTTACTACATGTGCAATTTACTTTCCGCTGCCTATACTCTAGAATTGCATGTGTAGGGTGATGCTTGACTTGATCATAATTGTGAATCTGCCAAAAACTGTTCTTTGTCAAAAGGCAGAATTTTTATATTTACAAGTAGTCTAATCACCCCCCCTCTAGACATACTTTCGATCCTACAAGTGGTATCAGAGCTTTGGTCTCCATTGTATTGGTTTCCATTGCATTGGACTCCATAAGCTTGGTTTCACAACCTAGGAGAGTATGGCGTCTAGTGAGGGTAATTTTCGTAGAGGTCCTTACTTTGATGGTACAAATTTTGCAAGTTGGAAGCATAAAATGAAAATGCATATTCTTGGTCATAACCCAGCCGCATGGGGCATTATCTGTGTTGGTATGGAAGGTGAATTCTTCGAGGAAGGAAAAGTTCCGGATCGCGAAGCTACACCGGAAGAATTGTGGATGTTGCAAAACAATGCTCAAGCTTGTGACATTCTCTTCAATGCTTTGTGTCCCGAGGAGTTCAACAAAATCAGCCGTCTTGAAAATGCAAAAGAGATTTGGAATACTTTGGTTGAAATGCACGAAGGTACCGAGTCTGTGAAGGAATCAAAGCTAGATATTCTTCAAGGTCAACTTGATAAGTTCAAGATGAAGGATGGTGAAGGAGTCGCTGAAATGTACTCTAGGCTTGCTCTCATCACAAATGAGATTGCCGGCTTAGGAAGCGAAAAAATGACCGACCGATTCATCATCAAGAAGATTCTCAGAGCTTTGGATGGAAAGTATGACACCGTGTGCACTTTGATCCAAATGATGCCAAACTACAAGACTCTCAAGCCAACCGAAGTCATTGGAAGAATTGTTGCTCATGAGATGACACTTAGGATAAGGAAGAGCTTCACAACAAGTCGAGTGGTGCTTACAAAGCTAAAAGTGATGCTCCCACAACCTCAAGTGACAAGTTAGTTTCCAATGAAGAGATAAGCCTAATGGTTAAGAACTTCAACAAATTCTACAAGTATAGAGGCAAAGAGAGAAGCTCAAAGTCTAGATCATATGATGAAAAGAGATCTTCTAGTCGTGATCGTAACTGCTACAATTGTGGAAGACCCGGACACTACTCAAATGAGTGTACGGCTCCCCACAAGAGAAGAGAAGAATCTCCAAGAAGAAGTTCAAGAGATGAGTCACCTCGGAAAGAGAGAAGGAGTAGAGATGATCGTTATGAACGAAGACCCTCTCGGAGAAGCAAGGATTCGGAGAGGAAAGACAAGTCATCAAGGAGCTACACAAGAAGAAGACATCAAGCTCATGTAGGTGAATGGGTCTCCGGCTCCGACTCCGACAATCAATCCGATGGAAGCTATCACTCCGACTCCGACTACAGTCAAGATGAAGGTGTTGCCGGTCTTGCTCTCGTATCCTCCAACTCCAACTCCTACGACTTATTTGATTCACCAAATGAGGGAATTGGAAGATGCTTCATGGCTAAAGGCCCCAAGGTATCACACCCTGAATTCATTGACTTCAATAGTGATGAGGATGACTTGCTTGGTGAAGATGAGTTCTTGCATGATAAATCTAGTGAGCCTAGTAACGATGAAAATGCTAGTAGTCTTTACAGTCGAGAAGAGTCGAATGACAATGCTATGAAGGAGATTGAGCGTCTAACTAAAGAACTAAACACTCTTAAGTTAGCTCATGAAACAACTCAAGAAGATCATAGAGAGTTCCTAAGATCTCATGAGAAGCTACCCTTCGAGAAGCTCACTCTAGAGCAAGAACATGAGTTTCTAAAAGCGATCAATGACGATCTTCGAAAGAAGAGTTCTTCATATCTTGCCAAACGACTTCTCTTGTCTAATTTCTTGCCACCCATTAAGACTAAGCATGACAAGCATAAGAAAAATTCTTCCTCTAGCAGTAACAATAACCATGCTAAATCCAATATTGTTGCTTCTAGTAGTTCTCTTGATTCCACTAACAATGTTTCAAGCCAAGTTACACTTGAGCAAGAGAATAGTTTATTGAAAGGGATTATAGAGAAAGGTGTCTACAAGAGCCTTGCCGGAAGCAAGAACTTTGAGGAAATTGTTCGCAAGCAAGGAAGGCACCGGAAGAATCAAGGAATTGGTTTTGAGCGAAAGTTCAACGCCGAAGGTGTTGAGTGGGAAGAAGGTCAATATCCTACTCCACAGTTTGTTTCTCAAAAGGAGAAGTATGATCCTACTTCTTCCAATGTGGAACAAGCTCAAGATGACCTTCCACCACAAGACCACAAGCTAAAAGCCAAGGACAAGCTTCAAGAGGAGATTGATGCATTCGTTGAAGCACCTCAAGCCATGGTCAAGTGGGTTCCCAAGGAAACGTCAAGTTCTACTTCGTCAAGCTCAACTACAACCCCAAGGATTCCCATCAAGATGATGTGGATCCCGAAGAAGAAGAACTAGAAAGTTCTTGAGGGTGACTCCGCCAACATACTTCACTCACATTCATTTTGGCAAAGAACTTGTGCAATCAACTTCCATATCGTGCACTAGTTCATGGAGTCAAAAACCCTCTTGTTGGTAATTCAAGGGACAAGGTAATCATTGCTTTCATGGACATCATCTATTGTGAACTTAAATCTATGTCCATGGATATCCTTGTTTGTTCCTTGTGGGACTAACCCATGTAGGTATTGAAAGTGCCCGAATCCAAAGGATAGCTCCCAACTCTTGATGATCTCCATCAACATTGAGCATCCACATCTTCAACATCTACATGAAGTCTTCTACGACAACCCAAGGTTAGTTTAACCTTTTAAAAGGGGTTCTCACATCTAGGGGGAGCTTTGCTCTAAAAATTGAGCTAAAGCATCTTCAAATGATGTGAACACATCAATGCTTTATGTAAAAGTGGTAACCCCACTTGTGCTTAAACGATGAGTATGACCTATGATCAAATGTTCTCATTTGGCTCCTAAGTCAAAATACTCATATAAAGATGACCTAGTCATCGACAAATTGTGTGTTAGTTGCTAAAGTTTTGGTTGTGCATGTTTGACACATTTTTCATTTGCTATCTTATTGTGTGAGCATGTTGGATGCATGATTTTATCCATTCGAGGACATCCATTTGTTCTTTTGGTTGTTTTGATTTTTCTGACCAAATGGATGGACAAGAATGCCTAAGTACCTCCCCTAGCTATCTATGCTTTCTTGTCTCAAATTCTATTCATGCTTAAATCACAAACTTTGAACAAGTCATTTTCGGACCCTCCGGGTGAGGAGCACTCGGAGCCACCGATCCGTCAAGGGCTAATCTCCAAAACCCTCTAATTGATTTCGGTCAGACCAACTCACTCAAACTCGTTCAAACCGAAAGCATTTGGACTGATCTAGGTTTTCATCTCGGTGAAACCGAGTTGTGATTTTCGGCGTGACCGAAGTGCATAACTGCCTAGCAGTTATCCATCTCGGTGCCACCGAGTTTTACAACTCGGTCCCACTAACAGCAAAGGGGTATATATACCAAGGGCCGCGCGCGTTGATTCCTCCTTCAAACGTTTCGCCCCCACATCCCCTGCTGCCGTCGCCTTGATCTCCGGATCGTCACCGTCGTCGCCTATGCGCCCTCGCCGCAGGTCTCCGTCGCCGTCAACGGCCATCTCCTCTGCGCCGTTGCCGCCGTAGAGAAACTCCACCAAGTTAGGGTGAGTTTTGATCCCACTCGTGCTCCCATCTCCGATTCAATGCACGTTTGGATTGCCTAGTATCTTGCCACGATTGAAATCTTCCTGTACACCAGATTGGTTCGTTTGAACTAGATTCGAGTAAAAAATTTAGGGTTAGGTTTCCACGGAACACATCTCGGTAAAACCGATTTTATAATTTCGGTGTGACCGATTTGGCCTTTGGCCATTGCACTGCACCCTTCGGTCCAACCGAGTTGTGCAAATCGGTGTGACCGAAATGTAGTTTTTGTGAAACCCTAGTGTTTTCGGCAGGACCGAAACCCACTTCGGTCAAACCGAAAGTGGTGTGCCAAGCTCCTGTTTAACACTTCGAATTCACCGAAACTCAAACTCGGTCTGACCGAAATGTCTTCTGTGAAAACTTAAAACTAGAATTTGAACTCATTTTTTTTGCAAAAACTTCTGCAGTTTGTGATAACTCTTCTTCTTTGCCTATACCTTATCTATTCACATGTTGTCAGCCATGTCAGATACCAGTGACAGTCAGAACAGGTCAGAGACACCCATTGCAGACATTCCAGAGGCTGACACTAGTCCTGATCCTAGTAGCCCATTTGATGATGGTGAGAGGAGTACACCAAGTGGCATGCCTCCTGCAGCCACCATAGCTACAAAGGAGAAGAATTCCGATGATGAGGATTCAGATTTCGTTGTTGAGGAAGAGGTGACCTCCAAGCCTAAGAGGAAGGTTGTTGCCAAAGAGCAACAAGGTCAGCAATCTAAGAAGGGCACCAGCAAAGTCAAGCAGTCAACTATTGCTAAGAAGCTGAATTTGGGAGAGGCAGCTCCAAGCAAAGTGAAGAAAACCACCAAGAGAAAGAGGGTAGTGCATGTGTCAGATTCTCATGTAGTGCAGCGAGAAGATGATATTGATGTCTATGGGATTCCAAAGAAGAATCATGAATCCATGAAGAATATGTACAAAGAGATTCCAGCAGAAGATTTGGAAGTTTGGAAGCTCGGCTCAGTTTACCATCTCCAGGCAGGCTTACCTACCACTAATACTATTTTGAGGCATACCTTGATGCCCAAGTCTGGAGATCATCGCATGATCAGAGGATATTCTATCAACATGCTGCATATACTTGATGAGAAAGCACCTTTCAAGGTGATGGACTTAATGGTAGAGACCATTAAGAGGACTGCAGCTGACCAGAAAAGGTCATGTGGATTTGCCACACAGATTCAGATGCTTATCAATGCCAAGTTTGGCACGGGCAAATTCTTGTTGGATAGGAAACATTTACCGCTGCAGCCAGAGCATGAAGACAATGTTGTTGTGATGGATGAGGAGGATCCGACATCTGTTGAAGGTCAAGCCAAGATCGAAGCTGCTAAGAAAGCCAAAGCTGACAAAGAAGCAGCAGCAGCAGCAGCTAAACCAAAGAGTTTCGGAGAGCAGATTCTTGAAGCTACTCAAAGGATTGAACAACGCCTGGCCAGCATTGAACAGTCTCAGGAGAGCTTAGAGAGGATTGTTGACGAGAAGATCCACGCTCTAGACGTGAAGCTGACTGAAATACAAGTGACCGTCAACAAGCTTGAGGCAGACATTGAGGAAGCAAAGCAGGACAAGGCAGAGTTGCAGGATGACTTAGTCCAGGATTCTCATCGACAGACTGCTCCGGTTCCCAAAGGATCCCGATCAGCTGCTATTCCAGTGACTGACACCAGGACTACAGCTTCAGCACCTCCCACAGTTCCAGCATTTACTCCAGATCCAGCTCCAGTGTCCACTCCTCCAGCACAGACATCAGCTGAAGTCTTCGCCGATGCTGTCATATCCACTCCGACATCAACCCAGACGGGAGCCGCCAGCAGAGTCCACGGTGACGTTTAGCTCTATGCTTTTTCGAACTTT
Organism: Secale cereale; assembly: GCA_902687465.1. NCBI lineage: Eukaryota > Viridiplantae > Streptophyta > Magnoliopsida > Poales > Poaceae > Secale > Secale cereale. Next base: position 448,257,295 of record LR738712.1, read on the forward strand.
TTGGTAACTTGTTGCCAAAGGGGGAGAAATTGTATAGATCATAGGGCTTCGAGAGAGAGAGTGATGTTATCTTTGCGCTTTTGCTCTTTCGTTCTTTTGCGGTTTCTTTGAGATACTTTTGGTTTTCGAGACATTCAGTGTGCTTGATACTCCGTTTGATGCTACCTTAATGAGTGCTTGGTCGTGCTATGCTTTAATGTGTGCTTAATGCTTATCATATGCCATTCCTATCTTGTATGACTATTTACTCATGTCTTGGTGATTGGGTGCATGCTGTTCATTCTTATCATTTTGTGCGCTCCACCAAGATGTATGTGACATGTAAGAGTGACCCATGATCCTAATCGATTGTGCATTTGCATTCAAACGCAAATCTTAAATAATGCACAAATTTAGGGGGAGCTCTTGCTTATCACATACTTCTCAAAGCGACGATATTATTCATTGATTATATCCCTTGTCGAAGCTTTGATCTATATGTTGTCATCAATTACCAAAAAGGGGGAGATTGAAAGTGCAACTAATCCCCGGGTGGTTTTGGCAATTAATAACAACATATATATATCATTGAACTAATAGTTACTTGAGAATCATTTCAGAGAAGTTCAGTGATATGGGTATGGCATGGACTGAAGAAGTGGACCCCTCAAAATGCTAAGGCAAGCATTGGCAAAAGCTCAAGACTCCATTTTTGGTTTAGTGATCCAAGATCACATTGAGTCCATAGGAAAAGCCAATACTATTAAAAGGGGATGAGGTTATGATGATGGTCTGGTTGCTCAAGTGCTTAGTGATACATCTCCTAAACTATCAGCAACTTTCACTGCCATATACACTCATAAGTAATCTCGGTCCCACCGATAATCCAAACTCAGTCACACCGAGATGAACCACCTCAGCCATAAGCCAAACCCTAGTAATTTCGGATATTCCGATTCTGAACTCGGTTTCACCGAAACATAAGTTGCCAAGCTTCTGTAACCTTCTGTCATCAAATCGGTGTCACCGAGATGATGAAGTCGGTCTCACCGAAACTGGCATGCTCTTGTCATTGCACGAATCGGACTAACCGAGATTGTATTTTCGGTCCCACCGAAAACCCCAACGTTCACATTATTTGAACTTTCGGTCTCACCGAGTTGTCCACTTCGGTCCCACCGAGATTGCTCAAATATGTGTGTAACGGTTGGATTTTGTGTGGAGGCTATTTATACCCCTCCACCCCCTCTTCATTCGTGGAGAGAGCCATCAGAAAGAACTACCACTCCTACCTTACATTTCTGAGAAGAGAACTACCTACCCTTGTGTTGAGATCAAGTTGCTCCACTCCCACCATATGAAGCTTGATCTCTAACCTTCCCAAGTTGCTTTCCACTCAATCCTTTCTTCCACCACAGCCAAATCAGTGAGGAGAGTTGAGTGTTGGGGAGATTATCATTTGAAGCACAAGAGCAAGGAGTTCATCATCATCTACAACATCTATTACCTTTTGGAGGGTGGTGCCTCCTAGATTGGTTAGGTGTCGCTTGGGAGCCTCCTTCATCGAGATGTGGAGTTGAACCAAGAAGTTTGTAAGGGCAAGGAGATCGCCTACTTCGTGAAGATCTACCCCGAGTAAGGCTAGCCCTCCGTGGGCGTAGGCCATGATGGAATAGACAATGTTGCTTCTTCGTGGACCCTTCGTGGGTGGAGCCCTCCGTGGACTCGCGCAGCCGTTACCCTCCGTGGGTTGAAGTCTCCATCAACGTGGATGTACGATAGCACCACCTATCGGAACCACGGGAAAAATCACCGCGTCTCCAAAATTGCGTTTGCTCTTCTCCACCTCTCTTTACTACATGTGCAATTTACTTTCCGCTGCCTATACTCTAGAATTGCATGTGTAGGGTGATGCTTGACTTGATCATAATTGTGAATCTGCCAAAAACTGTTCTTTGTCAAAAGGCAGAATTTTTATATTTACAAGTAGTCTAATCACCCCCCCCCCCTCTAGACATACTTTCGATCCTACAGAAGTTCCCCGGCAAGGGAGAGTTCTCCGCCAAGGGCAAGTTCTCCAGCGAGAGACAGCACCAGTGTCCCTCCGCCGACGGGGGCCACAACTACGCCGCCAAGGGGGAGCCCTCCGGCAAGGGAGCTCGCCGAAGAGCCGGCTCGCGCAGGTAACCCTCTCGCTTCATACTTCCCTTGGGCTTTTCTTCCCTTGATCTTCTTTTTTGGATATTTGCTTGATTTTTTCCCTCCCCTTTCCTACCGTCAGACCCATCTGCTGCGGAGCCTATGGAGACGGAGGCTACTATTGAGGAGGATGCGCGCTGCAACACCGGCGACGCCGCTGCCACCGAAGGAGCAGTCGGTGCTAACGATCCCGCCGGCGACGAGGCCGCCAAGGCTGCTGCCGCAGCAGCCGGCGAGGGGTCCGGCGATCGCACTGACGGCCTTGAGGCCGTAGGAGCGCCAGGCGCTACACCGACCGCCGATCCCTCCGCCGCTGCCGCAGCCCCAGGCTCCGAGGAGCCCGCGCCATGCGCCTACTTGAAGGCCGGCGACGGGGTCTTCATCAAGGTTCCCTGGGCGTCGAGCCCTGAGTGCAGAACTTCAGCAGCCTGCTGGCGGTGCCGTTGCCGACAAGAAACCTTGTCGCAACTAGTTGCAGCACACTTAAGTTGTTGAGCGGGCTCGGAAACAAAGTAAGGGCGTGACACTAGTCGCGGCACACTTAAACTGTTGAGCGAACTTGAAACAAAGTAAGGGCGCAACTAGCCACGAGTTGGTTCCTCCGCGCACAGGATTTCCATACAAAGTGCGGTCGTTCAAGGAAGATAACTTAATTTTTTTAAAATTTTGATTGCTCAAACTTTGGCGACTTAGCTTTTGTGTCATTTGCTTCCCGGCAAGGCGAAACTTTCTTGAACGGCGCTTGGTCTATACCACTATCTTCTCCTCCTCCCCCCGGAAAACTTGTGCGCGAGGGAATCTTCCTTTGCTTGAGAAAAAAGAGGAAGAGAAAATACAGATATGGAGCCTTTGGGCTCGTTATTGCTTACCGGGGGTAGGTGCTGCACAAAGTGTCAGATAATACATGCAAGAGAATAGAAAGCATGAAATGACAAGATGTGCGGGGTACATAAGCTTTACTGATGCACGAGATCTGCGCCCGGCTTTGTACAAAGGATTACATGCAACAACGGCAAGACTTGTACAAAAGGTGGTTGCCGGAGCGGATCACGGCAACCGCGCCTTACGGGTAAAACTTACGAAGATGCTCGATGTTCCAGGAGTTGCTCACCGGAAAGCCATCTTCGGTCTCAAGGCGGACAGCGCCGGGCCTAGTGACTCGTTTCACCCGGTAGGGGCCTTCCCACTTTGGCGTCAACTTGTTGGAGTTCTTGGCGGACTGAACGCGCCGAAGAACAAGGTCGCCTTCCTCGAGACTTCTGGCGTTAACTTTGCAGCTATGGTAGCGACGCAAAGCTTGCTGGTAGCGAGCAGCTCGTACAGCAGCCTAAAGACGGTCTTCCTCCAGGAGCAGTGCGTCATCTTGTCGCAGCTGCTCTTGCTCGAGCTCATCATAAGCGAGCACTCGAGGTGACCCGTATACGAGTTCCGTGGGGAGAATTGCCTCCGCTCCATAGACTAGAGCGAAAGGTGTTTGTCCGGTGGCTCGATTTGGCGTCGTCCTGATCGACCAAAGAGCCGCCAGCAGCTCCTCGATCCAGTTTCTTCCGCACTTGTGCAGCCTATCGAAAGTTCTGGTCTTGAGGCCACGCAGCACTTCAGCATTTGCCCTCTCCGCTTGACCGTTGCTTCTTGGGTGAGCAACAGAAGCGAAGCAGACCTTGGCGCCAAGATCTTGGACATATTGCATGAAGGTGCGGCTGGTGAACTGTGTACCGTTGTCGGTGATGATCCTGTTAGGGATCCCGGAATGGCAAACAATTGACCTGAAGAACTTGACTGCTGATTGCGCGGTCACTTTTCTCACTGGTTCCACTTCTGGCCACTTTGTGAACTTGTCGATTGCAACATACAAGTACTCAAAGCCCCCGGCTGCGCGGGGAAAGGGGCCGAGGATGTCGAGCCCCCAGACCGAAAATGGTCAGGATAAAGGGATCGTCTGGAGAGCTTGAGCTGGCTGGTGTATCTGCTTGGAATGAAACTGGCATGCTTCACACTTGGTTACTTGTGCTGTTGCATCCTGGAGGGCTTCTGGCCAAAAGAAACCTTGCCGGAATGCTTTGCCGGCAAGTGCTCTTGCGCCAATGTGATGACCACAAATGCCTCCATGTATCCCTGCCAACAGCTTTTGTCCGTCTTCCCGGGGAATACACTTCAATTTCACATCGTTGAGTCTTCTTCTGTACAGTGTGTTGTCGACAAACTGGTACATACTTGACTGCCGGGCTACTCTTTCCGCTTCTTCTTGCTCTTCGAGAAGTTCTCCTGTCTGAAGGAAACGAACAATCTGCTGTGCCCATGCTGGAGCTTGTGGCTCGACAACAAGGACTAAAGGCACATCTGCTACTACGGGAACATCCACTTCTACGGCGAGAGCTTGTGTCTCAGCCGGAGCTTGATGTTCCCCGGCAAACTTGCCGGAGCAAAACTTGTCGGGAGCGTCTGCTTCAACGGAACAAACCCTGGGGCTTGCCGGAGCAGATTGCCCCTTAGCGCTCTTGGTGTTGATCTTGGGGACATTCTTGGCGGCGGCTTCGGGGAGTTCTGACGGAAAATAGTCACTGGAAATCAACTTCCTCTTCTTGCTTTGTCCAGTTGATGGTGTTACGGATGGTTGAGTTAGCTTTAACACAAAGATCCCTGGTTCCACAGGTAACTTAAGTGCGGCGCACTTCGACAGGCCATCTGCAATGTCGTTCTGAGCTCTCGGAACATGCTCCATCTGCAGGCCGTCAAAGTGTTCTTCAAGCTTTCTCACTTCATCGTCGTAAGCTTCCATCAACGGGCTCTGATAATTCTTGTTCACTTGGCGGATGACAAGCTGCGAGTCACCCGTGACAATGAGCTTCTTGATCCCAAGGTCTACCGCGATCCTGAGACCGACAAGCAAACCTTCATACTCTGCAGTGTTGTTTGTTGCTTGCACCTTGGGAAAGTGCATCTGGACTATGTACTTGAGGTGCTCTCCGGTGGGTGCGACAAGCAGCACGCCAACACCGGCGCCTTGCAGCGAGAAGCCACCATCAAAGTACATTATCCACTCTTTGCTTGATTCCTTGACGGGGATGCTTGTTTCTGGAATTTCTTCATCTGGTGTTGGCGTCCACTCCGCTACGAACTCTGCCAATGCTCTGCTTTGGATAGTTTACGTGCTTTCAAACTGGAGGCCAAAGCTTGACAGGTCCAGCGCCCACTCGACAATCCTGCCTGTTGCTTCTGGATTCTGCAGTATCCTCTTCAGCGGAAAGCGAGTAACAACTGTGATCTCATGTGCTTGGAAGTAATGGCGCAGCTTTCTCGAGGCCATGAGGAGGCCGAAAAGCAGTTTCTGCACACCAGAGTACCTTGATCTAGCCCCCTGCAGAAGGGAACTGACAAAGTAAACTGGGCGCTGCACCATTTTCTTCCGTATCTCCTGCGCAGATCCGTCCTTGTTGGGACCAGAGCTTGTCGGGGAAGCCCCCTGCTTGTCGCTGGACGTGCTTGCCGTAGTTGCTGGCTCATTATCTGCCTCCCTCTCCGCTACTAACGCAGCACTAACCACTTGATTGGGTGCCGCTAGATACAGCAGCAACTTCTCTTGTGGCTTAGGTGCGACAAGTATTGGAGTGGAGGACAGGTACCTCTTCAAGTCTTGCAGCGCAGCCTCCGCTTCTGGAGTCCATTTCATTGGACCTGCCTTTTTCAAAATTTTGAAAAACGGCAGCGCGCGCTCAGCTGACTTAGAGATAAACCTGCTGAGAGCTGCCACACAACCGGCAAGTCTTCGTACGTCCTTGACGTGCTTCGGTGCTTCGATATGCTCAATGGCCTTGATCTTGTCGGGATTGGCTTCAATCCCCCTCTGAGACACGAAGAACCCGAGAAGCTTGCCGGAAGGAACTCCAAATATGCACTTCTCGTGGTTGAGCTTGAGCTGGATCTTGTGCAGACTTGCAAAGGTCTCTTCTAAATCTTGAACCAGGGTCTCCCTGTCCTTGCTCTTGACCACTATGTCATCCATGTATGCTTCTATATTTCTGTGAATTTGCGGCTCAAAAGCTGTATGGACCACCCTTGCAAACGTTGAACCGGCATTCTTCAATCCGAAAGGCATGCGTATGAAGCAGTAAGTGCCACATGGAGTAATGAATGCGGTCTTCTCCTCATCCTCTTCAGCCATGAAAATCTGATGGTATCCTGAGGATGCGTCAAGAAATGAGAGCAGGTCACATCCGGCCATGGAGTCAACAATCTGGTCAATGCGCGGCAAGGGAAATGGGTCTTTGGTACAAGCTTTATTCACATCGGTGAAGTCGATCCAAAGCCTCCATTTCCCGTTTGCCTTACGCATGACAACAGGATTGGCCAACCACGTAGGATGGAGCACGTCTCTGACAAGGCCTGCTGCTTCCAACTTCTTGATTTCTTCTGCTATGAACTCTTGGCGCTCCACTGCTTGTTTCCTAACTTCTTGCTTGACGGGCCGCGCGTGAGGACAGACGGCAAGCTTGTGCTCAATTACTTTCCTCGGAACACCGGGGATGTCAGACGGTTGCCATGCAAACACGTCGACGTTCGCCCGCAGGAAAGCAACGAGCGCGCTTTCCTATTTGGGGTCAAGCGTGGCACTGATGGTGAAAGTACCACCAGTGCCGTCCTCCTTGGCAGACACCCTCTTGGTTTCTGGCGGAGCTTCCATCGTCTTCTTACACTTGCCGGTGGAGCTCGATGGTGCGTCCTTGATGGTAGCGCAGCACTCCGAAGAGGTGCGCTTGCCTGAGTGGGCCCCAGAGCTCTTGCCGGACTTGGTCTTCTTCCCTCCGGGAGCTTCAGCGGCAAGTGTCTTGTGATCTGTTGCGGCTGCTGCTTCCCGGTAGATCTTGTTGGCGCAGATAAGAGCGTCCTTCTTGTCGCCGGGGACAGAGATGACGCTTATCGGGCCTGGCATCTTGAGCATGTTGTAGGCATAGTGAGAGGCTGCCATGAACTTGGCGAGTGCTGGATGACCAAGTATCCCATTGTAAGGCAATGGGAAATCGGCAACGTCGAAAGTGACCCTCTTAGTCCTGAAGTTCAGCTCGCCGCCAAATGTCACTGGTAGCGTGATCTTCCCCTTCGGCTTGCTCCTTCCCGGGTTGATTCCTTGGAATGTGCCGGCCTCTTCTAGTTTGCTGTCAGGGATCTGGAGTTTCTGGGTTACAGTGGAGGAGATCAGGTTCAAGCCGGCCCCGCCGTCAACTAACATCTTAGTGACCTTGAGGTTGCGGATAGTTGGTGAAACCAACATCGACAAGAACCCGACCGCAGTTGTGCGATCAGGGTGGTCCTCAATGTCAAAGATGATAGGCGTGCTGGACCATTTCAGAAGTTTGCGCGATTCGATAGGTGGTTCTGCCGCATTGACTTCGCGCACCCACTATTTGAGTTGGCGGTGTGAAGTATGCAGAGAAGCACCGCCGTGAACGCACAAAACCTCTGTGGCTTTCTGAAACTCCTGCTCACTGGTCTCAACATCATCCACGTCTTCGTCTTCGTCGTCGTCTTCATCCTTGTCGCGGCCACGGGGAGGTATGTCTCCTTGTCGCTGCTTGGCCTTGCCGCGGCGTCCTCCCCGGCCATTGAATGGCCGCTTCTTGCTGGATCCTCCATCACCTCCTTGGGCCTTCTCCTTGTCGCGCCGTTCGTACTCAGCCTTTTGCTGCTCGACGAGGTACTCGACTCTCTTGCAGTTCTGGAGGTCGTGGCCCTTGGTGCGGTGGATCTTGCAGTACTGCTTGTCGGTGCCGTCCTGCTTGTCGGCGGCCGCCACAGCCTCGCAGTTGGTGCATGCGGCAGTCTCCTTGCCGGAGCTACCAACTTGGGCTTTCTTAGCGCCACCTTCCTTGCCGGATTGCTCAACGACTAGCACCTCTTTGTTTTTCTTCTTCCTGTTGTTCCGCCGCCGGTTTTTCTTTGCCGGGGCGGCATCCTCGCTGTCAGATCCTCCGGCTCCTGTATCCTCTCCGGGGAGTTTCCTCCCCTCTTCAGCGCGTGCACACTTGTCGGCCAGGGCGTACAGCTCGCTGACGTCCCTGATCTTGCACATCGCCATCCCCTCCCTCATCCTGCGGTTACGCACGTTCTGATGGAACGCGCTAATAACCGCGGCAGGGTGGACGTCTGGGATGTTGTGCTGTACACGGCTGAACCTCTGGATGAACTTGCGTAGGGACTCTCCTTCCTTCTGGGCGAGCTGGTGTAGATCACTCTCTTGGCCATGGAGTTTGTGGCCGCCTGTAATGGCACCGACAAACTGATGGCACAGGTCTGCCCAAGAAGAAATGTGTCGGGGGAAACTGTCCTCCCACGAGCACCTATGGGACCGGAGCCCCTTCTACGTTGCGGTAAAGGAGCGGAGGGAGCCCGAAGAGCAGATCGAGGAGCACACGCGGGCAGTTTACCCAGGTTCGGGCCGCGCGGACGCGTAAAACCCTACTCCTGCTTGGATTGTATTGAGTTCTTGAGGTCGGGAGCTTGAAGAGCTAGCTACACCGAGCAAGAGAATTGTCTAGGTTCCGAACCCCCTCTACGTTGTGCATGGGCCTCCTTTTATAGCTCAAAGGGGTCACCGACAGGTGTCAACGTAGAGGAGGGTAAAAATATAACTTTTGGTGGTAGTTGTAACAGTGCGGGAACAGTGTATGAACGGTAGATGAACAGTGGTCTTCACCTAACCTTGACAGTGGGGGACAAGGGCATTAAATGCCCGTCACCGTCGACCCCAGAAGCGCTCGTCCAGGCTTCTCCGTTCGCCACGGCGGTAGCCTCGTCACCGTGGTGTGCCACCGTGTCCCCCAGGCTGCACAGCCATCCGCCACGCGTCCCTGGAAGGGCCCCAGGGCGACGCGTGGGCCGATGAGCTGGAGCGCGGGCACACAGCGCAGGCTTCCCCCGGCAAGCACCTTGCCGGGGTCTTGATCTTGCCGGGCCCGGAAGCTTGTCGCTCCCCGGGTCCTGCCGGGGCGCAGGGTGCGCCGAGGCATGTCTTCTGAGATGTTGTCTTCTAGTCTTCCTGGCAAGCTCCTCTTGCCAGGGTCTTGTGTTAATGTGATAATCTTGAGCCTGGTGCGGCCTTCCCGGCAAGCTCCACTTGCCGGGGTCTTGATCTTCTGTCTTGTATACTTTGTTTTTGAATGGCTTCATAAGGACCGAAAAGGTTTCCGGCGAGCACGTGGTAAACCCTGCCGCGGGAAGCTGCTACTGCCCGTGCACAAGTTGGGGTACGAAGGTACCCCTATCTTAGTACACCGACAGGAGCCCCCGGGCCTGGGCCACACACGGTGCCGAGCGCTGTTGCGCCAGGCCCAAGACAGTGCACGGGCACTCGCGGCCCACAGCACGTCGAATCTCCTTCCGTATCCGCCGCATCCCACCCCCAAAGGCACGCGTCGATTGTGGCATCGTGGGGGAGATCGTGGCCTCGTTCTTTAATGGGAAATGCGGAGCGTCCCCCACTTCCCCCTTAAAAGCAGAGGAAGCAGGGGCAGTTTCCCTCCTTCGTCTTCATTGCGCCTTAATTCTCCAGAAAACTTCCGCAGCTCCTTGCCTCTGCCCCTCCTCCGCCGTCTTCCGCATTCGCGGCGCCGTCGAGCTCCTCGCCTCTTCCCTCGCCGCCTCCGCCATGGCTCCGAAGAGCGACAAGGCGAAAGCGGAGAAGACCAAGAAGGAGAAGTCCGAGCAGGCGGCGAAGCTGGCCGCCCTGCGGAAGAAGAGCGTGGTCTTTGCGCCGAGGCTTGGCGCGAAGGAGCTGCGGAACACGTACTATCTGTTCTGGTCGGGGGAGACCAAGGCTCATCCCCGCACCAGAGCCTTCCCCGCCGTCGCCAAAGATCTGTTCCCCGGCGGGTACTTCTTCTTCGCTGCTTTCTTTCACTGCGGATTGTGCCCTCCGTACTCGGAGTTCTTTTGCGATATCATGAACACATACAACCTCCACCTCCTAGACTTCACTCCCAACGCCAGCCTTACGATGGCCGTTTTCGCACATCTATGCGAAAACTATGTCGGGATTCATCCCAATGTCGCCCTTTTCCGCTAATTTTTCATGCCTAGGGTAGAATCGGGCGCTCCCCTCTCCGGTGGCATCTCCTGGATCTTCCGGCTGAACAAAAAGGATTCATACCTGAAGGGAGAGCTCCGCGGCAAGTGGGAGGAGTGGTGTGCAGATTGGTGCTGGATAGTAGAGGATAAGCCGGAGCCCTTCACCGCGCCACGCACGACTGCCATAGTGCGCGGCAGAGACTGGAGCGAATTGGCCCCGGAGGACGGCAAGCTCAATATTGCCCTCATCAGGATAATTCGTCTTCGGGTAGCCAAACTGACCATCGGAGAGGTAGGGGCAGATTTCCTCCTCCGCCGCATTGCCCCTCTACAGGAGAGGAAAAGGCCAGCATGGGAATTTGGCAACGCGGCGGATATTATGAGGCTGCGCCCTGGGTTGAACTTCAATTTCACTGCCTTGGAGTTGAAGGGGATGGTCCGGGAGCTCTTCAAGCATGACCCGGCCCACCCGGAATGGTTTAAACCTCCCCGGGGAGTGGTGCCGCTGTGCAACAGCACTGCCCGGGACTCTTTACGCGCGATGATGCCCGCGTGCGATTCCCACGGCGTCGACCCCACCTGGATAGAGCCTCCGCCAGATGCAATACTGAGCTTCTTCGACAACTTGGTCGAGACGCCCAAGAACACCAAGGAGAACAGGGGCCTCACCCGGGCCACTACGGCCCGGGATATTGCCTACATCGCTTCTAGGATGGAGGAGGCCGCCGCAGCTGCGGCGGCGGGTGATTTTGGATACTCTGTGGACGATGCAGAGGCTGCGGACGCGTCGTGCCAAGCAGAGGAGGCGGAAATCCTCAGGCTGCTCAAGCTTCCGCCCGACGAGTTTGCCGGGGTTCCTTCCTTGAGGCTTTCCGGGATACCCGGGGTTGCAGGGGTGAGCGAGGCCGCCGGAGGGAGCGAGGTTGCCGGAGGGAGCGGGGCCGCCGGGCAAGGCGCTGGGTCCAGCGGGCCTGCCGGGGAGGAGGAGGAGGATGTCGAGGCCGACGAAGACACTGGTGGGTCTCTGGGGCTTGACGAAGATGCCTCCTCGTCCTCAGAGAACTCCTCGCCTCCGGCAAGTCCCACGCAGCAACCAAGGAAACGCCTCCGCAAGGTGGCGACGGGGACGAGGCCACAAGCGCTTTGACAGCAGCCTGCGCGCCGGGCGACGCGCGCTACCAAGGCGAGCCAAGTCGCGAAGGAGGCGCCCCGCGCGCCAGCGCCAAGCGGAGGAGGATCCTCCCGGAGTGGAACGGCTGCTACTTCTGCTCCTCGGCCCTCGGTGACAGCGGAGGCTGGGTCTTTGCAGCCCTCAGCCCCGGAGACCGCCAAGCGCCCGAGGGAGCCTTCCCCTCCTGCTCCTCGCGCGGGAGCGTCTCAGGTGGAGTTTGACTTCTCCGCCCTCAGCTCCGACGACGAGGAAGAGGAGTAAGTACTTGCAGCTCGCAATTTCTTTGATCCTGTCTTGATTTTCCTTGTTGATTCTGATCTTCTTTTTGCTTTTCTTTCAGGACCCTGACCTAGCGGATGGCGAAGAGGGCCAAGATCCCTGTGGTTGAGGTTGAAGACGACTCGCCCGCCGCGGCGACTGGGGACGTGCCAGCGGCAAGCTTGCCGGATCAGCCTGCTGCTCCGAGGAGCAGCCCCCAGCGTAAGTCTGGTCTTGAATTTTCTGTTCGTCGGGCGCGCTTGAGGTTTTTGCTTGTACTAATATCTTGTAGCCTTGTTTGTCTTGTGCAGAAGTGGAGCCGCAGTCGCAGGAGCAACCGGAGGTCACCCCCGAGGAGCTGCCTGTTCCACCATCCCCGCCAAGGGCGAACTCCCCGGCGAGGGAGGACGCTCCGCCAAGGACGGGCACCCCGCCAAGGACGGGCACCCCGCCAAGGGTGAGCAGCCCGACAAGGGTGAGCACCCCGCCAAGGGAGGGCGCGGGAGGCCCTCCGCCAGCAGGGGTCACCACTCCGCCGCCAAGGGTGGATTCCCCGGCGAGGGAGCCTGTCGTCGAAGAGGTCCGCGAAGGTAAGTCTTGTAGCTTCTTCTTCTTGGACTTGTCTTTTTGGATATTTGCTTGACCTTTTCTTTTCTTTTTCTTCTGTCAGATCCTCCTACACCGGAGCGGATGGAGACGGAGGCCACCGTTGAGGAGGAGGTGCGCGGCGACGGCGGCGACGCCACTGCCACTGAGGGCATGGCTGGAGCCGACGAGCCTGCCGCTGAGGAGACCGCCCCGACTGCAGACGCCGCGGGCGGAGAAGGGACCGGCGACCGCACTGCTGACCCGGAGGCAGCAGGAGCGTCAAGCGCTGCGCCGGCCGCCGACCCCTCCGCGTCCACGGAGCGGTCGGGCGTCTATCTTGAGGCCCCCAACGGGATCTTTATACAAGTCCCGTGGGCGTCCTCGTCGCGAGCCCCCTTGGAGGGAGAGACCTACGATGGAGAGGTCCTCGCCTCCGCGGGGTTGAAGTTCGTTGAGGCGCTTGGCGGGAGTGACGAGCCTGAAGAGGAGAAGCTTCTTCACCAGCTCCTGGCCCTGTATCGGGCCAGGCAGGCGGAACTGGAGTCCCGAGAAGCTCTCACCGCCAAGGCCGGAGCTGATTTGGAGAAGCGCGCTGCGGAGCTCCGCACCGCCAACCAGGCGGCCCTCCGCAACTTGGCGGAGGAGCGCGAAAGGCTTGCCGAGGAGCAGCAAGCGTTCCTCCTTGAGAAGGTTGAGGCCGAGGTGCAGCAGCGATTGGTTGGCAAAGAGCTGTCCCGGCGAGAAGGAGCGCTCAACCAACAGAAGGTCGACCTCGACGCCCACGAGGACGACCTCACCGCCCGGGAGCGGGCCATTGGCGGAGCCCTGAAGGAGGCGAAGGCTGCCGCTGCCACCGCGGAGACCGCCAAGAAGGATCTTGAGGCCAAGGTGGAGCAGCTGGAGCGGTACCTGAAGGCGAGTGCGGACAGAATCACCGCGCTCAGTGTGGAGCGGGAAAAGGATGCCCACACCAACTCTAACCTGCAGGTACGCCTCTCCAAGAAAGGCGACGAGCTCACTGCCGCCAAGGATTCAATTGCTGACTTGGAATTGAAGGTCTCCACTCTGACTGATTCGCTCGACGCTGCCCGGGATCGCGAGACGAAGCTGAAGGACGAGCTCCGCAAGGAGAGAGGCCTGGTGGAGAGTGCCGCCGTCTCGGCGAACCAGTTCAGCCGGGCAGTGGAGCAGTGGACTGACGATCTGGTTACCTCCGCTGCCAGCATTGACAAGGAGATGATGGCGCTGAGGGCGGAGCACCTCGTGTACTCTCCCGACGAGGACCTCCCCCACAGCGCCAAGTTAAGTCTCTTCTTCAGGGGAATCGCGCCGGGGCTTGCACGGCTGCGGGAGAAGCTCCCCGCGCAGTTGGCCGACGAGTCGCGTCGGCTCTGCGCGGGCACCTTGGAGCGCGTCTTGACGAAGATCGTCTACCGCAACCCCGGCATCAACCTCGTCAACGTCCTCCGCTCCTTGCCGGACGACGCTGACCAGGAGGCGTTGAAGGCGCAGGTCGCCCACATCGTCGCCAAGGTGAACAAAGTCACTAGGCGTGAAGGCGACCGCGTAGATTAGGTTTCTTCCTTTCTGTTTCCTTTTCCGCTGCAAAGTATGTTATGGACATGAATCAATTAGTATCGCGGCAAGCTATCTTTGTAATATACAGTCTTATTTTGATCAATCAATGCAGTGTTATCTCCCTTGCTTTGGTCCTTTACTTTGTATGCTTTTTACCCTACGCTTTTAGGGAACTTTGCCGACAAGGGACCCTTGCCGCGAGCGCTGAGTGCTGGACTCTGAGCAGCCTGCTGGCAAAGGACCTTGTCGGCAAGCAACCTTGCCGCAGCTAGTCGCAGCACACTTAGCTTGCTGAGCGAACTCGAAAACTAAGTAAGGGCGCGACACTTGTCGCAGCTCTCTTAAGTCGTTGAGCGTACTCGAAAACAAAGTAAGGGTGCGGCTAGCCATGGGTAGGTTCCTCCGCGCACGGGTTTTCCATACAAAGTGTGGTTGTTCAAGGAAGATAACTAAAAATTTAAAAATTTGAATTATTCAAACTTCGGTAACTTAGCTTAGCTTTCCTGGATTGTTTGTTCCCGGCAAGGCTCCTCTTTCTTGAACAACACTTGGTTCATCCTCCACCTCCTTCCCCCCGGCAAACTTGTGCGCGAGGAACATTCCTTCTGCTTAAGAGGGAAAGAAAAAAGAGGAGGGAAAACAAGTATAGGTCCTCTTGGCTTGCTAACGCTTACCGGGTATGCGTGTTGCACAAGATGCCAAACAATGCATGCAAATAAGAAAAGAGCATGGAAATGGCGAATAGTGCGAAACACAAAAGCTTTACTGATGCACGAGATCTGCGCCCGGCTTTGTACAAAGGTTTACATGCAACAGCGGCAAGACTCGTACAAAAGGTGGTTGCCGGAGCGGATCACGGCAACCGCTCCTTATGGGTGAAAGTTGCGAAGATGCTCTATGTTCCAGGAATTGCTCACCGGTAAGCCTTCTTCGGTCTCAAGGCGGACAGCGCTGGGCCTTGTGACTTGTGTCACCCGATAAGGGCCTTCCCACTTCGGCGTCAACTTGTTGGAATTCTTGGCGGACTGAACACGCCGAAGAACAAGGTCGCCTTCCTCGAGGCTCCTGGCCTTGACCTTGCGGCTATGGTAGCGACGCAAGGCTTGCTGGTATCGAACAGCTTGTACAGCAGCCTGGAGACGTTCCTCCTCGAGGAGAAGTGCATCATCTTGTCGCGGTTGCTCTTGCTCGAGCTCATCATAAGCGAGCACTCGAGGAGATCCGTATACGAGTTCCGTGGGGAGAACTGCCTCTGCTCCATAGACAAGAGCAAAGGGTGTCTGTCCGGTGGCTCGACTTGGTGTCGTTTTGATTGACCAAAGAGCCGCCGGCAACTCCTCTATCCAGTTTCTTCCGCACTTGCGCAGCCTGTCGAAAGTTCTTGTCTTGAGTCCGCGTAGCACTTCAGCATTGGCCCTTTCTGCTTGACCATTGCTCCTCGGGTGAGCAACAGAAGCGAAACAGACCTTGGCGCCAAGGTCTTGGACGTACTGCATGAAGGTGCGACTTGTAAACTGTGTGCCGTTGTCGGTGATGATCCTGTTAAGGACCCCGAAACAGCAAACAATCTCTCTAAAGAACCTGACTGCTGACTGTGCTGTCACCTTTCTCACTGGTTCCACTTCTGGCCACTTTGTGAACTTGTCGATTGCTACGTACAAGTACTCAAAGCCCCCGACTGCGCGGGGGAAGGGGCCGAGGATATCGAGCCCCCAGACCGAAAAGGGCCAGGATAAAGGAATCGTCTGGATAGCTTGAGCTGGCTGGTGAAATTGCTTGGCATGGAACTGGCAAGCTTCACACTTGGTTACTTGTGCAGTTGCATTTTGGAGGGCTTCTTGCCAAAAGAACCCTTGCCGGAACGCCTTCCCGGCAAGTGCCCTTGCGCCAATGTGGTGGCCACATATGCCTCCATGTATTTCTGCCAACAGCTTCTGTCCATCTTCTCTGGAAATGCACTTCAACCTGACACCGTTGAGTCTTCTTCTGTACAGTTCATTGTCGGGAAGTTCTCCAGTTTGCAGAAAACGGACGATCTGCTGTGCCCATGCCGGAGCTCGAGGCTCAACGGCAAGGATTAAAGGCATGAGGGCCGCTGCGGGAACCCCAGCTTCTACGGCAAGAACCTCCGGTTCTGCCGGAGCCGACGGTCCTCCGGCAAGCCTGCCGGGGCAAGACTTGTCGGGAACGCTTGCTTCAACTGTACAGACCCTTGGATCTGCAGGAACAAACTGTTCCTCAGCGTTCTGGCTGTTGATCTTGGGGACCTTGGCGGTGGCTTCAGGAAGATCCGCTAGCAAGTAGTCGCCGGAGACCAACTTTCTCTTCTTGTTCTGCCCAATCAATGGTGTAACGGATGGCTGAGTTAGCTTGAGCAGGAAGGTCCCTGGTTCCACAGGTAACTTCATTGCAGTACACTTTGAGAGGACATCTGCAATATCATTCTGAGCTCTCGGGACATGCTCCATTTGCAGACCTTCAAAGTGCTCTTCAAGCTTCCTCACCTCATAAACATAAGCTTCCATCAAAGGGCTCTGATAACTCTTGTTCACTTGTCGGACCACCAACTGAGAATCTCCCTGCACAATCAACTTCTTGATCCCAAGCTCGGCTGCAATCCTGAGGCCGGCAAGCAAGCCTTCATACTCAGCAGTATTGTTTGTCGCTTGTTCCTTGGGAAAGTGCATCTGGACAACATACTTGAGGTGCTCTCCGGTGGGCGCTATGAGTACCACGCCGGCACCGGCGCCTTGCAGCGAGAAAGCACCATCAAAGTACATTACCCATTCGCTGCTTGTTTCTTGTACGGGGACACTTGTCTCTAGAACTTCTTCATCTGGCGTCGGTGTCCATTCCGCTATAAATTCTGCCAAAGCTCTGCTCTGTATAGTTGAAGTACTCTCAAACTTAAGACCAAAGCTTGACAGTTCTAGTGCCCACTCGACGATCCTGCCTGTTGCTTCGGGATTTTGCAATATCCTTTTCAACGGAAAGCGAGTGACTACTGTTATCTCATGTGCTTGGAAGTAATGGCGCAGCTTTCTCGAGGCCATGAGGAGGCCTAAAAGCAACTTCTGCACCCCAGAGTATCTTGATCTAGCCCCCTGCAAGAGGGAACTTACAAAATAAACCGGGCACTGCACCATCTTCCTTCGCACTTCTCCTTGCTCCTGCGCAGAGTTGTCCTTGTCGGGGCCAGAGCTTGCCGGTGGAGCCCCCTGCTTGTCGCTGGATTCGCTTGCCGGAGGTGTGGGCTCTTCCTCTGCCTCCCTTTCTGCTACCAACGCAGCACTAAACACTTGATTGGTTGCTGCTAGGTACAGCAGCAACTTCTCTTGTGGCCTAGGTGCGACAAGTATTGGAGTAGAGGACAGGTATCCTTTCAAGTCTTGCAGCGCTGCCTCCGCTTCCGGAGTCCATTTCATAGGACCTGCCTTTTTCAGGATTTTGAAGAAAGGCAGGGCGCGTTCAGCAGACTTTGAAGTGAACCTGCTGAGGGCAGCCACACAACCAGCAAGTCTCCTTATGTCCTTGACGCGCTTCGGGGCTTCGATCTGCTCGATGGCTTTTATCTTGTCGGGATTGGCTTCAATCCCCCTCTGGGACACAAAGAACCCGAGAAGCTTGCCGGAGGGGACTCCGAAGACGCACTTCTCGGGGTTCAACTTGAGCTGGATCTTGCGCAGATTTGCAAATGTTTCCTCCAAATCTTGGATCAGGGTATCTTTGCTCTTGCTCTTGACCACTATGTCATCCATGTAAGCTTCCACATTTCTGTGGATCTGTGGCTCAAAAGCAGTGTGCACCACCCTCGCAAATGTAGAGCCTGCATTCTTCAATCCAAAGGGCATGCATATGAAGCAATATGTGCCACATGGGGTAATGAATGCAGTCTTCTCTTCATCTTCCTTGGCCATGAATATTTGGTGGTAACCTGAGTATGCATCAAGGAAGGAAAGTAGCTCACATCCGGCGGTGGAGTCAACAATCTGGTCAATACGCGGCAAGGGAAATGGATCCTTGGGACATGCTCTATTCACATCAGTGAAGTCTATACAAAGTCTCCACTTCCCATTGGCCTTGCGTACGATAACTGGATTTGCTAACCACGTGGGATGGATCACGCCTCTAACCAGGCCGGCTGCTTCCAATTTCTTTATCTCTTCGGCGATGAACTCTTGGCGCTCCACGGCTTGCTTTCTAACCTTCTGCTTGACGGGCCGCGCATGAGGACAAACAGCAAGCTTGTGCTCAATTACCTTCCTGGGAACGCCGGGGATGTCAGATGGTTGCCATGCAAACACATCGACATTCGCCCGCAGGAAGGCAATGAGCGCGCTTTCCTATTTGTTGTCGAGTGTAGCACTGATGGTGAAGGTACCACCAGTGCCGTCCTCCTTGGCGGACACCTTCTTGGTTGCCGGTGGAGCTGCCATCCCTTTCTTGCACTTGCCGGTGGAGCTCGATGGAACGTCCTCGACGGCAGCGCAGCACTCTGAAGAGGTGCGTTTGCCAGAGTGGGCCCCAGAGCTCTTGCCGGACTTGGTCTTGGTCTTCCCCCCGGGAGCTTCAGCGGCAAGTGTGTTGCTTTCTGCTGCGGCTGCTGCATCCCGGTATATCTTGTCGGCGCAGATAAGCGCGTCCTTCTTGTCGCCAGGGACAGAGATGACGCTTATCGGCCCCGGCATCTTGAGTACGTTGTAGGCATAGTGGGAAGCTGCCATGAACTTGGCGAGGGCAGGACGTCCAAGTATCCCATTGTATGGCAATGGGATATCGGCCACGTCGAAGGTTATCCTCTCCGTCCTGAAGTTGAGCTCCCCGCCAAAGGTCATTGGCAGGGTAATCTTCCCCTTCGGCTTGCTCCTTCCCGGGTTTATTCCTTGGAACGACCCGGTTTCTTTGAGCTCGCCGTCTGGGATCTGGAGTTTCTTGATCACAGCTGAGGAGATCAAGTTCAGGCCGGCCCCGCCGTCAACCAACATTTTGGTGACCTTGAGGTTGCGGATGGTTGGTGAGACCAACATCGGCAAGCACCCGACCGCCATTGTGCGATCAGGGTGATCCTCAAGATCAAAAATGATGGGCGTGTTGGACCACTTCAGCAGCCTGCGCGACTCAACGGGCGGCTCAGTTGCGTTTACTTCCCGCACCCACTGCTTGAGTTGGCAGTGGGAAGCGTGCAGAGAGGCGCCTCCGTCGACACACAGGACTTCCGTGGCCTTCTGGAACTCCTGTTCGCTGTTATCTCCTTCCTCCATGTCGTCGTCGTCGTCTTCTTCCTCATCCTTGTCGCGGCCCCGGGGAGGTCGATCACCTTGCCGCTGCTTGGCCTTGCCGCGGCGTCCTCCCCGGCCATTGAATGGCCGCTTCTTGCTTGGCTCTCCTCCGCCACCTTGGGCCTTCTCCTTGTCGCGACGCTCGTATTCAGCCTTCTGCTGCTCTACGAGGTACTCGACTCGCTTGCAGTTCTGAAGATCGTGGCCCTTGGTGCGGTGGATCTTGCAGTATTGCTTGTCGGAGCCGTCCTGCTTGTCGGCTGCCGCTACAGGGGCAGGTTCCTTGCCGGAGCCGCCAGCTTGTGCCTTCTTGGCGGGAGCCTCCTTGCCGGACTGCTTAACGACCAGCACTTCCTTGTTCTTCTTTCTTCTGTTGTTTCGCCGCCGGCTCTTCTTCGCCGGGGCGGCGTCCTCACTGTCGCTTCCCCCTGCGCCAGCATCCTCTCCGGGGAGTCTCCTCCCTTCTTCGGCGCGCGCGCACTTGTCAGCCAGAGCATAGAGCTCGCTGACATCCCGGATCTTGGTCATGTCCATCTCTTCCCTCATGCGGCGGTTACGCACGTTCTGGTGGAATGCGCTGATAACCGCGGCGGGGTGGACGTCGGGAATATTGTGCTGCACGCGGCTGAATTGTTGAATGTACTTGCGCAGGGATTCTCCTTCCTTCTGGGCCAAGATGTGGAGATCACTCTCCTGGCCGTGGGGTTCGTGGCCGCCCGTGAAGGCGCCAACAAATTGGTGGCACAAATCTGCCCATGAAGAAATGGAGCCTTCCGGCAAGTGCATAAGCCAAGAGCGGACGTTTGGCTTAAGCACCAGCGGGAAGTAGTTAGCCAGTATCTTCTCGTCGCGTCCCCCGGCAGCCTGCACCGCGATGGTGTAGATGCTGAGGAACTCCGAGGGGTGCGTCTTGCCGTCGTACTTCTCGGGTACGTCGGGCTTGAAGTTTTTCATGCTGGGCCACTGGACTCGCCGCAGCTCACGGGTGAACGCAGGGCAACCTGCCGCGTACGGCAAGTCGCCTGGTTCACCGGGCGCGTGCGTGTCGACAGCGGTCCCAGCGCGCTGATCCGATTGTCGCAGGGCTTCTCGTCGGCGCTCGATGCGCGTCCGAGCATCTTCTTGTCGCCGATCGTCGAGGACTTGGCGCTGGTCCCGACGAGCCCGCGGATCCGACGACGCCGTGGAGTCATCGTCGACGTTGATCCGGCGGGGAGGCGTCTTCTGCTTCCGCGGCGGGGAGTGCACGGTGGTTGCATCCCCGGCGGTCTTGTCGCCATCGGCCTTCGTCTGGTCGACTTGCCGTGGCCGCGACGTCGCCGGCTGCTGCGGCGTGTCATTGTTGGCGAAGGCGATGAGGCTCTGGATCGTCGCCCTCCAGTCTTCGGCCTTGTCTGCCGCTGGAGGGAAATCGAGGAGCAGTTGCACCCTTGCTAGAGCTTCTGCTGGAGAGGAGGGGAGCGGCGGCGAGCGGTGCGAGGAGCGGGACACGCTCGGACTTCCAACAACGTTAGAAGGAGCACGTTCCCGCCCCGGCGACCGCGCCTTGCTCGCACCAGCGCGCTGGCCTTGAGCATCCCGCGATCCTCCGGCTTGGCTTCGCCCCAGCAAGCGTATGGTACCTCCAGTACCACGCTGCTGTGGGTCTTGCACCTCCCGAGAGAGGCGTGGCGCGTCTACGGACACCGAGGCTTTGGAATTCGCCCGGTCGTCCGTCTTGTCTTTGGACTTGGTGGCGCCGTGAGTTTCCTCGCCGGCGACCACCCTTCCGCCGGCGCCTTCTCCACCCACCGTTGGTTCTGGTGGCGGTGGAATCGACGCAGACGGGCCTCCGACCTCCGAAGCCTTCTTCTTCGGGGCCATGTTGTTACAGTTGGTGAAGTTGATGAAGCTGGAGAAGTTGATGAAGAATGCGCCCGCGTGAGCGCCGGATCAGGTTCGCACAACCTCGATGCCCCCCTACCTGGCGCGCCAAAGATGTCGGGGGAAACTGTCCTCCCACGAGCACCTATGGGACCGGAGCCCCTTCTACGTTGCGGTAAAGGAGCGGAGGGAGCACGAAGAGCAGATCGAGGAGCACACGCGGGCAGTTTACCCAGGTTCGGGCCGCGCGGACGCGTAAAACCCTACTCCTGCTTGGATTGTATTGAGTTCTTGAGCTCGGGAGCTTGAAGAGCTAGCTACACCGAGCAAGAGAACTGTCTAGGTTCCGAACCCCCTCTACGTTGTGCATGGGCCTCCTTTTATAGCTGATAGGGGTCACCGACAGGTGTCAACGTAGAGGAGGGTAAAAATGTAACTTTTGGTGGTAGTTGTAACAGTGCGGGAACAGTGTATGAACAGTAGATGAACAGTGGTCTTCACCTAACCTTGACAGTGGAGGACAAGGGCATTAAATGCCCGTCACCGTCGACCCCAAAAGCGCTCGTCCAGGCTTCTCCGTTCGCCACGGCGGTAGCCTCGTCACCGTGGTATGCCACCGTGTCCCCCAGGCTGCACAGCCATCCGCCACGCGTCCCTGGAAGGGCCCCAGGGCGACGCGTGGGCCGATGAGCTGGAGCGCGGGCACACAGCGCAGGCTTCCCCCGGCAAGCACCTTGCCGGGGTCTTGATCTTGCCGGGCCCGGAAGCTTGTCGCTCCCCGGGTCCTACCGGGGCGCAGGGTGCGCCGAGGCATGTCTTCTGAGATGCTATCTTCTGGTCTTCCTGGCAAGGTCCTCTTGCCAGGGTCTTGTGTTAATGTGATAATCTTGAGCCTGGTGCGGCCTTCCCGGCAAGCTCCACTTGCCGGGGTCTTGATCTTCTGTCTTGTATACTTTGTTTTTGAATGGCTTCATAAGGACCGAAAAGGTTTCCGGCGAGCACGTGGTAAACCCTGCCGCGGGAAGCTGCTACTGCCCGTGCACAAGTTGGGGTACTAAGGTACCCCTATCTTAGTACACCGACAAAATGGAGTTGTCCGGCAAGTGCATGAGCCAAGACCTGATGTTGGGTTTGAGTACCAGAGGGAAGTAATTGGCAAGGATCTTGTCGTCTCGCTCCCCGGCAGCTTGCACCGTGATGGTGTAGATGCTGAGGAACTCCGACGGGTGCGTCTTGCCGTCGTACTTCTCCGGCACGTCTGGCTTGAAATTTTTCATGCTGGGCCACTGGACTTGCCGCAGCTCACGAGTGAACGCAGGACAACCTACCGCGTACGGCAAATCGCCTGGTTCCCCTGGCGCTTGCATGTCGACAGTGGGCCCGGCGCGCTGGTCTGACTGACGCCGCGCTTCTCTTCGGCGCTCGATGCGAGTATGAGCGTCTTCTTGCCGGCGATCTTGAAGAACTTGGCGCTGATCGCGACGAGCTCGCGGATCCGACGACGCGGTGGAGTCGCTGTCGAGGTTGACCCGGCGAGTCGGCGATCTTGGCCTTCGGGGCGGAGAGTGCACAGTGGTTGCACCCCCAGCGGTCTTGTCGCCATCGGCCCGCGCCTGGCTCACTTGCCGCGGCTGCGACGTGCTCGGCTGCTGCGGAGTGTCGCCGTTGGCGAAGGCGATGAGACTCTGAATGGTGGCCCTCCAGTCGTCGGCCTTGTCTGCCGCTGGAGGGAAGTCTAGGAGCAGTTGAGCTCGTGCTAGAGCTTCTGCTGGAGTGGCGGGTAGCGGTGGCGCACGGTGCGAGGAGCGGGATATGCTCGGACTTCTAACTATGTTAGAAGGAGCAGCATCCCGTCCCGGCGACCGCGCCCTGCTCGTGTCAGCATGTTGGCGCGTATGCTAGTCTTGAGCGTCCCGAGATCCGCCAGCTTGACCCTGGCCCAGCAAGCGTATGGTACCTTGAGTACCACGACGCTGCCGGTCCCGCACCTCCTGGGATGGGCGCGGTGCATGTACGGACGCCGAGGTCTTGGAGTGCGCCCGGTCGTCGTGGGAGCCGGCTACGCCGCCGATGGGCAGCGCAGCCTTGTCCATGGACCTGGCGGCACCGTGAGCTCCCTCGTCGGCGTCCTTTCTTCCGCCGGCGTCTACCCCACCAGCCGTTGGCTCCGGCGGTGGTGGGATCGATGCGGATGGACCTGCCGCCTCCGAAGCCTTCTTCTTCGGCGGCATGTTGATGAAGATGATGATGATCTAGCTCGTGTGGACGCCGGATCAGGTTCACACAACCTCGACGCACCCCCTACCTGGCGCGCCAAAGATGTCGGGGAAACTGATCCGCCCCATGAACACCTATGGGACCGGAGCCCCTTTCGGTACGGCAGGGGGCGGAGATTGCACGAAGAGCAGATCGAGGCAGTGCACACGAGCAGTTTACCGAGGTTCGGGCCGCACGGATGCGTAAAACCCTACTCCTGCTTTGGTTTTGTATTGTGTTCTTGCTCGAGAGCGCTGAGAGCTACAGTACCCTCTAGTAGCTAACGAGGCCGAGCGTGAGAATGTTCGAACCCCTCACTACGTTGCGCATGGGCCTCCTTTTATAGGCTAAAGGGGTCACCGACAGGTGGCAACATAGTTGAGGGTAAAAATGGAAAAAGTGCGGTAGTGGGTACAGTGTTCCATACCTAACCCTGACGGCAGGGGACAAGGGCATTAAATGCCCATCGCCGTCGCCCAAACAGTGCAAAAAGGTGTCGTCAGGGGCGCCACCGTTCGCCACGATGGCTACCTTGTCAACGCCGCTTGCCACCGTGTACCCCTGGCTGCACAGCCTTCCGCCACGTGCGCCTGAAAGGGTCCCAGGGCGACACGTGGGTGGATGCGCTCGAGCGCGGGTACTGAGTGGAAACTTGCCGCGGCAAGCGCCTTGCCGCGGTCGCTATCTTGTCGCTTCCGGAAGCTTGTCGCTCACCGGTCCTTGCCGGGACGCGTGGCGCGTCGCGGCAAGTTTCTTGAGATGCCTTGGTTGGCCTTCCCGGCAAGCTCCTCTTGCCAGGGTCTTGCGCCTTGATTGGTCTTGTGCCTTGAGTGGCCTACCCGGCAAGCTCCTCTTGCCGGGGTCTTGTCTCCTTGGCTCGGATACTTTGTTCTTGAATGGCTCCAAAGGAACCACGGAGGACCTTGGCGGTCACCCGGCAAACCTTGCCGCGGGACGCTGCAACTGCCCGTGCACAAGTTCGGGATACTAAGGTACCCCTACTTTAGTACACCGACAAAATGGTATTGACGAATAACAAATAAACATACTAGTGTTTATTAGTGTCGCATAAAACCCGAAATGGGGCATGGCCAAGTGGTAAGGCTGTGGGTTTTGGTCCCGTTACTCGGAGGTTCGAATCCTTCCGTCCCAGATTATTTCTGATGAAAGAAACTGTGAAATCATATAGTATTCCGTACGAGACAAAAGTTTATTAAAGATAATAATGATATCTTTTTCTTTCTCAGAAAACATAATAAAGTCTTAAGTCCAGTCAAATTGACTATCTTTATTTTCATGAAAAAATGGGATCTATCAAGCACATTCAGGATATGCCTCTACTATAAAATCACTTAGTCATATATTTTTTCTTCCTTTTGGTATTCGAGTTGAAGAAGTACGAGAATTCTATAACTACCAAAAACTTTCAATCTTTTCATTGGAATAGTTTATTTAGTTATTATAGTTAATTGTTTTTGGTACTGAAAAAATATATTACTACTAGAATTCTAATTCTAGTAATTAAATTAATTAAACTTTTTTGGAGGTTGATAGTTTATTTATTGAGGAAGAGTCAATCCTTCTCTTCTCACTTCAAGATTGATCATCTCGAGCCATCCGTTGAGGGTGGAAATTTAAGAATAAATAAGTTTTAAGCAAACTTGTTTAGTCGTCTTTTTCAAACTATGTTTCATTCATATGATAGAATTTTAATATGGGTTTAAATAAATTGGATCTTGGCTGGGGCTTCCCGGATAAATACTTACTTTCTTTTATCCATATTGCTCCATAGATAGCAAGTTTTAATTAGTATAAAAAAACTAAACCAATGACTATTCATGATTCCATCCATATTGGATCAATTCTCTATACCACTTTGCAATGAAAAGAGGAATGTTTGTTATGGTAAAACTTCGTTTAAAACGATGTGGTAGAAAGCAACGTGCGACTTGAAGGACATGATCGATTGTGGATTTTGCTATCCATCATTTTCCATAGTAATGAAAATGCTCTTGGCTCGACATAGCCTGTTCTATTCGTTCCGAACCAAATTTGCGCTGGGTTTAAGTAACATAGTACACGATGGAGCTCGAGAGGACAGAATTTTTTTATCAAGGGAAAGAATCTAGGGTTAGTGAAAACTAATAAATTAGGCCAACTTTGTCAGTCTATCCTTAATATAGAAATAAATCGAAAGGTTAAAATAAGAAGAAAGTCCAATAAAAGTATATCAGAATCAATCCCTCTTATTAGATTTCTATAGAAGAGTTAAATGCTTTATCGAAGGAAATAAGAAAAAAGGGTATGTTGCTACTCTTTTGAAAGAAAAAAATAGGAATTCCCAAAGTAATGTCTAAACTCAAGGATTTCACAAATCAAAGATAAAGGATTCCAGAACAAGTAAACACAATTTTCAATTGTCTCAACAACAGAGTTGGATCAGAATAAGGAATAAGAGTAAATTCGTTCGAAATGAGACAAAGAAAAGAGTTTAAAGACGACTCAATTTTTTTTGAAGGATTTTGCCTTCGAAGTTTGTCAGGCAAAATTACCCCACTTGAGTCATGAGTATAAATGAAATTTGTTTTTTCAATAAGGAAATTAATGCACGTCATAGTCTAATTTCTATTATTATTGACAGAAATTCGAATCATTTTCTCGAGCCGTATGAGGAGAAAACCTCCTATACGTTTCTAGGGGGCGTTATTTATCTACATCTATCCCAATAAGCTGTCTATCGAATCGTTGCAATTGATGTTCGATCTCGAAGAGAAGGAAGAGATCTTCAAAAAGTAGGTTTTTATGATCCAATAAAGAATCAAACTTGTTTAAATGTTCCAGCTATTCTCTATTTCCTTGAAAAGGGTGCTCAACCGACAAGAACTGTTTATGATATTTTAAGGAAGGCAGAATTCTTTAAAGAAAAAGAAAGAACTTCGAGTTAATTGAAGAAATAAATGAATAAAAAAGTAGGACAGGAGAAGATTATTAGTATTCCTAGTTGTCTAATTATTTAGACACAATTTACATCTTTCTTAATCCTATTTGGATTTATATTATATCGTGCCAATCCAACATAAGCCCCCATTTTATTTACTTTTTCTATCTAATTTGTTTTCTTACCATTGTATTTCCATTGACAAAGGTCTATTGAACAAATTGAATTTGTAGATAGATGGGTCTCTTTATCCTCACTCCATATTCAATTTTTCTACCTACACTTCGCTCAAATGATAAGGGTGTTCCTCTTGCATGTATTCTCATGTATTCTCATACAATATAATATACTTTTTTAATAAAAACGCTAAAAATAAAGAGAATTTGGCCATCGTGATTAGGGTCGCTCTTTTTTAATTTTACTTTAGTGGAATTTAACCGGACCTGTTCGTTTTGGCATTTGAGTGTTTTTCCTGGTCGATAGAAAAAATCTTTCTTTTGATGTCTTGCTAGTTCAATGTTTTAACAGAAGCGCGCGTTGTAATTCCATTGATTTTTGGATTTCGATCGTATCTAGGATCTTTTTTTTATCTGGGTTGCTAACTCAATGGTAGAGTACTCGGCTTTTAAGTGCGACTATGACCTTTTACACATTTGGATAAAACAACAAATTCGTCCAGACTCTTGGTAGAGTCTAGAAGACCACGACTGATCCTCAAAGGTAATGAATGGAAAAAATAGCATGTCGTAATAAAATCAATCTTTTTTGAATGGAATCCAAAATTACGATTTTCTGGGTCTAGTGAATAAATGGATAGAGCCTGGCTCCAATTATGGTAAAATAAAAAGCAACGAGCTGAACTTCCTAATTGGAATGATTCCCCGCTCTAATTAGACGTTAAAAATAGATTAGTGCCGGATGCGGGGAAAGGTTGGGTTTTCCTATGAGTGGACCCTTTATTTTTTTCTTTTTTTTAGAAATCCAAATTATTCTTGATTATGGATTGAATAAGGGATGGGATTGAATGTGTAAAAGAAGCAGTATATTGTTAAAGAGGCTGTATTCCAAAGTCAAAAGAGCGATTGGCCTGCAAAAATAAAAAACTTGTTCTGTTCTTTTTTTTTTATTAGAACAAACATAAACTAATTGGGTAGAAAAGGAGCGGAAAAAGATCTGTGGATTAGACTCCCTTTCTTTCCAGGGTTTGTATTAAAAATGCAACACCCTGTTCTGACCATATTGCACTATGTATCATCATTCGATAAACCGACAAATGCTTCTTCTCTCTGATTCAAGTAGAAATACAAATGGAAAAATTCGAAGGGTATTCAGAAAAATATAAATCTCGTCAACAATACTTTGTCTACCCACTTCTCTTTCAGGAATATATTTATGCATTTGCCCACGATTATGGATTAAATGGTTCTGAACATGTGGAAATAGTTGTTAGTTGTAATAACAAGAAATTTAGTTCACTACTTGTGAAACGTTTAATCATCCTAACCAAGATCGATTATTAGATTACAAAAATTATTTTTATTCTGAGTTTTATTCTTAGATTCTATCTGAAGGGTTTGCGATCATTGTGGAAATCCCATTCTCACTACGGGAATTATCTTGTCCGAAAGAAAAAAGAAATACCAAAGTTTCAGAATTTACGCTCTATTCATTCAATATTTCCCTTTTTAGAAGACAAATTTTTGCATTTGGATTATCTATCACATATAGAAATACCCTATCCTATCCATTTGGAAAACCTGGTTCAACTCCTTCAATACCGTATCCAAGATGTTCCATCTTTGCATTTATTGCGATTCTTTCTCAACTACTATTCGAATTGGAATAGTTTTATTACTTCAATGAAATCCATTTTTTTCAAAAAGAAAATAAAAGACTATTTCGATTCCTATATAACTCTTATGTATTAGAATATGATTTTTTTTGTTGTTTCTTCGTAAACAATCCTCTTGCTTACCATTAGCACCTTCTGGAACTTTTCTGGAACGAATCCACTTTTCTAGGAAGACGGAACATTTTGGGATAATGTACCCTGGTTTTTCTCGGAAAACCCTATGGTTCTTTATGGATCCTCTTATGCATTATGTTCGATATCAAGGAAAGGCAATTCTTGCATCAAAATGCACTTTTTTTTTGAAGAAGAAATGGAAATGCTACCTTATAAATTTCTGGCAATATTATTTCTGTTTTTGGACTCAGCCGCGATGAATCTATATAAACCAATTAACA
This sequence comes from Secale cereale, assembly GCA_902687465.1. Classification (NCBI taxonomy): domain Eukaryota; kingdom Viridiplantae; phylum Streptophyta; class Magnoliopsida; order Poales; family Poaceae; genus Secale; species Secale cereale. The sequence continues at coordinate 448,285,712 of LR738712.1, forward strand.
AACTATTGCTTCGATTTTATGGGGTACCTTTCAAGTGTACCAAAAAGTTCTTTGTTAGTAAGGAATCAAATGTTGGAGAATTCATTTCTAATAGATACTCGAATGAAAAAATTCGATACCATAGTCCCCGCTACTCTCCTCATAGGATACTTATCAAAAGCTCAATTTTGTACTGGATCGGGGCATCCTATTAGTAAACCCATTTGGACAGATTTATCAGATTGGGATATTCTTGATCGATTTGGTCGGATATGTAGAAATCTTTTTCATTATCATAGTGGATCTTCGAAAAAACGGACTTTGTATCGACTAAAGTATATACTTCGACTTTCATGCGCTAGAACTTTAGCTCGTAAACATAAAAGCACGGTACAAAATTTTATGCAACGATTGGGTTCGGCATTTTTAGAAGAATTCTTTATGGAAGAAGAGCAAGTTTTTTCTTTGATGTTCACCAAAACAACTCTTTTTTCTTTATGTGGATCACACACTGAGCGTATTAGGTATTTGGATATTATACGTATCAATGACCTGGTCAACCCTCTTAATTAATCATTAGACGAAATTAAGAAACAAGAAAGGGTTGATAAATGATCAAGAAAAAACTTTTCCATTTTGCATTCTGAAATGTTCTTTTTATTTTATTATAATAAAGAGTAGGTGAATCAACTTCCTAATTAAAAAAATTAGTTGAACTAACTTCATGTTTGGAATAGAAATTGGCTATTTCTACATAGGGAAAGTCGTGTGCAATGAAAAATGCAAGCACGATTTGGGGAGGGATTTTTCTCTATTGTAACAAGGAAGAATTATCTACTCCATCCGACTAGTTCCGGGTTCGAGTCCCGGGCAACCCATATAGAAAAGATCCATCAAAGTTTTTAACTTTGACTCACTTCATTTACAAATACAAAATTATTGGTTTGGTTAATTTAGTTATATGGATAGCTAATCTTTGGGCTGACTTGGTTGACATTGGTATATAGTCTATGTTATACTGTTAAATAACAAGCCTTCTATTATCTATATTCTAGTTAATACGTGTGCTTGGGAGTCCTTGCAATTTGAATAAACCAAGATCTTACCATGACTGCAATTATAGAGAGACGCGAAAGTACAAGCCTGTGGGGTCGCTTCTGCAACTGGATAACTAGCACTGAAAATCATCTTTACATCGGATGGTTCGGTGTTTTGATGATCCCTACCTTATTGAGTACAACTTCCGTATTTATTATCGCCTTCATCGCTGCCCCTCCAGTAGATATTGATGGTATTCGTGAGCCTGTTTCTGGTTCTTTACTTTATGGAAACAATATTATCTCTGGTGCTATTATCCCTACTTCTGCGGCGATCGGATTGCACTTTTACCCAATTTGGGAAGCTGCATCTATTGATGAGTGGTTATACAATGGTGGTCCTTATGAGCTAATTGTTCTACACTTCTTACTTGGTGTAGCTTGTTATATGGGTCGTGAGTGGGAACTTAGTTTCCGTCTGGGTATGCGTCCTTGGATTGCTGTTGCATATTCAGCTCCTGTTGCAGCTGCTACTGTTGTTTTCTTGATTTACCCTATTGGTCAAGGAAGCTTTTTTGATGGTATGCCTTTAGGAATCTCTGGTACTTTCAACTTTATGATTGTATTCCAGGCAGAGCACAACATCCTTATGCATCCATTCCGCATGTTAGGTGTAGCTGGTGTATTCGGCGGTTCCCTATTCAGTGCTATGCATGGTTCCTTGGTAACCTCTAGTTTGATCAGGGAAACTACTGAAGATGAATCTGCTAATGAGGGTTACAAATTTGGTCAAGAGGAAGAGACTTATAATATTGTGGCTGCTCATGGTTATTTTGGCCGATTAATCTTCAAATATGCTAGTTTCAACAACTCTCGTTCTTTACACTTCTTCTTGGCTGCTTGGCCTGTAGTAGGAATCTGGTTCACTGCTTTAGGTATTAGTACTATGGCTTTCAACCTAAATGGTTTCAATTTCAACCAATATGTAGTTGATAGTCAAGGTCGCGTTATTAATACTTGGGCTGATATCATCAACCGTGCTAACCTTGGTGTGGAAGTAATGCACGAATGTAATGCTCACAACGTCCCTCTAGACTTAGCTGCTGTTGAAGTTCCATCTATTAATGGATAAGGTTTTTTTGCTAACATATAAGAATTTTTGAAGACAGAAATACCCAATATCTTGTTCTAGCAAGATATTGGGTATTTCCTTTATTTTGAATCTTTTTTTTCTTCTTAATCTTTCTATTCAAAATTCAGTTAACGACGAGATTTAGTATCCTTTCTTGCATTTTCATAACTCGTGAAATGCCGAGTAGGCACGAATTCCCCCAATTTGCGACCTACCATAGGATTTGTTATGTAAATAGGTATATGTTCCTTTCCATTATGAATCGCGATTGTATGGCCAACCATTGTGGGTAGAATGCTAGATGCCCGGGACCACGTTACTATTGTTTCTTTCTCCTCCTTCATATTGACCTTTTCTATCTTTGCCAATAAATGATGAGCTACAAAAGGATTTGTTTTTTTCGTGTCATAGCTGATTACTCCTTTTTTCCTTTTTAAAGATTGGCATTCTATGTCCAATATCTCGATCGAAGTACGGAGGTCAGAATAAATAGAATAATGATCAATGGAAAAGAGAAAAAAATCCTTTAGCTGGATAAGGGGCGGATGTAGCCAAGTGGATCAAGGCAGTGGATTGTGAATCCACCATGCGCGGGTTCAATTCCCGTCGTTCGCCCATCGCATTATTGCAAATTCCAAAAATGCAATTTTCCATATTCCTAGTTACGTATTTACTTACGGCAGCGAAGAATAAAACTATCGCTATATTTTTTCCTTTTCCTAGTTCTTCTTCCAAGCGCAGGATAATCCCAAGGGGTTGTGGGTTTTTTCTACCAATGGGAGCTTTCCCTTCACCGCCCCCATGGGGGTGGGCCACAGGGTTCATAACTACCCCTCTTACTATGGGGCGTTTACCTAGCCAACACTTAGATCCGGCTCTACCCAAACTTTTTTGGTTCACCCCAACATTACCCACTTGTCCGTCTGTTGCTAAGCAGTTTTGGGATACTAAACGGACCTCCCCAGATGGTAATATTAAAGTGGCCGTGTCGGGGGAAAATGTCCACCACGAACACCTATGGGACCGGAGCCCCTTGTCGTTGCGGTGAGGGAGCGGAGGGAGCACAAAGAGCGGATCGAGGAGAGCATGCGGGCAGTTTACCCAGGTTCGGGCCGCGCGGACGCATAAAACCCTACTCCTGCCTTGGTTTGTATTGAGTTTGTGAGCTCGGGAGCTTGAAGAACTAGCTACACCAAGCGAGTGAGCTATCTAGTTTTCGAACCCTTTCTACGTTGTGCATGGGCCTCCTTTTATAGCTAAAGGGGTCACCGACAGGTGTCAACGTAGAAGAAGGGCAAAAATGTAACTTTGGTGGTAGTTGTAACAGTGCGGGAACAGTACATGGGTAGTGGATGAACAGTGGTCATCACCTAACTTGACAGTGGGGGACAAGAGCATTAAATGCCCATCGCCGTCGACCCCAAAAACGCCCGCCCTTGCGTCTCCGTTCGCCACGGCGGTAGCCTCGTCACCGTGGAGTGCCACCGTGTCCCCCAGGCTGCACAGCCATCCGCCACGTGTCCCTGGAAGGGCCCCAGGGCGATGCGTGGGCCGATGAGCTGGAGCGTGGGCGCACAGTGCAAACTTCTCCCGGCAAGCACCTTGCCGGGGTCTTGATCTTGTCGGGCCGGGAAGCTAGTCGCTCCTCGGGTCTTGCCGGGGTGTAGAGTGCGCCGGGGCTTGTCTTCTAGATACAGTCTTCTGGTCTTCCTGGCAAGCTCCTCTTGCTAGGGTCTCGTGTTAATGACATAGTTTTGAGCCTGGGACGGCCTTCCCGGCAAGCTCCACTTGCCGGGGCCTTGATCTTCTGTCTTGTATACTTTGTTTTTGAATGGCTTAATAAGGATCAGAAAGGGTTTCCGGCAAGCGCGTGGTGAGCCCTGCCGCGGGAAGCTGCTACTGCCCGTGCACAAGTTGGGGTACTAAGGTACCCCTATCTTAGTACACCGACAGGAGCCCCCGGGCCTGGGCCACACACGGTGCCGAGCGCTATTGGGCCAGGCCCAAAACAGTGCACGGGCACACGCGGCCCACGGCAAGCCGTAATTCCCCTTCCGCATGCGCCGCGTCCCTCCCTAACGGCACGCGTTGATTGCGGCGTCGTGGGAGAGATCGTGGCCACGTTCTTTAATGGGAAATGCGGAGCGTCCCCCACTTCCCCCTTAAAAGCAGAGGAAGCAGGGGTCGTTACCTTACTTCGTCTTCATTGCTTCTTCCTCCTCCAGAAATCCCCCTTTGCGCTCCGCCTCCTCATCTCCTCCGCCCTCTTCCGCATCCGCGGCGCCGTCGAGCTTCTCGTCCCTTCCTCCGCCGCCTCCGCCATGGCTCCGAAGGCCGAGAAGGCGAAAGCGGAGAAGACCAAGAGGGAGAAATCCGAGCAGGCGGCAAAGCTTGTCGCTCTGCGGAAGAGGAACGTCGTCTTCGCGCCAAGGCTCAGCGCGAGGGAACTCTGGAACAAGTACTATCTGTTCTGGGCCAAGGAGACCAAGGCGCATCCCCGCACCAGAGTCTACCCGGCCGCCGCCCGAGATCTGTACCCCAGCGGGTATTTCTTCTTTGCTGTCTTCTTCCACTACGGCATGTGTCCTCCATTCTCTGAATTTTTCTGCGATATCATGAACACCTACGGCCTTCATCTCTTAGACTTCACCCCAACGCCATCCTTACGATGGCGGTTTTCGCACATCTGTGCGAAAACTAGATAGGGATCTATCCAAACGTAGCGCTCTTTAGGCATTTCTTCATGCCTAGAGCAGAGGCCGGCGCTCCCCTCTCCGGAGGGATCTCTTGGGTCTTCCGCTTGAACAAGAAGGAGTCGTATCTGCAAGGAGAGCTCCGCGGCAAGTGGGAAGAGTGGCGCGCGGATTGGTGCTGGGTAGTTGAGGACGAGCTGCAGCCTTTCACTGCGCCGCGCACAACAGCTATAGTGCGCGGCAGGGACTGGAGCGACTTGGCTCCGGATGACATCAAGCTCAACGCTGCCCTCGTTAGGATTCTTCGTCTCCCGGTAGCCAAGTTGACCATCGGAGAGGTAGGAGCAGATTTCCTCCGCCGCCGCATCGCTCCCCTACAAGAGAGGAAGAGGCCAGCATGGGAGTTTGGCAATGTGGCGGACATAATGAGGTTGCGCCCGGGGCTGAATTACAACTTCACGGCGCTGGAGCTGAAGGGGATGCTCCGGGAGCTTTTCAAGCACGACCCGGCCCACCCGGAGTGGTTTAGATCTCCCCGGGGAGTAGTACCACTATGCAACAGCACCGCCCGGGACGCATTGCGCGCAATGATGCCTGCGTGTGACTCTCACGGCGTCGATCCCACCTGGATAGTTCCGACGCCGAACGCCATCATGAGCTTCTTTGATAACTTGGTGGAGGTGCCGAAGAACTCCGAGGAGATCAAGGGTCTCACTCGGGACACCACGGAGTGGGATTTGGCCTATATTGCCGACCGGGTGGAAGAGGCCGCCGCAGCCGCAGCAGCAGGAGACTTCAGATTCACTATTGAGGAGGCAGAGGCGGAGGACGCATCGTGCCAAGCAGCGGAGGCAGAGATTCGGAGACTTCTCAAACTCCCGCCCAACGAGCTCGCCAGGGTTACCTCTCTGAGGCATGCTGGGATCCCCGGGATTGTGAGCGACGCCGCGGCAAGGGGCGAGGTTGTCGGAGGAAGCAGAGGTGCCGGAGGGAGCGGAGCCGCCGGAGGGAACCGGGCCGCAGGGCAAGGCGCCGGGCCTAGCGAGCCCGCCGAGGAGGAGGAGGAGGAGGACGCCGGAGCCGGCGAGGATACTGGTGGATCTCTGGGGCTCGACGACGACGTCTCCTCGTCCTCGGAGAGCTCCCCGCCCCGGGCAAGTCCCAAGTGTACACCGCCGAAGCGCCTCCGCAAGGCAGCTATGGCGACGAGGACGCAGGCGCCCCGACAGCAGCCCGCCCGCCAGGCGGCGCGCGCCACCAGAGCGAGCCAAACCGCGACGGAGGCGCCCCGCACACCTGCGCCAAGCGGAGGAGGATCCTCCCAGAGCGGAGCGGCTGCTCCGCCTGCTCCCCGGGCCTCGGCGTCAACAGAGGCCGGGTCTTCGCAGCCCCCAGCTCCGGGGACCGCCAAGCGCCCGAGGGAGCCGTCTCCCCCTGCTCCTCGCGCCGGAGCAACTCAGGTGGAGTTCGACTTCTCCGCCCTGAGCGACGACGACGACGAGGAAGAGGAGTAAGCACTTGTGTCTTGTATTTTCTTCAATTCTGACTCAATTTCTTCTTGGTGATTCTAATCTTGTTCTTGCTTTGATTTCAAGACCCTGGCCCAGCGAGTGGCGAAGAAGGCCAAGGTTCCCGTGGTAGTGGTCGAGGACGACTCGCCCGTCGCGGCAACAGGGGACACGCCGGCGACGGACTTGCCGGACCCAACCGCTGCTCCGAGGAGCAACCCCCAGCGCAGCCCCCAGCGTAAGTCTGCTTTTGAACTTCCTACTTGTCGGGCGCGTCTGAGGTTCCAGCTTGGTACTGATGTTTTGTTGTCTTGTGCAGAAACGGAGCCGCAGCCGCAGGAGCGCCCGGAGACTACTCCCGAGGAGCTGCAGGTCCCGCCGTCCCCGCCAAGGACGAACTCTTCGACGAGAGAGAGCGCTCCGCCAAGGGCGGGTACTCCGCCAAGGGCGAGTACCCCGCCAAGGGCGAGCAGCCCGGCGAGGGTGGCCACCCCGCCAAGGGTGAACTCCCCGGCGGGAGAGCCAGTTGTCGACGAAATCCGCGAAGGTAAGTCTTGCAACCTCGTCTTCTTGGACTTGTCTTTTTTGGATATTTGCTTGAACTTTTTCTTTTCTTTTTCTTCTTCTTCTAGATCCTCCCGCGCCGGACCGGATGGAGACTGAGGTCGTCGGCGAGGAAGGCGCGTAGGGCGACGACGGCAACGCCCCTGTCGTCGAAGACATGGCAGGAGCCGACGAGCCTGCGGCTGGGGAGACTGCCCCGACTACGGACGCAGCGGCCGGGGAGGGGGACGGCGGCCACACTGCCGGCCCGGAGGCGGCAGGAGCGTCTAGCGCTACGCCGGCCGCCGATCCCTCCGCCGGCAAGGAGCAGTCGGGCTTCTACCTTGAGGCCCCCAATGGCGTCTTTATACAAGTGCCATGGGGGTCTTCGTCGCGAGCCCCCGAGGAGGGAGAGACCTTCGATGGAGAGGTCCTCGCCTCCGCGGGGCTGAAGATTGTCGAAGCGCCCGGCGGGAGTGACGAGCCCGAGGAGGAGAAGCTGCTTCACCGGCTCCTGGCCCTTTACCGGGCCAGGCAGGCGAAGCTGGACTCCCGAGAAGCCCTCGCTGCCAAGGCTGGAGCGAAGCTGGAGAAACGCGCTGCTGAACTCCGTGCCGCCAACCAGGCGGCCCTCCGTGACTTGGCGGAGGAGCGCGAGAGGCTTGCCGAAGAGCAGCAGGAGTTTCTTCTGGAGAAGGCTGAGGCCGAGGAGCAGCAGCGGCTGGTCGGTGAAGAGCTGTCCCGGCGAGAAGGAGAGCTCACCCAGCGGAAGGTCGACCTCGACGCCCATGAGGAAGACCTTACCGCCCGGGAGCAGGCCCTTGGCGGGGAGTTGAAGGAGGCGAAAGCTGCCGCAGCCGCCGCGGAAACCGCCAAGAAGGACCTTGAGGCTAAGGTGGCGCAACTGGAGGAGTTCCTGAAGGCGAGCACGGAGAGGGTCACCGCGCTCAACATGGAGCGCGAGAAGGACGCCCACACTAACTCTGAACTCCAGGTACGCCTCTCCAAGCAAGGCGACGAGCTCAAGGCCGCCAAGGACTCAATCGCTGATCTGGAGCTGAAGGTCTCCACGCTGAAAGACTCACTCGACGCCGTCCGGGACCGCGAAACCAAGCTGAAGGACGAGCTCCGCAAGGAGCGAGGCCTGGTGGAGAGCGCCGCCACTTCTGCTAACAACTTCCGCCGGACCGTCGAGGTATGGACTGAAGATCTGGTGGCTTCTGCTACTAACATCGACAAGGAGCTGATGGCGCTGAGGGTGGAACACCTCATATATTCCCCGGATCCGAATCTCCCGCACAGCGCCAAGCTCAGTCTTTTCTTCAGAGGGATCGCGCCGGCACTCGCAAGTCTACAGGAGAAGCTCCCCGCGCAGCTGGCCGAGGAGTCACGCCAGCTCTGCGCGGGTACCTTGGAGCGCGTCCTGACGAAGATCGTCTACCGCAATCCTGGTATAAATCTCGTCAACGTCCTCTGCAGCTTGCCGGCCGACGCAGATATGGAGGCGCTGAAGGCGCAGGTCGCCCACATCATCGCCAAGGTGAACAAGATCTCCAGGCGTGAAGGTGATCGCGTAGACTAGGCCTCTTTCTTCTTATTTCTTTTGTTGCTGCAAAGTGTGCCATGGACATGAACTTATTAGTCATTGCGACAAGTTATCTCTTTAATATATTTATCTTATTTTCGAGAAATTGATGCAGTGTTATCTCCCTTGTTTTGGTCCTTTACTTTGTATGCTTTTTACCCTACGCTTTTAGGGAACTTGCCGACAAGGGACCCTTGCCGCGAGCGCTGAGTGCTGGACTCTGAGCAGCCTGCTGGCAAAGGCCTTACCGGCAAGCAACCTTGCCGCAGCTAGTCGCAACGCACTTAGCTTGCTGAGCAAACTCGAAAACGAAATAAGGGCGCGACACTTGTCGCAGCTCTCTTAAGCCGTTGAGCGTACTCGAAAACAAGACAAGGGTGCGGCTAGCTACGGGTAGGTTCCTCCGCGCACAGGTTTTCCATACAAAGTGTGGTTGTTCAAGGAAGATAACTAAAATTTAAAAATTTGAACTGCTCAAATTCTGGTAACTTAGCTTTCATAGTCTGTTCGTTCTCCGGTAAGCTTCTCTTTCTTGAACAGCACTTGGTTCATCCTCCACCTTCTTCCCCCCCGGCAAACTTGTGCGCGAGGAATGCTTCTTCTTCTTAAGGGAGAAAGAAAAAGGAGAAGAGGAAACAAGTATAGGGTTTCTCGGCATGGTAATGCTTACCGGATATGTGTGTTGCACAAAATGCCAAATGATGCATGCAAATAACAAGGAAAAGCACGAGAATGGCAAATAGTGCGAAAACACAAAGCTTTACTGATGCACGGGATCTGCGCCCGGCTTTGTACAAAGGTTTACATGCAACAGCGGCAAGACTCGTACAAAAGGTGGTTGCCGGAGCGGATCACGGCAACCGCGCCTTATGGGTGAAACTTTCGAAGATGCTCTATGTTCCAGGAGTTGCTCACCGGTAAGCCTTCTTCGGTCTCAAGGCGGACAGCGCCGGGCCTTGTAACTCGTCTCACCCGATAAGGGCCTTCCCACTTCGGCGTCAACTTGTTGGAATTCTTGGCGGACTGAACACGCCGAAGAACAAGGTCGCCTTCCTCGAGACTCCTGGCCTTGACCTTGCGGCTATGGTAGCAGCGCAAGGCTTGCTGGTATCGAGCAGCTCGTACAGCAGCCTGGAGACGTTCCTCCTCGAGGAGCAATGCATCATCTTGTCGCAGTTGCTCTTGCTCGAGCTCATCATAAGCGAGCACTCGAGGAGATCCGTATACGAGTTCCGTGGGGAGAACTTCCTCTGCCCCATAGACAAGGGCAAAGGGTGTCTGCCCGGTGGCTCGACTTGGTGTCGTTCTGATTGACCAAAGAGCCGCCGGCAGCTCCTCTATCCAGTTTCTTCCGCACTTGCGCAGCCTGTCGAAGGTTCTTGTCTTGAGCCCGCGCAGCACTTCAGCATTGGCCCTCTCCGCTTGACCATTGCTCCTCGGGTGAGCAACAGAAGCGAAGCAGACCTTGGCGCCAAGGTCTTGGACGTACTGCATGAAGGTGCGACTAGTGAACTGTGTGCCGTTGTCGGTTATGATCCTGTTAGGGATCCCGAAACGGCAAACAATCGCTCTGAAGAACCTGACCGCTGACTGTGCTGTCACCTTTCTCACCGGTTCCACTTGTGGCCACTTTGTGAACTTGTCGATTGCAACGTACAAGTACTCAAAGCCCCCGACAGCACGGGGGAAAGGGCCGAGGATATCGAGCCCCCAGACCGAGAAGGGCCAGGACAAAGGGATCGTCTGGAGAGCTTGAGCTGGCTGATGAATTTGCTTGGCATGGAACTGGCACGCTTCACTCTTGGTTACTTGTGCAGTTGCATCTTGGAGGGCTTCTTGCCAAAAGAACCCTTGTCGGAATGCCTTTCCGGCAAGTGCCCTTGCGCCAATGTGGTGGCCACATATGCCTCCATGTATTTCTGCCAACAGCTTCTGTCCATCTTCTCTGGAAATGCACTTCAACCTGACACCATTGAGCCTTCTTCTGTACAGTTCATTGTCCACGAACTGGTACATACTTGACTGCCTGGTTATTTTCTCTATCTTTGCTGGGTCGTCGGGAAGTTCTCCAGTTTGTAGAAAACGGACGATCTGCTGTGCCCATGCCGGAGCCCGTGGCTCAACGGCAAGGACTAAAGGCATAAGGGCCGCTGCGGGAACCCCAGCTTCTACGGCAAGAACCTCCGGTTCTGTCGGAGCTGAAGGCTCCCCGGCAAGCCTGCCGGGGCAAGGCTTGTCGGGAACGCTTGCTTCAACTGTACAGCCCCTTGGGTCTGCAGGACCAAACTGTTCCTCAGCGTTCTGGTTGTTGATCTTGGGGACCTTGGCGGCGGCTTCAGGAAGATCCGCCGGCAAGTAGTCGTCGGAGACCAACTTTCTCTTCTTGGGCTGCCCAATTGATGGTGTAACGGATGGCTGAGTCAGCTTGAGCAGGAAGGTCCCTGGTTCCATAGGTAACTTCATCGCAGCACACTTTGAAAGGCCATCTGCTATATCATTCTGAGCTCTCGGGACGTGCTCCATTTGCAGACCTTCAAAGTGTTCTTCAAGCTTCCTCACTTCATCTACAAAAGCTTCCATCAAAGGGCTCTGATAACTCTTGTTGACTTGTCGGACCACCAACTGAGAATCTCCCCGCACAATTAGCTTCCTAATCCCAAGTTCAGCTGTAATTCTGAGGCCGGCAAGCAGACCTTCATACTCTGCAGTATTGTTTGTCGCTTGTTCCCTGGGAAAGTGCATCTGGATAACATACTTGAGGTGTTCTCCGGTGGGTGCTATGAGTACCACACCGGCTCCAGCGCCTTACAGCGAGAAGGCACCATCAAAGTACATTACCCATTCGCTTGTCGCTTCTTGTACGGGTACGCTTGTCTCTGGAACTTCTTCATCGGGTGTTGGGGTCCATTCAGCTATAAATTCTGCCAAAGCTCTGCTCTGTATAGTTGAAGTACTTTCAAACTTGAGACCAAAGCTCGACAATTCCAGTGCCCACTCGACGATCCTGCCTGTTGCTTCTGGATTCTGCAATATCCTCTTCAACGGAATGCGAGTGACCACTGTTATCTCGTGTGCTTGGAAGTAATGGCGCAGCTTTCTCGAGGCCATGAGAAGGCCGAAAAGCAACTTCTGCACGCCGGAGTATCTTGATCTAGCCCCCTACATGAGGGAACTCACAAAATACACCGGGCGCTGCACCATCTTCTTCCGCACCTCTCCTTGCTCCTGCGCAGAGTTGTCCTTGTCGGGGCCAGAGCTTGTCGGAGTAGACCCCTGCTTGTCGCTGGATTCGCTTGCCGGTGGTGTAGACTCCTCATCGGCCTCCCTCTCCGCTACTAACGCAGCACTAACCACTTGATTGGTTGCCGCTAGGTATAGCAGCAACTTATCTTGTGGCTTAGGTGCGACAAGTATTGGAGTGGAGGATAGGTATCCTTTCAAGTCTTGCAGCGCTGCCTCCGCTTCCGGAGTCCATTTCATAGGACCTGCCTTTTTCAAAATCTTGAAGAAAGGCAGGGCGCGTTCTGCAGACTTTGAAATGAACCTACTGAGGGCAGCCACACAACCTGCAAGTCTCCTTACGTCCTTGACGCGCTTCGGGGCTTCGATCTGCTCGATGGCTTTAATCTTGTCGGGATTGGCTTCAATCCCCCTCTGAGACACAAAGAACCCGAGAAGCTTGCCGGAGGGGACTCCAAAGACGCACTTCTCGGGGTTCAACTTAAGCTGGATCTTGCGCAGATTTGCAAAAGTTTCTTCCAAATCTTGGATTAGGGTATCTTTGCTCTTGCTCTTCACCACTATGTCATCCATGTAAGCTTCTACATTTCTGTGGATCTGTGGCTCAAAAGCAGTGTGCACCACCCTTGCAAATGTTGAGCCTGCATTCTTCAATCCGAAAGGCATGCGAATGAAGCAATATGTGCCACATGGAGTAATGAATGCAGTCTTCTCTTCATCTTCCTTGGCCATAAAAATCTGGTGGTAGCCTGAGTATGCATCAAGAAAGGAGAGCAGCTCACATCCAGCCGTGGAGTCAACAATCTGGTCAATGCGCGGCAAGGGAAATGGATCCTTGGGACATGCTTTATTCACATCGGTGAAGTCTATACACAGTCTCCACTTCCCGTTAGCCTTACGCACGACAACTGGGTTTGCTAACCACGTCGGATGGATCACGCCTCTAACCAGGCCCGCTGCTTCTAACTTCTTGATTTCTTCGGCAATGAATTCTTGGCGCTCCACGGCTTGCTTCCTGACCTTCTGCTTGATGGGCCGCGCATGAGGGCAAACAGCAAGCTTGTGCTCAATTACCTTCCTGGGAACGCCGGGGATGTCAGATGGTTGCCATGCAAACACATCGACATTCGCCCGCAGGAAGGCAACGAGCGCGCTTTCCTATTTGCTATCAAGTGTAGCACTGATGGTGAAGGTACCACCAGTGCCGTCCTCCTTGGCGGACACTTTCTTGGTTGCCGGTGGAGCGGCCATCCCTTTCTTGCTCTTGCCGGTGGAGCTCAATGGAACGTCCTCGACGGCAGCGCAGCACTCCGAAGAGGTGCGTTTGCTGGAGTGGGCCCCAGAGCACTTGCCGGACTTGGTCTTGGTCTTCTTCCCCCCGGGAGCTTCAGCGGCAAGTGTGTTGCTCTCCGCTGCGGCTGCGGCATCCCGGTAGATCTTGTCGGCGCAGATAAGCGCGTCCTTCTTGTCGCCATGGACAGAGATGACGCTTATCGGCCCCGGCATCTTGAGTATATTGTAGGCGTAGTGGGAAGCTGCCATGAACTTGGCGAGGGCAGGACGTCCAAGTATCCCATTGTATGGCAATGGGATATCGGCAACATCAAAGGTTATCCTCTCCGTCCTGAAGTTGAGCTCCCCGCCAAAGGTCACTGGCAGAGTGATCTTCCCCTTGGGCTTGCTCCTTCCCGGGTTTATTCCTTGGAACGAACCGGTCTCTTCGAGCTCACCATCTGAGATCTGGAGTTTCTTGATCACAGCCGAGGAGATCAAGTTCAGCCCGGCCCCGCCGTCAACCAACATTTTGGTGACCTTGAGGTTGCGGATGGTGGGTGAGACCAGCATCGGCAAGCACCCGACCGTAGTGGTGCGGTCAGGGTGGTCCTCAAGATCAAAACTGATGGGCGTGCTGGACCACTTCAGCAGCCTGCGCGACTCAACGGGCGGCTCTGCTGCGTTTACTTCCCGCACCCACTGTTTGAGTTGGCGGTGGGAAGTGTGCAGAGAGGCGCCCCCGTCGACGCACAGTACTTCTGTGGCCTTCTGGAACTCCTGCTCGCTGTTATCGCCTTCCTCCATGTCGTCGTCGTCGTCTTCCTCTTCATCCTTGTCGCGGCCCTGGGGAGGTCGATCACCTTGCCGCTGCTTGGCCTTGCCGCGGCGTCCTCCCCGGCCATTGAAAGGCCGCTTCTTTCTTGGCTCTCCTCCGCCACCTTGAGCCTTCTCCTTGTCGCGCCGCTCGTACTCAGCTTTCTGCTGCTCGACGAGGTACTCGACGCGTTTGCAGTTTGAGAGGTCGTGGCCCTTGGTGTGGTGGATTTTGCAATATTGCTTGTCGGAGCCGTCCGGCTTGTCGGCTGCCGCTACAGGGGCAGGCTCCTTGCCGGAGCCGCCAGCCTGTGCTGTCTTGGCGGGAGCTTCCTTGCCGGACTTCTTGACGACAAGCACCTCCTTGTTCTTCTTCTTTCTATTGTTCCGCCGCCGGCTCTTCTTTGCCGGGGCGGCATCCTCGCTGTCGCTTCCCCCCGCGCCAGCATCCTCCCCGGGGAGTCTCCTCCCTTCTTCGGCGCGCGCGCACTTGTCAGCCAAAGCATAGAGCTCGCTGACGTCCCGGATCTTCGTCATGGCCATCTCCTCCCGCATGCGACGGTTACGCACGTTCTGGTGGAACGCGCTGATAACCGCGGTGGGGTGGACGTCGGGAATGTTGTGCTGCACGCGGCTGAAGCGTTGGATGTACTTGCACAGAGGTTCTCCTTCCTTCTGGGCCAGAATGTGGAGATCACTCTCCTGGCCGTGGGGTTTGTGGCCGCCCATGAAGGCGCCGACAAATTGGTGGCACAAATCCGCCCATGAAGAAATAGAGCCTTCCGGCAAGTGCATAAGCCAAGAACGAACGTTCGGCTTAAGCACCAGCGGGAAGTAGTTTGCGAGTATCTTCTCGTCGCGCCCCCCGGCAGCCTGCACCGCGATGGTGTAGATACTGAGGAACTCCGAGGGGTGCGTCTTGCCGTCGTACTTCTCGGGTACGTCGGGCTTGAAGTTTTTCATACTGGGCCACTGGACACGCCGCAGCTCGCGGGTGAACGCAGGGCAACCTGCCGCGTACGGCAAGTCGCCTGGTTCACCGGGCGCGTGCGCGTCGACAGCAGTTCCAGCACGCTGATCCGATTGCCGCCGGGCTTCTCGCCGGCGCTCGTTCGTTGTTCGAGCATCTTCTTGCCGCCGATCGTCAAGGACTTGGCGCTGGTCCCGACGAGCCCGCGGATCCGACGACGCCGTGCAGTCGTCGTCGACGTTAATCCGGCGGGGAGGCGTCTTCTGCTTCCGCGGCGGGGGGTGCAAGAGTGCACCGTAGTTGCACCCCCGGCGGTCTTGTCGCCGTCGGCCTTCGTTTTCTCGACTTGCCGTGGCCGCGAGGTCGCCGGCTGCTGCGGCGTGTCGTTATTGGCGAAGGCGATCAGGCTCTGGATGGTTGCCCTCCAGTCTTCGGCCTTGTCTGCCGCTGGAGGGAAGTCGAGGAGTAGCTGCGCTCTTGCGAGTGCTTCTGCTGGAGAGGAGGGGAGCGGTGGCGAGCGGTGCGAGGAGCGAGATATGCTCGGACTTCTAACAGGGTTAGAAGGAGCAGGGTCTCGCCCCGGCGACCGCGCCTTGCTTGAGCCAGGACGATGGCCTGGAGCATCCCGCGATCCTCCGGTTTGCCCTTGCCCCAGCAAGCGGATGGTACCTCCTGTACCACGGCGCTGCTGGGTGGTTGTCTGCTGAGATGGACGTGGCGCGTCTACGGACACTGAGGCTCGGTCGTCCGTCTTGTCCTTGGACTTGGCGGTGCCGCGAGTTTCCTCACCGGCGACCACCCTTCCGCCGGCGTCTCCTCCACCCACCGTTGGTTCTGGTGGCGGTGGAACAGACGCAGACGGGCCTGCGACCTCCGAAGCCTTCTTCTTCGGGGCCATGTTGCTGTTGCTGACGAAGCTGGAGAGGTTGATGAAGAATGCGCCCGCGTGAACGCCGGATCAGGTTCGCACAACCTCGACGCCCCCTACCTGGCGCGCCAAAGATGTCGGGGGAAACTGTCCACCACGAACACCTATGGGACCGAAGCCCCTTGTCGTTGCGGTGAGGGAGCGGAGGGAGCACAAAGAGCGGATCGAGGAGAGCACGCGGGCAGTTTACCCAGGTTCGGGCCGCGCGGACGCGTAAAACCCTACTCCTGCCTTGGTTTGTATTGAGTTTGTGAGCTTGGGAGCTTGAAGAACTAGCTACACCAAGCGAGTGAGCTATCTAGTTTTCGAACCATTTCTACGTTGTGCATGGGCCTCCTTTTATAGCTAAAGGGGTCACCGACAGGTGTCAACGTAGAAGAAGGGCAAAAATGTAACTTTGGTGGTAGTTGTAACAGTGCGGGAACAGTACATGGGTAGTGGATGAATAGTGGTCATCACCTAACTTGACAGTGGGGGACAAGAGCATTAAATGCCCGTCGCCGTCGACCCCAAAAGCGCCCGCCCTTGCGTCTCCGTTCGCCACGGCGGTAGCCTCGTCACCGTGGAGTGCCACCATGTCCCCCAGGCTGCACAGCCATCCGCCACGCGTCCCTGGAAGGTCCCCAGGGCGACGCGTGGGCCGATGAGCTGGAGCGTGGGCGCACAGTGCAAACTTCCCCCGGCAAGCACCTTGCCGTGGTCTTGATCTTGTCGGGCCGGGAAGCTAGTCGCTCCTCGGGTCTTGCCGGGGCGCAGAGTGCGCCGGGGCTTGTCTTCTAGATACAGTCTTCTGGTCTTCCTGGCAAGCTCCTCTTGCCAGGGTCTCGTGTTAATGACATAGTTTTGAGCCTGGGACGGCCTTCCCGGCAAGCTCCACTTGCCGGGGCCTTGATCTTCTGTCTTGTATACTTTGTTTTTGAATGGCTTAATAAGGATCAGAAAGGGTTTCCGGCAAGCGCGTGGTGAGCCCTGCCGCGGGAAGCTACTACTGCCCGTGCACAAGTTGGGGTACTAAGGTACCCCTATCTTAGTACACCGACAGGCCGATTTACCCTCTTTTGCAATGAGTTTCGCTACAGCACCTGCTGCTCTAGCTAATTGCCCACCCCTTCCACGTGTGATTTCTATGTTATGCATGGCCGTGCCTAAGGGCATATCGGTTGAAGTTGATTCTTCTTTTCTCTCAAAAAACCCCTTCCCAAACTGTACAAGCTTCTTCCAAAGCATACGGCTTTCTAGATGTATATGACGATCTCTAGACAGATGGATCTTATATGAATCATATGATGAAGTACCACATGAGTGGATATATAGGAAAGGAATCCAAATCTGCCGAATCGCTCATGTTATGATCTTCTACATCCTAGGTCTCTGCGTTCCATCATCTGGCTTATGTTCTTCATGTAGCATTCTGATCGAATGACTCTATGAAATTACGTCGATACTTCCACATATTATGGGTAACGTAGGAGACATCCCTATTTTCCCCGGGGGGTCTTAATTACCACTTCTTAGCTTTCAATTTGCCTCTGACCATCAAATTAAATGTGAATAACCCGTCCTCCTCTCTTTGAAACAAGGGGCGCTTCCGGTTCTGTGCGTGCTTCAAACAATTTTGTCTTCTCCATATTACCATATCTCTAGAGCCAATAATTTTCTATGAGGAACTACTGAACTCAATCACTTGCTGCCGTTACTCAACAGTTTTCTGTTGAGGTCTATCCCGTAGAGGTAGTCAAATTGGATCAGTGATCGATTTTTAGGTTTCGTCGTAAACCTAATTGGTTACTTCCAATTACGTAAATCAATAGTTCAAACCGCACTCAAAGGTAGGGCATTTCCCATTGATATAGGAACTTTTGTACCAGAAACAATAGTATCTCCAATTATAGCCCCTCTGGGATGTAAAATATATCTCTTCTCACCATCCCCATAGTGTATGAGACAAATGTATGCATTTCGATTAGGGTCGTATTCTATGGTTACGATTCTACCAGATATGTCTTTTTGATTCCGTCGAAAATCTATTTTACGGTATAGGCGCTTATGACCTCCCCCTCTATGCCTTGCGGTAATGATTCCTCTGCAATTACGACCTTTACCACAACGGTGCCGTCCATGGATCAAATTATTTCGTGGATTGGATTTCACTTGCCTGTCTACGGTTCCCTTGCGTGTGCTCGGGATAGGTGTTTTGTATAAATGTTTCGCCGTATTATTAAGTATTCTCCTTTAGTTTTTTTCTCTATCTAGAAGTGGAATAGAATAACCCGGTTGAAGGGTAATGATCATACGTCTGTAATGCATTGTATGGCCCAGAATAGGTCCTATTCTTCTACCTTTTCCAGGTAGTCGATGGCTATTCACAGCTACCACCTTAACACCAAAGAAGAGTTCGACCCAATGCTTTATTTCTGTCTTAGTGAATCCCGATTCGACATTAAAAGTATATTGATTCTTTCCCAATAAACGAAGACTTTTTTCTGTAAATACCGCGTATTTGATTCCATCCATAAATCGACTTTCCCTCCTATGCTCTGAGTTCCAGTATCGATAAGAATTCGAGTTCTTATTGTTCTTATGTTATGGTATGAATATACCATACCAATTCGTTATGTATGGATGATGGATGAGATTCCATGGATAGAGAGCCAGTTCCAATAGACTTATGGAATGTTCCCGTTCGTGTGCATCCAGCAGGAATTGAACCCGCAAATTTACCAATTATGAGTTGGGCGCTTTAACCATTCAGCCATGGATGCTTAACAGGGATCATCGTACATCCTAAATAACCAATTTTCATATAGAAAGCCATATCATAGAAAAATGAAATCAAAAATATTCAGAGATGGCAAATATTCGGAGATGACTATGAAAACACCTCTCTGGATCCTCGAATTGAAAGAGAGATTGAGAGGGATCAAGAATCCTAATTCTCGCAATTTGGAATGGATCCAATTCTATTGAGTCTGACTCATAGTGATCATTCCTCTTTAGAAAAGAATGACCTTGGTTATCAAAAGATTGAACAACCGGGATCCATTTACTTATGATACCTAGTTGGCA
>LR738712.1:448321980-448336980 GCA_902687465.1 Secale cereale
TGTCTTAATACATATGCAACAAAATTCATTATTGGCCCACCATTGATTAGAAGATTTAGCTTGTATGAATCGCTATTGGTTTGATACGAATAATGACAATCGTTTCAGTATGTTAAGGATACAGATGTATCCACAATTCATTTAGAGTTACTTAATAGTCTATTTCTTATACCATATCTCTATCCCGTGAATTTCTCGAGCCAAAAGATGGATGCATATGCTGTGTTTCATTTTGCTAAATGATATCAATTAAATGGTGTATCAATTCCATAAATTGCATATAGCAATAAATAAATCAGCAAAATTCTTTCTGATATTTTAGATAGAAGAAATGTTTCTTCTATCTAAAATATTAGAAAGAATGTACCCTTCTATCCAAATCCAATGTGCATCAATAAAATAAATCCAAATTCCAGTAGTAGATGAATAATTGCAAATTTTTGTGTGTACGAGATTAGAATAACTTCAAAATAACTGACATAATTTTATATTTTTCCTGATCAGAAAAATACATGAAAAAGAAAGGAGGTAGAATTTTTTTGGATTTATGGTTAAAGAAGAAAAAGAAGAAAACAGGGGTTCTGTTGAATTTCAAGTATTCAGTTTCACCAATAAGATACGGAGACTTGCTTCACATTTGGAATTACACAAAAAAGATTTTTCATCGGAAAGAAGTCTACGAAGACTTTTGGGAAAACGTCGACGTTTGCTGGCTTATTTGGCAAAGAAAAATAGAGTACGTTATAAGAAATTAATCGATCAGTTGAATATTCGGGAGCAGTAATTTAATCGTTCAAATTTTTTTCTTGTTTTATTATTTTTTTAGTAGTCTAATAGTAGTCTTAGATTTTTCATTTTGATGAGCCTCGCTTTGAGGAATTCATGGAATAATCCATTTTCATGGAATAATGAATTAAGGAAGAAACGATATGAGTCTACCGCTTACAAGAAAAGATCTCATGATAGTCAATATGGGCCCTCAACACCCATCAATGCATGGTGTTCTTCGACTGATCGTTACTCTCGATGGTGAGGATGTTATTGATTGTGAACCCATATTAGGCTATTTACACAGAGGAATGGAAAAAATCGCGGAAAACCGAATTATTATACAATACTTACCTTATGTAACAAGGTGGGATTATTTAGCTACTATGTTTACAGAAGCAATAACAGTAAATGCACCAGAATTCTTGGAGAATATTCAAATACCACAAAGAGCCAGCTATATTAGGGTAATTATGTTAGAATTAAGCCGTATAGCTTCTCACTTGCTATGGCTTGGACCTTTTATGGCGGATCTCGGTGCACAGACTCCTTTTTTCTATATTTTTAGAGAGAGAGAATTAATATATGATCTATTTGAAGCTGCTACAGGTATGCGAATGATGCACAATTACTTTCGCATCGGAGGAGTAGCCGCCGATCTACCTTATGGATGGATCGATAAATGTTTGGATTTCTGTGATTATTTTTTACGCGGAGTTGTTGAATATCAACAACTATTACACGGAATCCAATTTTTTTAGAGCGAGTTGAAGGAGTAGGTTTTATTAGCGGAGAAGAAGCAGTAAATTGGGGCTTATCGGGACCGATGTTACGAGCTTCTGGAATACAATGGGATCTTCGTAAAGTAGATCCTTATGAGTCTTACAACCAATTTGATTGGAAAGTCCAATGGCAAAAAGAAGGGGATTCGTTAGCTCGCTATTTAGTACGAGTTGGTGAAATGAGGGAATCCATCAAAATAATTCAACAAGCTGTAGAAAAAATTCCTGGAGGACCTTATGAGAATTTAGAAGTCCGACGCTTTAAGAAAGAAAAGAATTCTGAATGGAATGATTTTGAGTATAAATTTCTTGGTAAAAAACCTTCGACCAATTTTGAATTGTCAAGACAAGAGCTTTATGTAAGAGTAGAAGCCCCAAAAGGTGAATTAGGGATTTATCTAGTAGGAGATGATAGCCTTTTCCCCTGGAGATGGAAAATCCGTCCACCCGGGTTTATTAATTTGCAAATTCTTCCTCAGCTAGTTAAAAAAATGAAATTGGCTGATATCATGACGATATTAGGTAGTATAGATATCATTATGGGGGAAGTTGATCGTTGAAATGATAATAGATAGGGTAGAGGTAGAAACTATCAATTCTTTTTCGAAATTGGAATTATTAAAAGAAATATATGGACTGATATCAATTCTACCCATTTTGACCCTCCTTTTGGGAATAACAATAGAGGTACTCGTAATTGTGTGGTTAGAAAGAGAAATATCCGCGTCGATACAACAACGTATTGGTCCTGAATATGCTGGCCCCCTGGGCCTTCCTCAAGCTATGGCAGATGGGACTAAGCTACTTTTTAAACTAGATATTCTGCCATCCCGAGGAGATATTTCTTTATTTAGCATTGGACCCTCTATAGCAGTCATATCAGTTTTATTAAGTTTTTTAGTTATCCCTTTGGGATATCATTTTGTTTTAGCCGATCTTAGTATTGGTGTTTTTTATGGATTGCCATTTCAAGTATAGCTCCTAATGGTCTTCTTATGGCAGGATATAGCTAAAATAATAAATATTCTTTTTCAGGCGGTCTACGAGCTGCTGCTCAATCCATTAGTTATGAAATACCATTAACTTTTTGTGTGCTAGCAATATCTCTACGTGTGATTCGTTAAAATAGGATCTTTTTCCTATAAAATCCATTAACTATTTATATTCCTTTTCTTATTTAGTATTTGGGTTGGTAAGTTAAACTAGATAGCTATATGAGTGAAACAAAACAGCTTAAAAATTTGTAGTAAAAAGAAATATCTCATTTCCTACGTACAAGAAAAAAGTGGAAGTAAACATAAGCAGTGTAAACTCTTTATCCCAAGGTTGATATTTTTTAATTATTCATCATATCTTGAAGCGGCCAAGAATAAAGGATTCACGATATGGAATTCCATTACTAGAATACTCCTAGTTATTACTATAACTTAATAATCCATAAGAAGAATCCACCAAAAGTTAGTGAAGGGTTAGGAACACTAAAGTACATAAAGGATTAGTAATGGAAAATTGAAAACATTAGAGATTTTTGCCCATAAAAGGAATCATAATAAGGACTTGCAATTAGTAGAAATTATCAAGTAGTACTTTCTTCGGATTCCGATCCAGAGTATGTTCCCGTTCACTTGTTAAGGAAATGGCTATCAAGAACGAATTAACCCTTTATCCATTTTTTCTTTTTAAATACCCCCTCCCTGGGGAAAGAAGAATAGTAAAAAAGATATGGAGTGCACTAGATTTTTTTTAATTATTTCCTTCCTCTATCCATATTCATGCAGAATTGCTCATGAACTAATACCCAACTCTTTCCATTGATTAATTGAATTCCTATAACAAGTAACAAGTGTTTTATTCCAAGATTAAGTTATTACTGAACAAAGAAAAAATTTCATTATATTATAAAGGATGAGATCAATTCGGAAGCGCTTTTTCTTATTCTAGCAGACGGAATTCCTTTGGTCTAATTTAGAGGACTTTCAAATCTATTTTATTTTATCTAATTCTATCTACGCCCCAGGGGCTAGGAACAAAACAGTCCTTTCCTTTTTCTGATCATAGAGAAGCCGTATGAAGCTAAGGTTTCATGTACGGTTTTGAAATAGCGGTGGGAACTGTGATGTTATCATCGACTATGATTATCTAACAGTTCAAGTACAGTTGATATAGTTGAAGCACAGTCAAAATACGATTTTTTTGGATGGAATATTTGGTGTCAGCCTATAGGTTTTCTGGTTTTTTTAATTTCTTCTTTGGCAGAATGTGAAAGATTACCCTTTGATTTACCAGAAGCGGAGGAAGAATTAGTAGCAGGTTACCAAACTGAATATTCCGGTATCAAATATGGTTTATTTTATCTTGTTTCTTACCTAAATTAATTAGTTTCTTCTTTATTTGTAACAGTTCTCTACTTGGGCGGGTGGAATTTATCTATTCCCTATATATCATTTTTTGATTTTTTTTCCAAATGAATAAAGCAGTTGGAATTTTGGAAATGACAATGGGTATATTTATTACATTAACTAAAGCTTATTTATTTCTCTTCATTTCTATCACAATAAGATGGACTTTACCGAGGATGAGAATAGATCAGTTATTAAATCTTGGATGGAAATTTCTTTTACCTATTTCCCTGGGCAATCTCTTATTAACAACCTCTTCTCAACTTGTTTCACTATAAATAAGATAATACAATAATAGTAAGAATATTTTCAACACAAAAGCTCTCTCAAACAAGAGAAAGAAACATATCTTTTTCATAGATATTTAGAATGAATATGTTCCCTATGGTAACTGGGTTCATGAGTTATGGTCAACAAACAATACGTGCTACAAGGTACATAGGTCAAAGTTTCATAACTACCTTATCCCACACAAATCGTTTACCTATAACGATTCACTACCCTTATGAAAAATCAATTACACCAGAACGTTTCCGAGGGCGATTCCACTTTGAATTTGATAAATGTATTGCTTGTGAAGTATGTGTTCGCGTATGTCCGATAGATCTACCCGTTGTGGATTGGAGATTTGAAAAGGATATTAAAAGAAAACAATTGCTTAATTATAGTATTGATTTCGGAGTTTGTATATTTTGTGGCAATTGTGTTGAGTACTGTCCAACAAGCTGTTTATCAATGACTGAAGAATATGAACTTTCTACCTATGATCGTCATGAATTGAATTACAATCAAATTGCTTTAAGTCGGTTATCAATCTCCACAATGGGAGATTACACAATTCAAACAATTAGGAATTCGTCTGGAAGTAAAATAAACAAAGAAAAATCTTCGAATTCAAGAACTATTACTGATTACTAAACTTTGATTTTGTGTTTTTGTTATAAAAATCTAATAATTCTTTATTAAACTATAAATTTAAACTATAAACAAAAACGAATAACTACTGCTTATTGGAAATTCTTTCTTATTTTAAATCAGACTAGATTTTCGTGATATAATATAATTTCTAACTATACAGTTTATACAAAAAAATACCCTAATCCTTTTTTCCTTCCTTAAATCCTTTAGTTTTAGTCAGTTCATGAAAAAATTTATACTATTAATTTCTTTTTATCCATAATGGATTTACCTGGACCAATACATGAGATTCTTATGCTATTTGGGGGATTTGTTCTTCTACTAGGGGGTCTAGGAGTAGTATTACTTACCAACCCCATTTATTCTGCCTTTTCGCTGGGATTAGTTCTTGTTTGTATATCCTTATTCTATTTTTTTATTAAATTCCTACTTTGTAGGTGTCGCACAACTTCTTATTTATGTGGGAGCCATAAATGTCTTGATCATATTCGCTGTAATGTTCGTCAATGGCTCAGAATGGTCTAAAGATAAGAATTATTGGACTATTCGAGATGGGTTCACTTCACTCGTTTGTATAACTATTGTTTTTCACTAATGACTACTATCCCAGATACATCATGGTATGGAATTCTTTGGACTACAAGATCAAACCAAATAGTAGAACAGGGTCTCATAAATAATGTTCAACAAATTGGAATTCATTTAGCAACCGATTTTTATCTTCCGTTTGAACTCATTTCCATAATTCTTCTAGTTTCTTTAATAGGATCAATTACTATGGCTCGGCAATAAGAAAACTTAGAAAAAGTACAAATTATAAGAATTGCAAATCTAAAATAAATAACTAAAGAATCACAATTTTGATTTAGTAAAACCCATCTACTGCCAACAAATACCTCCTTTATTTTCTCTTTTGTTGTGTAATTGTTCTATTGTAATTAATTGAATCGATTCAATTCTTGCCCTCATATTGAAATGAATCGAGATTGATAAGGAGTTAGTTAATGATGTTTGAGCATGTACTTTTTTTGAGTGTCTATTTATTCTCGATTGGTATCTATGAATTGATCACAAGCCGAAACATGGTTAGAGCTCTAATATGTCTTGAACTTATACTGAATTCAATTAATCTAAATCTCGTAACATTTTCTGATCTATTTGATAGTCGCCAATTAAAAGGAGATATTTTCGCGATTTTTGTTATAGCCCTTGCGGCTGCTGAAGCCGCTATTGGACTATCCATTCTTTCTTCCATCCATCGTAATAGGAAATCCACTCGTATCAATCAATCTAATTTATTGAATAATTAGACTTTTGAATAATTAGACATAGAATCCTCTAAGCAAAGGCGCACATATTAAAATAAATAGAAATCAATACTCTTTCCTTAGTATTATTTGAGAATATCCATTTTTTTAGTAGATTTTTGCTTTGCATAGTATTCTTTTTCACTTAAATGAATTTTTGTATTTGTAATTCATTGATATTGCAATTTGAATATTGAAATAATTTATACTGAAAAGACGATAGCCAATTTATTGGCTAATTCGAATTCGTCTGTACAATTCGTAAAATTCTTTCTTATTTCTTATTGTTGAAATCCAAAATTAAAGTCTCTTGGCTCTCTTCACGCTTTCTCACAAACAGATTAAAAATAGATTTTTATTTTTGAAGTTTGGATAAACCATTGGTTCGTCTGGTGTCTACAATACATATGACTCATATAGTACTAATTTCATTTTTACCAGATCGAAAAATTTTATGTTGAAAAGAAAAATTTATAGATCCAATGTCACATTCCGTAAAAATTTACGATACATGTATAGGATGCACTCAATGTGTACGAGCTTGTCCAACAGATGTATTACAAATGATACCCTGGGATGGATGTAAAGCCAAGCAAATTGCTTCCGCGCCGAGAACCGAAGATTGTGTGGGTTGTAAGAGATGTGAATCTGCCTGCCCGACAGATTTTTTAAGTGTCCGCGTTTATTTAGGGCCTGAAACAACACGTAGCATGGCTCTATCTTATTGATACGTTACAAAAAACTTCACTCGAATCGTCTGATTCCTGTTTACCGAAGAAGCCTGTGCTCGAAATAATCGAGCACAGGCTTTTCTCGTCAAAACGTATCTTGTCTTTATCACTTTATCATGAGTTATTTTCCTTGGTTAACAATACTTGTTGTTTTGCCGATATTTGCAAGGTTAATTAATTTTCTTTTTACCTCATAAGGGAAACAAAATCATTAGGTGGTATACTATATCTATTTGTTTATTAGAATTCCTTCTAATGACTTATGCGTTCTGTTATCATTTTCAACTAGAGGATCCCTTAATCCAATTAAAGGAGGATTATAAATGGATAGATGTCTTCGATTTCCACTGGAGATTGGGAATCGATGGACTTTCATTAGGATCTATTTTATTGACAGGATTTATCACTACTTTAGCTACTTTAGCAGCTTGGCCAATTACACGGAATTCGCGATTATTCTATTTCCTGATGATCGCAATGTATAGTGGTCAAATAGGATTATTTTCTTCGCGAGACCTTTTACTTTTTTTATCATGTGGGGGTTAGAATTAATTCCTGTTTACTTACTTTTATCCATGTGGGGGGGGAGGCGTCTATATTCAGCTACAAAGTTTATTTTGTATACTACAGGCGGTTCCATTTTTTTCTTAATCGGAGTTCTGGGTATGGGCTTATATGGTTCCAACGAACCAGGATTAGATTTGGAAAGATTAATTAATCAATCATACCCTGCAACCTTGGAAATACTTCTATATTTTGGCTTCCTTATTGCTTATGCTGTCAAATTGCCGATTATACCCCTACATACGTGGTTACCAGATACCCATGGGGAAGCACATTATAGTACATGTATGCTTTTAGCGGGAATATTATTAAAGATGGGAACATATGGATTGATTCGGATCAACATGGAATTGTTACCTCATGCTCATTATCTATTTTCGCCCTGGTTAGTAATAATAGGAGCGATCCAAATAATCTATGCAGCTTCAACTTCTCTTGGTCAACGAAATTTCAAAAAAAGAATAGCTTATTCCTCTGTATCTCACATGGGTTTCATAATTATAGGAATTGGTTCCATAACCAACATTGGACTCAATGGAGCTATTTTACAAATATTATCCCATGGATTTATTGGTGCTACACTTTTTTTCTTGGCAGGAACCGCTTCTGATAGAATGCGTCTTGTTTATCTCGAAGAACTGGGGGGGAATATCTATCCCAATGCCTAAAATTTTTACCATGTTTAGTAGCTTTTCAATGGCTTCTCTTGCCTTACCAGGAATGAGTGGTTTTGCCGCAGAATTAATAGTATTTTTTGGACTAATTACTAGTCCAAAATTTCTGTTAATGCCAAAACACTAATTACTTTTGTAATGTCAATTGGAATGATATTAACTCCTATTTATTTATTATCTATGTTACGCCAGATGTTCTATGGATACAAGCTATTTAATGTTCCAAACGCAAATTTTGTGGATTCTGGACCACGAGAACTCTTTATTTTAATATGTATCTTTTTACCAGTAATAGGAATTGGTATTTATCCAGATTTTGTTCTCTCCCTATCCGTTGACAGGGTAGAGGCTCTCTTATCCAATTATTATCCTAAATAGGTTTGTTTTTTTACTCGTCTGCTCTATTAATGCAGAAATAAGTAAAAAAGTATAATTAGATCTATCTCGAATTTTTGAGAACCCTTTGAGGAAGCGTTCAAGGGGTTCTCAAATAAAACATAAAAGTAAAAACCTTCATTTCATGAAGGTTTTATTTTATGTAATCATTTAGGTGTTAATGTAAACGAACCATAACTATGTAAGCCTATTCCTAATAAATTTATACCAAAATAACAAATCCAAATTATAAGAAATCCTATCGAAGCTATAAGTGCAGAATTCGTACCCTTCCAATTCGGATTTGTTCTACTATGTAAATAAATTGCGAATATGGTCCAAGTAATAAATGCCCAAGTTTCTTTAGGATCCCAATTCCAATAGGATCCCCAGGCCTCATTAGCCCATACTGCTCCACAAAGAATACCTACGGTTAAAAGGGTAAATCCTAGGCTAATGACACGATAACTCCAAGAATCCAAACGCTCCGTTAATTGGTATTTGTAATAATTTGGAAATGAAGGGATAGAGGTTCTTTTTAAAGCACTTCTTTTTGCATAAAAATATTTAATATCACTAAAGAAAAATGTTTTATTTAAAACATTTTTTCTTTTTAGAAAAGAAATGGAAATTATTTCGAAATCTAATGATTAGAATAGCGGCAGATAATAAGGATCCACACAAAAGAGTTGCATAGCTTAATAACATCATACAGACATGCATCATTAACCACTGAGATTGTAGAGCAGGTACTAGTATCGTGGATTGATGCATTTCAGTTAAAAGACCCGATGTGGCAAAGCCTTGCGTTAAAATAGTACTTGGCGTAGTTATTGTGCTTAAATCATTTTTAGAGTTCTGTATTTTAGGAATGGTATGAAGAATATACAGGGCCCATGAAAGGAAGATCAATGACTCATATAAATTACTAAATGGAAAATGTCGCGAAGAAGTCCAACGAGAAACTAAGAATCCTGTTATAGAGAAAAAAGTAACTATCATTCCTTTTTCTGACGAATCACGTAATCCTCCAAGTTCACGAATTAATAAGGTTATCAAATGAATGGTAATCACAATTGAAATCATTGAGAAAGAGATATGAGTTAGTATATGTTCTAAAGTTGCAAATAGCATAAGGGGAAGGTCCCATTACAAAATTGTTAATTTCGAATTGATTTCTAATCTATTGTATTCTTTTTCAAGAATGCCGCCACTCGGATTCGAACCGAGATGCTTGAGCACTGCTTCCAAAGAGCAGCGTGTCTACCAATTTCATCATGGCGGCTACCTTCAAATAATAGGTAACTTAAAAGAATAATAGCTATTATCTTGGGAATCATCGATATTGGGGAAGTCCATAAAATTTAGGAACATTAGAGTTTTCATTAAAATAGACTTCGTTTGGTAGTATCGTTTCCATTTTTTTTTACAAAAAAACTCTTGCTATGCCCAATAGAAACACAAACACTGCTTGAAAGAGTTGGAACTTCTTTTTTCTAACTTGCAATTATAGAACTAATTTTTTCTAATTAATTTCTCGTTTAAAATTTGAAAATTCTTTCAGTACAATGAAAAAAATCCAAAAGGGTTTCTATTTAATGATGA
Source organism: Secale cereale (assembly GCA_902687465.1). Lineage (NCBI taxonomy): Eukaryota > Viridiplantae > Streptophyta > Magnoliopsida > Poales > Poaceae > Secale > Secale cereale. The sequence continues at coordinate 448,332,104 of LR738712.1, forward strand.
AATTAAAATGGATAAATAGAAAAGGCTTTTTGGATTTTTAAAAAATTTCTAGAATGAAAGTCTTTATGCTCTTATTAATAAGATTTACTAACCTTATGATTTTGGAGAAGATAGGTGGAAGTTGTAAGTCCTATTGTAAGAATACTCCACTTTTCATAATTTTCATAATAAAATATGAGGATTCTATTATGAAAATTATGAAAAGTTCATTGGTAGGAAAAGAATACTTAGCACACAGTATACCAAACAAAACTTTTTTTCCTGTATATATAAGAGGGGTTTTTTGTTCTAAGAATATTGTACCGAGTAATTCGACACATAAAAGTACATTCAAAGAAGAATCAAAATTATTAAATATTTGGAATTCTTTTTTTATAAGTCAATTCATATTATTCCAAAATCTTATTATTTGTTTGTTGCCCAGAAAAACCCTTTGGTTTTGGATGCTCATTACCGCTCAAAAATGATCTTGATTTTACTAAAGAATAAGATTGTACTATGGAAAAATAAGTCTTTTTCTTCCAAATATTTTTACGAATACGCTTTTTTGACATTGAAGTACGTTTTTTTGGAACTGCCATTCAAAAAGGAAATTACTTTTTTCTAGTTGTATGTGAAAGACATCTATTGTTGCAAATCAATCCTTCTTTCTTCTTTTTATTAGTATTTATACTTAGATACTGAAAGATACTTAAATTTTGAATTATTTTTTACTTCATTTTGTCTAATGCGGATAAGACAACAAGAATTTTTTAACATTTTTTCTTTATATATTTTATACTTGTTTTTTAATAATATAGAATATATAGAAGGGTTTCTCATTTAAATCTATTTATATCTATTTATATCTATTTATATATCAAGTATACTCCATATATAAATATATGGTATGGAAGCCTATCCCCCATATAAGATAAGACGGGGGGGTAAAAAGAAGGGAAAATGAAAATAGTTAATTAAGTTCAGAATGGTATTCCATAAAGGAAAGGAATTCCAATCAAAACAAAAAATACTGAGTCTCTTAAACAAGACATTCTAAAACTTAGGTAATTTATAGTCATTAGGATTTTAGTTCTATATGAAGTAAGTACTATTCGATAATTTCTTATAAACATAAACATAGGTTTTCTTTGGAATTCACTCAACCAGTTAATTATGGAACAAGAGAGTTGTTTCATCTTTGTTTTAAAGAAATATAAAAATGAATTATGAATAGAAAGTAAAATGATTCAACTTTTTTTTATAAATATCTTTATTTAGGTAATAAAATAACTGCGTTACCTAGTTGTTTTATTAACTTTTTGAATTTAACCAACTAAACCCATTCTTAATTTTTAATTATTTCAATGATATAAATTTGGGAAAAATTAAGAATTTCAGTATTTTTTCTTATTCTTTTTATTTATTCTTTCAGAAAGAGATAAGAATTGGTTTGGTGAATCGGAAACAATTTTATAGAAAAATTGGTGTAAAAATTGAAGTAAAAATTGCAATTTCTTTTCTTATGGAACATACATATCAATATGCATGGGTAATCACTCTTCTCCCACTTCCAGTTATTATGTCAATGGGATTTGGCCTTTTTCTTATTCCGACGGCAACAAAAAATCTTCGTCGCATATGGGATTTTCCTAGTGTTTTACTCTTAAGTATAGCTATGGTATTCTCAGTTCAACTATCTATTCAACAAATAAAAGGAAGTTCGATCTATCAATATCTATGGTCTTGGACCGTCAATAATGATTTTTCTTTAGAATTTGGATACTTGATTGACCCACTTACTTCTATTATGTTAATACAAATTACTACTGTAGGAATCCTGGTTCTTATTTATAGTGATGGTTATATGTCTCACGATGAAGGATATTTGAGATTTTTTGTTTGTATAAGTTTTTTCAATACTTCCATGTTGGGATTGGTTACTAGCTCCAATTTGATACAAATTTTTTTTGGGAACTCGTGGGAATGTGTTCTTATTTATTGATAGGCTTTTGGTTTACACGACCAATCGCAGCGAGTGCTTGTCAAAAAGCTTTTGTAACTAATCGTGTAGGGGATTTTGGTCTATTATTAGGAATTTTAGGTTTTTTTTGGATAACAGGTAGTTTAGAGTTTAGGGATTTGTTCAAAATAGCTAATAACTGGATTCCTAATAATGGAATTAACTCTTTGCTTACTACTTTGTGTGCTTTATTATTATTCCTTGGTGCAGTTGCGAAATCCGCACAATTCCCTCTTCACGTATGGTTACCCGATGCTATGGAGGGACCCACTCCTATTTCGGCTCTTATACACGCAGCAACTATGGTTGCTGCGGGAATTTTTCTTCTAGCTCGACTTCTTCATCTTTTCATATCTTTACCTTTCATAATGAGTTTTATTTCCTTAGTAGGTACAATAACACTATTCTTAGGAGCTACTTTAGCTCTTGCACAGAGAGATATTAAAAGAAGCTTAGCCTATTCTACAATGTCTCAATTGGGTTATATGATGTTAGCTCTAGGTATAGGTTCTTATCAAGCTGCTTTATTCCATTTGATCACTCATGCTTATTCAAAAGCTTTATTGTTCTTGGGATCCGGATCCATTATTCATTCAATGGAACCTCTTGTTGGATATTCACCAGATAAAAGTCAAAATATGGTTCTTATGGGCGGTTTAAGAAAATACATTCCAATCACAAGAACTACTTTTTATGGGGTACACTTTCTCTTTGTCGTATTCCACCTCTTGCTTGCTTCTGGTCCAAAGATGAAATCCTTAGTAATAGTTGGTTGTATTCTCCCTTTTTTGGAATAATAGCCTCCTTTACTGCAGGATTAACTGCCTTTTATATGTTTCGGATATATTTACTTACATTTGATGGGTATTTGCGTGTTCATTTTAAAAATTATAGTAGCAGTAAAGAGAGTTCCTTGTATTCAATATCCTTATGGGGAAAAAGGATACCCAAAGGAGTGAATAGGGATTTCGTTTTATCAACAACGAAGAGTGGAGTTTCTTTTTTTTCACAAAATATACCAAAAATTCAAGGTAATACAAGAAATAGGATAGGATCCTTTACTACGTCTTTTGGGGCTAAAAACACTTTTGCCTATCCGCATGAAACGGGAAATACTATGTTATTTCCTCTTCTTATATTACTACTTTTCACTTTGTTCATTGGATTCATAGGAATCTCTTTTGATAATGGAGGAATTGGTAATGGAATAGCAGAGTTAACCATATTATCAAAGTGGTTAACTCCTTCAATAAACTTTACCCAGGAAAGTTCTAATTCTTTCGTAAATTCATATGAATTTATTACTAATGCAATTTCTTCTGTAAGTCTAGCTATCTTTGGTTTATTCGTACCATATATCTTCTATGGATCTGCTTATTCTTTTTTTCAGAATTTGGATTTAATAAACTCTTTTTACAAAGGAAATCCTAAAACAGAATTTTTAGATCAAATAAAAAAATATACAGTTGGTCATATAATCGTGGTTATATAGATATTTTCTATACTTGGGTCTTTACCCTCGGTATAAGAGGGTTAACCGAACTAACGGAGTTTTTTGATAAGGGTGTTGTTGATGCAATTACCAATGGAGTGGGTCTTGCTAGTTTTTGTATAGGAGAAGAAATTAAATATGTAGGGGGAGGTCGAATCTCGTCTTATTTATTCTTTTTTTTTATGTTATGTATCTGTGTTTTTATTCATTTTTCTTTCTTAAGTTAAGGAATTTATAACAAGTCTCTTGCAAAAATAACTAAAAATAACTACCCTAGCCCTTTCTACAATCTCTCTATATCCTTGTTACATAAGGTAAGTATTGTATAATAGTTCAGTTTTCCGCGATTTTTTCCATTCCTCTGTGTAAATAGCCTAATATGGGTTCACAATCAATAACATCCTCACCATCGAGAGTAACGATCAGTCAAAGAACACCATGCATTGATGGGTGTTTAGGGCCCATATTGACTATCATGAGATCTTTTCTTGTAAGCGGTAGACTCATATCGTTTCTTCCTTAATTCATTATTCCATGAAAATGGATTATTCCATGAATTCCTCAAAGAGAGGCTCATCAAAATGAAAAATCTAAGACTACTATTAGACTACTAAAAAAATAATAAAACAAGAAAAAAATTTGAACGATTAAATTACTGCTCCCGAATATTCAACTGACCGATTAATTTCTTATAACGTACTCTATTTTTCTTTGCCAAATAAGCCAGCAAACGTCGACGTTTTCCCAAAAGTCTTCGTAGACCTCTTTCCGATGAAAAATCTTTTTTGTGTAATTCCAAATGTGAAGCAAGTCTCCGTATCTTATTGGTGAAACTGAATACTTGAAATTCAACAGAACCCCTGTTTTCTTCTTTAACCATAAATCCAAAAAAAATTCTACCTCCTTTCTTTTTCATGTATTTTTCTGATCAGGAAAAATACAAAATTATGTCAGTTATTTTGAAGTTATTCTAATCTCGTACACACAAAAATTTGCAATTATTCATCTACTACTGGAATTTGGATTTATTTTATCGATGCAAATTGGATTTGGATAGAAGGGTACATTCTTTCTAATATTTTAGATAGAAGAAACATTTCTTCTATCTAAAATATTAGAAAGAATTTTGCTGATTTATTTATTGCTATATGCAATTTATGGAATTGATACACCATTTAATTGATATCATTTAGCAAAATGAAACACAGCATATGCATCCATCTTTTGGCTCGAGAATTTCACGGGATAGAGATATGGTATAAGAAATAGACTATTAAGTAACTCTAAATGAATTGTGGATACATCTGTATCCTTAACATACTGAAACGATTGTCATTATTCGTATCAAACCAATAGCGATTCATACAAGCTAAATATTCTAAT
>LR738712.1:448344480-448365272 GCA_902687465.1 Secale cereale
AAGCAGGATCAGAGGTATCCGCTTTATTAGGGAGAATGCCCTCCGCAGTGGGTTATCAACCTACTCTTAGTACAGAAATGGTTTCTTTGCAAGAAAGAATTGCTTCTACTAAAAAGGGATCTTTAACTTCGATTCAAGCAGTTTATGTACCTGCAGACGATTTGACCGACCCTGCCCCTGCCACAACATTTGCACATTTGGATGCTACTACCGTACTTTCTAGAGGATTAGCTTCCAAGGGTATTTATCCAGCGGTAGATCCTTTAGATTCAACCTCAACTATGTTACAGCCTCGGACCGTTGGCAACGAACATTATGAAACTGCGCAAAGAGTTAAGGAAACTTTACAACGTTACAAAGAACTTCAGGACATTATCGCAATTCTTGGCTTGGATGAATTATCGGAAGGGGATCGTTTAACTATAGCAAGAGCAAGAAAAATTGAGCGTTTCTTATCAAAACCGTTCTGTGTGGCAGAAGTTTTTACTGGTTCTCCAGGAAAGTATGTTTCTCTTGCGGAAACTATTAGGGGATTTCAACTAATCCTTTCCGGAGAATTAGACAACCTACCTGAACAGGCTTTTTATTTGGTGGGTAACATCGATGAAGCTAGCACGAAAGCTATAACCTTAGAAGAGGAGAACAAATCGCAGAAATGAAATTAAATCTTTATGTACTGACTCCTAAGCGAATTATAGGTTCAAATCCTATTGGACGCAATCTTATAATTTGTACTTTTTCTAATAGAATAGCACCCTTCGTACATTTAGCAATCGAATTATAGGAATGGCTCGCGAGATAGAGCTCAGCCGCTGGATTTGTCGATGCTGCAGGGACGGACCCGAGCACAGACGTTGTGCCCAGTATTCTCATGCAACGATCCAAAAGAAAAACAACCGGCGCGCGGTTCCCGCGTGAGCGAGGCACCCGCCACAGGCCCCTACTTACCGATCCACAATTAGCCCATGTGAGAACAAGGCACCAAGGACCATTGGAGGTGACATCACGGGAATGGCTCGCGAGACAGAGCTTAGCCCTTGTGCTTAGCGACGCTGCAGGGACGGACCCGAGCACAGACGCCGTGCCAGTCCTTAATCATGGGGCGGTCGTGAGTGGGCTCACAAGGGCTCATGACCTTAGTGGCGGTGAGGATGCCAAGGATGCAGATAATGCGAAGGGAAAGAAACAACTAGCCTTGATCATGCAAAAAGGGAGACAACTGCGAGGGAACAGCCCCCAGCAGTCCGAGGATGATGCAGCCCGAGGGGCGCCCTCGATTGGATACCTGAAGCGTCACCTGATACTTGTCGAAGAAGAGTTGGGGTAGCTGAAGATGCGAGCCATGCGGGTCGCTCCTGAGGATCGCCGGGCTCTTGAGGCCCAGGGGCTCCGAAGGCTCTCAGTGGTCGCGCGGGTCTGGTTCTTGCTCCGTCTGGACCGCCTGACAGTGAGCCTCCCGAGCCCCCAAGGCCTGCTACGCGAGATGCTGAAATGTGACAGCTACATTGCGGAAGCCGAAGAGTGTGCAGACGTAGCTGCAGGGGAGGCCCCTCCTACGACCGACCGCCGTCGGCCAGAAGGGCTCCTGAGAGGCGGCTCGTTTGAGACCCGCGATGTCAACGCAGACGCGGAAGCGGTCGCTCAGGCTGCGAGCTGGTGAACTTGGGGTTGTGCAGTTACGTCCACCGCGGATGAGTCTTGCGTACTGAAGTTCCTAGGTAACTCGGTTGATGAAGTCCTGAGCCCCTAGCGCTGAGCGGCTCACACTGGGCTCACAAAAACGCGCGTCAAGACACGCTTGCAGGTGGTGGCCGAACACCTCCCTCGAGACGCTGGTCAGCCCGGAGACACTTCAGAGGAGAGCCCCCGAGCCCATCACGAGAGGGGCGTTGGGTGCGCCCCCTATGCGAGGGTGGAGGGCGCCTCATCGATAGGCGCGAGTCCTGAGGCCGGGCCATCAGGAGCCCCTGCGTCCTGAGGTCCGTTGACAGCTAGGTTCTTCTTCTTCTTGGGGGCGGTCTGCAGGGCGAGGACGGCTCCATCCTCGTCGGAGTATTCGACCGTCGCGGTCTGGTAGGCGCGCTCCAGGGAACGCACCTCGTCGGAGGCGATCGTGATGACTCCGCCGCTCCCAGGCATCTTGAGGACGTTGTAGTCGTGATGGGTCACCGCCTTGAACTTGGTGAGGGCAGGATACCCAAGGATGGCGTTGTACGGGAGGTGGATGTTGGCGACGTCGAAGTCGATGAGCTCGGTGTGGTAGTTGTCACGATCACCAAAGGTGACGGGAAGGCAGACCTTCCCCATCGGGAGTGTGGAGCCATCCGTGACTCCGTAGAATGGTTTGGTCGGGTGGAGTTGATCGTAGGGAACCTGGAGCGTCTCGAAGGTCTGGATGGAGAGGACGTTGAGTCCTGCTCCACCGTCGATGAGGGTCTTGGTCACGAGGACGTTGCTGATGGTCGGGGTGCAGAGCATCGGGAGGGCGCCTGGGGCCGTAGTGCACTTGAGCTGGTCCTTGGGGTCGAAGGCGATGACTTGCTTGGTCAACCTGAGGTTGCGCGCGGCGTCAGGCCTGGGAAGCGCCTCGTTTACCTCACGGGCGAACTACTTGCAGATGCGATGGGAAGCCAGATTATGGGCTCCTCCCAAGATGCATGCAACTGCACGCGGCTCCTGGAAGCCCCCTGCTCCGTCTCCCTGGCGGTTGTCGTCGTTCCTTCTTGGTAGTGGCGGCAGCGGAGGCAGGCCTCTATTGCCCTGAGGGCGACCCTCACGAGGCTGGTCTCGCCAGGGGGCGTCACGAGGCTGCTCCTGCCAGTGGTTTTCACGAGGCTGTTCGCGCCACCCCTGGCGTGAGTTCCTGCCGTCCTAGTGTCCTCCTCCTCGGCCTGCTCCATGGCCGTAGCCGCGGTTGTCGTGCTCAGGGCGCTGCCCTACGCGCCCGCCGCGCATCGCCCTGAGCTCCTGGCAGTCGTTAGTGTTGTGGCTGTGGATGTTGTGGAAGATGCAGTACGGTCGGTTGTCTCTGGGGAGTTCATCGTAGCCGCAGCCACGCTTCACTTCTCGCTCTGTAGCCAGCACGGCGGGTACCTCGCGCATTGATTCCTTGGCCTTGGTCTTCTTGTCATCCGCCTCCGCCTCAGGCAGCTCCTGGAGGGAGAGGCGTCCTTCTTCCGCCCTGGCGCACTTTGCCGCGAGCTTGAACATCTCGAGGGTTGTGCACAGGTCCTCGTGAATGGCGAGCTCCTCCCTCATCCTGATGTCGTGGACACCGTCGGAGAACGCCGAGATGATGGCCTCGTCCGAGACCCTTGGGATCCGGAGGCGCATGGTGTTGAAGCGTGTACTTTTGCAGGGTCTCTCCCGGCTGCTGCCTCACGCGGCGCAGATCAGCAGCTGTGGGGGCTCGGTCGCGGGTGCCTTGGAAGTTGGCGACGAAACGCTCGCGAATCTCTTCCCAGGAGATGGATCCCACAGGGAGGTTCAAGAGCCAGGAGTGTGCGCCGTCTTTGAGAGCCATGGGGAACCAGTTCACCATGAGCTGCTCGGTGCCGTTGGACGCCTCGATGCTCAGCTCGTAGAGTTGGAGGAACTCCGTGGGGTCGGTGGTGCCTTCGTAGCGCGGAGGCAGGTCCGGCTTGAACTTGTTGGGCCAGACGAGGCGCCGTAGCTCAGGGGCTAGGGCGCGACACCCAGCAGACTCGGCCTTTGGGTTAATAGGTTAGTCCCAAAAATAATATAGAAGTGTACAATAAAGCCCATTAAACATCCAAAACATCATATATAATAGCATGGAACAATCAAAAATTATAGATACGTTGGAGACGTATCACCGGTGTAGGAGCACCCCACGCCGCCTCAGCCCGCCTCGCGCCGACCCGCTGCTACCATGCATCCTTCCGTAGCCGAGCCGCCCCGCCGCTTTGCAAGCTCGCCGTACCGCCAGAGCTGCAGTCACCCACCGCCGCCGTCACGCCCAGATCTGGCCACCCGCGGCCCCGTCCGGGCCTCCTCCGTCGCCCGCCTCTCCCCTCGCACCTCGTTGTCCCTCCATGCCTCTCGTGTGGCCACCATGTTTCCCTGCCCGTGAGGAGCATGGGTGGAGGACGACACCGCCACGTGGGCCCTGCGCCGACCACGTAGGCCACGGCCCAGCTTCCTCCCGCCCTCCACCTAGCCCGAGCCCATTTGGTGAGATTCCGGCCCAGTGCTTGTTTTTTCCGTTCGGCGTTTTCCTAATTATCCAAAAAACAGCTAAGTCCCAAAAAACTATTGCATGTGTGCATGTTTGACTACTCATAACTTTGTGCATGAATATCCATATTGAGCATATTATATGTCAAAATGTTCATCTCGGAGTGCTCTACATAATCGTTGCATTTGCATACATGGTAGGAGGCATATTGCCGTGTTAATCCCTGTTGCCAAAGTACTAAGTGTTGTTAACTACTGAAAACTAATATAACTTGATGATTTATCTTTTTCATAGCATTTTGTGTGATTTTCTTTTGAGAATCATGTCATCATGTTTTAGGAGCACAATCATGTCATCTTTGCAATGGTGTAATCCACTTTTCATGATATGCCTTGTGGTGAGTTCTACAAGCTTGCAAAGTGACCTACTCACTGTTTGCTATTTTCTGAGACTTAGCAAATTCTGCTAAGTCTGAAACTATTATATTATGATGCCATGTTTGCTTGATGCTACAGTCATATCCGTGCACATTTGGAGATGTCCAATGATCATGCCTTGAACTCCATGTTATGCTCTATCCATCCATGACCTTGTTTGGAATTATAGCCTACTGTAGAATGTTGTTTTCTTGCTCTCAACTTGCTTGAATATGTTTTTGTCAGCCTGTCAACAGCATGTTTCATTTGGCAAAGCTTATTGTAATTAATCTATGCATCTTGTGGAGTTGTGCCAATAGAGTTATTTGGAGTATGCCATGCCTACTACATGAGCATGACCTTTTCATGCTTATTAGGATTGATATGCTTGATGTTATGTGCCTCCAAAGGCAGCATCATGATGTTGTTGTTTGCTTTCCCAGATTTTCACTTAGTTTGAGAATTGGCTATGTCATGTTAGCATCTTCTTTTGATGAATGCCACGAACCTGTTGCTCTCATGTATATGCCATGTTGTATTCTTTGAGCTCCATGTTATGGACTAGCATGCCATGCTTTTGGTTCCCATGTTCTTGCAATGTAGCTTAATTATTTTCTTGCCGCTACCCCTCGGGTCATCGCCCAGCACATATGTACGTGTCACCATTGATCCTCCCGAGTCTCCCCCATGCGGCGGCTGGGAGGCCCCCAGATCCCGTCGCCCCCGACTCCACCTCTCGTCCTCCTCCTCCCTCGCCGCCGCCCAAGGGCGCGGCCAGGCAAAGCCTTGCCTTCGCCGACGGCGGAGGGGACTATGTGCCATCCCACTCTTGAGGAGCTGGCGCAGGCTGGTGCCCCCGGGCCGGAGCGTGGCGTGCGGCCAGATGTCATGATGGGAGCTGGCGGTGCTCCGGTGATACCATTCCCCATGGCAGGCTACTTCAAGATTTGGGGCGCCACGGTCGCCAGTGACGGTGGTGGTGGGACCTGATCGGCGGCGGCGAGGCCGGATCTGGGCTCAGGCGCGAGCTTGGTCTCCGGGTCATGGTCGGCGCGATGGCGAGTGCGACATGTCGGTAGCTGCACATCCTTGACAAACCGGGCAACTCCAGGGGAAACCCTGGATCTCCATGGGATAGAGCAACGGCGGTACTCTTGCGCCATAGTCCCTCGTGAGGGCATCTTTTTGGACTTTTCTATGTTCGAAGGAACCAGCAAGGCAGGCGGCGTATGCCCGGTGGCGCAACTGCCAATGAAAATTGCGCCGACTTCCGTCATGGCGAACGATGGCGGCGTTGATACGTCTTCATCGTATCTATAATTTTTTATTGTTCCATGCCAATATTACACAACTGTCATATACTTTTGGCAACTTATTATACTATTTTTGGGACTAACATAGTGATCTAGTGCCAAGTGCAAGTTCCTGTTTGTGGCATGTTTTTGTTTCGCATCAAATCCATATCAAACGAATTTCAAACGGCATAAAAACGCACGGAGATTTTTTGGAATATATGTGATTTTGGGGAAGAAGAATCAACGCGAGACGATGCCCAAGGGGGCCACGAGGCAGGGGCACGCCCAAGAGGGTGGGCGCGCCCCTGACCCTCGTGGCCACTCCGTAATGTGGTTGGTGCCCTTCTTTTGCTGCAAGAAAGCCAATATCCGGATACAAATCGTGTCAAAATTTCAGCCCAATCGGAGTTACGGGTCTCCGGGAATATAAGAAACGGTGAAAGGCCATAATCAAGGAACGCAGAAACAGAGAGACATATCCAATCTCGGAGGGGCTCTCGCCCCTCCTATGCCATGGAGACCAAGGACCAGAGGGAAAACCCTTCTCCCACCTAGGGAGAAGGCCAAGGAAGATGGAGAAGGAGGGGCTCTCTCCCACTCGCTTTCGGTGGCGCCAGAACACCGTCGGGGCCATCATCGTGTGACGGTGATCTACACCAAAACCTCAGTCATCTTCACCAACATCTTCATCACCTTACCCCATCTATCTATAGCGGTCCACTCTCCCACAACCCTCTATACCCTCTACTTGAACATGGTGCTTTATGCTTCATATTATTATCCAATGATGTGTTGCCATCCTATGATGTCTAAGTAGATTTTCATTGTCCTATCGGTAATTGGTGAATTGCTATGATTGGTTTAATTTGCTTGTGGTTATGTTGCTATCCTTTAGTGCCCATCATATGAGCGCGTGCGTGGATCATGCCATAGGGGTAGTTGTATGTTGATAGGACTATGTATTGGAGGGCAAGAGTGACAGAAGCTTCAACCTAGCATAGAAATTGATGCATACGAGATTGAAGGGGGGGCAATATATCTTAATGCTATGGTTGGGTTTTACCTTAATGAATGTTAGTAGTTGCGGATGCTTGCTAATAGTTCAATCATAAGTGCATATAATTCAAAGTCGGGGGTGACAATGTAAAAGTGGCCTCTCCCACATAGAACTTGCTATCGGTCTAGTAACGTAGTCAATTGCCTAGGGACAATCTCGCAACTCCTTCCACCACGTTTCCACACTCGCTATACTAACTTTATTGCTTCTTTATCTAAACAGCACCTAGTTTTTATTTACGTGCTCTTCATGTTCTTGCAAACCTATCCCGTTACACCTACAAAGTACTTCTAGTTTTATACTTGTTCTAGGTACAGTGAACGTCAAGCGTGCGTAGAGTTGTATCGGTGGTCGATAGAACTTGAGGGAATATTGTTTCTACCTTTAGCTCCTCGTTGAGTTTGACACTCTTACTTATCGAAAGAGGTTACAATTGATCCCTTATACTTATGGGTTATCAAGACCTTTTTCTGGCGTCATTGTCGGGGAGCAATAGCGTGGGGTGAATATTCTCGTGTGTGCTTGTTTGCTTTGCGTGAAGGTCGGGGGCGCCTGATGGTTAACTCCTACCAACCTCCCTCCTAGGAGCATGCGTCGTATTATTTTGCTTCGAGGGCTAATAGATTTTTCGCAATAAGTATGTGAGTTCTTTATGACTAATCTTGAGTCCATGGATTATATGCACTCTCATCCTTTCACCATGCTAGCCACTCTAGTACCGCGCAATTTTCGCAGGTGCATCAAGCCACCTTATACCCTTCATCAAAACAGCCACCATACCTACCTATTATGGCATTTCCATAGTCATTCCAAGATATATTGCCATGTGACTCCACCGTTCCGTTTATTATGACACGTACCATCATTGTCATATTTCCTTGCATGATCGTAAGATAGCTAGCATGATGATTCCATGTCTTGTCCGATTTTTTATGTCATTGCTACGCTAGATCATTGCGCATCCCGGTACACTGCCGGAGGCATTCATACAGAGTCATATTTTTGTTATAGAATAGAGTTGTAATATCGAGTTGTAAGTAAATAAAAGTGTGATGATTATCATTATTAGAACATTTTCCCATGTGAGGTTATCAAAAAAAAAGAGGCCAATGAAGCCTAAAGAAAAAAGAGGCCACAGAAGCCCACCAAAAAAGAGAGGCCAAAGAGCCCAAAAAAAGGAAAATAAAAAAATGAGAGAAAAAGAGAGAAGGCACAATGTTACTATCTTTTTTCCACAGTTGTGCTTCATCATAGCACCATGTTCTTCATGATAGAGAGTCTCCTATGTTCTCACTTCCATATACTAGTGGGAATTTTCATTATAGAACTTGGCTTGCATATTCCAATGACAGGCTTCCTCAACTTTCCCTAGGTCTTCATGAGAAAGCAAGTTGATGCACACCCACTAGTTTTCCTTTGAGCTTTCATATACTTATAGCTCTAGTGCCCATTACATGGCAATCCCTACTCACTCACATTGATATCAATTGATGGACATCTCCATAGTCCATTGATTTGCCTAGTCGATGTGAGACTTTCTCACTACTTCTGTCTACTACCACCTTCTATTCCACACATAGTGCTATGTCCATGGCTCACGCTCATGTATTGCGTGAAGAATTGAAAAGGGTCAAAAAAGTAAAGTATGAAAACAATTGCTTGGCTGACACCGGGATGGGCATGAGGGGTACCTTGTGTTAAGAAAATGGAGCATAAAAGACTATATGATTTTGTAGGGATAACATTCTTCAGCATATAACATTCTCTAGCATTGATATTTTGAAAGACTTGATTGTTTGTTGGGATGCCCAAGTATTAAATTCTTTTATGTCAAATGATAGACTATTGGTTTGAATCACTCGTGTCTTAATATTCATGCCATGATTAGATTACATGATCAAGATTATGCTAGGTAGCATTCCACATCAAAAATTATCTTTTTTCATCATTTACCTACTCGAGGACGAGCAGGAATTAAGCTTGGGGATGTTGATACGTCTCCATCGTATATATAATTTTTTATTGTTCCATGACAATATTATACAACTTTCATATACTTTTGGCAACTTTTTATACTATTTTTGGGACTTACATATTGATCAAGTGCCCAGTGCAAGTTACTGCTTGTTGCATGTCTTTTGTTTCACAGAAAATCCATATCAAATGGATTCCAAACGGGATAAAAATGCACTGAGATTTTATTTTGGAATATATGTTATTTTTGGGAAGAAGAATCAACGCGAGACGATGCCCGAGGGGGCCACGAGGCAGGGGCGCGCCCCCGACCCTCGTGGACACCCTGTAACACGGTTGGTGCCCTTCTTTCACCGCAAGAAAGCCAATATCCTGATAGAAATTGTGTCAAAATTTCAGCCCAATCGGAGTTACGGATCTCCGGGAATATAAGAAACGGTGAAAGACCAGAATCGGGGAACGCAGAAATAGAGAGACACGGAGAGACATATCCAATCTCAGAGGTGCTCTTGCCCCTCCCATGCCATGGAGACCAAGGACTAGAGGGAGAACCCTTCTCCCACCTAGGGAGAAGGCCAAGGAAGAATGAGAAGGAGGGGGCTCTCCCCCCCTCGCTTTCGGTGGCGCCGAAACGCCGCCGGTGACATCATCGTGCGACGGCGATCTACACCAACACCTCTGTCATCTTCACCAACATCTTCATCACCTTCCCCCATCTATCTATAGAGGTCCACTCTCCCGCAACCCGCTGTACCCTTTACTTAAACATGATGCTTTATGCTTCATATTATTATCCAATGATGTGTTGCCATCCTATGATGTCTGAGTAGATTTTCATTGTCCTATTAGTTATTGGTGAATTGCTATGATTGGTTTAATTTTCTTGTGGTTATGTTGTTGTCCTTTGGTGCCCATCATATGAGCGCGTGGGTGGATCACACCATAGGGTTAGTTGTATGTTGTTAGGACTATGTATTAGAGGGCAAGAGTGACAGAAGCTTCAACCTAGTATAGAAATTGATGCATACGGGTGCTTGATATGGTTGGGTTTTACCTTAATGAATGTTAGTAGTTTCGGATGATTGCTAATAGTTCCTATCATAAGTTCATAGAATTCCAAGTTAGGGATGACATGCTAGCATTGGCCTCTCCCACATAAAACTTGCTATCGGTCTAGTAACGTAGTTAATTGCCTAGGGATAATTTTGCAACTCCTACCACCACTTTTCCACACTCTCTAGACTAACTTTATTGCTTCTTTATCTAAACAGCCCCTAGTTTTTATTTACGTGCTCTTTATATTTTTGCAAACCTATCCCGCTACACCTACAAAGTACTTCTAGTTTTATACTTGTTCTAGGTAAAGCGAAGGTCAAGCGTGCGTAGAGTTGTATCGGTGGTCGATAGAACTTGAGGGAATATTTGTTCTACCTTTAGCTCCTCGTTGGGTTCGGCACTCTTACTTATCGAAAGAGTCTACAATTGATCCCCTATACTTGTGGGTTATCAGGCGTCATTGATGTCGTTTCCTTATCAAGGCATCGTTGTTGAAGTTGGCGTCATCAGGCTTGGGATGCTCCGGGGGATACACTAGATCTAGGTCTCCTGGATTGGATGATGATGGCGTTCTTAGTAGCGCTTTCTCTCATGGGGGCATCATTGTGGAGCAAGTGATGGCTAGAGGTGACAAGAGGAGGAGCGTTGCTTCATCACCCACATTGATGGTGTCGGATCTCGATGGCAAGGCACCCTAGAGATTAGGCATCTAATGTGCGATGATGGACTCGCGCAGGAGGTCGACGCTTTCTGGCATCGTGGTGGCATCGGCGGCAGCTAGACCGGGCAAGGTTCATACAGCAGTACAACCCTGAAGATGGACTAGTGGCAGGTGGATGCGACGGCCTCATACCCAACGGGCGTCCTGGTTGAGGAGCATGTCGGACTGGTGGGTGCCCATACCCGGCAGGCGTCCTGGTTGGGACCTCAAGTCTTAGATGTTAGGTTTGGCTGCGAGGTTTGTTTGGTACTAGACCCAGACTATCAGCATCCCTTTATCAATTGGATAGGAGTAGCGACATTTTTTTGCCTAGACGGTGGCTTCAGTCTTACTGTTGTATGACTTTGTAAGGTCTTGTTTGAATAATTAATAAAGTGGCTGCATGCATCGTCCAGATGCAGAGGCCGGGGGTCCTCCTCCATTTCTAGAAAAAATGTCATCATGTTAATTCTGCTCATGTATATGCTCTGTTTTTTCACCAAGTCATAATTTGTGTTATAAAGTTTTCTTGTTTCCTTGATCATGTTGGATTACTCTTGATGCCTATGAACCTGATCCTTGTTGATTTTGGAAGCATATAATCTGTGCTTTGAGTGCATACCATGTTTGTGCCTATCTTGTCCTTGTAGCATATTGTTTTGATGCTTGCTATATGCCTAGTTGATGTTTTGGACAACTTGTCCTTTAAACTTGTTTCATGTGTATGTGTTGATCTGTTGCTCCGTTTTGAGCATGCTCTATATGAAACTTGCTTGGCTTTGCATGTAGATGCATCATGTCATGTTGCATCCATATTATCAGAGTGTTTGCTTGATGTTGGAATATATTTTGCATCAATGCCATGTTTGACTTGTTTTGCTCATGTCTTCTAGGCCGTAGCTCCGAATTAAATGAACCTTATATTTAACTTGACTAGAAATTAGTGTAGATCATCATGCTGGATCTTAAATTTCTGTTTAACAACTCTAACATAAGGTTTCTTCAGATATGGACCAATTTCGAAATTTGCATATGAGGACTTACCAGAATTGTTACATGTTGTTTCCGGCCTCATTTAAACTTGCTTGGTTGTGTTGTTCTTGTATGCATCATCTTTTGCCATGAGTAGCATCATGTAGCCTTGTCATGCATCATACTTGGTTGACCATCATGTGTTGTTTATGTGTTGTGTGTTTACCATGTTGTTTGCTACTTCTCAGTAGTTCCTGTTTTGTTGCGATCGTGAGGATTCGTTCGACTACGCTTGGTTTGTCTACGTGGCTTCATCTTCTTCATGGACTCGTTCTTCTACCTAGCGGGATCTCAGGCGAGATGACCATCACCTTGGATCTCATTACTATCATTGCTATGCTAGTTATCTCGATGCTATCGCTATATGTCGCGCTACACATCATTTGTTTATCAAGCCTCCCATTATGCCATGAAACAACCTCTAACCTTTGTTTCCATCACCCTAGCAAATCGTTGTTTGGCTATGTTACCGCTTGCTCAGCCCCTCTTATAACGTTGTTAGTTGCAGGTGAAGATGAAGTTTGCTCCATTTCGGAACTTCAATGTTGCAATATCACAATATCTATTACTATAATTAATGCACATATATACTTGCCAATGGGTGGAAGGCTTGGCCTTTTGGTCGATGTTTTGTTCCACTCATGCCGCCTTAAGAACCGATAAACCGGTGTTATGTTCCTTGATTTTTTGTTTCTTACATCGTTGGGGTTATGGGACCCCCTTGATAGTTCGCTTTGAATAAAACTCTTTCACCAAGGCCCAACATTGGTTTTAACATTTGCCAACATAATAACATTGAATTAATTAATTAAATTGCATAGGGGCTGATCACCTCGGGGATTCTTTTTCAACATAATACAGGGGGGCTAGTGATGATGGTGCTGGTCCAAACTGGAGTACTGTGCGGGCTACCTAGGGCAACCCAAGGACTTCAGTAATGTACGCGTAGCTCATTCGTCGTGTCCTGTGAACGAGATATGCGGCTCCTATCGAGATTGTCGACACATCGGGAGGTATTGCTGGGCTTGTTTTACCATTGCCGAAATGTCTTGTGCATCGAGATTCTGAGTCTAATCGGGTTGTCCCTAAGATAAGAGGTTTTACCTCTTCTGATCGTGAGAGCTTGTGATGGGCTAAGTTGGGAAACCCCTGCAGGGTTATGATCTTTCGAAAGCCGTGCCCGTGGTTATATGGCAGATTGGAATTTGTTAATGTACGGTTGTAGAGAACTTGCGAGAGGATCCGAAATAAAATACATGAACCGCGTGAGTAACCGCGATCGTCTCTTTTCGAGTAAGTTCGGGAAGAGAACTTGGTGGGGTTATGTTTGACTCGTAAATAGTTCAGGATCACTAGTGATCATTACTAGTTTACGACCGTTTGCGTAGCTTCTCATCAATCTCTGGAATCATAAGTTAGCCACCATACAATGCTTAGCCACTGCTGCAACCACACCACTTATCCTTTTCATACCCATTAAGCTTTGCTAGTCTTGATACCCATGGTATTGGGATTGCTGAGTCCTCGTGGCTCACAGATACTACAACAACAGTAGCAGGTACAGGTTTCTAATGACTTGACACGAGAGTGATGTTTACTTGTGTTGGAGTTCTTTCTTCTTCTTCTTCATCGGTCTTAGGATTGGTTCCTGGTCGGCAGCCTGGGATAGCAGGATGGAAGTCGTTGTGCTTTTCATGTGTTTCATCCATAGTCAGATGTCTTGTGTATGGTGTTTTGTATTCATGTGGAAGTTGTATGACTTGTATGTATCCCCATCTATTTATGTAATGATATCCATCTTGCTAAGCGCATGAAATGCGGTTGTGCCCCCAATCACGAGTTCATCACGTGATCGGGATAAAATTGCAACTTGGGAAAAATTGCAGCTCCAATTCCCTCTGTTGCCGCACAATCCTCAACTGCTGCAGCAAAGTCCTCAACACATGTGCACCTTGCAACGTGTCAACGGACTGCAGGTTTCTCAATTGCTTCAGGAGCATATGCAAGTTCATCAGCTCCACTACAATCTTCACTTGGTACAATTTTGCTGAAAGTGAAGACCACTGCTGGACGAGGAAAGAGGCCAACTCCTCAAAAGAAAGTGGATTTCCAAGTACCGTCGGATGACGATGAAGCTGATGATGAAGAACTTGCTGAAATCACCAGAGATAGGGAAATGAAGGCCACTAGAGCCAAGGGCAGTTCTGTGCCTCTCATGCTGGATCCGAAGAAGATCTTGGACTATATTGATCTTTGGCACAAGGATCCAAACGCACCTCTTCCTCAGACGAACCTCACTCCTGGAAAAAGTCACATGTTGGCTGCTTTCATTGGTGAGGAAAAATAGAAGTTTGAAAAAGCCTGACAAACCAAGAAGGACCAATGCAGGAAAGAACGTTTCCTGAAGAAAAATGTTGTAAACATGTCTCCTAGGGACCTTGTGAAGATGCAAACTGAATTCAAAGGCCTCAGTGATGAATTTGGCAGATACCGTGCTAAATGGCTGGGAGCCAAAGTCAGATTCGTCAAGCTCACCAAGTCCCTCAAGCTCAGTGGTGCAACTTCCGCGCAAGAAAAATCCACCTGACTGGAGAAACTGAAAGCGCAACTGAAAATCAAGTTGCTGAAGAAACTGAAACTGCCAGGACTGCTGATGAAATTCCAGCTCCTGATGAAATTACCAGGGCAACCTCAAATGTTGCGCCTCAAGAACAATCGAGGCATGCTGAAGAATCTGCTGCAGCGCCTGAAGAGTCTAAGAATGCCAGGGTGACTGCATCAGTCGTGCTTGAAGAAAATGAACCTACTTCATCTGCTCCTCGTGCAAAACCATCAAGGATGAAGAATGACAAGCTTCCTTCTGCATCAGAAGTGAAGAAAACCAAAGCTGTGGAGAAGGTAGCTGTGAAGAAATGGAAAGCATCATCAACAGCAGAATCCTCAGCTCCTAAGAAAGTGAGGACTTTGTCAAGCTCCTTCATCAACCCCATTGATGTTGTTTTGATCTCAATAGTGCCATAAAAGGAAATTGTTACTTTTGGTGAAGAATATGTCATACCTAATTACACGAATGGAGAGAATCCTTTTGTTACTTCTTCCGAGCAGTTGGATGATGAAATTGAAGCAGAAGATATCCCTTCAACACCACTAGTATCATCGCCCATGCCTCAGTTCACAGCTGAAGAGGCAGGCGTTGAGGAATTGGAAGAAGAAGAAGATGTGGACATTGGTTCTAAAACTCCTGTGCTCAATGATGACTATTGGGAAAACACTCATCCTAATTCACCTTTGACCACCCCACTTCATAAAGTTCCCCAGTCCCCTGTGCAAACTGAAGAAATTCAAACGTGATCTGAAGAAAATCCAACTTCTCTTTTTTCCATTCCTGAAGAAGCTAGGTCATCATCTCTTAATCTTCATCCCAAGCAGAAAAACCCTCATACTACTAGGCAGAAATTCAAGGCTGATAATTTCTTCACTGAGCAACATTTCTTCACTAATTTCAATCCCTATGACTCAGCAAGACTTCCACACAAGAGGTTCTGGACAGCAAGCCAGATGAACTTCTATTCTTCACTCTTGGTTGACAAAGACAATGTATTTGAATGTCGTCAAATTCCTCATATTCACATGGAATCTATCCCTTGTTTCCACCCTGTGCTGAATGTTCTTCACGAAGCCGGGCTTGTGAGTTTTTGCGCTAACATCTGCGACTGGAATGAAGAACTTGTTCTTACTTTCTATGCCACTCTGCACCTCGCTGGTAATGTGGCTGATGTGAATTCTTGGGTGCTAGATTGGATGTCTGAAAACACACACTACAAAGCTCTGGCCTCTGAATTACTTCATGCCATTCCAGTCAGTTGCCCTGCTGAAGGCACAAGACTGATTTATGATGAACCTAAACTTCCAAATCACGTGATGAAATTTCTGATCAAGCCTTTGAAGGTTGGTCAATCTCCTAGGACCATATTCCTTGTGAAGGATTTGATGTATGTGCCGAGGACAATCTACCACATTCTGACCAAAACCCACAGTCCAATCAAGGGCCACAACTCTGAAGAAGAAAACGTTGTCGGCATCATGAAGAATCTGTTGTTCAATATCTTGCATGGGATTCCCATCAACTATCACGATTTCTTCATGAGGACTTTGGCGAATCACTACTGCAGGTTGCTGCTAACGCGACACTACGATAAGAGACCCTTTGACGAAACTGTGTGTGATGCATTAATCACAAATGGGGATGTAAATAACCATCAAAAAGGTGCAAAACATTTGTGATGAATGATACATCAAACACGGTTCAGATTGTAGTTGCGTGTGCGATCCAGGACACACGGTTGAGCTATTCGAACTGTTTAAAATGAGGCAGAACAACAGAAACGGGCAGCCAGATCAATGTGTGTGCGATCTGCGATATACAGTTCGCTCCGGTGAATTGTTTGCTATTAGGAAGTGCAACAGAATTGTTAGCCAGATCAAAGTGTGTGTGATATAAGGCCTATGGTTCACTCGGACAAACTGTTTTCGATTAGCGAACACAACAGAAACAGTTCAACTTAACAAGATGTGTGTGATACGTGGCAAACAGCCGACTCAACGGCGAGCAAGCACGTGATCAACCTTCTGCCATCCATAAATTTTGACCTTGTTTCTCGTCACATTGCAGACTACAACGCAATAAGTAATTGCAAATCTGTTCTCACCTATCAAACTAATATGTGTTCACACTTAGCACCGGGCTATAAAAACTACCCACTCGAAAATTACTTCACAGTTCCTCTCCTCATCACCCACAAAACTGGTTTTCTCTGTCAAGTCGTTCCGCCATGACCGGTAGGAGGCGTTTAGGGTGGACATATAACCGGGCAGCAAAGACCAAGGCCGCGGAAGCACTAGAGAGGTCACACCATGAAGCCGCAGCCGCAGAAGAGATGTCCCGGCCCGCCACGGAGCCCTCGAACGAGCTCTCACAGGCACGCGAGGGCTCTCACAAGCGCATTGCAGCGTCAGCCATTGCGACGAGTCGGCGTTCCTGAAGTCCTTCGCCGGCGACAACGACATTCTCGATGGCATCTCTACGCAGCAGGAGCTGGTCGACGGCTTGATGAAGCTGCTCAAGATCTGTGATGCATTGGTTGATAAGGCGACCGGCCTCGTCGAGCAAATCATGGATGACAATGCGAAGCTCCTCAAGTTGGTCGCCGAGAAGGAGGATGAGGCCGCCGACTGGAAGATGATGCATGAGCAGAGTAGTGCCTCGGAGATGATGCTGAAAGCGGTCGTCGAGGAACTGATGGGTGTCTTGAGGAAGCTCCTGATCGAGCACGAGCATGAGGTGGAGGAATCCGTGGCTGATTTCAAGCAAAGTCGTGAGGAATTATAGGAGCTGGAGGATTCCGCCGCCCGGTGATCCATCAACGAGTAGAGATAGTAGAGACCCACATCATCGTCTGCAATTTCCTTCTTCTCTTGCCCTCGTGTCTTCCGGGCTTTGCCGCATGTGGCATTTTCAATTATCCAGAATATGTAAGACAATTATTATCTGCGCCATTGTAAATTTCTCGTCCTATAATCCGTTTCCATTTTATTTTTGGTCATATTATCCATTGCCCTATGTGGCAATTTAAATTAGGCCGGAATACGAGTTGAAAACACGAACAAGGCAAATGCTACCATGGGATCAAAAGCAAACACCCTCCGTCCATGTGCTTTAATTAACCCATTAATGGAGAAGTTGTGAGTGAGGCGGGCGGCGGCTGGTGCATGGAGGTCAAAGAGCTCGCTTCCCGGTGAGCATGGGTGGGCTTGTTCCTCGCACATGTCCCGTCGAGCCTGCGAGGTGAAAAGGATGCACGCTTCCCATCGAGCTTGCGCGGCGGACTGCTCACATGCGTCCCGTCGAACCTGCACGGCAGACTTCTCGAGTATGGTTAAATTTTGACACGGTAAATATAATACAACTGTTTGCGATATTAACGTGTCAGCTTTTTGTTTCAAAAAGGACATCGTTGGCTACTAATGTGTGCGCCTCTTCTCAAACTGGATGATTTTTTACCACGGCATATATGTGCCATGTCATGAAACCATGCCAAGTTTCATGTTTTTGGGTGACTTTTTTATTTACTGGGATTTAAAAACCGAGATTCTCATTGTTTCAGGACGACGATAAGTTTGTAATTCTTTATCATTCCTTAAACGAGACCTAAACATGCACCTAATGACATATGTATGATTTCCCACCCATTTTCCTTCACTTGAGAATCTGGTTGTAGTTCCAATTTTAATTATGGACTACATTGAATGCATAGAAAACTTAGTAATTAGTAATATATATACAATGGACAAACGAACCTTGAACATTTTCAAATTTCAGTCCGACACTCATGTTATTCTATGTTGCCTGTAGAAAACAAAGTTCAACGTGAGAAGAGGCATTGATTGTTGTTTCGCCCACAAGAGGGGCATGTTTCCCTATCGGAACCACGAGGGTTGTGATAGGCTCCAGTTTGTAAAAGGCTTGTAATATAGCTTCGCCCAAATTGGACAATTATATATACCATGTAGTGACACCATGCCAAGTTTCATGATTTCCTGGTGAGTTTTGGATTTACAGACACTTAAAAATGAAGATTCGCAATGTTTGTGGCCAGTCCAGGACGGCGAGACGGTTGAATTCATTCCCATTCGTTCCATGGGACCTAAACATGCACCCCAAGGGAACATGTACGTTTTTTCTAGCCATTTTGGTGCACTGGAGCATCTATTTGTAGTTCTTATTTGAATGATGGACATTAAATGCCTAGAAAACTCAATTAATGAATAAAAAAAGTCAAACGAACCCTGAATAATTTCAAAGTTCAGCGCGAATCTCCTATTTTTCCATGTCGTGTGTAGAATAAAATACGAGGCTAGAAGAGGGAGTGATTATCGTTTGGCCCACAAGGGGACATGTTTCCCTATCATAACCACGAGGGTTCTTGCGACAGGCTCCGGTTTGTAAGAGGTTTGGAATAAATCTTGGCCCAAATTGGCAATGTTTTTACCACGACATATTTGTCCCATGACATGACACCTTGCCACCTTTGATGACTTTCTAGTGAGTTTAGGATTTATGGGGACTTAAAAACCGAGATTCAAAATGTTTGAGGAAGAGCCAGGACACTGGTACAGTTGTAATTCATTCCCATTCCTGGCATGCGACCTAAACATGCACCCAAGCACACATGTATAATTTTTCTAGCCATTTTGGTGAACTGGAGCATGTATTTGTAGTTCAGATTTGAATTATGGACATTAAATGCCTAAGAACCCAATTAGTGTATAAAAAGGTCAAACGAACCCTTAATAAGTTTAAATTTCAGGACGGATATCATGTGGTTCCATGTTGCCCGTGGAAGAAAATACAAGGCGAAAAGAGGCAGTGATTACGTTTCGCCCACAAGTGTTTCCATATCAAAACCACGAGGCTTCTTTGAGAGAAGCTCCAGTTTTTGTAAAAGGTTTGTAATAAAGCTTGGCCCAAATTGGACAATGTTTTTACCACGATATATATGTGCCATGACGTGACACCATGCCACCTTTGATGACTTTCTGGTGAGTTTAGGATTTATTGGCGCTTAAAAACTGAGATTCGAAATGTTTCAGTACGAGCCATGACACAAGTACGGTTGTAATTCGCTCCCATTCCTGGCATGGGACCTAAACATGCACCCAAGGACACAAGTATAGTTTTTCTAGCCATTTTGGTGAACTAGAGCATGTATTTGTAGTTCAGATTTGAATTATGGACATCAAATGCATAGGAAACTCAATTAGTGTATAAAAATGCCAAACGAACCCTGAATAAGTTTAAATTTCAGCACGGATATCTTGTCGTTCCATGTTGCGCATAGAGGAAAATACAAGGTGAAAAGAGGAAGTGATTACGTTTCTCCCACAAGGGGGCCACGTTTCCCTAGTGAAACCACGAGGCTTCTTTGAGAGAAGCTCCAGTTTGTAAGAGGGTTGTAATAAAACTTGCGCCACAATGGACGAAAAAATTCTCGACATATAAGTGCGATGTCGTGACACCATGGCAGGTTTCACGGTTTACGGGGATTTAAAAACCGAGATTCTTCTCATGAAATGTTTTCAAATAGCACACGGTTCACTCACAGAAGCTGATATGCAATGAAAACTTCATGGAAACCATATTTTAAAGTTTCATAAAAATCTTTAAAAAATGTGGGATGTTAAGAAGGTGATGTTTTATTGCGACACAAAATTTCAAGTTGAAAAACATTACGAGATGTGAGCTATGAAAAAGATAAATTCCGCACTGAATAATGACATTACTATTCGGCTCTATTCAACACTGATTTTGTCTTTTTCATAGCTCACATCCCTTCATGTGTTTCAACTTGAAATTTTGTGTGCCAATAAAACATCATCCTCTTAACATCCCGCATTTTTTTGAATTTCTTTTAAACTTCAAAACATATTTTTCTCGTGGTTTTCACCAGTTTCCACCCAATGTTGGTTTCCGTGTGATATTCCCCACCCCCCTCCTCCGATGTGCGCGTGATCTGAGTCCTGAGTTCTGACAGGCGAGAACCCAAACCCCACGGATCGTACGTGTGCACCGTTGGATGCTCCCAGATCGAACGGCAACCCTAAGCCCTTTCGACAGCACATGCAATACATGGGTAAGTACTGTGCGCATGCGTCGTGTAGCTCACGCTTCCTTCTCTACTAGGTTTTCGTTCAAAACAGGCTATCGTTTCTCGCCAGTCCTCTCATCGGTTTCCCGCCTCTTCTCCCAGATATGCATGATGTAGATGTTCAGTTAATTCTTATAGTTCATCTCATCCAAAATCAATTAGTTTTGTAAAAAAACTATTTTAAGATTCATGGAATTGTGCATTGTAAAGGTAAAAACAAAATGTGACAATTCATTTAGAAAAAAGATTTGGGCAATTAAGATATGGAAGATTCTAGAGAACGAAGGAGAAGTGCTTGTGTTTTGAGGTTTGTGCATTATGCTTAAGTTCCACCATGGAGTCTTCTAGATTGTACATGT
>LR738712.1:448365369-448389600 GCA_902687465.1 Secale cereale
CCCCCCCCCCCCCCCCCGCTGTCGCCTCGAAGTTGGGAAACTGGCATCATAGGTATTGAACCAGGCTTGGAGTCGGGTATGGTGTTCGGTTTGTAATGTACTTGGCGTGGCCCATCGAAGTTGTGAATTTCAGATTTAAACACATCATACACCATCGTACCCATACATATTTTCGGGCCGCATGCAGTGTATACGGGGTCTTCTAATCGACCATGTCTCCCTTGTGGGGGTTTTTGTGACGACACGGATATATGTGGGCTCCCCGGGTGTATATATATCATCCCTTTGATTGATAATGAGGGGTATGTGTTGGCCATGAATGTCAGATGTCTTGTGTATGGTGTGTTGTATTCATGTGGAAGTTGTATGACTTGTATGTATCCCCATCTATTTATATAATGATATCCATCTTGCTAAGCGCATGAAATGCGGTTGTGCCCCCAATCACGAGTTCATCACGTGATCGGGATAAAATTGCAACTTGGGAAAAATTGCAGCTCCAATTCCCTCTGTTGCCGCACAATCCTCAACTGCTGCAGCAAAGTCCTCAACACATGTGCACCTTGCAACGTGTCAACGGACTGCAGGTTTCTCAATTGCTTCAGGAGCATATGCAAGTTCATCAGCTCCACCACAATCTTCACTTGGTACAATTTTGCTGAAAGTGAAGACCACTGCTGGACGAGGAAAGAGGCCAACTCCTCAAAAGAAAGTGGATTTCCAAGTACCGTCGGATGACGATGAAGCTGATGATGAAGAACTTGCTGAAATCACCAGAGATAGGGAAATGAAGGCCACTAGAGCCAAGGGCAGTTCTGTGCCTCTCATGCTGGATCCGAAGAAGATCTTGGACTATATTGATCTTTGGCACAAGGATCCAAACGCACCTCTTCCTCAGACGAACCTCACTCCTGGAAAAAGTCACATGTTGGCTGCTTTCATTGGTGAGGAAAAATAGAAGTTTGAAAAAGCCTGACAAACCAAGAAGGACCAATGCAGGAAAGAACGTTTCCTGAAGAAAAATGTTGTAAACATGTCTCCTAGGGACCTTGTGAAGATGCAAACTGAATTCAAAGGCCTCAGTGATGAATTTGGCAGATACCGTGCTAAATGGCTGGGAGCCAAAGTCAGATTCGTCAAGCTCACCAAGTCCCTCAAGCTCAGTGGTGCAACTTCCGCGCAAGAAAAATCCACCTGACTGGAGAAACTGAAAGCGCAACTGAAAATCAAGTTGCTGAAGAAACTGAAACTGCCAGGACTGCTGATGAAATTCCAGCTCCTGATGAAATTACCAGGGCAACCTCAAATGTTGCGCCTCAAGAACAATCGAGGCATGCTGAAGAATCTGCTGCAGCGCCTGAAGAGTCTAAGAATGCCAGGGTGACTGCATCAGTCGTGCTTGAAGAAAATGAACCTACTTCATCTGCTCCTCGTGCAAAACCATCAAGGATGAAGAATGACAAGCTTCCTTCTGCATCAGAAGTGAAGAAAACCAAAGCTGTGGAGAAGGTAGCTGTGAAGAAATGGAAAGCATCATCAACAGCAGAATCCTCAGCTCCTAAGAAAGTGAGGACTTTGTCAAGCTCCTTCATCAACCCCATTGATGTTGTTTTGATCTCAATAGTGCCATAAAAGGAAATTGTTACTTTTGGTGAAGAATATGTCATACCTAATTACACGAATGGAGAGAATCCTTTTGTTACTTCTTCCGAGCAGTTGGATGATGAAATTGAAGCAGAAGATATCCCTTCAACACCACTAGTATCATCGCCCATGCCTCAGTTCACAGCTGAAGAGGCAGGCGTTGAGGAATTGGAAGAAGAAGAAGATGTGGACATTGGTTCTAAAACTCCTGTGCTCAATGATGACTATTGGGAAAACACTCATCCTAATTCACCTTTGACCACCCCACTTCATAAAGTTCCCCAGTCCCCTGTGCAAACTGAAGAAATTCAAACGTGATCTGAAGAAAATCCAACTTCTCTTTTTTCCATTCCTGAAGAAGCTAGGTCATCATCTCTTAATCTTCATCCCAAGCAGAAAAACCCTCATACTACTAGGCAGAAATTCAAGGCTGATAATTTCTTCACTGAGCAACATTTCTTCACTAATTTCAATCCCTATGACTCAGCAAGACTTCCACACAAGAGGTTCTGGACAGCAAGCCAGATGAACTTCTATTCTTCACTCTTGGTTGACAAAGACAATGTATTTGAATGTCGTCAAATTCCTCATATTCACATGGAATCTATCCCTTGTTTCCACCCTGTGCTGAATGTTCTTCACGAAGCCGGGCTTGTGAGTTTTTGCGCTAACATCTGCGACTGGAATGAAGAACTTGTTCTTACTTTCTATGCCACTCTGCACCTCGCTGGTAATGTGGCTGATGTGAATTCTTGGGTGCTAGATTGGATGTCTGAAAACACACACTACAAAGCTCTGGCCTCTGAATTACTTCATGCCATTCCAGTCAGTTGCCCTGCTGAAGGCACAAGACTGATTTATGATGAACCTAAACTTCCAAATCACGTGATGAAATTTCTGATCAAGCCTTTGAAGGTTGGTCAATCTCCTAGGACCATATTCCTTGTGAAGGATTTGATGTATGTGCCGAGGACAATCTACCACATTCTGACCAAAACCCACAGTCCAATCAAGGGCCACAACTCTGAAGAAGAAAACGTTGTCGGCATCATGAAGAATCTGTTGTTCAATATCTTGCATGGGATTCCCATCAACTATCACGATTTCTTCATGAGGACTTTGGCGAATCACTACTGCAGGTTGCTGCTAACGCGACACTACGATAAGAGACCCTTTGACGAAACTGTGTGCGATGCATTAATCACAAATGGGGATGTAAATAACCATCAAAAAGGTGCAAAACATTTGTGATGAATGATACATCAAACACGGTTCAGATTGTAGTTGCGTGTGCGATCCAGGACACACGGTTGAGCTATTCGAACTGTTTAAAATGAGGCAGAACAACAGAAACGGGCAGCCAGATCAATGTGTGTGCGATCTGCGATATACAGTTCGCTCCGGTGAATTGTTTGCTATTAGGAAGTGCAACAGAATTGTTAGCCAGATCAAAGTGTGTGTGATATAAGGCCTATGGTTCACTCGGACAAACTGTTTTCGATTAGCGAACACAACAGAAACAGTTCAACTTAACAAGATGTGTGTGATACGTGGCAAACAGCCGACTCAACGGCGAGCAAGCACGTGATCAACCTTCTGCCATCAATAAATTTGGACCTTGTTTCTCGTCACATTGCAGACTACAACGCAATAAGTAATTGCAAATCTGTTCTCACCTATCAAACTAATATGTGTTCACACTTAGCACCGGGCTATAAAAACTACCCACTCAAAAATTACTTCACAGTTCCTCTCCTCATCACCCACAAAACTGGTTTTCTCTGTCAAGTCGTTCCGCCATGACCGGTAGGAGGCGTTTAGGGTGGACATATAACCGGGCAGCAAAGACCAAGGCCGCGGAAGCACTAGAGAGGTCACACCATGAAGCCGCAGCCGCAGAAGAGATGTCCCGGCCCGCCACGGAGCCCTCGAACGAGCTCTCACAGGCACGCGAGGGCTCTCACAAGCGCATTGCAGCGTCAGCCATTGCGACGAGTCGGCGTTCCTGAAGTCCTTCGCAGGCGACAACGACATTCTCGATGGCATCTCTACGCAGCAGGAGCTGGTCGACGGCTTGATGAAGCTGCTCAAGATCTGTGATGCATTGGTTGATAAGGCGACCGGCCTCGTCGAGCAAATCATGGATGACAATGCGAAGCTCCTCAAGTTGGTCGCCGAGAAGGAGGATGAGGCCGCCGACTGGAAGATGATGCATGAGCAGAGTAGTGCCTCGGAGATGATGCTGAAAGCGGTCGTCGAGGAACTGATGGGTGTCTTGAGGAAGCTCCTGATCGAGCACGAGCATGAGGTGGAGGAATCCGTGGCTGATTTCAAGCAAAGTCGTGAGGAATTATAGGAGCTGGAGGATTCCGCCGCCCGGTGATCCATCAACGAGTAGAGATAGTAGAGACCCACATCATCGTCTGCAATTTCCTTCTTCTCTTGCCCTCGTGTCTTCCGGGCTTTGCCGCATGTGGCATTTTCAATTATCCAGAATATGTAAGACAATTATTATCTGCGCCATTGTAAATTTCTCGTCCTATAATCCGTTTCCATTTTATTTTTGGTCATATTATCCATTGCCCTATGTGGCAATTTAAATTAGGCCGGAATACGAGTTGAAAACACGAACAAGGCAAATGCTACCATGGGATCAAAAGCAAACACCCTCCGTCCATGTGCTTTAATTAACCCATTAATGGAGAAGTTGTGAGTGAGGCGGGCGGCGGCTGGTGCATGGAGGTCAAAGAGCTCGCTTCCCGGTGAGCATGGGTGGGCTTGTTCCTCGCACATGTCCCGTCGAGCCTGCGAGGTGAAAAGGATGCACGCTTCCCATCGAGCTTGCGCGGCGGACTGCTCACATGCGTCCCGTCGAACCTGCACGACAGACTTCTCGAGTATGGTTAAATTTTGACACGGTAAATATAATACAACTGTTTGCGATATTAACGTGTCAGCTTTTTGTTTCAAAAAGGACATCGTTGGCTACTAATGTGTGCGCCTCTTCTCAAACTGGATGATTTTTTACCACGGCATATATGTGCCATGTCATGAAACCATGCCAAGTTTCATGTTTTTGGGTGACTTTTTTATTTACTGGGATTTAAAAACCGAGATTCTCATTGTTTCAGGACGACGATAAGTTTGTAATTCTTTATCATTCCTTAAACGAGACCTAAACATGCACCTAATGACATATGTATGATTTCCCACCCATTTTCCTTCACTGGAGAATCTGGTTGTAGTTCCAATTTTAATTATGGACTACATTGAATGCATAGAAAACTTAGTAATTAGTAATATATATACAATGGACAAACGAACCTTGAACAGTTTCAAATTTCAGTCCGACACTCATGTTATTCTATGTTGCCTGTAGAAAACAAAGTTCAACGTGAGAAGAGGCATTGATTGTTGTTTCGCCCACAAGAGGGGCATGTTTCCCTATCGGAACCACGAGGGTTGCGATAGGCTCCAGTTTGTAAAAGGCTTGTAATATAGCTTCGCCCAAATTGGACAATTATATATACCATGTAGTGACACCATGCCAAGTTTCATGATTTCCTGGTGAGTTTTGGATTTACAGACACTTAAAAATGAAGATTCGCAATGTTTGTGGCCAGTCCAGGACGGCGAGACGGTTGAATTCATTCCCATTCGTTTCATGGGACCTAAACATGCACCCCAAGGGAACATGTACGTTTTTTCTAGCCATTTTGGTGCACTGGAGCATCTATTTGTAGTTCTTATTTGAATGATGGACATTAAATGCCTAGAAAACTCAATTAATGAATAAAAAAAGTCAAACGAACCCTGAATAATTTCAAAGTTCAGCGCGAATCTCCTATTTTTCCATGTCGTGTGTAAAATAAAATACGAGGCTAGAAGAGGGAGTGATTATCGTTTGGCCCACAAGGGGACATGTTTCCCTATCGAAACCACGAGGGTTCTTGCGACAGGCTCCGGTTTGTAAGAGGTTTGGAATAAATCTTGGCCCAAATTGGCAATGTTTTTACCACAACATATTTGTCCCATGACATGACACCTTGCCACCTTTGATGACTTTCTAGTGAGTTTAGGATTTATGGGGACTTAAAAACCGAGATTCAAAATGTTTGAGGAAGAGCCAGGACACTGGTACAGTTGTAATTCATTCCCATTCCTGGCATGCGACCTAAACATGCACCCAAGCACACACGTATAATTTTTCTAGCCATTTTGGTGAACTGGAGCATGTATTTGTAGTTCAGAGTTGAATTATGGACATTAAATGCCTAAGAACCCAATTAGTGTATAAAAAGGTCAAACGAACCCTTAATAAGTTTAAATTTCAGGACGGATATCATGTGGTTCCATGTTGCCCGTGGAAGAAAATACAAGGCGAAAAGAGGCAGTGATTACGTTTCGCCCACAAGTGTTTCCATATCAAAACCACGAGGCTTCTTTGAGAGAAGCTCCAGTTTTTGTAAAAGGTTTGTAATAAAGCTTGGCCCAAATTGGACAATGTTTTTACCACGATATATATGTGCCATGACGTGACACCATGCCACCTTTGATGACTTTCTGGTGAGTTTAGGATTTATTGGCGCTTAAAAACTGAGATTCGAAATGTTTCAGTACGAGCCATGACACAAGTACGGTTGTAATTCGCTCCCATTCCTGGCATGGGACCTAAACATGCACCCAAGGACACAATATAGTTTTTCTAGCCATTTTGGTGAACTAGAGCATGTATTTGTAGTTCAGATTTGAATTATGGACATCAAATGCATAGGAAACTCAATTAGTGTATAAAAATGCCAAACGAACCCTGAATAAGTTTAAATTTCAGCACGGATATCTTGTCGTTCCATGTTGCGCATAGAGGAAAATACAAGGTGAAAAGAGGAAGTGATTACGTTTCTCCCACAAGGGGGCCACGTTTCCCTAGTGAAACCACGAGGCTTCTTTGAGAGAAGCTCCAGTTTGTAAGAGGGTTGTAATAAAACTTGCGCCACAATGGACGAAAAAATTCTCGACATATAAGTGCGATGTCGTGACACCATGGCAGGTTTCACGGTTTACGGGGATTTAAAAACCGAGATTCTTCTCATGAAATGTTTTCAAATAGCACACGGTTCACTCACAAAAGCTGATATGCAATGAAAACTTCATGGAAACCATATTTTAAAGTTTCATAAAAATCTTTAAAAAATGTGGGATGTTAAGAAGGTGATGTTTTATTGCGACACAAAATTTCAAGTTGAAAAACATTACGAGATGTGAGCTATGAAAAAGATAAATTCCGCACTGAATAATGACATTACTATTCGGCTCTATTCAACACTGATTTTGTCTTTTTCATAGCTCACATCCCTTCATGTGTTTCAACTTGAAATTTTGTGTGCCAATAAAACATCATCCTCTTAACATCCCGCATTTTTTTGAATTTCTTTTAAACTTCAAAACATATTTTTCTCGTGGTTTTCACCAGTTTCCACCCAATGTTGGTTTCCGTGTGATATTCCCCACCCCCCTCCTCCGATGTGCGCGTGATCTGAGTCCTGAGTTCTGACAGGCGAGAAACCAAACCCCACGGATCGTACGTGTGCACCGTTGGATGCTCCCAGATCGAACGGCAACCCTAAGCCCTTTCGACAGCACATGCAATACATGGGTAAGTACTGTGCGCATGCGTCGTGTAGCTCACGCTTCCTTCTCTACTAGGTTTTCGTTCAAAACAGGCTATCGTTTCTCGCCAGTCCTCTCATCGGTTTCCCGCCTCTTCTCCCAGATATGCATGATGTAGATGTTCAGTTAATTCTTATAGTTCATCTCATCCAAAATCAATTAGTTTTGTAAAAAAAACTATTTTAAGATTCATGGAATTGTGCATTGTAAAGGTAAAAACAAAATGTGACAATTCATTTAGAAAAAAGATTTGGGCAATTAAGATATGGAAGATTCTAGAGAACGAAGGAGAAGTGCTTGTGTTTTGAGGTTTGTGCATTATGCTTAAGTTCCACCATGGAGTCTTCTAGATTGTACATGTGGCAGAATCTGGTGGAATGTAGATGATATCCAACGGCCAGTAGTGCTCGGATTTGCCACCTCTGTACCATCGGATTGGCTTCATCCAACGAGCAACTTTCATAGTTATTCACACACTATATATGTGTATAGATGTATAGATATATATAGATGTGTCCCATGCTAGACAAAATAAAGTTTGAGCGCATGCGTGGGACGAACCCCCCCCCCCCCCCCCCCCCGCTGTCGCCTCGAAGTTGGGAAACTGGCATCATAGGTATTGAACCAGGCTTGGAGTCGGGTATGGTGTTCGGTTTGTAATGTACTTGGCGTGGCCCATCGAAGTTGTGAATTTCAGATTTAAACACATCATACACCATCGTACCCATACATATTTTCGGGCCGCAAGCAGTGTATACGGGGTCTTCTAATCGACCATGTCTCCCTTGTGGGGGTTTTTGTGACGACACGGATATATGTGGGCTCCCCGGGTGTATATATATCATCCCTTTGATTGATAATGAGGGGTATGTGTTGGCCATGAATGTATTCCCCTAGTTCATGTTAGGGCCGGTCACCGTCAAATGTCGGTCGACCAAAGCTCGAGCTCATGCGTTGTCGGGATTCCCTCCCAGATACTCGGATTGCTGGGTTCGACCTACATCAAACCCTGCGTACGTATCTCGTCCTTAACTACCTTGCCTTCATGGTTTTTGTCTGTATCGAGAGGTAGGCACCACATCTAAATTGTACAGTATTCTATATTGAAAACACACATCACCCCTTCCCAACGTACATCATTTTGGGCCGCATGCAAGAGGTGCTGGTTTTGTGGTCCCTCTCGTGCGATGTTTATGATGGTTCAATCTATTGGCCCAAGCGGTTTATTGACAACAACAACTGTCATTTGACCAAACAAAAGATTCATTCGTCCATCTTATGGTAGGTCATGGCGACATGCATGTATGACCAAAGTAGCGATCATTACGTGCATCTGCCCCGCTGACACGAAGTGGGAGATGGTGGGAAAAGCATCCTAGCTAGGTACGACATTATGTCATTATATATATCCTATCTAGGTGGTTGTTATGGTGCTTTCGGGTTTGCGAGGCAGGTGCCACCAAAGTTATGCATTGTGTATTTAAAGTTTTCAACATCCCCAATATTCGTACATATATTTGGCCACTTCCAGGTGGTTCTTGACTTCTGGCCCCTCTCATCGATCTTCAATGACGTGCCTAACCGTGGGCCCGCGGGGTCAAAGTTGTGCATTGGAATTTTGAACATAACATACCACCCTTTTCACTCATATATATTTGGGCCACATGCTGGTGTGGCTATTTTTTTACCCTCCCTAACGTTATTTTTTGCTGCAAAGACTCTGATGACACTCAATGGACACGGGGTATAATATCTAAACCATGTGCGATACAAGTGCGATGTGAATTACCATGACCGCGCAAGCGCGAGCAAATTAAGGTGGAGGAACTGGCTCAACTGTGTGCGATGCAAGTGCGCTGAAATTACCACGGCCGCACAAGCGCGGGCAAAGGGTGGAGGTACTGGCTCAACCCTGTGTGATGCAAGTGTGCTGAAATCACCACGACCGCGCAAGCGCGAGCAAAGGGTGGAGGTACTGGCTTAACCGTGTGCGATGCAAGTGTGTTGTAAAACCACCACCTGTGGAAGCTAAAGGAGGGTAAGTTTATTTGGAAATTAGGATGAACCGTGTGTGATGAACCAGCTAGCTAGAAATATAAAAAATAAACTACTCGCCTTGAGCATTGCAAAAATTGGTGGATCCGCGCCACTTTTCCTTATTACCATACACGCATATTGTTATTGGACCGTGCGCGACCTTGGGCACTCCAGCCCCGCATCTTTTCCTTTACCCAAATTTTAGTAGCCGTCGTACTTCAGCCGTCGCCCACACTCCTCCACCATCTCCACCCACCATTACTAAAATGTTCAGTAGCCGTGGCGTATCCTCAAACACCACCCCCCTCTACAGTCCCCCACCCGCCCCCTCACCCCCTTCGATCCCTAGCTCGAGGCCGCTGTATTGACTATGTTGCCATGTCGAAGGCTTCATGTCATACCGCTGACATGAGTCCTCAAACACCAATACAGTAAGACATTGACTATGTTGCCATGCCGAAGGCTTCATGTCAGCGGGCAAGCGTATTACTGTATCTCGGGAAAGTTGGCTACGACATCAAGCTCGTCCACACCGACGACTTCACGCGGGCCATGTCACAGGTTAAGTGGTCCATCCCCAACCCCTTAAGGATTTGCAAGCTTTATATGCCATCGAGCCCATTTTGTCACTTATGAAGGACACGTTCTACGGCGGCGGCTTGGGATCCTCAATTGACAAGTCAGATCTCATCGACCACGACCACGACCACGAGGAGGGCACCCATGAAGGTTCTTCCAAGGTGAAATAGCCCATCGGTGACATCAGAGAGCGCACCATGAGTCTGTGCTCTTCCAACTGGAAGGATCCCGTCCATGAAATGTGAGGCAACATTCTATCAGCAAATATTACCTTTTCTAGCTTGCCAACCCGTACCCTTTGTTTTAGTAGCATTTGTCGTGCGGTGCTTTAACTGTGTCGTGTTTAATTATTTCAGTTATGAAAAATGTATTATTCAATAGGTCTATGTGATGTTTAAGTATGAATTGTCCACTTTAGTTTCACGAATGGCTATATTTGGTTGTTCATATTGAGTAGATGCCTTGTTTATTTGTATTTGGTTGTTAGGTTGGTTGGAGTGAGCATTTTTTTTACTTATCGAGCAGATGCCTTGTTTATATGTATTTGGTTCTAAGTTTGGTTGCAGTGAGTATTTGTCCAGTTATCAAGCAGATGCCTTGTTTATCTGTATTTGGTTGCTAGGTTACTTTTTTAGCATTGTCCAATTATCAAGAAGATGCCTTGTTTATCTGTATTTGGTTGTTAGGTTGCTTTTTTAGCATTTCTCCAATTATCACGCAAATACCTTGTTTATCTTTATCTGTTTGTTAGGTTGGTTGTAGTGAGCATTTTTCTAGTTTTCAAGCATATGCCATGTTTATCTGTATTTGCTTGTTAGGTTGGTTGCAGTGAGACTCTGTCCAGATTTCAATCACTATATTTGGTTGTTATACTGGTCATTTATGCCTTGTTTATTTCAGTCATTCACAATGTGTGGTTCATTATGTGCAAGTCGGAACTGTGCCGCTCGACTACATCAATACCAGTTTGAACGGCTATATTTGGTTCCGATTATTCTTGGTGTAGTTAACACATGCCCTTTATTTTAGTTTTACACATTTATCCGGTGTGATGTTTAAGCATTACCTACGTTCTAGTCATTTTCAACAATACCAGTTTGAATTGCAATATTTGATGGCTGTTAAGCCTGCTGTCGGTAACATTGCCTTCCATTTTATATCTACTTTAACAACATGCTGAAATCAACACATTCAAGCTATCATTTGGAGATGATGTTGTTTACCTTTGCTATATTTGTTTGATGTTAAGATTGTTGTACTTATCATGGCTTTCCACTACTTATGCAGGACAACAACGGGAGTGGCCCCCATTTTCCACCGAGGTTAGCTTCATCCCTCGGCTTGTACTTCCCCCGTCATTCCATAATGTACTGCATATAGATCCAGGCCTGGACACTAGTTAGCTTCTAATATTGACTTGTTGCTTGTAGGTACATATGCCCTTGGCAAGGATCCACACATCGACCCTTTTTGAGTATGGGGCAATGAGATATTGATGAACAAGCATCAAGTGAGGAAACTGATAAGGATTATTAGCAAAAAGATACGAATGGTGGCAAGCAAATTATTTGTGTATGCTCTATCCAACACAACAGTGAGCTGTAGGATGGTAACTACAAACTCTGCAGCCTTCTCTTTTTACTGCCCATAATGAGTTGTAAGACAACAATGTGTGAATCTTTTTCATTCCTAGTGGTTCCCGAAGCAGTTCACTCAAGATTACCTGGCAAAGTACATGATTGGTGGACAAGCATGTATTTCATCCAGACGATAATGAGCATCGAGAAGTCCAAATGAAGACAGTGAAGGATGGACGGGCAGCCATCACAAGGTGTTGGCCTAGAGTCGTACGTGCCTTACGCATGGA
Organism: Secale cereale; assembly: GCA_902687465.1. Classification (NCBI taxonomy): domain Eukaryota; kingdom Viridiplantae; phylum Streptophyta; class Magnoliopsida; order Poales; family Poaceae; genus Secale; species Secale cereale. Next base: position 448,377,167 of record LR738712.1, read on the forward strand.
TGAGGGCACAATATGGGCATTCCGCTTCACCTTCTCCAGCAACCATAATGTCTTTCGCCTCTCTCTTTATAGTCTTTAGTACAACTGTGGTTCATCATTCTTTACTTGGTGCTTCTATAATTCTTCAGTACATGTACATGTGCATTGAATTATGGATTCGTGGTTGAACCTATATTTGTAATAAACATGGTTGGATATGAAATAAGTGATTGCCTACTTTCAAATTCATACCATGTGATTTTTAAATTAGGGATTAATTATGGATTAAATAGGGATTCCACTGAACACGGTTTGCGAAAGCGAAACGTCTGCGATATATGTGGAGATCAGAAATGTTTCTAGGATCCACTACGTGTGCGATCAATCTCCACTGCACACACGACTTTCTCTTGAAAACTATTTGTGTTAGGACACCTTGCGCAAACGTTTATCACATACAAACTGTGTGTGATGGACAGCCTTTGCCACACAGTTTCTTTCTACGCACCGTGTGTGATGCATTCAATAATGCAAACGATAAAATTATTAATATCAAGTGCAATGGCAACGCTATCACAAATGATTTAACGAAAAAAATTGTGTGTGATGTACATGTGAACGGAAACGTTTTCCTTGGAGTGACTGTGCAGGGTGTACATACAAACGAAAACGTTTAGCGGGGACTGACTGTGTGGGATGTACTTGCGACCGGAAACAATTTCATCGTATAATTGTATTTTTTTAGCACTATTGTACGTATTTTCGTATTTGAGCGCTCGCCGGTCACACACGACCTTATTTTGCCGAACGTGTGTGCTAGGAGGGCATATCCCCAACGGTTTATGGGTCGTGTGGGAAGGACCCCCCTATCGCCCACACTCACTTGGCGAGGGTTCCAGATGTCGTCGTGGAAAGGGGTTTAAAACCGTTTGTTTAGGACCGACACGCACCAGTGGGGGGAAGAAACACTAAATACATAGCACACAGATGCATGGGGTGCTAGGGGTGTTATAACGCAGTACTAGGTGATATTGACGAAGGGGGGAAACATCCAGGAAAGTATTCCCGGTGTTAGGCATTTTTTGATAGGCGAACCAAAGGGGGAATATTGCATGTTCTCTACGCTAGGGGCACATGGCAGATGAACGGCCCCGTATTCGGATTCGTCTAGTCATTGTGAGCAACTTCCACACAGAAAACTTTTTCATCCGAGTTACTGATAATTTTCTATGATTTTCTAAAGTTTTGTGCATTTTCTGAAATTTATTAATTATTTAAAACAAACATTATCTAGAACAGTGAAAGGTGATGTCAGCATGACATCACCATGATGTGAGCATGACATCACCATGATGTGAGCAGGTCAAACCCAGCTGGCCAGAGTCAAACCTGACCTGTTGGTCTAGTCGGACCCACCTGTCATTTCGACAGAGGTGAGATAGGATTTGTTTTAAACTAATTAGGATTAATTAAGTGTGGGTCCCATTAGTTAGTGACAAATTAGGTTTTTTATTAATTAACTAATTAGCAGATTAAATTTATTTAAATTCGTTTAAATGGGCGGGACCCACATGTCAGTGACACGGGGCCAGCCGAGGCAGCAGTTGACCGAGTCAAAGGGCCAGCGGCGGCCACATAGAAGAAGAAGATGTGGACTTTGGTTCTACAACTCCTGTGCTCAATGATGACTATTGGGAAAACACTCATCCCAATTCACCTTTGACCACCCTACTGCATAAAGTTTCTCAGTCCCCTGTGCAAACTGAAGAAATTCAAACATGCTCTGAAGAATGTCCAACTTCTCTTTTGTCCATTCCTGAAGAAGCTCCAGCTGCAACAGCTTAAGAAATGGAGAATCCAACCACTGCTAAAGAACCTGAAGTTTCAATTCCTCATGCAGCAAATCCAGATCTTTTGAATCAAGAAGTTGCAAAGTCATCATCTGTTAATCTTCATCCCAAGCAGAAAAACCCTCATACTACCAGGCATAAATTCAAGGCTGATGATTTCTTCACTGAGCAACATTTCTTCACTGATTTCAATCCCTATGACTCAGCAAGACTTCGACACAAGAGGTTCTGGACAACAAGTCAGATGAACTTTAATTCTTCACTCTTGTTTGACAAAGACAAGGTATTTGAACATCGTTAAATTCCTCATATTCACATGTAATCTGTCCCTTGTTTCCACCCTGTGCTGAATGTTTTTCACGAAGCCGGGCTTCTGAGTTTTTGTGCTAACATCTACGACTGGAATGAACAACTCGTTCTTCATTTCTATGCCACTCTGCACCTCACTGGTAATGTGGTTGATGTGAATTCTTGGGTGCTGGATTGGATGTTTGAAAACACACACTACAAAGCACCGGCCTGTGAATTACTTCATGCCATTCCAGTCAGTTTCCCTGCTGAAGGCGCAAGACTGATTTATGATGAACCTAAACTTCCATTCACTTGATGCAATTTCTGATCAAGCCTTTTAAGGCTGGTCAATCTCCTGGGACCACATTCCTTGTGAAGGATTTGCTGTATGTGCCGAGGACAATCTACCGCATTCTGACCAAAACCCTTAGTCTAATCAAGGGCCACAACTCTGAAGAATAAGACGTTGTTGGCATCATGAAGAATCTGCTGTTCAATATCTTGCATGGGATTCCCATCAACTATCATGATTTCTTCATGAGGACTTTGGGAATCACTACTACATGTTGCTGCTAACGCGACACTACAATCAGAGACCCTTTGACAAAATTGTGTGTGATGCACTAATCACGAACGGGGATGTAAAAAAAACATCAAAAAAGGTGCAAAACATTTGCGATGAATGATTCATCAAACACGGTTCAGATTGTAGTTGCGCATGCGATCCAGGGCACATAGTTGAGCTGTTCGACACGCTCCGCTGCTGCTGCCTTCCCCTGCGCCGGCGCTCTACTCTAGCGCCGCGCCGGACGACACGCTCCTCCCGCCTGTCCGCCCGCGCCAGCGCTCACCCTCGCCCGCTCCCATGTCCACGTCCGCGCAGTCGCCGTCGTCGCCTGCAGCCCCGCCCCCTGCGCCGTGCACACCGACCGAACCGCCTCCAGTCGTCGCTGCCCTCCTTCGACCGTTGTTGTGCGCCACTCCGCCCCGCAGCTGCCCCCCGCTGATGTTCCCTCGCCGCCGCTGCCACGCGTGCTGGCCGCCCGGGTCCGCTCCACCGGGCCGTGCCCTCCCGCTGCTGCCGCGGCCACCTGCGGTTGCCGGCGACCTCGCCCCGCGCCCGGCGCCCCGCCGTGGTCGCCCCGACCAACGCCTGGGCCGGCACCCTGCCGTGGCCGCCCCGGCCCGCGCCTGGGGCCGGCACCCCGCCGTGGCCGTCGTCCGGGTCTGCCCCGGCGGTCAACCCCGCACGTGCCCGTTAACCCGCTCCAGTGGCCTTTGTGCTACTGGCAGCTGGGGCCCCCTCCCTTTAAAAAAGAAGAAGAAGAGGTTTTAAATAAAAATATTGATAAAATAAATAATTAATTAGTTAATTAAAGGATTAATTAACTTAATTATACTTAATTAACCTAATTTAGTAGATTAGCTACTCTAAAACTGCAGTTAGTTAGATGAGACAATGACAGGCGGGCCCCGCTTAACAGGTTGACCAGTCAACCGACTGGTTGACTGCTGATGTCACGATGACATCATGCTGATGTCATTACTCTTTTCTGTCGAATTTAGTAATTAATAATATTTTTAGAATATTGTTCAAACTTTGAAAAATCATATAAAATTATCCGTAGCTCAGATGAAAATAATTTATATATGAAAGTTGCTCAGAATTTCGAGACGAATCCGAATACGCGGTCCGTTCGTTCGCCACACATCTCTATCATAGCGAAAATGCAACACTCCCCCTCCGTTTCATCTGCTCGAAAATGCCTAACACTGGGAATACCTTCCCGGATGTTTTCCATCCTCGCCAGTATCACTCAGTACCGCGTTAGGTCACACGTAGCACCGCGTTTTGCCATGTTATGCTTTGTGGTGCGATGTTTGCTTTTATATTTATTGTTTCTCCCCCCTCTTCCCTCCGATAGACATCTGGACTTGGCTGCTGACGGCGACCACTAGTTTGACTACGGTGATGATGACCCCTCCTTGCCAGAGCAACCAGGCAAGCCCCCCCCCCTTTGATCACCAAATATCGCCCATTCTCTCTCTATCTCTCTTATTCTTGCATTAGAACTGCTACTGCTGATGATTCGATAGCTCCTATTCTGTTGCATAGCCTGTCATTGTTGTTACAACTGTTGATACCTTTACCTACTATCCTAATGCTTAGTATAGGATGCTAGTATTCCATCAGTGGCCCCACATCCTTGTCCGTCTACCATGCTATACTACTGGGCCGTGATCACTCGGGAGGTGATCACGGATATATACTATATTACTACATACTCATGATGATGATTCGGATATGGGGGCTGAAGGGGCAAGTGATTCCACACAGGTAGTGGTGGGCCTGGGTTCCCGACAGGCCCTTGATGGTTACTTTGTGGCGGAGCGACAGGGTGGGTTGCGACCGCCTAGGAGACAGGTGGGCCCGGCCTTGGTCGTTGTCCGCGGTTATTTCATAATAACACGGTTATCGAGATCTTGGTATTTGATCTGAGTCTGGCCATTGGCCTATACGCACTAACCAGCTACGTGGGAATAGTTATGGGCACTCGACATCATGGTATCGGCCGAAGCCTTCTTGACGTCAGCGACTTAGCGGCGCGCGCCGGATTGGACTGGAAAGCCTTTCTGGTATTAGGAGCGGATACGTCTGCTTACCGGCCGCCCTCGCAACACCTAGGTGTGCATTGGGCGATGGGCCCAGACCCCTGTGTGCTTAGGACTGAGATCGGCGTGCTGACCTCTCTGTTGTGCTTAGGTAGGGCTGCGACATGTTGATCTTCCGAGGCCGGGCATGACCCCGGAAAGTGTGTCCGGGCAAATGGAATCGAGCGTGCTGGGTTATGTGGTGCACCCCTGCAGGGAAGTTAATCTATTCCAATAGCCTTGTCCCTCGGTAAAAGGACGACCCGGAGTTGTACTCTGACATCATGACAACTAGAACTGGATACTTAATAAAACACACCCAGACAAGTTCCAGATACAACACGGTGATCGCTTTCCCACAGGGCAACAAGGGGAGGATCGCCGGGTAGGATTATGCTATACGATGTTACTTGGTGAACTTACCATCTACTCCCTTCTACTACTGCAAGACGGAGGCTGTCAGAAGCGAAGATACGTGTTACTTTCCATCTACTCTCTTCTACTGCTGCAAGATGGAGGTTGCCAGAAGCGTAGTCTTCGATTGGATTAGTTATCCCCCTCTTATTCTGGCATTCTGCCGTTTAGACCACATATATTACCCCTTTACACATATATCATTATATATGTAGTGTAGATCCTTGCTTGCGAGTACTTTGGATGAGTACTCACGGTTGCTTTGCTCCCCCTTTCCCCCCTTCTGTTCCTTCCTCTCAGATGATGCAACCAGATTGATGGAGTCCAGGAGCCAGAAGATCCCGAGGTTGTTTCTATGTGGAGTTCGGCTTCGAGGAGTAGTTAGGAGGTCCCAGGCAGGAGGCCTTGCCTTTTCGATCGTTGCTCCTTTTGTGCTAGCCTTCTTAAGGCAAACTTGTTTAAATTATGTCTGTACTCAGATATTATTGCTTCCGCTGACTCTTGTGTATTTCGAGCTTATGTATTCGAGCCCTCGAGGCCCCTGGCTTGTAATATAAAGCTTGTATTATTTTAATTTGAGTCTAGAGTTGTGTTGTGATATCTTCCAGTGAGTCCCTGATCTTGGTCGTACACATTTGCGTGCATGATTAGTGTACGGTCAAATCAAAGGCGTCACAAGTTGGTATCAGAGCCGACTGCCTGTAAGAATCCCTCTTTCCAACTCCTTGGCCGAAGTTGAGTCTAGTCTTTGAAAAACAAATTTACTAACTTGTTGTGTGGCTTACGGGCCCACAACACCAATGGGTGGTGTTAGGATCTTTTATTCCTCTTTTATACTCTGGGACTCTGATCTCTCTTCTATTTCGGTTAAAAGATTTTGCTAACTCTGACTCTAGGTTCTCGTAACTATTTCTCTCGGAGAGCCCTCATTCCGCAGGATCACCTGCTTCATCAGAAGATTCTGAGGATATCCCTCGATATTTTTTCGAGACACTTATGATCATCGCCTTTGCAATTCACTGTCACCAATATATCCTTATGGATTTCTGCATGCACTTGTTATTCTCATGATCATTCCTCGTCGCTCTTGTCCTTACAATATGCCTCGAAAGATTCTTCGTTGTCCCGATAATCCTTTGAGTTTACTGTCTTGCAGTTTTATTTCACATGAAAACCCTTGCGGTTATTTCCTCACATTTATCGAGGATCCGTTCTTCTCAATTGTTCATGTGTCTCGCAAATCTTCAGAATACTTTTCGATCTTTCGAAAATTCTCTGCAGCCTGTTACCCTTGAAATTCTTGCATGCTTGCATTATAATTAATTCCATATGACTAGTAGTCTTCGATTAACATCCCTTGTCTTAGCCATTTTAAGCCTATTGATTCAATATGTGCATATGCACGCAGTCATCAGGTTATCCTTTTTTAAATTATCCTTCCGGCTCAGACGTCATTCCGGACATGAGTTGGTTCTCGGCAATTCAAACCTTTATTGATTGTCCAATTAAGTGTTTTCAACTTATCCATCCTTGATCAGAGCGTCTGCTTCTGATCCTTGTTATGGTAACCACAATTTCTTTCTATCTAAGCATCAGACTAATCAGTTGATTCTTGATTCTGATGCCTCTGCATTCTTTCTTCCTCTGAGTGAGTACCAATACTCACATCAGCTCCATTGTGGATCGCCTGATCCATTGTTGGATTGTTATCCAACGGTGTCCTTCATATTCAATCAGCTTGTGAGTTCTTTCCCTGATACATAATGCCTTTGGTAAATTGTATCCTCTGCTTGGCCAACCATACTCTGCTTTCAAGCTTGAGTATTTAATTTTGAAGCTTGCGGTATATGTTAGTAAGGTGCCCGATGGGTTGAACCGACGCCTTTCCGTAATCCGTGAGAACCCAAAAGTTTTCACAGGTCATACTCTTACGGTGTCCCACCAAATGAAATTCCAACAGTACAGTTTTATCAAAGCGAGAGGTGAATGAAATTATTTGCATTAAAGAAGTGGGAGTCGACCTTGAACTTGTGTTCATTCCCATGAAAATGATGTAGACCATGTCAGAAGCTTCTTGCAAAATGATTATCCAGTTGTATGATTCTTTCGCTATTCTTGAATTGATTCCTTACAGTTATGGTTTCGACCATGTTGTCCTGATCTGATATATCTGACGGAAATTCATTCCCGTGCCTCGTCTATTTTGGCAAGGTTGAAGTATCTACTGTCATAGGTCAATGAGCCGGTTCTACTTCTATCATGTTCTACCTTCAAGTATTACCCCCTGTTATCTCAAAGATGTCTTGCATTGCACCACATCTTACTAACTTTTTTGGAGTAATGTCTTTCCTTGTCGTAATCACTCTATGGGTTCTGGGTTGTTGTCAACCAGGACACCGGCTAGTGAAATTATTCCACACTACAACTCAGATACCCCTAGTATTTTTGCGGGGAAATTCTGAACTCAATCTGGTCATTCCTAGACTATCGGATGCATCCTGGTCTCGCTATCTGTGACTGTGCTACCTCGTCCTTCTCTGGTGCACGAATTTTTCAGTGTGTGAGCACGACTTACGTCGAGCTTTCAACATCATGTTGCTTGTCTTGAAAGGCAACTTTGGTTCCGAGCTTGCATCTTATATATTGATCCTATAACTTGCCACTTCCTCATTCCCTTGTTTGTTGCCATTGTTGTTTGATTGCATCCTCTTGAAACATCCCGGCAAATGTGTCAGATCACCTTCAACACTTTGACTTCTTCCAAGATGTCAACTACTTTCATGATGAGAAATACCATCCTTGCCCTCGATGATTTTTATTATCATCGACAACACCCTTGACTTCCTTTCATCGCGAACTTGTCCACATTATGATTACCACTTGCTCTCCAGCTAGTGTTGTGTGCTGCATTGATGTTTACTGTCTTTTATGTCGAGATTGTTGTGAGGTTTGCCCCACCTCTTAGAAATTCTCGGTATGAAGATACTTCTCATCATCACCATTCTCCCTTGGTCCCCGAGTTGTTTTCAACCGGGATACCAATATGCTAAAAATGTTGCTTGAGTTCTGCACTTCTAGCAACCCTATTGCTTTGAAGTTAACGATTGACAGTTCGTTCTTAGATTGTTGGTTATTGAATCATCCCTCTAACATTGATCTTGCTGCCTAAGGTCATATTTCGGGCACACCTTTCAACTAATGCTTAATGGTGTATGTTTTCCTCGAGCATACGACATTATATCATTTGAATTGACAAGTGTCGTCTTCTTGTTCACATTATTGTGGAAATCCATCCGTTTGGAATTCTTGATGAATTGTTGCTGAGCCCATCAGCCACCTCCTCGTCCTCTCCTTGGTCTAATGATGAACTATTGTTTCGGGAACCCGTTCCCATAGTTCATTTCCCGAGAATCTTGCAATGTCATCTCGTCGATTTCTGTTGCACCTTTTGTTCTCGAACATCCTAAGTCTGAGGTATCATGACACCAATCGTATCTGAATCTCGGTCAGATATGATGGTTGGGACAAGTTCCAGGAGTTATACTGTTGGTGCTTTGATGACCTGGTAATATGATGTCATGCCTAGCACCCCTGGCTCGAGGACCTATCATTATAATTTCTTCTTCAAGGATAACCATTCTGCCAGGAGGAAATTGTAAGACTTACTTTATAAGTTGCCCCTGATGGATCATTTGTGTATCCAAAGTCTGGCTCTTGACCGAAACACCATATCATTGCTACCTCGAAGCATGACTATGATACCCCGCTGATCAACAAGAACATTCGAGGCGTGATGTTAAATATTTCTTGGTCAGTTATCCAAACACCGTTGTATGGGTAACATCTTGATTAATCCTTGCCTCTTTATCTGAATGGTTGGGTACTTGCTCTCCTACCTTGTATGCCATGTTCTTCTTGTCCATGGGAAGGATATACTCCTAATAATAGTGTGTAATCATAATTTTCCCTTCCATTTGTTTGTTTAACATTTCTTTGATCTACATATAATCTAAGCAGTAATAATTATCTGCTTATGTAAACACCATGGTGTACAACTCTGTCAGTAAGACATTGATTCTATTATTGATAACATTCCGGTACTGCCGATGGACGAGAACTTTGCCTATTAGTCCGCCTTTGTTTCGACGAGCAAGAAAATGGTTCTCTTCGTCCCCCGTCCTTGGTACCGATATTGTCGCCAACTTAGCTGACAGACTATCCTCTGACATGCATTGCTTTATGTGCAAGATGTCATCGCCCTTCCTACTCTTAACCCTCATGGTGGGCCCATAACCCATAGGTCCCAGGATCGAAACCTGACTCTCCTGTACAACCCTGATTCTAATATATTCTTTGCACTTGGCTTCGTGTGTAATTCATGATCTAAATTCTACCATGTTTCATCCTAGTATCAAACACCATGTTATTCTCGTTGTTGAATCCCCCATTCCAGCTTCTGTCTAGGCATCGAATGATTGCCTACCCATTTGAAACTTTGGCACCATCGTATATTGCACTCAACGAATTCACTGAAATACAACTCGTGAGGTACCTCGTGTATTTCCCATTGAGTTCACCGCCAGATGCCCAACTTTGTGGAGATGTGTTCTTCCAAAGTTTTTCCCCCTGGTCGCGTTCGTCGGACGATGGAGATCCCGAAGAAAGGATGACGACTTGATCATGGTGACTTGAAGCAGAGAAATGAAGGCATCAAGGAAGGTATCAACCTCTTTGAAAGGGCAGCCAAGACCGAGAAGACTTGTTAGGTTTTCGCTACCGACACTCCCCCCCCCCCTCTCCATCGCTTAAATCTCGGGACGAGATTTCTTGTAGTGGAGGAGAATTGTGACGCCCGGATAGTTAAGGTACAGTAACCCTCTGCTAATGACGACACGTCATCGCAATTACTGTTGATAATCTCGTGTTAGTTGGAAACCGGTTCGAATTCAAATTCAAAATCAAGCAAACAATAAAAGTTTTCAAACGTCAAAACTAAAATGTTCTGAAAGTGACAAGTAAATCATATGTAATATTTGTGGAGAAACCACACTTTTATAAAGAGTTTAAATGCACTATAATAAATAAAAAGTGGCAAAATAGTTATTCAAATGCTTTTAAAATATTAAAGAATTTCAAAACTATTTTATTTCAGTGCTAAACTGTTTGTGGCAGTGGCATAAATTCTAACACTATTTTAGGTGTCACTTTTGCATTTTGATTGGAACTAAAATAAAACAGATAAGAAGTAAAAGAAAAGAAAAGAAAAGAAAAAAAACACCAAACACCTGCTGTGTCACTAGACCTACTGCCACAGTGCACCGCGCCCCAGCGCGTACTGTACCAGGCCCAACTCACCGCCCCGACCTTTCCTCCACCTCCTGCCACTGCTCGAGGCCGAGCACGCCATGGACGCACATGTCTCCGATGGCCACATGCAGAGCATCCCGCGCCCCCCATCATCTCCTCCGGGCGGATAAGAGCCTCCCCGCGACCCCCCTGAACCGTAACACATCCCCATCCTACCCCTCGTATCCCACGTTCTCTCTCCCGCTCAGCCCCGGCGCCATTGCCGCCATCGCCAAGCTCGCCGGTGGGGCCACCTTCCTCCACAGCGCCTGAGGCCGCGTCCCTCCGCTCTGTCGTGGTCGTCTTCCTCGCCTGGACCCACGAGATCATGCCGGAGAGCCACATGACACGGGGATCGAGCTCTTCTTCATCATCGGGATGCCGAACGCCATCGTCAAATACGACGCCGCCACACCCTCCTCGGCCCCTTCTTCTATGTGTTCGCAACCACTGTGAGCTCCATCGCCTTCTGCCCCTCTCCCCGTCGTCCCTCTCGCCAGCTAGCTCTGTTTCCATTACGGCCGAAGTTCGTCGCCGCCGTCTGCATCACCACCTCAGCCACCGCACGCACAGCTCATGTCTGAGCTCTGTAACGTCATCCTCGCATCACAAAACACCCACGCACACCCCCTCCCGTGCCCCTAGCGCCGCCTCCGGCGAGTCCCAATCTCAGCCGCTGCGCCGCCCGCCGCAACTCCCGGCGTCCCTCAGCCCCCTTCCATGCGCCCGCTGCCGGCCCCCACTTCTCGCTGTTGCTGCCTTCCCCTGCGCTGGCGCTCTACTCCTGCGCTGTGCCGGACAACCCGCTCCTCCCGCCTGTCCGTCCGCGCCTGCGCTCACCCTCACCCGCGCCCACGTCCACGTCCACGCAGTCGCCGTCGTTGCCTGCAGCCCCGCCCCTGCGCCATGCGCACCGGCCAAACCGCCTCCAGTCGTCGCTGCCCTCCTTCGACCGCTCTTGTGCGCCACTCCGCCCCGTAGCTGCCCCCCGCTGATGTTCCTTCGCTGCCGCTGCCACGCGTGCTGGCCGCCCGGGTCCGCTCCATCAGCATGTGCCTTCCCGCTGCCGTCGCGGCCACCTGCGGTCGCCGGCGACCTCACCCCGCGCCTGGCGCCTAGGGCCGGCGCCCCGCCATGGTCGCCCCGACCAGCGCCTGGGCCTGCGCCCCGCCGTGGCCGTCCCGCCCCGCTCCTGGGGCTGGCTCCGCGCCGTGGCCGTCGTCCGGGTCCGCCCCGGCAGGCAACCCCGCCCGCGCCCGTTAACCCGCTCTAGTGGCCTTTGTGCCACTGGCAGCTGGGGCCCCCTCCCTTTAAAAAATAAGAAGAAGAGGTTTAAATAAAAATATTGATAAAATAAATAATTAATTAGTTAATGAAAGGATTAATTAACTTAATTAACCTAATTTAGTAGATTAGCTACTCTAAAACTGCAGTTAGTTAGATGAGACAATGACAGGCGGGCCTCGCTTAACAGGTTGACCAGCCAACCGACTGGTTGATTGCTGATGTCACAATGACATCATGCTGGTGTCATTACTCTTTTCTGTTGAATTTAATTATTAATAATATTTACAGAATATTGCTAAAACTTTGAAAAATCATATAAAATAATCCGTAGCTCGGATGAAAATAATTTATATATCGAAGTTGCTCAGAATTTCGAGACGAATCCGAATACACGGTCCGTTTGTCCGCCACACATATCTATCGTACCGAACATGCAACATTCCCCCTCCGTTTCATCTGCTCGAAAATGCCTAACACTGGGAATACCTTCCTGGATGTTTTCCATCCTCACCAGTATCACTTAGTACTGCGTTAGGTCACACGTAGCACCGCGTTTTGCCATGTTATGCTTTGTGGTGCGATGTTTGCTTTATATTCATTGCCCCCCCCCCCTCT
>LR738712.1:448389643-448404898 GCA_902687465.1 Secale cereale
GATAGACATCGGGACTTGGCTGCTGACGGCGACCCCCAGTTCGACTACAGTGATGACGACCCCTCCTTGCCAGCGCAACCAGGCAAGCCCCCCCCCTTTGATCACCAGATATCGCTCATTCTCTCTCTCTCTTATTCTTGCATTAGAACTGCTACTGCTGGTGATTCGATAGCTCCTATTCTGTTGCATAGCCTGTCATTGTTGCTACAACTGTTGATACATTTACCTACTATCCTAATGATTAGTATAGGATGCTAGTATTCCATCAGTGGCCCCACATCCGTGTTCGTCTGCCATGCTATACTACTGGGCCGTGATCACTCGGGAGGTGATCACGGGTATATACTATATTACTACATACTCATGATGATGATTCAGATATGGGGGCTGAAGGGACAGGTGGTTCCACACAGGTAGTGGTGGCCTGGGTTCCCGACAGCCCCTTGATGGTTACTTTGTGGCAGAGCGGCGGGGCGGGTTGCGACCGCCTAGGAGACAGGTGGGCCTGGACCTGGTCGTTGTCCGCGATTATTTCATAATAACACGCTTATCGAGATCTTGGTATTTGATCTGAGTCTGACCATTGGCCTATACGCACTAACCAGCTACGTGGGAATAGTTATGGGCACTCGACATCGTGGTATCAGCCGAAGCCTTCTTGACATCAGCGACTTAGCGGCGGGCGCCGGATTGGACTGGAAAGCCGCTCTGGTATTAGGAGCGGCTAGGTCTTCTTACCGGCCGCCCTCGCAACGCGTAGGTGTGCATTGGGCGATGGGCCCAGACCCCTCTGCGCTTAGGACTAGACCGGCGTGCTGACCTCTCTGTTGTGCTTAGGTAGGGCTGCGACGTGTTGATCTTCTAAGGCCGGGCATGACCCCGGAAAGTGTGTCCGGCCAAATGGGATCGAGCGTGCTGGGTTATGTGGTGCACCCCTGCAGGGGAGTTAATCTATTCGAATAGCCGTGTCCCTCGGTAAAAGGACTACCCGAATTTGTACTCTCACCTCATGACAACTAGAACTGGATACTTAATAAAACACACCCAGACAAGTTCCAGATACAACCCGGTGATCCCTTTGCCACAGGGCAGCGAGGGGAGGATCGCCGGGTAGGATTATGCTATACGATGTTACTTGGTGAACTTACCATCTACTCCCTTCTATAGCTGCAAGACGGAGGCTGTCAAAAGCGAAGATACTTGTTACTTTCCATCTACTCTCTTCTACTGTTGCAAGATGGAGGTTGCCATAAGTGTAGTCTTCGATTGGATTAGTTATCCCCCTCTTATTCTGCAATTCTGCAGTTTAGACCACATATATTACCCCTTTACACAGATATCATTGCATATGTAGTGTAGATCCTTGCTTGCGAGTACTTTTGATGAGTACTCACGGTTGCTTTGCTCCCCTTTTCCCCCTTCTGTTCCTTCTTCTCGGATGATGCAACCAGATTGATGGAGTCCAGGAGCCAGAAGATCCCGAGGTTGTTTCTACGCGGAGTTCGGCTTCGAGGAGTAGTTAGGAGGTCCCAGGCAGGAGGCCTTGCCTTTTCGATCGTTGTTCCTTTTGTGCTAGCCTTCTCAAGGCAAACTTGTTTAACTTATATCTGTACTCAGATATTATTGCTTCCGCTGACTCTTGTGTATTTTGAGCTTATGTATCCGAGCCCTCGAGGCCCCTGGCTTGTAATATAAAGCTTGTATTATTTTTATTTGTGTCTAGAGTTGTGTTGTGATATCTTCTAGTGAGTCCCTGATCTTGGTCGTACACATTTGCGTGCATGATTAGTGTACGGTCAAATCGGGGGCGTCACAAGATCAGCGATGCCTTGGTTGACAGGGCGACCGGCCTCGTCGAGCAACTCATGGGTGACAATGCGAAGCTTCTCAAGGCGCTCGCTGAGAAGGAGAAGGAGGCCACCGGCTGGAAGATGCTGCATGAGCAGAGCAGTGCCTCGGGGATGACGTTGATAGCAGTCGTCGAGGAACTGATGGGTGACTTGAGGAAGCTCCGGATCGAGCGCGAGCAGGAGGTGGAGGAATCTATGGCTGCTTTCAAGCAAAGTCATGAGGAATTGAAGAAGGAGCTGGAGGATGTCGTCGCCCGGCGATCCATCGACGAGTAGAGACAGTAGTGACCCAGATCGTTGTCTGCAATTTCCTTCTTCTCTTGCCCCCGTGTCTTCCGAACTTTGCCGCATGTGGCATTTTAAATTATCTAGAATATGTAAGACGATTATTAACTGTGCCATTGCAAATTTGTCATCGTATAATCCGTTGCCATTTTATTTGTGGTCGTCTTATCCATTGCCCTATGAGGCAATTTAAATTAGGCTGGAATACGAGTTTAAAACACGAACAAGGAAAATGCTACCATGGGATCAAAAGCAAACACCCTCCGTCCAGGTGCTTTAATTAACCCATTAATGGAGAAGTTGTAAGCGAGGCGATCGGCGGCTCGTGCATGGAGGTTAAAGAGCTCGCTTCCCAATGAGGATGGCGGCCTTGCACCTCGCACGTGTCCCGTCGACCCTGCTGATACGTCCAAAACTTATCTATAATTTCTGCTTGCTCCATGCCACTTTTGGGTGATATTGCTATGATATTCATACACTTCCATACACTTTTGATCATATTTGGACTAACCTACTAATCCAGTGCACCCCGGTGCCAGTTTCTGTTTTCGGATGTTTTTGTATTTCAGGTTTTCACGTTACGAGAACTTCCAGGAAAAATGCAGAAAAATTATATAAAAAATCAGTGTTCCAGAACCTACCTTGCGCCCGAAGTACAGCCGGGGGGGCACCAGGGCTCCAGGCGCCCTGGCGGCGCCCCCCCCCCCCTGGGCCGCACCGGGGGGGCGCCTGGGCCCCCCGAGCCCCGTCTGGTGCCCCCCTTCGGCATATATTTAGAGCGTCCTTCAAAACCCTCGGGACTGGAACTCTTTTTCGCGATCTCATCTCTGTTCCGCCGCCGCCGCCGCTTCCAAGATCGGGAGCACCAGGAGAACTCTTCCCGGCACCCTGCCGGAGGGGAGGATCACCATCGGGAGCTTCTCCACCACCATGGACGCCTCCCGGATGAGTTGTGAGTAGTCTCCCTTGGACCATGAGTCCATGACCAGTAGCTATGTGATGTTCTCCTCCCGTTCTTGTGCTTCACTAATTAGTCCTCGTGAGCTGCCCTACATGATCGAGGCACATATGTAATCCTTATGCTGTTGCTATGATGAGTTTGCTGGGATCCGATGGATTATGAGATTATGTTCAGATTGTGATTGAGTAATATATTTGATCTACCTCTTTTATATTTATGTTCAAAAGTAATTCTTGCATGTTCTCCGTTGTTATTTATTGCTTTGGCCAAGTAATACGTAGTGACTCCAAGAGGGAACGTTATGCTCGATTGTGGGTACATGCCCCTCGATGACTAGCTTGAGTGACAGAAACATGAGTCTAGGGGATATGTTATTGCCACAAGGGGGAAAACAACGGTGCTTGTGCCCGCGGGTGCAAGGATTGTTTACTTTACGCAAAGTTCTTTTAATGCAGTTGTCTGTTGCTTTGAGTTTACACTATGGGTGAGGCTCGCAACTTAATACCAGCGAGATGTTCTGGATAGATATCTCAAGGTGGATGATTAGTAGTAGATATTGATGGATTTCGGTCTACTTACTTTGGCGTACTGCCCATGCTTTGAACCT
Source organism: Secale cereale (assembly GCA_902687465.1). NCBI lineage: Eukaryota > Viridiplantae > Streptophyta > Magnoliopsida > Poales > Poaceae > Secale > Secale cereale. The sequence continues at coordinate 448,393,347 of LR738712.1, forward strand.
CAACCTTTCTTGCAATGTAGTGAGCATTGGTTTGCGTTCGTGGTCCTGTCAATTGCCCAGCTGTAATTCGTTTACCTCACATAGCTGTTTTATCGTCTTTTGGGAGAGAGACATCACTAGTGAACATCATGAGACTCCGGTCCATATTACCATCATTGATCACATCCGCTATTTACTTTTCGCTATTATTTACTATTGCAAACATTATCTATCACTACTATCATTTGCGTTTAATCCTTTGTGAACTACAAGGCCGGAGGGATTGACAACCTCTCTGTACTCGTTGGGAGCAAAGTTATTTGTATCTGTGTGCAGGTCCACGTTGATTGCTAATCCGGCGCCGTTAGCGGTTGACACTTACTTGTTGAACGTAGAAGTCTCTGGGGATTCGATCCTTGGCATCTTTGCTAAGGGAAAAACTTCTACAACACTGCATCTTACACCTTCCACTTGGGGTAACCAACGAGGGGTTAGAGGCCCATCAAGGAGATTTTTCTGGCGCCGTTGCCGGGGACTCCACTCTTCAGGATAGGGGAGTTGCACACTATCTTTTACCTTTGCTTTTTAGTCTTGTTAGTTTACCTATCAGTTTTTGCTTTAGTACCTTTTATCGAAAATCACAAAAATAGTTATCTTGCTTGCTTGCTACTATGGGTTCCACCGAGAACACCAAGTTGTGTGACTTCACTAGTCACAACAACGATGACTTTATCAGCACACCTATCACTACACCTGCCACTTCAGCACCTTCATATGAAATTAAACCTGCTTTACTGAACTTAGTCATGAAAGATCAATTCTCCGGTGCTGGAGATGATGCTGCTTTACACTTAAACAACTTTGTTGAACTTTGTGATATGCAAAAGTACCAAGAAATAGATGGTAATATTGTTAAGCTTAAGCTTTTTCCTTTCTCCTTGAGAGGAGGAGCTAAAATTTGGTTTCAGTCCTTGCCTAGAAATAGCATAGATTCATGGGACAAGTGCAAAGATGCTTTTATCGGAAAATACTATCCACCTGCTAAAATTATCCAACTTAGAAGTAACATAATGAATTTTAAACAATTGGATAATGAACACGTTGCCCAAGCTTGGGAACGTATGAAATCTCTTATCAAGAACTTCCCTACTCACGGTTTGACTACTTGGATGGTTATCCAAACTTTTTATGCAGGCTTGAACTTTACCTCGCGGAACTTGTTAGATTCGGCCGCGGGAGGAACCTTTATGTCAACTACACTTGGTGCTGCCACGAAGCTTCTCGATGAGATGATGACCAACTATTCCCAATGGCACACCGAACGCGCTCCAACAGGTAGGAAGGTAAACTCTGTCGAGGAGATTTCCTCCTTAAATGAAAAAGTTGACTTGATCATGTCTCTACTTTCGAAGCAATCTTCCGTTGATCCTCGTTATGATCCTTTAGATTCTGTGATTGCTGATGCTTATAGGAGTAACTTTGGTAGTAATCCTAGACCGTTCCCCTCTAATTCCTATGGGAACAACAATGCTTATCCTAGCACCAAGAACTCCATCCAAAAAGATAGAGATTTGCCTGGCTATGAGAAACTGCTAGAAATAGAGAAGGCCACTAAGAATTACATGCACACCCAATATGAACAAAACAAAACCTTCTCGAGGCAATTAAATGAGCATACTGCTATCTTGCAAGACATTAGTAGACGATTAGAGAACATAAATATTGAGATTTCTAACCTCCAGACTAGACTCACTATCACTGAGACCCAAATTTCCAATATGTCCCACACACAAGCCACTTTGATAAACCAAATGGCAGCTAAACCCGAAATGGTTGCATCCCTAAGGGAGGAAGAAGATAGAATTAAGAGCCTTCCTAGCCACCACACTGTTGCCACTATCCAAGTTGTTGAGGATATCTAAACTCTTAGCACCCAATGTACTCCTAGTCCAAATGGACCTATTAATGGTGATGCTATGACTATAGAAACTACCAAACAAGTGAACCTAAAGGACACTACTACCACCTTACTTGATGCTAATGACCTTGATTTTGATAATTGCACTCTTACCGAAGTTATTGATTTCCTTCACAAGATGTCTAGAGACCCCCGCACTAGCACGCTTAATCTTGCCTTCACAGAGCATATCACTAATGCTCTCATCAAAGCTAGGGAGGAGAAACTTAGAGTAGAAGCCTCCATACCTAGAAAGCTAGAAGATGGTTGGGATCCTATGATAAAAATTAAATTGAATGACTTCTCTTGCTATGCATTATGTGATGTTGGAGCTAGTACCTCTGTTATGCCCAAAAGAATATATGATATGCTTAAATTGAAACCTTATGATTCTTGTTCTTTTGGTGTTCGTCTCGTTGATTCTTCCATAAAGAAACCTTTGGGGAGGATCGACGATATTCTTATCGTTGTTAATGATAATTATGTTCCCGTTGATTTTACTATTATGGATATTGAATGTGATCCTTCATGTCCAATTATTTTGGGACGTCTTTTTTTGCGCACTGTTGGTGTTATCATTGACATGAAAGAGGGTAATATAAAATTTCAGTTTCCTCTCAAGAAAGGGATGGAACACTTCCCTCGTAAGAAGATCAAGTTACCTTTTGAGTCCGTTGTACGGGCTAGCTATTCTTTTACTCTTGATAAAACTTGATCTCTATGCATTATGCCTAGCTTAAAGGCATAAAAGAAAGCGCTTTTGGGAGGCAGCCCACATGAATAAATTTTTATATTTTGCTTTTTTTGTGTCTTGATGTTGTTTACTACAGTAGCATCATCATTGTATATTTACTTTTCAATTTTGTGCCAAGTATAGCCTCTGATTGCTAGAAAGTTCAAAAGTTGTGAGGTGCTGTCCAGGAAACAGATTCTGTCCTTGGATAGAAAAATTCGTATAAAATCACCAGATCATCTTTTTGGTCTGAATTATTTCGACAGCGTTCTCTATATAATTGTCTTTCGTGCGTCTGTTCTGAGTTTTTTGATTTGAGTTGCAGAAGTGCCCCGAACAAATCAATTACTACCTGCTGTTCTGTTTTTCACAGATTCTGTCCTGTTTTGCCTTTCCTTCATTTTGCAAATCAAGAGCTTGCTTTTTCTTTGCAAAAAAACCTTTTGGCAATCTTGATAAACAGTAGACCTTCAAGAATATATTTATTTCCAGCAAGGTATAATTATTTTATTAAGGGTACTAACCTCGCTAATCAGATTATGATGAGTTATGTATGAAGGGAGTTTTCAAGTGTGCGAGGGAAGATGATAAAAAGATTCACGAGTGTCAAGCGCTCAAGCTTGGGGATGCCCCCATGCACCCCCAAGAAATATTCAAGGAGACTCAAGCGTCTAAGCTTGGGGATGCCCCCGTGCATCCCCTTCTCCGTCAACATTATCAGTTCGTCTTTCGTTCCGCTATATTTTTATCACTTCATGTGTTAAGTGCTATGCTTGGAGCGTCTTGCTTTTAGTTTTCTTTTTAGTTTTTCAAAACGAGTCGGAACCCAGCTTTCTTTTTGTGGGAGAGAAACACGCTCCACTTCTACCTAGAACATAACATAGAATTTTCATGTATATCTTTGCTGTGTGTGTCCTTCGTCTTTTAATAGCTACTATCATGTTCAGCTCTTAGTATTCATGCTTATCTTTTCGAAGAGCTTTTGTTTAGTTGGTTGCTTGAACTCTCTTTAATTATCATGCTCGCCTTATTAAGAGAGTTTGCTTCCATTGCATTGGTTAATATGTCTATGATAAAGATGCTACGTGCATAATGGCGCTTAGTAGTTCAGGTTTTCTTGTGGTTAGTCTCAAATAGCTGGGGGATTCCCAATGTGTTATTGGAGTACCAACTTGATTTGTTTGCCGATGATGTGGTATGGTTTAGTAATATCTTCCTTCGAGAATTTATTTTGATCGACTTGGCGTATGCTCACGCATATTTAAGACTGTAAAGAAAGTCTGTCAAGCCTTGATGATCTTTTATTTCTGAGTAGCGATATAACTTCCATGCCTGATTCAATGTTGCTTTGTCGCTCTGCATGATTATGACCGTCATCGCTCTCTTAGTTGGTCGCTCCCAGTCTTTTGCTAACCTCCACCTGTACTAAGCAGACTAACTTTGCAATACATAGCTCATGGGAAAGTAGCTTAAAAACTATTGTGGTAAAGAATATGTTGCCTATGTATCTTATTTCTTATAAGTTGCTTGCTGAGCGGTAACCATGTTTCTCGGGACGCCATCAACTGTCACACTTTTGTTGAATATCATGTGAGTTGCTATGCATGTTCGTCTTGTCTGAAGTAAGGGTGATTTGCCATGGGTTGAATGAGTATGCATATTGTAAGAGAAGAACATTGGGCCGCCAACCAAAGCCATGTATCATGGTGGAAGTTTTAGCTTGGACATTAATCCTCAATCTCTTATGAGAATATGCTTATGCATTAAAGAGGAGTCCATCATCTATTTTCTATGTTGTCCCGGTATGGATGTCCTCAAGTTGAGATCTATCAAAAACGAGAAATCAAATGCGATTTATCTCCTTGGACCTTTGTACATGTGGCATAGAGGTACCCCTTTGTGACAATTGGTTGAAACATATGTAATGCAATGATAACCCATGGAAATCCGAGCTAATTAGGACAAGGTGCGAGCACTATTGGTATTCGATGCATGAGGCTTGCAACTTATAGGATGTCTTATGCATGACACATATGAATTACTACGACCGTTGACAAAATTGCTTCTATGTTTTCAAAATAAAAAGCTCTAGCACATAACCATTCTTTTACTTTTATGTTGAGTCTCCACCTTCTTTCTTCAAGCACCAACTACTGAGAGCATGATTGTCATTCTAAGTGTAATGTGCATTGTTCCAAAGTAGCATTATCTTTTGCATGATTGTGATATCGTTTATTTTGAAATCATTGTATCTAGTCATCACTTAAACCTTGAAGGTGCCCCTGCATTTATGTTTTGCTTCACTAAAGGGGGCAAGCTAGATATCACTTTATCATATTTGCACATCATGTTCATTGCAAATCTTTTTGATGCTTCAATGTCATGTTGTAAAACTTTCAGTCATTTGTGATTTTCTCATGAGGCAACTTAATTACTATAGAATCATTGTCTCAGTAAGCTTTTGTCATATGACTGTAAAAAGTCCTATATGGTTAATAGCATGTCACCACAGAAATTATTCTTGTTATCATTTACCTACTCGAGGACGAGCGGGAATTAAGCTTGGGGATGTTGATACGTCCAAAACGTATCTATAATTTCTGCTTGCTCCATGCCACTTTTGGGTGATATTGCTATGATATTCATACACTTCCATACACTTTTGATCATATTTGGACTAACCTACTAATCCAGTGCACCCCGGTGCCAGTTTCTGTTTTCGGCTGTTTTTGTATTTCAGGTTTTCACTTTACGAGAACTGCCAGGAAAAATCCAGAAAAATTATATAAAAAATCAGCGTTCCAGAACCTACCTTGCGCCCAAAGTACAGCCGGGGGGGGGGGCACCAGGGCTCCAGGCGCCCTGGCGGTGCCCCCCCCCTGGGCCGCGTCGGGGGGGCCTGGGCCCCCCGAGCCCCGTCTGGTGCCCCCCTTCGGCATATATTTAGAGCGTCCTTCGAAACCCTCGGGACGAGAACTCTTTTTTGCGATCTCATCTCTGTTCCGCCGCCGCCGCCGCTTCCAAGATCGGGAGCACCAGGAGAACTCTTCCCGGCACCCTGCCGGAGGGGAGGATCACCATCGGGAGCTTCTCCACCACCATGGATGCCTCCCGGATGAGTTGTGAGTAGTCTCCCTTGGACCATGAGTCCATGACCAGTAGCTATGTGATGTTCTCCTCCCGTTCTTGTGCTTCACTAATTAGTCCTCGTGAGCTACCCTACATGATCGAGGCACATATGTAATCCTTATGCTGTTGCTATGATGAGTTTGCTGGGATCCGATGGATTATGAGATTATGTTCAGATTGTGATTGAGTAATATATTTGATCTACTTTTTTATATTTATGTTCATAAGTAATTCTTGCATGTTCTCCATTGTTATTTATTGTGGGTTCAAGAGGGAACGTTATGCTCGATTGTGGGTTCATGTACCTCGATGACTAGCTTGAGCTACAGAAACATGAGTCTAGGGGATGTGATGTTGCCACAAGGAGGAAAACAACGGTGCTTGTGCCCGCGGGTGCAAGGATTGTTTACTTTATGCAAAGTTCTTTTAATGAAGTTGTTTGTTGCTTTGAGTTTACACTATGGGTGGGGCTCGCAACTTAATACCAGCGAGATGTTCTGGATAGATATCTCAAGGTGGATGATTAGTAGTAGATATTGATGGATTTCGGTCTACTTACTTTGGCGTACTGCCCATGCTTTGAACCTCAACCTTTCTTGCAACGTAGTCAGCATTGGTTTGCGTTCGTGGTCCTATCAATTGCCCAGCTGTAATTCGTTTACCTCACATAGCTGTTTTATCGTCTTTTGGGAGAGAGACATCACTAGTGAACATCATGAGACTCCGGTCCATATTACCATCATTGATCACATCCGCTATTTACTTTTCGCTATTATTTACTATTGCAAACATTATCTATCACTAATATCATTTGCGTTTAATCCTTTGTGAACTACAAGGCCGGAGGGATTGACAACCTCTCTGTACTCGTTGGGAGCAAAGTTATTTGTATTTGTGTGCAGGTCCACGTTGATTGCTAATCCGGCGCCGTTAGCGGTTGACACCTACTTGTTGAACCTAGGAGTCTCTGGGGATTAGAGCCAACGAGGGGTTAGAGGCCCATCACCTGCATGGTGGACAGGATGCACGCGCCCCATCGAGCCTGCACGGTGGACTGCTCGCACGCGTTCCGTCGAGCCTTCATGGCGGACTTCTCGCGCTCGTCCTGTCTAATCAAACAGCTGCACACACGCCACCGAGTATGGTTAAATTTCGACACGGTTAATATAATAGAACTGTTTGAGATATTAACGTGTCAGCTTTTTGTATCAAAAATGACTTCGTTGGCTCTAATCTGTGCGCCTCTTCTCAAACTAGACATTTTTTTACCACGGCATATATGTGCCATGTCATGAAACCATGCCAAGTCTCATTTTTTGGTTAAGTTTTTGATTTACCTGGATTTAAAAACCGAGATTCTCAATGTTTCGGGACGACAACAACTTTGTAATTCATTCTCATTCCTTAAATGAGACCTAAATATGCACCCAATGACAGACCTAAACCTGCACCCAATGACACATGTATGATTTCCCACCCATTTTTCTTCACTAGAGGATGTGCTTGTAGCTCAAATTTGAATTATGTACTACATTAAATGCGTAGAAAACTTAGTAATTAGGAATATATAGACAATGGCCAAACGAACCCTGAACAGTTTCAAATTTCAGCCCGACACTCCTGTTATTCTATGTTGCCTTTAGAAAACAAAGTTTAAGGCGAGAAAAGGCATCGATTATCGTTTCACCCACAAGAGGGGCATGCTTCCCTACCGGAACCATGAGGGTTTCGACGGGCTCTGGTTTGTAAGAGGCTTGTAATATAGCTTTGCCCAAATTGGACAGTTGTATATACCATGTAGTGACACCATGCCAAGTTTCATGATTTCCTGATGAGTTTTGGATTTACAATGAATTAAAAATGGAGATTCGCAATGTTTGTGGCCATGCCAGGATGTCGAGACGGTTGAATTCGTTCACATTCGTTCCATGGGACCTAAATATGCACCCCAAGGAAACGTGTATGTTTTTTGTAGCCATTTTGGTGCACTGGAGCATGTATTTGTAGTTTGGATTTGAATTATGGACATTAAATGCATAGAAAATGCAATTAATGAATAAAAAATGTCAAACAAACCCTGAATATTTTCAAAGTTTAGCGCGAATCTCCCGTTGTTCTATGTCGCTTGTAGAAGAAACTACTTGGCTAGAAGAGAGAGTGATTATCATTTGGTACACAAGGGGGGCACATTTCCCTATTGAACCCACGAGGGTTCTTGCGACAGGCTCCGGTTTGTAAGAGGTTTGTAATAAAACCTAGCCCAAATTGGCAATATTTTTACCACGACATATATGTGCCATGACGTGACACCATGCCACCTTTGATGACTTTCTAGTGAGTTTTGGATTTACGGATATTTAAAAACCAAGATTCAAAATGTTTGAGGACGAGCCAGGACACCGGTACGGTTGTAATTCATTCCCATTCCTAGCATGGGACCTAAACATGCACCCAAGGACACATGTATAATTTTTCTAGCCATTTTGGTGAACTGGAGCATGTATTTGTAGTTCAAAATTGAATTATGGACATTAAATGCCTAGGAAACTCAAATAGTGTATAAAAAGGCCAAACAAACCCTGAATAAGTTTAAATTTCAGCACGTATATCATGTCGTTCCATGTTGCCCGTGGAAGAAAATACAAGGCAAAAAGAGGCAGTGATTACGTTTCGCCCACAAGGGGAACACGTTTGCCTATCGGAACCACGAGGCTTCTTTGAGAGAAGCTCTGGTTTTTGTAAGATGTTTGTAATAAAGCTTGGCCCAAATTGAACAATGTTTTACCACGACATATATGTGCCATGACGTGACACCATGCCACCTTTGATGACTTTCTCGTGAGTTTTGGATTTATGGGGACTTAAAAACCAAGATTCGAAAAGTTTGAGGACCAGCCAGGACACGGGTACGATTGTAATTTGTTCCAATTCCTGGCATGGGACCTAAACATGCACCCAAGGACACATATATAATTTTTCTAGCCATTTTGGTGAACTGGAGCATGTATTTGTAGTTCAGATTTGAATTATGGAAATTAAATGCCTAGGTAACTCAATTAGTGTTTAAAAAGGCCAAACGAACCCTGAATAAATTTAAATTATAGCACAAATATCATGTCATTCCATGTTGCCCGTGGAAGAAAATACAAGGAGAAAAGAGGAAGTGATTACGTTTCGCCCACAAGGGGAACACATTTCCCTATTGGAACCACGAGGCTTCTTTGAGAGAAGCTCCAGTTTTTGTAAGAGGTTTGTCATAAAGCTTGGCCCAAATTGGACAATGTTCTTACCACGACATATATGTGCCATGACGTGACACCATGCCACCTTTCATAACTTTCTGGTGAGTTTTGGATTTATGGGGACTCAAAAACCGAGATTCAAAATGTTTGAGGACGAGCCAGGACGTGGGTACGGTGGTAATTCGTTCACATTCCTAGAATGAGACTTAAACATGCACCCAGGGACACATGTATAATTTTTCTATCCATTTTGGTGAACTGGAGCATGTATTTGTAGTTCAGATTTGAATTATTGACACTAAATGCCTAGGAAACTCAATTAGTGTATAAAAAGGTCAAACAAACCCTGAATAAGTTTAAATTTCAGCAAGGATATCCTATAGTTCCATCTTGACCTTAGAAGGAATTACAAGGCAAAAAGAGGTAGTGATTACATTTTCCCACAAGGGGGACACGTTTCCCTATCGGAACCACGAGGCTTCGTTGAGAGAAGCTCCGGTTTTTGTAAGAGGCTTGTAATAAAACTTAGCCCAAATTGGATAATGTTTTCACCACAACATATATGTGCCATGACATGACACCATGCCACCTTTGGTGACTTTCTAGTGAGTTTTGGATTTATGGGGACTTAAAACCTGAGATTCGAAATGTTTGAGGACGATCCAGGACGTAGGTACGGTTGTAATTCATTCCCATTCCTGGCATGGGGCCTAAACATGCACCCAAGGACACATCTATAATTTTTCTAGCCATTTTGGTGAACTAGAGCATGTATTTGTAGTTCAGATTTGAATTATGGACATTAAATGCCTATGAAACTCAATTAGTGTATAAAAAGGCCAAACGAATCCTAAATAAGTTTAAATTTCAGCACATGTATCATGTTGTTCCATGTTGCCCGTAGAATAAAATACAAGGCGAAAAGAGGCAGTGATTACGTTTCGCCCACAAGGGGGACACGTTTCCCTATCGGAACCACGAGGCTTCTTTGAGAGAATCTCCGGTTTTGTAAGAGGCTTGTAATAAAACTTGAGCCACAATGGACGAAAAATATTCCTCGACATATAAGTGCCATGTCGTGACACCATGCTAGGTTTCATGACTTTCGTCTTAGTTTTGGATTTACGAGGATTTAAAAACCGAGATTCTTCTCACGAAATGTTTTCAAATAGCATACGGTTCACTCACAAAAGCCGATATTCAATGAAAACTTCGTGGAAACTATATTTTGAAGTTTCATAATAAGCTGAAAAAATGTGGGATGTTAAGAATGTGATGTTTTATTGCGACACAAAATTTCAAGTTGAAAAACATTACGAGATGTGAGCTATGAAAAAGACAAATTCAGCCCTAAATAGTGAAATTACTATTCAAAACTATTCAACGCTGATTTTGTCTTTTCATAGCTCACATCTCGTAATGTGTTTCAACTTGAAATTTTGTGTGGCAATAAAACATCATCCTCGTAACATCCCGCATCTTTTTCAAAAAAAATTTAAACTTCAAAACATCCTTTTTCTTGTGGTTTTCACCAGTTGCCACCGAATGTTGGTTTACGTATGATATTCTTCCTCCCCCTGCTGTGCACGCGATTTGAGTCATGCGATCTGATTGACCAGAACCCAAACACCACGGATTGTACGTGTGCACTGTTGGATGCTCCCAGATCGAACGGCAACCCTGAGCCCTTTCAACAGCACCTACAGAGCTTCCTTCTCTACTAGGTTTTCAAAACAGGCTACCATTTCTTGCCACTCCTCTCATCGGTTTCCCACCTCTTCTCCCATTGTTTTCCCGCTACCAGTGTCAGTGCTCATTGAAGGCTAGCGGCGACACACCGGCCATGTAAAATATCCCACACAATTTCTAAAAGCAGAAATGTGTGTGATAGGAGGGAGTAGGTCCCATAGGGTGACCAGCATGAATCACCACGTCTGCGCAAGCACGAGCAAAGGTGGAGGTACTGGCTCAACCATGTGCGATGCAAGTGCGCTGTAAAATCACCACGATCACGCAAGCGCGAGCAAAGGGTGGAGGTACTGGCTTAATCGTGCGTGATGCAAGTGCGCTGTAAAACCACCACCTGTGCAAGCTAAAGGAGGGTAAGTTTATTTGGAAATTAGGATGAACCGTGTGCGATAGACCATCTAGCTAGAAATATAAAAACAAAATACCCGCCTTGAGCATTGTAAAAAACGGCAGTTCTGCGCCACTTTTCCTTATTATCATACACGCATATTGTTATTGGATCTTGTGCGATCTTGGGCACTCCGGCACTCCCGCCACGCATCAATTCCTTTACCCAATTTTTAGTAGCCGCCATACTTCAACCGTCGCTCACACTCCTCGAGCACCGAACTTATAGTAAAATTGCAGCAGCCGAGGCATTTGAGCCGTCGCCCTCCCTCGTCCACCACCATCTCCACACACCACTACTAAAAATTTTAGTAGCCGCGACGCATCCTCAAACACCAACCCCCCCTCCACGGTCCTTCACCCGCCCCTCCCCCCC